>CM032455.1:58659782-58754782 GCA_019049505.1 Pachyrhynchus sulphureomaculatus | reverse complement strand
GTAAAGCTTTCTGGTTCGAAATAATATTCCCAGTTTTCGAGAAACTTTCTTTGCTATGCTTGCAACATGTTCATGCGGAGACATATTACTCTCAAATTAACGCCCAACAAATGGAGTGCCCCAACATAACTATGTCGGATTCAGCAACATTAACTTCTTTAGAAAAAACTGCCGCCTAGGTTTCTGTAGCATTAAATTCCACTTGGTTACTGTCACCCCAAGGTAGAATTTCTTCCAGGTCTTTGTTAAATTGAACGACTTCCTGCTGTCTGCGGATATTCGTCTGAGTAGCCGATGTCCGAGCGTTCAAAGTGAATGAAGAGATAAGCGCACTGTCATCTGCAAAGCTGTAGATTAGATTCCTGGTCTTTTGCAGCAGATCGCTTATGTAAATGAGAAAGTAGGGGACAGTATAGAATCCTAGGGCACACCGACGTTGATAGTGAAGGTGCTAGAAAGAAATCCGTCTACTGCCGCTCATAAAGAACACTC
This sequence comes from Pachyrhynchus sulphureomaculatus, assembly GCA_019049505.1. NCBI lineage: Eukaryota > Metazoa > Arthropoda > Insecta > Coleoptera > Curculionidae > Pachyrhynchus > Pachyrhynchus sulphureomaculatus. Next base: position 58,754,290 of record CM032455.1, on the reverse strand, counting down.
TCTGAGGAAACATGAGAGCCACAAACAGAACTTTTCAGACATACCAGAAGAGGGTAGCTTAGCGAACAATCCATCGTGCCAAACACGGTCAAATGCCTTGGATATATCAAGAGCAACAGCTCGAGATTCTCCAAAGTGTTCAGTTGCGTTGTTCCAAACATGTGTTATGTAAGTCAGAAGATCTCCTGTTGATCTATGTTTACGAAAGCCATATTAACGGTCGCCAATAATGTTGAATCCTTCAAGATATTTTAGAAGATGCTAATTAATAGCCTTTCCCATGACTTTCTATATTATTGAAAGCAGTGCGACTAGTCGGTAGTTATTTGGCAAGTTCTTCTTGCCTTTTTTAGGTATCGACTGAACTGTGGCATATTTCCAGCAGAAAGGTTGGTTAACTAAAAAGAACATCAGTTCTTTAAGTTGCTGCTATATCAGTGAAGTGGTTAGCTATAGAAGTTATGTATAATTTTTTTTTATTCCAGACACGTGCCTATTTAGTTAACAAAATTTAACTTAGAAATAAGATAAATAAATTAACAACAAGAAACTAAAATAATTTAAACATATTTGTTCATCAGACTGAAAAATATAAATCTGTATTTAAATACCGTAGCAATTTTTTTTTATGTGTCTAGCACATGCGCTGCAGGGAGGTCCCTAAAGCACTACAGGAGCGACACGTGTGCGGAAAAAAACGATTCACTTTATTCTTGAATCGCTGTAAATTGTACTCGGTGGGAAACACAGTCCTGGGCAAATTATTCCAAAGGGATGATGTTCTCCATATAAAAGACTGCTTGAAAAGCGTTGTACGAGGAGTAACAAGCTGAATCTCATACGAATGTAAAGTATTAGCGCGACGTATATTTCTAGCATGCACCGCTCTGGGAGGAATTAAGCGGGCCACATCCTCCGAACACTTTCCATGAAAATACTTGTAGAAAAGGCTCAAGTCGTCAGTTCCGGGTCTCCAATCAGACGAACAGCTCTTCTCTGAATAGAATCCAACAAAAAGTGTATGTTTGGGAGCGGAGCCCCAAACATGGGAGCAGTATTCCATAGTTGCTGGAATTTTAGCTTTGCAAAGAATTAACAGTTGTTGTGGAGTGTAAAACTTTCTGGTTCGAAATAATATTCCCAACTTTTGAGAAGCTCTCCTTGCTATGTCTGCAACATGCTCATGCCAGGACATATTTGCTCCCAAATTAACGCCCAACAAATTGAGTGACGATGTTAAAGGAATGGAGTGCCCCGCCATAAATATGTCAGGTTCAGCAACGTTAACTTTTTTAGAAAAAACTAGGTTTTTGTAGCGTTAAATTCCACTTGGTTACTGTCACCCAAAGATAGAATTTATTTTAGGTCTTTGTTAAGTTGAACAACTTCCCGCTATCTGCGAACACTCACCTGAGCAGCCGATGTCCGAGCGTTCAGAGTGAATGAAGAGATAAGCGTACTGTCATCTGCAAAGCTGTAGATTGGATGCCCGGTCTTTCCCAGCAGATCGTTAATATAAATGAGAAAGAGAGTAAGAGACAGTATGGAGCTTTGGGGCACGCCGGCGTTGATAGTGAAGGTGTTAGAAAGAATTCCGTCGACCGCCACTCGCAAAGAATGCTCACTGAGGAAACATAAGAGCCACAAACAGAACTTTTCAGACATACCACAAGAATGCAGCTTAGCCAACCGCCCATCGTACCAAACACGATCAAATGCCTTGGATATGTCAAGAGCAACCGCTCAAGATTCTCCAAAGTGTTCAATTGCGTTGTTCCAAACATGTGTTACATAAGTCAGAAGATCTCCTGTGGATCTATATTTACGAAAGCCATATTGGTGAGCGCTAATTAAAAAAAAAACAATGCTAAAAATAAAATGATACACGATTAACATCAAGACTTTTGCGTGTAAAATAGTATAATACACATTATTTTTCTATCCTGGTTTTTCAGGTTTACTTAGCACAAAATGATCATGGACATTTAATTATGTTTAACCATCAGTAAATCACGAACACCGAACAGAAAATAGAAAATTTTATTTCGCAATAAACAAAGCAAACATAACTTAAAAAACATTTTTTTTTTCTACAGAAATCAACTTAGTCACATTGAATATATTTCCATCATTTTTTTTAAATAAAAATAAAACACATTAAATCTCACAAAACGAGAAATGAAATATGGTAGTTCAAGTATACTCCGATGTAGAATAGTTGCGAAAAAGAAAGTCTGGAGCAGGATCATTAATCGTGAATCGATACATCTCTCGTTTCAATACTTACGATACATATCGTAAGAAGAACACTGCCGATAATAAAGAAAACTGTTAAATATAATCTTTATAGGCGTCTGTTAAGATACTTTGGAAGGATCTTGTTCAGCAAGACACACTGTTATTAAAGGGGATTTTGTTCTATTATACAACAAAGGTTTTTGTGTTTTATGTTGTGTTAAAACGTAAAAATATAGTATGTGTTCAGTTTCTATTGTAACGAGAAAAGCCCTGGTTAGACTTTTTAACTAATTTAAGAAAATTTTCCGCAACTGATTACTTTGTATACATATTTTTGTTCTATATTTAAATAATGAATTATTTTGAAATTTTTCGTATTTCACTGTTGGACAAAATATTATCTTATTAGACTTCTACTTTAGTTGTATAGCAAGTAACACACGCGAAATGACGATTAATCTCTTAAGCCTTTATTAATTAAAACCCATACGGTAGTTTTCGCTTTTTTCACACACACTCGGAAAAACCTTGAGGCTTAATTGATTTGTAAACGGGTGATTCTTGCTTGAAATAACAGTTTCCAAAACAAAACTCGCCAGACGAAAATTAGCACATAACATATAGTGTCATATTAACCTAAACTTGTATTTTTTTGGGTAGGAAAAAATGATTGTCGTTAGGATCGATATCAAACTGATTTATTATTTATTATTCACACTTTTTGCATACAAACAGATTGAAATACAGTCAGTCCAAAAAGTCTCCATACACCACGTGCTTTCTATACTATTTTTCTGTTATGTTTAACTAATTAATTGGAGCCGTGAGAAAACATGTTTAAATTAATATTTGAAACTTAACCACAAGGATTAGTATTAAAAACAACTACGGAACATTTTATTTAGAAGTTACATCATTGTTATAAAAATGTAAACAAAATTAATGTCCAAAAAGTCTCCGTACACTCAAGAACTGCACTGAAAAAAACACGTTATAATCAGCCGCATTTTATCAAACTATCTATTGTTCGCTACACTGAAAACAAAAGAATAATTTTCGGCCATACTTTATAATATCTCACTTGTTGCTAGTAATTTTGCTGTGGGTTTTCAAAGTAGTATTAAAAATGAGCGAGCTAAATTGTGAAATACCATTTCAAGTTCAAAAGATCATAATTGATTTGTTGAAAGATGGAAAATCGTACAGAAATATAGGAAAAATTGTTAAAAAGTCGCATGCTACAGTTCAGTACATTGTAAACCAGTATAAATCAACGGGTTCCTATAAAATTCGACCACACTCCGGTCATCCCAGAAAACTAACTCCACGTGAAGAGGCCAGTATAGTTAGACAAATCATTATAGATCCCAATAAAAGTGCACCAAAATTAAAAGAAGTACGGGAATCAGTTTCGAAAAATGTTTGTTCACAAACAGTGAGAGATTTTTTACACAGGGCAGGCTATAAGGGGTGTGCAGCTAGCAAGAAGCCGTTAATTTCAGAAGCTAATCACAAAAAGCGGTTAGCTTTTGCTAGGGAATACGTTACTAAACCTCCTGAATTTTGGGAATCCGTAATCTTTAGTGATGAAAGTAAAATTAACCTTTTTGTGTCTGATGGCAGAACTAAAGTTTGGGGAAAGAAGAATACCGCTTTCGATAATAAAAACATTTGTTCCACGGTGAGACAAGGGGGTGGCAGTGTTCTGCTTTGGCGAAGCATGTCCGCTGGAGGGGTTGGAATTTTACATTTTATTAATGGTATCATGGATCAGCATGTTTATCTGAACATTTTGGGACACAATTTAAGAGAAATTGTTCAAAAATTAGCACTCAAAAAAAGATACATTTTCCAACAGGACAATGAACCGAAACATACCGCAAACTTGGTGCGAGAATGGATGATCCATAATGTGCGACAGCAGCTTCATACACCTCCGCAATCACCCGATGTTAACCCCATCGAGCATTTATGGGAGGAACTTAAACGGCGCGTTCGCAAATATAATGTTTCAAATAGAGTAGAATTAAAAAACAGAATATTGAAGGAATGGGAGAACATGCCAGCAGAAGTTACTAGAAAGTTGGTGGCAAGCATGACAAAAACGTTACAGGAGATTATCAAGCCAACGGCAGTCACACTAAATATTAGTTTAAATGAACTTGTTATTTTCTGTTAAACTCCGTCAAACTATTATTGGTAATTGTTAAGTGTATGGGGACTTTTTTGACATTAATTTTGTTTACATTTTTATAACATTGTTGTAACTTTTAAATAAAATGTTCTGTAGTTGTTTTTAATCCTCGTTGGTTAAGTTTCAAATATTAATGTAAACATGTTTTCTCATAGTTCCAATTAATTAGTTAAACATAACAGAAAAATAGTATACAAGCAGATCTTTTGGACTGACTATATATCTTGATGCCTCAGATGCTTAAAAAGTGTGCCTCTTTTTCATGTATGTCATCTTTTATTGAAAATATGAATATCTACAAGAGCCCTACAAGTTATAATTTTTTAAAAGAAAAAATAATTAGTGTGTGATATAGAAACGACTGGAGCCTTTTGAAATGTACATTTATAGACGCCTTCTTTGTATCTCCTGGGTACAGAAAATAAAAAATACAGAAGTTCTGAAAAGCAAAAACAAAATGAAGGAATTACTAACCATAAAAATTAAAAAAAAAAAACTCAGCACTACGGACATATAATGAAGTGCCCAAAGTACGACTTCCTATGTCTAATTATTGAAGGCATAAAGGGCAAACGATCGATCGGGAGACGACAGAATTCTTAACTGAAGGACATGAGAAGGTGGTTTGGATGTGCTTCGAGTGATATTTTTCGAGTAGAAGTTTCTAAAGCTCGTTGAGCTACATGGATCCCGAACCTTCGTGGGGAGACGGCGTCGGAAAAGATAGATACTATAATGGAACGTAATTTTAATTAAAATGTAACTAAAAAGTACACACATAATTTTACAAGGCACGTATCGTAGATCGATGAATTTTTAGTTGGTTTTTTGGAGCGTGCTTCAACAGATATCGATCCTCTTAAGACCGTGTGCACTTTGCAACTTGACGTCACCTATTATCAATAACATTAAACCAGCATATAAATTAGCACAATAAAAGTAAATTGAAGTGTGGGTTCAAGGTAGGAATTTCCTTTAATACAATTGTAAACTTCCAAGCAGCATACGGTAATAAATTATAATATACGCTTCAAACCAAGCAAGTGATAACCTCTCACATTTTTTTGCTAAAAAATTAGTGTTGCTATTACTTTTGCATTGTTAAACAGGATCACATCTTTCTGTCCGTGCTGATAGTTTATTTTTCACACTATATCATCATGACAAACAGAAATCAGCAAGAATACACTACTTTAAAATTTATTTTTACAATGCAATATATGGATAAACTCTAAATATTATTTTTCATTTTTAATAATTTTTGGTTACATAAATTTTAGGATAAAAACGTCTCTCAAGTGTTAAAAAATTATACCCAGAATAGTATCACTATCTCTTTGACAAGTAATAGCTAAAGCAGTTTTGAAAACATGAACACTTCTTAATGAATTGAGATTTTATTTTATTTAGTTGTGACTAAATAAAATTGTCTATTATGACCTACTATTATTATCCAGTTTTCAAGAATTTCACGAGAAGAAAGTATTGGGGTTCAGTGGTTTTCATAGCAATTAGTATTATTCAAAATTTAAAATTTTAAGATTTGGTTTATGACAATAAACCATAATTTTTGCAGTAAACATATCATTTTCTAATGGCTACAAGAGCAAACAATATCAATAAAGTTTGAACGATAAATTTGACATTTAAAAAAGTATACAAAATCCACTAATTTTTAAGATTTTAAAATTCTACTTATTTTACTATTCCTCTAATTCAAATATTGTTACCTTTTTACTTACGCTTAAAATATGTTTTTATAATTTTTGTGACTTGAAAATTAAATAAAAAATAAAATAACCGGTCCCAAGTCCGGACAAAGGAGGAGGGTTGTAGCGGTAGGCCAGCTCCCTACCCTATGTAAAAAAGCCTCTGCTAAAAAACCTAATCCAAAGCCTCGGAATCGAACGGATATACGAAGACGAAAACAGCAAAGAAGAAGGACAATGATATGTACATGTACATGGAACATATAAGGTCTCTCCAGGAAAGCAAATGAAGTTGTAAATGAATTAGAAAATCTTCGAGTCGAAATTGCAGTACTGACGGAAACAAAGAAGAAAGGAAAAGGCCCCGAAAGTTGGGGGCGTTACGATCACTTTTATAGTGGAGTGCCCGAAGAAGATAGAGCAAAACAAGGCGTATCCATACTAATACACAGAAAACAGAGGAAATTCATAACCACCTGGGAACCGATTAGTGAAAGAATCATAAAGATGAATCTCAAAACACTAGGTAATAACACAACCTTACTGGGGGTATACGCTGTCAACGACGACGATCTGGCTAATAACAAGGATTCATTTTTTGAACAACTAAATGAGGAAATACGCAAAATTGGAACATCAAGAGAGATATTACTTTTGGATGATCTAAATGGAAGAATAGGAAGGAAAGAACACGCTAAAGTGGTAGGAAAATATGGCGAAGAAGTTACTAACGACAACGGAAGAAGAATTATAGAGATATGTGAACAAAACAACCTTACAATATTAAACGGACACTACCAGCATAGGGATATTCATAAATATACGTTGAGACAAACAACAAGAGATTTAAAAAGTATTATCGACTATATGATAATACGACAGAGATCTAGATTAAACTTCCTAGATGTAAGAGTCCAAAGAGGGGCTTCATGTGGCAACGACCACTACCTTGTGAAAGGAAAGATAACTTTACGAACAACACGGGAAAGCAAACTGGAAGACACAACTACACAGCACACAACAAGTGAAACAACAATAAGATATAATACAGACAGCTTACAAAATGAAAGTATCAGAAATCTATACAAGAGTAGACTGGACCAAAAGATGCAAGGAATGCCTACACGCAGCCGCACTGGAAGCACTAGGGTACCAAGAGAAAAGGGAAAAATAGCAAAAACCATATTGGTGGAATGAAGAAATTAAATACGAAATTGAAGAAAAACGGAAAAGCTATCACGAATACTTAAGTTCAAAGAGCACAAACGACAAAGTAGAATACAAAGAATCCCAAGCTAGAGTACGCAAAATGATTAGTGACAAAAAGAACAACCAATGGGAAAAGACATGCTCAAGACTCAACATTTACATAGGAGGAAGAAAAAGCACAGAAAGCTGGAGAATTCTTAAAAATATGAGAACAGAACAGAAAAGAGAAATCTTCTCACCAATAACACCAGAAAAATGGAACCAATATTTTACAAATATGCTAACAGAAGATAGACCAGAGTTCAAAAGTACCCAACATGGAAACCCAAATATAGTTATACGAGGATCCCCAATAAGGATAACAACATCAGAAGTTAAAGAAGTATGTAAAACGCTAAAAAATGCTAGAGCTCCAGGACCAGGAAACATCCCAGGAGAGATAGTAAAATACGGAACTGAAAAGCTATTTAGCGCTTTGAGAAACTTATTCCAAAGATGCATTAACACATCAGAAGTACCTGAGGAATGGAAAATACAATACATATCAACAATTCATAAGAAAGGAGACAAAAATAATTGCGATAATTATAGGGGAATAACGGTTACAGGATCTATTAGCAGAATATACGGAAAAATACTTAAAAATAGAATAGAAACGGAATACGCGGACGTAGAAGCTGAAGAACAGGCAGGCTTTAGAGCAGGAAGTTCCACAATAGACCATCTCTCACTCCTAGAAAAGAAAACCGCATTTGATCAGGAAGTTCATGTCTTGTTTGTTGATTTAAAAAAGGCCTACGATAGCGTGCCCCTAATGAGATTATGAGAAACACTACAACAGAGTAATGTAAGCACCGAAATAATTAAAACCGTAAAATCCTTATACCAAGACGCAAGAAGTAGTGTGAAAACCAAATATGGTATAAGAACAGGGTTCCAGGTCACAAAGGGTCTTAAACAGGGCTGCTGTATATCCCAACGCTATTTAAAATCTATTTGGAGAGTGCACTGAAGAACTGGAAAAGGAAATGCAGCAGTATGGGATTACCACTGGATGACGATACTACATTGTACGCGCTATCATTTGCAGACGACCAGGTAGTAGTCGCTCAGGACATCGATGATATGGAATACATGACACGAAAACTTATGGAGGAATATGAAAAATGGGGCCTAGAAATCAATATTAAAAAGACCGAGTACATGTGCGTCGGAGGACAACAGCAGGACTTGAAACTGGCCACAGGACACACCATCAAACACTGTGCCAGTTATAAGTATTTGGGAACGAGAATATCTAGGGACAGAACACTGGAAGAAGCAATATTCGAGAGGAATATCCAAGGAAGAAAAGCGATTGCAATGCTTAATAGTATACTATGGGATAAAAACATAACCATTGAAAATAAGAAGAGAATTTACAACTCAATAGTGAATAGTATAATAACTTACAGCTCCCAGGTGTGCCATTGAAGGAAAGAACAGAAAAAATACTAAAAGTTACAGAAATGGATTTCTGGAGACGAGCAGCCAGAAAATCCAGAAAAGACCGTATACCAAATGACACGACAAGACGAGCTTTAGAAATAAAGCACGATATAGTGGACGAAATCAGAACCCAACAGTTGGTATGGTACGGACACGTACAGAGAATGTCACAAGACCGACTACCTAAAAAGATTTTAAATTGGAACCCTCATGGAAAAAGAAAGCGAGGAAGACCACGCCAAAGCTGAAGAGCAGGAATCAACAAGGAAGTACTAGAGAGAGATCTAGAGGAGGAGGGATGGAGAAACCGGGAGGAGTGGAAATTAGGCATCGGTAGACGGAGGACGTTATAAAACCGATTAATATATATACTGAACATAATTTTTAACTTGATATATAATAAAAGACTGTTTTTAGTCAATTTCCACTGGTTTATTTATAATTGTGATGACGCGTTTCGCTGTCGATGCAGCTTGTTCGGATCTACATTATACACTCCTGCACTCAGTGTATAATGTAGATCCGAAGAAGCTACATCGACAGCGAAACGCGTCATCACAATTATAAATAACCCAGTGGAAATTGACTAAAAGCAGTCTTTTATTATATATTTATAATGAATTTTCATCAAGTAGAAGCTACAACCATCCGACATTTTTTAACTTGTGTGTATTATCTAACATTTAAATTGATTTTTAGTTAGTAGTTAGTGTATAGAACATAATTTATTAGATGTTCTTTTAGACTTAAAAATATATTATGAATGATATAATGATAAGCAATTTTATAAAATGTATTTTTCTTACACATAGTTCTAGAAAAATGACAAACATGTCCGCAAAATGAAGTCCAATAAGTATAAAACTAATATTAGAACTTACTTACGAACGTAAGCTATATCAGAATGTTCCGCAAAGGGCTAACAAGTGAATAAAATGGGCTTAACATTTTCAAAAATATTGATTGAACAAATTTCTAAAATATTAAATTTGAAAACTGACTTAATTTTTTTTATTCCATTCGATTAACACCTTGTTTGGTTAAAATTTCTTAGCTTAATTAAGTAATTATAGAAATATTGGAAGTTTAGACATGAAAGTCTGGTGCCTCCTATAAAAATTATTTTTTCTAATTCTACGCTACCCATCTAGTTCTTCTAAAAAATTCAACAGTTTATCTTTAGGAATCAAAGTCATATACAAATGATTTTAACTGATTAAATTTATTGAATATATAATTTTTTCTTAACAAGGATCGTGAATAATAATTCACGATCCCCGATATACACGTGTCTCTTTAGTTAATAACTGAGTGTAACAATAACTAGACCCTATTTTGTTTGAGGACAAAATACAAATCTTACTTGCCAGCTTAAAGATAAACCAGTTGAGAAGGGTGCTAGTAATTCAACCCTAACATATGTAGAGAAGACAGGGAGTACTTTAACTAATGATTATTGGTATGGTGACCTGACTTGTGGTTAACATGAAAAAGAAAGTATTACAAGCAATAAAAACATTATCGTCCCAAATCCTAAAGTTAGTGGTTTTGGTAGTTTTATTATTAGTTTTTATGGTCAAGTAATTATAAGCACGAGGTAAGTAACAGCAGTATTTATACCCTAAATTAAACAAATTAGTTAAATGTGCTCGTAAATCGTGAAGATGACTTTATTTATAGCAATTAAGTATCTTAGAAGAGAGAATTATTGCTATCGGACTGTAACTCCCAGTAAGTTTTAGCATATTATAAATACAAACGAATAACTAAGGAATATTGCTCCCACGTTTGGGGCTCCGCTCCCAAACATACATTGCATTTGTTGGATTCTATTCTAAGAAGAGCTGTTTGTCTGATTGAAGACCCGGAACTGACCGGCGGCCTTGATTCACTGGAACAGCTCTTCTCTGAATAGAATCCAACAAATGCAGTGTATGTTTGGGAGCGGAGCCCCAAACATGGGAGAAGTATTCCCTAGTTGGTCAAATATGGGCTTTCTAAAGAATTAGCAGTTGTTGTGGAGTGTAAAGCTTTCTGGTTCGAAATAATATTCCCAACTTTTGAGAAGCTCTACTTGCTATGCCTGCGACGTGTTCATGCCAGGACATATTTGCTCACAAATTAACGTCCAACAAATTGAGTGACAATGTTAGAGTGCCTCGACATAACTTTGTCGGGTTCAGCAACGTTAACTTTTTTAGAAAAAACTGCGGCCTGGGTTTTTGTAGCGTTAAATTCCACTTGATTACTCTCACCCCAACATAGAATTTCTTCCAGGTCTTTGCTAAGTTGAATGACTTCCTGATATGTGCGAATATTCGTCTGAGTAGCCGATGTCGGAGCGTTCAGAGTGAATGAAGAGGTAAGCGTACTGTCATCTGAAAAGCTGTAGATTGGATTCCAGGTCTTTTCCAGCAGATCATTAATGTAAATGAGAAAGAGAGTAGGAGGCAGCCTTGAGGCACACCGGCGTTGGTAGTGAAGGTGTTAGAAAGAAATCCATCGATAGCCACTCGTAAAGAACGCTCTCTGAGGAAACATGACAGCCACAAACAGAACTTTTCAGACATACCATAAGAGCGTAGCTTAGCCAACAGTCCATCGTGCCAAACACGGTCGAATACCTTGGATATGTCAAGAGCAACCGCTCGAGACTCTCCAAAGTGTTCAATTGCGTTGTTCCAAACATGTGTTACACTAGTCAGAAGATCTCCAGTTGATCTATGTTTACGAGAGCCATATTGGTGATCGCTAATAATGTTGAATCCTTCAAGATATTTTAAAAGATGCTGATTGATAGCCTTTTCCATGACTTTCGATATCATTGAAAGCAGTGCGACTGGTCGGTAGTTATTTGGCAAGGTCTTCTTGCCAGTAGAATGTGAAGCAAAGAGTTCGTTGATTGTGTGCCTCCTTGGTTTCGTCGATAATTTATTTGCATCTGTTCCGGGCACGAACAAAGATGTTACGATTTATGGTGTTTTTCACGCGATTGTCGGTAGGCAAGATGTTTAGAAGCAAGTATTTGGATATTTAAGCGAGTTGATGTTGTGGATATTAAAGTCGCCCAGGATGGCAATTTCGGCATTTGGATAGTTAATTTGTAAATGATCGATGGTGTCTGCAAGAGAAGCGAAAAGCGTTCTAAAGTTAGTATCACTTGGTGGTCGATAGAGGATACAGATGAACCTTGTGATTTGTTGAGTCGTTATTTTTAACCACATAACATCAAAGTTTGGCGGCTCCAGACCCTCTTCTCGTTGGCAAGAGAGGTCGCTTCTGACAAAAAGACAAATTCCAAAGTTAAGCCTAAATCGGGAATAGAAGTCATACTCAGGATAAAGATAGTTGACTGTGCTGGTCGATGAACTGACCTTGGTTTCACAGAGAGCGAGTACATGAGGTTTATTTGATTGCAGGTGCTGGTGCACTGAATTTATGTTCGAGTTTAAACCTCGTATGTTGCAAAAATCTATTTTCAATTATGATCTCTGCATGTCGACTGCCCTGAACCAGCCGCCACCCGGAGATCCGAATTTTACCTCCGAAAGTTTTTGTATCTATCTAGGTGCCTCATCATGCAATTTGGTTCCATAGTCCAGGACATCGGCACAGCCACGAAACGTTAAGCAACTTCACGCAGCTTAAGCCGATGTGATAGTATCACACCGGGCGATGCTGGTGAGATCTGAGTACCTACCATCTAGGAGTATAGTTCTACACTGCAAAAAAACCCTAACCAAAACAATATTTTAAATAATAGATACTTTATAGTGAGATACTACGAGAAAAAGAAAGTTATGCAAAGAATGGTTTCCGTTAAAGTTGAAAATAATGAAAAAATAAACATGACCCTAAGGAGATCATATAATACAATATGTATGAAGCAACGTCTTTAATCTCACCACCCATTTAACTTCTGATATGATGAACAATAAAAAATTATTTTTCATTTTCTCCGTTATTGCAACCTTTTGTATTTCTATTAAGGGTAAATATACAAAATATTTAACGACCACCACCCCTTTCCGCTGAAGCAATATCTTTCAAAAACTATAGGTTTCCTTTCTACCTTCGCACGTCGCCTATTCCCAGTCTGCAATGTGTAACTTTCATCCCTCCCCTGAACCTAGCCAGGCAATACTCTCTCCTAAAGTTCTATTCGTCTTCACTAACCCGACCCAAGTTATTCTTTGAACCTATTCAGAGCACATTGTCCAAATCAAGTCTACCCTATAAACTTAATACCGAGTAGAATCGCAACTCTGCTTTCACTACAAATTATTCATCCACCGAAATCCGATTATCCTCTACAACCCACCTTTCCCCCATGGCTCTCTCCTTGCACACCCACTGATCTCTTCATGCATTCATATAAGAAAACTGAATACTCCAACATCCAATTAAATGTTTAAAAAAAAAATCTCAGCTAACTATCCGAACTATACTCTCATTTACACAGATGGTTCAAAAATAATAAATGGTGTGGGAGCATCATAAATAACTCCAACTGTTACCAAAATGTACAAATTTCCCTCCTACACTTCCATCTTCTCCGCCGAACTCCTAACAATTAAAAAGGCCATGCATCATGCACTAATAGCTACATCAACAACATGTACTCTAATTATCTCCGGCTCTTAGAATGCCTTCACTTGCATCAAATCCAGAAATCTTGAACATAACTACATTCGCCAAATATTGGATCTTTGCTACAGAGCAAAATTAAAGCATCGTCACATATCGTTTCTGTGAATACCTAGCCACACTGGCATTAGTGGTAACGACAAGGTAGGTCATCATGCAAAACTAGCAATTGTGAGAGGTATCCCCAAGTTGGGAGAGAACCACTCAAAGGACTTAAATAACCATCTCAAATCTATATTTCTTTCATTGTTTCAACTCAGCTGGGATCTAACTAATCCTGAAAATAAGTTGTGGCCGATCAAACTGCTGGTGAATCCTGCCATAAATTATCAGACAACGACAAGAAAGGAAAATGTACTTATGCGGAGGTTAGCTGTAGGGCATACTTCCAGCACTCACTGTTATCTGTTACAAAATGAACAAGCTCCTACATGCCCCATCTGCGAATCTCTCCTAACAGTAGCCCACTTAATTGAGGCCATACATTTCAAAACTATCAGAGATAAACATAATATTCCATCTAACTTGAAAACAATCATAGGCACATTCGAAATAATAAGGACCAATATAAAAAATTGTCTAAGAGAAATTGACTTTACAGCATAATTTCCCCATCACGACCTATGAGGGGCGCTAAAGGACCTAGTTGTCGATGCGCCCAGACCACATAACATCCATCCATCCATCCTTTTTACCTCAAATATTATACGTGTCCTAAATTTCGTTTGAGAGTTATCGTGCGAACAGATGATCTAAGAACTAGATAATTTTGTGTTCCACTGTATGTTTTCTAATACGCTGCGTATCATATTTGATCTGAGGGAAATTAAAACTTTGGTTTAATTTAAACATAGAACTTAGACATCAAAATTCAAATATCTTAATTTTATCTCGCAATTTATCTTGACTAAATTCCCTTTTGCTGTGGGAAACAGATGATAGACACGAGTGGTTATGTTGAGACATTTAATTTTCAAGTCAGAATAGTGAAAACAACTGAGATATCTAATATAAATGGTAGAAACATTATTATTCCCTCGTGGGAAAATATACGGATAAACGGCGATGAAGTCGTGGGTAGGTTCTAGTAGGGCATATAATTAAAACTACATCTTACCACAATTTCTCCATCAGAATTGTAATTTTGTTAATAGGCCTACCTGAAACAAGAAAATAAAAGAATTATAAAAATGAATTAAGTTAATTTAAAATGAGTTCTTTTTAAATTGTATAATATTGTTTCCACACTGAATATTTTCAACATAGGAGGTATAAGTCTTAGGTAAATTAGTTTTGAGGTCACAAAATATTTTAACCGTTACTTTTGCAACAGTAAGTAGCTAAGATGATGTCCAAGAGGTGGTACCAGTTGGGTGAGTATGATTTTCTACCGCAAGTGAGTTTTATTATTTTGTAACTTCTGTAACAAGTATGAGAAAACTAGAAGATATAGAAATTTTATATGTGCAGGTTTGTTAACGATTAATTCTTATTTGCAGTGATAGTTGCGGGAATAGATGCCAAATGCGTGTGTGCGTGATTTCGTTACAATCTAATTTCGAGTGGTTCAAAAATAAAGTAAATGGAGGAAAAATAATAAGTCATTAAAATATCTTTCATATAGTTATCTTGCTCGAACTAAATGGAGAGGAGAGATGCGAGCGGGAGAAAAATGCGCGACAAAAAACCGACATTAATATGGCTCTGTCATTCCAGAGTAACATAAATTTATAGTAAGGCTGTACCCAACCTAATGAGGTTCGTTTTATCCTACTTAGTGTAACATTCTGTCAACACGAAAGGGCGTGTTTATACGCTACATATACAGGAAGTATTATAAGGGAAAGGGAATTAACCGTGACTTTCACGGTTAATAAATTTTGTGTAGGTTTACTAGTAATCTGATTTTTCCTGAATTTTGGGTGCAAAATGAGCAAATTTTAAGCAAATATTAAAGCGGTGAATGAGGATGTGAGAGAGGTTGCTCCGAATGTATAGTGTTACGCTTCTTGGGCTCAAGAAATCTGAAAATTATGTTATTTTTTGCTTATTTCCGATTTTAACAGAAATATATGTAGAAGGAAATGTTAGGAGTCAGTTGTAAATATTTTTGAAGCCTTTTCCTGTTCAACGGCAAGAGCAAGGGCCACTTGGAATATTTACCCGCAGTTGTTACGAGAGCGAGAGGAAAGAAAAGGGCAAGAGAGAGAAAGAACAGCAAGGGGAGAGGGAACGGGATGGGAAATGGAAAATGATGTTTTTAATGGAGTAGAGTTCACAATTTTCGAAATTTCATTAAAATCGAAGACCATAACGGCAAAAAATGATCGAACTCCCTTGAAATGATCCATATCTATGAAGCAAATTTAATAAAAGTAAACACAGCCACCTGTTATTAAAATATCAACATCTCGCCCATAGTTATACAAGTATATAAATGGTAGAACCCACCCAGGAGTATCAACTCACTTTACTCTTAATAAACAAAAACGTGTAATAAAAATAAAAAAGCTCGCACGTAGTTAATAGGGTAATATGTCGATCGTGAAAACGTCAAATTTATCAATTATCTTTATACTTAACAGTTTTCATGCAATTTTAGAAAATTACTTATGCAATATTTATTATAAATGTGCAAATAGGAAAATGCCAGTAGGTTAATTTGAGTTAGTAATAGATAATGAGACTTATGTAGCTTTTAATTCCTTTATTACTTTAATGACGCAACTCGTGTAGTCCACGCGGGTAGAACCGCGGACACGTGCAAATATTTTACAAATAAATATTTTTAAGTTACAAAAAAAATTGTGCCAAAATACTATCACGATCTCTTCGACGACAAATCGATGATGTTAGTTTTACCGTCAATATAAGTATAGCTGGACTAACACTAGAAGAAAATATCAAATTTCATGAATAAAAAGAAAAAGTATATTACCAAAAGTGACAATGTGTAACTATAATTGTTTTGCTACTCAAACTATATATAAGATTTAGCCCTAATAATGTTTTCTGATTTGGCGTGTCATCACAGGCCTGTTACAAGTGACAAAAAAATAAAGGCATGCGTACCGTAGGGTTTTCCGCTATCATCTAACATATTTAATTTGTTCACAGCGAATATTCCAATACTTTGTCAATCAAAATAAACTGTTCTATTTACTGATGGCATAGCAATTACTGCTGTGGCACAATAACCTAAAGTTGCCGTTCGTATTTTACATATATATATATATATATATATATATATATATATATATATATATATATATATATATATATATATATATATATATATATATATATATTGTAACCTTTTTAATTTTTGTTGCCCCAAGCTTGGGCGTAATTTTGTATCATTGGAACTTGCCCGCACGTTGTGGTGTCATTTTGTAACATGTTAAACTGTCCTCAGTTTGAGGCATCTTTTTTTGTACCCTGTGAGAAGTTGTTGTTGTCCCACGCTTGAGCGCAATTTTCTTGCAGCCCCGCTTTAATTTCTGATAATGAATTGAGTGAAACCTGATTTTAAAGGAACTAAAGAAATTAAAGAAACACTAGCTCAGTTTTCCTTGGTAGAGAGATATGGGTAAGAGATAATTGTCTTACGTCTTTTTGGAATTATTTTCTATTTTTAAAAAGCTTTAGCTGTACAAATTTTGGGCACCATCCATTTTAAAATAGTAAGGATCTAACTTCAGCTAAAAAAAAATGGAAAAATACTGAAAGAATGTATTGTTGGTAAATAAAAAAATCAGTTTGGTACAGCCGTTCTTGTCCTGAAAAGTAGGGTAGGTATTCAGTGAGACACTAGCTTTAATCAACAAAAAAAAGAGAATTTATTCATGTTTTTTAAAATAAAAAGTTCCAACCTTTGCAGTTCTACAAAAAAATTCTAGCCTAACTAGTAGTTATTACATTTAAATCCTGAAATATGATAACCCCCGAAGACGAAAAATAGTGCTTTACACTTCACTTTTTAGTCTGTTTTAAATTGCTGTTAAGGCACTACTCTGGAATAAGTCTATTGAAGGAAGTTTTGGTAACTTACT
Organism: Pachyrhynchus sulphureomaculatus; assembly: GCA_019049505.1. Classification (NCBI taxonomy): domain Eukaryota; kingdom Metazoa; phylum Arthropoda; class Insecta; order Coleoptera; family Curculionidae; genus Pachyrhynchus; species Pachyrhynchus sulphureomaculatus. The sequence goes on along the minus strand of CM032455.1, from coordinate 58,736,753 downwards.
GTTCTTATTCCTGCTTTGATGGCATTCGACCGATTTCACACTTTTCTAGCTAACACTTTGAAAACCCACTACGGCTTTTAGTTAAGAAACTGGTACTTTTACTTAGCTCGCATGATGGTTGTTCTGAGCTTTTCTTTTGTAGCTCAGTCGAAGGAAACCTACTTGGCGGCTCTGATGAAAATTAGCCTGTCGGCTAGATGGTACTAAGCCTACTCGGCGGCTAGATGGAAAATAGCCCGGCTGCGGCTAGATGGAAAACAGCCACGACAGTCGGTCTTCAGGCCCTTAAATAAACCATCCAAACTCTGCCGGTAATATGGCGACGCCGGAACTAAAACAGCGGATACACACATTTCACCAATCGCGGCGTGGCGGTAGGTTCGGTCAGGAACCCGCACAACACACTATACCGAACGTCTTGGAATCTCTGTTTAATATACCGTTCGATACAAAAATGAAAATAAATACAATCTGAAGTGAAAAATCAGTAACATTACATGGTCTTAAAATCTAGGAAAAAATGAATGTTACATTTACCCCCTTCCAAAAAGAAATAGACTACACTAGTCTATTAAACTTAGGCTACTTATGAAAAGGTACAAAGTGGTACACTATCACTTAATACTAAGGTCAGAACTTAAAACAAAAGTACAGACTTCGGACCTTACTACTAGACTTAATTCAATTAAGCACTAATATTAAGTACAATGAAAACCAAATGAAAATCTTTGCATGATCACAAGAATCTTATAACTAGACTTAACTTAATTAGACACTAAGGTTAAGTACATCAAAAAGCAAATAAAAATCCTTGCATGAACATAAGAAATACCTTTCCAAAATAACAATCGCGGTCTTCTTATATAAAAGAATCAGCTCTGTTATTGTTACCAAAACAAAAAATATAACTTTGTCTAGACTCTTGTCTAAATCAAAAAAAGTGAACTGAAATAAAATATGAACACCCCCCTTAAAACATTTTAAGGATTGTCTGAAAATTTTCTATTTCAGCAAAAGAAATTTATAAAAATTCTTAAATAAAGAAAAAAAATAAAAAAATGATTCTAGTGCAAACACTTACACTAAAAAGAAAAAGTCTTGTCAGACCATTTAGCACTAGGCCAAAAAAAAAAAAGAATATCTGGATAAATATCCAGAGAAACGCTCGGGAAAAATCGCCATCCATGCTCTAGCTCATCGCTAAGAGAACATTCTAAATCTAGTATCACTACTAGTCGTACTCAGAAAATAATCGCACTCTACGTCGCAATGTCGACGTCCTAAGACATCTAGACATGCTAAAATCGCCAAGGAAAACGCTCTGGTTGATCGCCAGATAACACGTCAGCTCATCGCCAACAAAACACTCTGGTATCGCCAGATAATCGCACTCTATAACGCAATGTCGACGTCCTAAGACATCCAGACATGCTAAAGTCGCCAGGGAAAACGCTCTGGTTGATCGCCAGAAAACACCTCGGCTCCTCGCCAAGAAAACATTCTGGTACATCGCCAGAAAAAAGCCTCGGCTCCTCGCCAAGAAAACACTCTGTAAGTAGGCCTCGACTACACAAAGTCTGCGTTCTAAAAGAACAATCTCGCCTTTAACATAGTGAGCAGCTATAAAAGCTAACAATATCACTATAGGCACACTGAATAGCTATAAAAGCTAAAATTCACCCTAAACACAGTGAATAGCTATAAAAGCTAAAATTCACCAAACTGAATGATCCTGCTTCAAAAAGCAATGTTCACTAAGAACAGAATGATTAGTCCGCGCGCAACTAACATTCAAGGAAACATTCCTAACATAACTATATGAGACAGCAAGTCTCGAAATAGGACCTCCCTAAAGTCATAATCCTAAATATAGGCGTCCATAAGCAAAACGACTCAAAATCTCGCATTTGAGCACATGCCCTCAGGCAACCAACATACACTGAAATATATACAGAAATATGTACAGAAATATATACAGAAATACATACAGGAGTTCAAATCCCAAACTCTTGGTTATGATAACTCCATACTGAGCTTGGTGAAAGCTCTTAGCAAAAGCTAATCAAATCTTCGGCACATCGCACCAAAGTGACAAATCTGCCTAGAAACATGAGCCAGAAGAAACGCCCTCCGTCATTCTTCAGGGTGGCTACACAGAGATATAAAACTTAACCAGCATTGCGCTTCTCCAAGTTGCATGAAGAACCCTCGTGTACTGGTCTCGCCCTAGAACAACAACGAAAAACATTCAATCCATCCCACATAACAGGAGACAAACACCTCACCACGATATACTGAATGGTGGAGACAATAAAATACAGAATTGGTGACCCTGGAGTCCACCAACAAAAGGGAGTAGATTATAGCATCCACTAAACTAAAACGGTGTCTACCACACCACCATAAGTCAAAAAAAAAAAAATTTAATCAATAGGGTGTTCCGAAACACACTACTGCCAACAGCCTGTCACCACTAATAGGCTAATTGGAGCTGAGGTCGACTACAGTAGCTAGGCTCTCCTTTGGTTCAAATAGAAATAACCATTGGGTAACAAAACCCCTAAAGGTCCCAAAGGTCAAACGTTCACCCTCCATAGACTACCCTTCCAATCAGTCTGTTCCTCAGGAAGACTAACTCCCTGCCAAACGTCGTAACGGCATCTGTTAGCACCCGGTGCATCACAGCCTGTAAAAACAGATAACTCATGGGATACAACCTAAAAGGTTTACAAGGTTGACTTAACCAAGCTTCTTACGGAAATTTCCAAAAAACGAAACTGAGCTTGAAAAGCTACAGGAAGCAAAAATTGCTCAATTTTTCGGTGGCAACGCAGCAAAACTTTTGAAGACGACAAGAGCTTTTCCAGCTTAATCAGAAACAAGAAGAAAACATCGTTGACAGCTAAAATATTCGATCATGGTGTTAATCGTCTCCCTAGACAATAGCCTCTAGAAGAAACTGCTACAGGTATCAGGCATAACCGTTTCCTGTCAGCCCAAACTTCTAGATTACCTCTTGGAAATCTAAAAATTCGGTTAGGAATCTTCCTTCACTGCGCTTAGCCTCCCTTGACAAGGTTCTCATCTCGGTATCAGATTTTGATCATTTCTTTGTGAAACGACTGTCTTACTCTGCTCTCATCTCCTGTAAATGATCAGCCTTTAGTTCTCCGGCAGGACTTCAATTTCCTATCAATCCGATAGTATACCGAAAAAACTCATCAGACGCCTATGAGTCTATGCAAAAAAATTTAAAAAAATTAGTGACTCAAAGGTAACGTTTAAACGGCTCTGAAAAAAAATAGAAAATACCCTCAGTTTGTCAATTCAGAAGAAGATCTAAACCAAAATAATCCAAGTCTTAGACTTACAGGATAAACCAAAATCAATTTACTCTTAATTGCACCCAACATATACCATTAAGGTAATAAAAATACACCCACTCGGGTAACAAACTTTGAAAATCCTCATTAAAAATTTTGACTCAACATCATACTACACGAGCTACATCTTGCGCTTGTCCTAACTCAAGATCACCTTGGATTGCCTCTCATCAAAATTTCGCTTCCAAGTGTCAAGAACTGGATATTATTTGGGGTCATAAGCAAATCAAATCCCGCGACCACCGACATACCAGTCTTATGATATATCCTGAGTGTGACTCTTTCGCAAGCTCGCAACAGCTGAGTCGATGCTAAACATCAACACAATCAACCTAAGTTTGGATATGATCAGTACCCAAAACCTTAGTAATAAACAATAAAAAAGTAAGCCATTCTCTGCTCAACTTTTATAACAGTCAAAAAGACGAGGTCGTCACCTCTACAGAGCAACATCAAAAAAAATAAAGTAAAGCAATTAAGATAATGTAAATATAAACTATTCTTCTTCTGACAAACTTTCATTAGGGTTAGGTTCATTGAATGGTTTTAAGTCTTTAATATGCCATCGTCCTATTTTAGTCCCATCTAAATTAGCTAAACCATAAACTAAATCTGAAATCTTTTCTCTAATCACGCAATGCACATACTTAGGTACCAACTTAGATGTGAATTTATCTGCTGCACTGGAAAGAATTTTATTTTTTCGCCAAACGTGATCACCTATATTAAAGGCAAAATCCCTTTTCCTAAGATTGTAAGACTTACTGTTCCGTTCATAAGCCTTATGTATCCTACTACGCACGTCGGTGAAAATATCTTTTAAACCCTTTAAATTTTCGGCGTACGCACCCCTGTTACCCGGAATTATTTCGCTGTCAATATTGACATCCAAATCTAAGTTTTTATAATATGATCCAGATAGAGGTATATGTCTGCCGTAAACTAAGAAAGACGGTGTGAACCCTGTTACTTCGTGTCTTGCGGTATTTATCGCTTGTTGGATTTTGGAAATATTGCTATCCCAAGTGTCATGTGAATCCACGTAACTTCTTAAAGCGGTCCCGACAGTTCGGTTATTACGTTCCACAAAATTACATTGGGGAGAGTACACGGGATTAAAACGGATGTTAAAACCATAAGTTTCACTTAAGCTCTTAAAACTTTTAGAGGTAAACTGAGTACCGTTATCGCATATTAAGAGCGATGGAACACCGTGGATTAGAAAGACATTATTTTCCAAAATTCCCTCTATATATCCAGCTTTAGAGCTCTTCAAAGGAAATAGCATGGTATACTTTGTAAACCAGCAAGAAACCACGAGAAGCCATTTATTTCCCTTTTTTGAACGTGGGAATGGGCCTACTAGATCAGCTGCTATGACTTGAAAAGGGTAATTAACCGTTTTCTCTTTTCCCATCAGTCCCATAGGTAGTGCATTTGGAGATTTCTGCGCTCCACATACTTCACAAGTCCTCACAAACTTTACGATGTCAAAACGCATTTTTGGCCAATAATACTGTTCCTGAACCCTGTGAAGAGTTTTATAAAAGCCAAAATGACCAGAAGTAGGAGGAGTGTGACACATGTCTATAACTTCCTCTCTCTGTGGTTTAGGAACTAGTATTTTCCACTCGGGTACATTAACTTTTAAAGGCAACTGGTTTGGGATAAATTTGTACACGAAATCATTTTCCACCTTCCACTGCGGAAAATTTTGAGGAAATTCTTTAATTTGCTGCCGTAAATTGTCGTACCATGGATCAATGCGATCTACATCAACTGTATCAATTCTTACGCCAAACTGTGCATTAAGACTGTTTTCGTCCGCTGTATGATCTGGGATTCTTGACAAAGCGTCAGGAATAACATTGTGGACTCCTTTTCTATGAATTAAAGTAAATGTGTGTTGTCTCAGCCTAATCGCCCAACGCGCTAGTTTGCCACTAGGGTTTTTAATAGAATTAAGCCACTATAAACTATAATGATCTGTTATGACCGTGAAAGGAACACCTTCTATGTAAGGTCGAAACTTTTCGATGTTAAAGAGTACTGCTAAACATTCTTTTTCAACAACCGAATAGTTACGTTCAGCCTTTGATAAAGTTCTACTGGCATACGCTATCACTCTTTCCTCACCATTGATTTTCTGTGTTAGGACACCCCCTAAACCGGTATTAGAAGCATCACTAGAAATATAAAACTGTTGGGAAAAATCTGGTTGGGATAAAATTGGAGCTGAAACCAATAGCTCTTTAATCTTTATAAAAGATCTTTCTGCTGCGTTTGTCCAATCTATCGATTGTCCTTTTTTTCGTCCTTTCAAAAGATCATTAATAGGCGACAACAAGGTAGAAAAATTCGCAATAAAAAAACGCCTATACCATGAACACATTCCTACGAAGCGCTTAACTTCCGTAGTATTAGTAGGTCTCGCATAATTAACCATGCTTGCTACTTTATCCGGGTCGGTACGCAAGGAATTTGAGCCTACAATATAGCCTAAAAACTTTAGAGAAGTTTTGAAAAAATCACATTTGCTCAAATTTATCGTCAGTCCGGCCTCTTTCAATTTATCTTTTACTTCTTTAAGTAAGCGAATATGCGATTCGAAGTCTTCCGATGTTACTAAAATATCATCGAGATAGGTAAAAATATGTGGCTCATATTTCGGACCAAATATAGCGTCCACTAAACGTTGCTGAGTTTGAGCAGCGTTCTTTAGACCAAACGGCATAGTGACGAACTGAAATAGACCTCGGCCTTCTACTGCAAAAGCGGTCTTTTCCGTAGAGGATTTGTCCAAAGGAATTTGCCAGAAAGCCTTTCTAAGGTCTATCGAAGATACATACTTAGCATTCCTGAGTGATGTCAAAATTCTGTCGATGCTCGGTAATGGATAGTTATCAAATTTGCTGACCTCGTTGAGCTTTCTACCGTCAAAGCATAGACGATATCACTCCGAGTTTCAACATTTCGTCTAACTCCTTACAAAATTCTGTCGATGTTCGGTAATGGATAGTTATCAAATTTGCTGACCTCGTTGAGCTTTCTTCCGTCAAAGCATAGACGATTTCACTCCGAGTTTCAACATTTCGTCTAACTCCTTATTCAATACTTTTGACATGTTCGGAGACATGGCGATGGGCCTTGTCTTTACAGGATTGGCATCAGCCGTATCTATAGACATGGTGATTTTATTCGTTCGGCCTAACCTATCTTTACTACTTATTTCTCTGAAAGAGCTTATTACTTTTTCTGCCTTCAAGCGTTCCGTCCGCGAGAGATCATCTAGGGTACATAGACGCGAGAAAAGGTTTTCTAAAGGACTTTCTGAATGACAATCTTTAAAACTTGTATTAGAATTGACTTCTTGGGACTGTGGATACCACGAATTATCTTTAAAATTTACTAAAATTGCGAATTTTTGTGCAAAATCACATCCTAAAACCAAAGTATGTGATAGAGAAGGTACTACTAGAGCAGAGATTACTAAACAATGACCATTGCAGACTAGCGGCAACTCAACCGTACCTAAAACTTTTAGACGGCTGCCATCTGCAGTGGTAACACTTCTATTTTTGACATGGCATATTTTTATACTTAAACGACTTAAAATTTTAATACCATTCTGACCTATAACGGAGGCATTTGCACCAGAGTCAAATAAAGCCGAGAAATGGGCACCTAATAGATTTATCTTGATATGCGGTCTGTTATCTAAATATTTATGCACGAATAGAGGAGACATGTGACCATTTGGAAAAAGCAGGAGTTTTAACTTGAGAAGGAGAATTTTTATTAGACTTAAAAAAATCAGAAACTTTTTGTAACCATTTAGTCCAATCTGATCTATTGGAATATTTTTTTTACTTAAGATCCTCGTTAGAATCTTTCTTTTATCCGCGACCGGACGTTCTGAGAAAGTACGACGGATTTTCAGTTCATAGTCGAACTCATATTCCAGTAGGTGATTGACTTTAAAATTGAATGCTTCCATGATAAATGTATAAAATTTAAAAGAATTGTTTAAAAAATCGTAAAAATATTTCTCCTGTGCTCCCAATAGTCAAAAAAAATAACAAAATCTGTAAAGGCACTTAAAATATGTAAACTTCTTTACCAAACATTAAAAAAAATCTTCAACAATTTCAAAAAAATTTCTAAGTATTGCCTTGTATTTAAATTCTTTTACCAAATATGTTAAGAATTTCTCAACAAAAAAATCTCCAAATACCGTTTCGTATCAGCAAAGTATTTTTAATATTCATGCAAAATATAGGTGAGAAAAAACGCACCGTTTTTTCTTCGGCTATCCGCAAAATAAACAGTGTAAAATTAAAGTCGACCAACACATCTGCTAATCTGAACTATAAAGCTAGCTTTTAAGAAAAAAGTAGGAATCGCTTATCTTAGAGTCAATTAACAAAATTCATATATCTATACACACCATCAGAAAATTGAAATAAAAAATTCTACAAATTTCCTGCTTTTGTCTTACTGCTATAGTGTAGTTTCGTTTAATAAATATTATGAAATAAAAATATCTGCAAAGTTGGAGCTTTTACTTTGTTCGAAAGCTAGTACACTGAACCCTTTAAAAAATAAAATTCCAAAAGCCCCGCGTTGACAGCGCTATTTTGTAAGCTTTTTTTAATTTTTGTTGCCCCAAGCTTGGGCGTAATTTTGTATCATTGGAACTTGCCCGCACGTTGTGGTGTCATTTTGTAACATGTTAAACTGTCCTCAGTTTGAGGCATCTTTTTTTGTACCCTGTGAGAAGTTGTTTGTCCCACGCTTGAGCGCAATTTTCTTGCAGCCCCGCTTTAATTTCTGATAATGAATTGAGTGAAACCTGATTTTAAAGGAACTAAAGAAATTAAAGAAACACTAGCTCAGTTTTCCTTGGTAGAGAGATATGGGTAAGAGATAATTGTCTTACGTCTTTTTGGAATTATTTTCTATTTTTAAAAAGCTTTAGCTGTACAAATTTTGGGCACCATCCATTTTAAAATAGTAAGGATCTAACTTCAGCTAAAAAAAATGGAAAAATACTGAAAGAATGTATTGTTGGTAAATAAAAAAATCAGTTTGGTACAGCCGTTCTTGTCCTGAAAAGTAGGGTAGGTATTCAGTGAGACACTAGCTTTAATCAACAAAAAAAAGAGAATTTATTCATGTTTTTTAAAATAAAAAGTTCCAACCTTTGCAGTTCTACAAAAAAATTCTAGCCTAACTAGTAGTTATTACATTTAAATCCTGAAATATGATAACCCCCGAAGACGAAAAATAGTGCTTTACACTTCACTTTTTAGTCTGTTTTAAATTGCTGTTAAGGCACTACTCTGGAATAAGTCTATTGAAGGAAGTTTTGGTAACTTACTGTTCTTATTCCTGCTTTGATGGCATTCGACCGATTTCACACTTTTCTAGCTAACACTTTGAAAACCCACTACGGCTTTTAGTTAAGAAAACTGGTACTTTTACTTAGCTCGCATGATGGTTGTTCTGAGCTTTTCTTTTGTAGCTCAGTCGAAGGAAACCTACTTGGCGGCTCTGATGAAAATTAGCCTGTCGGCTAGATGGTACTAAGCCTACTCGGCGGCTAGATGGAAAATAGCCCGGCTGCGGCTAGATGGAAAACAGCCACGACAGTCGGTCTTCAGGCCCTTAAATAAACCATCCAAACTCTGCCGGTAATATGGCGACGCCGGAACTAAAACAGCGGATACACACTTTTCACCAATCGCGGCGTGGCGGTAGGTTCGGTCAGGAACCCGCACAACACACTATACCGAACGTCTTGGAATCTCTGTTTAATATACCGTTCGATACAAAAATGAAAATAAATACAATCTGAAGTGAAAAATCAGTAACATTACATGGTCTTAAAATCTAGGAAAAAATGAATGTTACAATATATATATATATATATATATATATATATATATATATATATATATATATATATATATATATATATATATATATATATATATATATATATATATATATATATATATATATATATATATATATATATATATATATATATATATATATATATATATATATATATATATATATATACAATCTTAATTGGGGAACTCGGCAAATTTGGGCGTGATAGGAGATCACACAATTTTCATTAAGCCGCCAATATTTCGGTCCTGGATTGGGACCTTCTTCAGGGCAGAACTGAAAAGAAGAACAGAGCGAATTCACTGATAGTGACTGGGACAACTTTAAATTAATGATGTTAATTAGGTTGTTATAATAAATAAATTAGTGTGGAACAAGAATAAGATATTAGTCATAATAAGTTAAAAAAACTCACATGAGAAGTGGAAAGATTTCGTTAGCCTGAATGGCCCTAGGTTGTACATAAAAAGTTGTTACATATAAAAGTAGGTTAATCCATAAAATATACAAAATATACATTAAAACATTGTAGAAAAAATTCCAAAAAACAAATTTAACACATGGATGTACTTGGGAACCCTGGATGCTGAAAACATCATTAATTATTTCACTTGTGACGACCACATATGGCCACCGCCATTTAGGAACAAATGACAAGAACGACAGGAGACAGCTACCCGACAGAGATAAGGCGTTTAGTCAAGAAAACTCAATTAACCAGAATGCGGGGTCGACACCTGGAAGGAACCGATAGAAAAGGAAGTACCAATATTGGATCCTAAGTGGGAGAGAGGTAGTCAATTGAGCGACCAAAACCACCCGGTATGTAATGGTGGAAGGATAAAACACACCCTAATTATAAGTAAATGGTGAGCGAGAGAGCGAGGGAGAGAGTGACAATAATGGGAGCAACGAAGAAGAAAATTATCTAGTGATTTAATTATTAGTTAATTTTTTGTTGGAATCTGATTGGAGGAAGAGATTGTTGGCAAAAAACCAATGAAGACTCGAGGCACCAGGAAGTGTTAGAGAGGTGACGCAAGGTACTGTCAATGGAAGGAAGACAGTAATCGCTAGGTGCAAAAGATGGCCCAGACAAAATGGAAGGAATCTGTGACGCTCAGAATCAAAGAGAACCGTAAATAGAGAGAGGAAAGAGGAGAGAACCCCCGGAAATTACGGAGCTAAAAGAAGAGACAACCAACGCGGTTCAGATGGATCTTAAGACACTTGAGACAGGGAAAGATTGTGAGAAGTTGATTTATCACAGGAGAGGAGGAAACTATATATGTTACCAAGACCACCCGATATGTAATAGTGGAAGGATAAAACACACCCTAATTATAAGTAAATGGTGAGCGAGGGAGCGAGAGAGAGAGAGTGACAGTAATGGGAGCAACGAAGAGGAAAATTATCAAGTGAATTAATTATTAATTAATTTCTTGTTGGAATCTGATTGGACGAAGAGATTGTTGGCAAAAAACCAATGAAGACTCGAGGCACCAGGAAGTGTTAGAGAGGTGACGCAAACGCACTGTCAATGGAAGGAAGACAGTAATCGCTAGGTGCAAAAGATGGCCCAGATAAAATGGAAGGAATCTGTGAAGCTCAGAATCAAAGAGAACCGTAAATAGAGAGAGGAAGGAGGAGAGAAACCCTGGAAATTACGGAGCTAAAAGAAGAGACGACCAACGCAGTTCAGATGGATCATAAAACACTTGAAGACAGGGAAAGATTGTGAGAAGTTGATTTATCACAGGAGAGGAGGAAACTATATATGTTACTAAGACCATCCAGGTCGGTTCTTTTATTGATATTAAGGTGATTCTCCTGGATGTAACACATCTCAAGGAATTCTCTCTTGGAAAGATTATTGGAGAAGTGAAGAATTTTGGGTTCCCTGAAATTAAAGGAATGACCATTGTCAACAGAATGGGTCGCCAAGGCACATCGGTGTGGATGGCATCTAGTGTCACTTTTATGGAGTGCAATACGACGATTCAAGGATTGAGAAGTTTGGCCAATATAGATTGATATTGATTTCCTGCCTCAATTGTCCATCAATCTATCCATTTTGTCTGGGCCATCTTTTGCACCTAGCGATTACTGTCTTCCTTCCATTGACAGTACCTTGCGTCACCTCTCTAACACTTCCTGGTGCCTCGAGTCTTCATTGGTTTTTTGCCAACAATCTCTTCCTCCAATCAGATTCCAACAAAAAATTAACTAATAATTAAATCACTAGATAATTTTCTTCTTCGTTGCTCCCATTATTGTCACTCTCTCTCTCGCTCCCTCGCTCACCATTTACTTATAATTAGGGTGTGTTTTATCCTTCCACCATTACATACCGGGTGGTTTTGGTCGCTCAATTGACTACCTCTCTCCCACTTAGGGTCCAATATTTGTACTTCCTTTTCTATCGGTTCCTTCCAGGTGTCGACCCCGCATTCTGGTTAATTGAGTTTTCTTGACTAAACGCCTTATCTCTGTCGGGTAGCTGTCTCCTGTCGTTCTTGTCATTTGTTCCTAAATGGCGGTGGCCATATGTGGTCGTCACAAGTGAAATAATTAATGATGTTTTCAGCATCCAGGGTTCCCAAGTACATCCATGTGTTAAATTTGTTTTTTGGAATTTTTTCTACAATGTTTTAATGTATATTTTGTATATTTTATGGATTAACCTACTTTTATATGTAACAACTTTTTATGTACAACCTACGGCCATTCAGGCTAACGAAATCTTTCCACTTCTCATGTGAGTTTTTTTAACTTATTATGACTAATATCTTATTCTTGTTCCACACTAATTTATTTATTATAACAACCTAATTAACATCATTAATTTAAAGTTGTCCCAGTCACTATCAGTGAATTCGCTCTGTTCTTCTTTTCAGTTCTGCCCTGAAGAAGGTCCCAATCCAGGACCGAAATATTGGCGGCTTAATGAAAATTGTGTGATCTCCTATCACGCCCAAATTTGCCGAGCTCCCCAATTAAGATTGTATTTTTAATAATTTTGGTAGATACGGCAACATTTTGCTTTCTTTCTTTATATATATATATATATATATATATATATATATATATATATATATATATATATATATATATATATATATATATATATCAATCGGTTTTATAACGTCTTCCGATGCCTAATTTCCACTCCTCCCGATTTCTCCATCCCTCCTCCTCCAGATCTCTCTCTAGTACTTCCTTGTTGATTCCTGCTCTCCAGCTTTGGCGTGGTCTTCCTCGCTTTCTTTTTCCATGAGGGTTCCAATTTAAAATCTTTTTAGGTAGTCGGTCTTGTGACATTCTCTGTACATGTCCGTACCGTACCAACTGTTGGGTTCTGATTTCGTCCACTATATCGTGCTTTATTTCGAAAGCTCGTCTTATCGTGTCATTTGGTATGCGGTCTTTTCTGGATTTTCTGGCTGCTCGTCTCCAGAAATCCATTTCTGTAGCTTTTAGTATTTTTTCTGTTCTTTCCTTCAATGACCTCACCTGGGAGCTGTAAGTTATTATACTTTTCACTACTGAGTTGTAAATTCTCTTCTTATTTTCAATGGTTATATTTTTGTCTCATAGTATACTATTAAGCATTGCAATCGCTTTTCTTCCTTGGATATTCGTCTCGAATATTGCTTCTTCAAGTGTCCCGTCCCTAGATATTCTCGTTCCCAAATACTTATAACTGGCATAGTGTTTGATGGTGTGTCCTGTGGCCAGTTTCAAATCCTGCTGTTGTCCTCCGACGCACATGTACTCGGTCTTTTTAATATTGACTTCTAGGTCCCATTTTTCATATTCCTCCATAAGTTTTGGTGTCATGTATTCCATATCATCGATGTCCTGAGCGACTACTACCTGGTCGTCTGCAAATGATAGCGTGTACAATGTAGTATCGTCATCCAGTGGTAATCCCATACTGCTGCATCTCCTTTTCCAGTTCTTCAGTGCACTCTCCAAATAGATTTTAAATAGCGTTAGGGATATACAGCAGCCCTGTTTGAGACCCTTTGTGACCTGGAACCCTGTTGTTATATCATATTTGGTTTTCACACTACTTCTTGCGTCTTGATATAAGGATTTTACGGCTTTAATTATTTCGGTGCTTACATTACTCTGTTGTAGTGTTTCCCACAATCTCATTAGGGGCACGCTGTCGTAGGCCTTTTTTAAATCAACAAACAAGACATAGACTTCCTGATCAAATGCGGTTTTCTTTTCTAGGATTTGTGTCAGTGAGAAGAGATGGTCTATTGTGGATCTTCCTGCTCTAAAGCCTGCCTGTTCTTCAGCTTCTACGTCCGCGTATTCCGTTTCTATTCAATTTTTAAGTATTTTTTCGTATATTCTGCTAATAGATCCTGTAACCGTTATTCCCCTATAGTAACTTACAACCACGTGTAAATCAATTCGAGTTATCGATAAAGAATTGAAAAATAAAATTAATCCCAAACAAAACAGAAGCGATACATTTAGCGAATCTTACCATCATCCACACACAATGAGAAAATTAACTAGCAAACTGAAATCAAATATTGAAGACTCTATTCTAACATCGAAAAGTATTCGATACTATTGAACTACCAGCAATAATGGCCGCCTTAAGAGAATGTAGAATCGATTATAGATCCGCGAAATTAATAGAACATATATACAGTACTGCTTCAGCCACCATTAAGCTTCATGAATCAACATCATCATTTCGAATTGAAAGAGGAATCCAGCAAGGAGATATTCCCACAACTTTTTATAGCAATGTTGGAGTATGCATTTAAAACTTCGAACTGGGATAATATGGGAATTAATGTAGATGGCGAACATCTGAATCATCCTAGATTCGGACGACATCGTTCTGACTACTGATAATATGAGAGTTGCAATAAAAATGGTAGAAGAACTGAAACGGGCTGTAGGAAGAACTGGTCTAGAACTAAACATGGATAATAACCAAACTAATGCCTAATCTGGTGTTAAGTGAAGAAATAAACATATCTGGACAAACTATACAACAAGTAGACGACTACATGTATTTGGGGCACGAAATACGATTGAACAGAGACAATCAAACATGCAAGATCCAGAGAAGAATTGGGTAGGGGTGGTAGCTTTCGGAGTACTACGTGATACGTTCAAGAACAATGATATACCTTTAAGTCTAAAACGAAAAGTACTCGAGCAATGTGTAATGCAAGTCATGACATACGGAGCTGAAACTATAACTCTGACAAGGAAGAACATAGAAATTAAAAGTAGCACAGCTTGCAATGGAAAGGCCAATGATAGGAGTTACAAGACGAGATAGAATCCCGAACAGAATCATTAACGATCGTACAAAGATAGTAAATATTATAAAACGTATTACGGAACTGAAATGGAGATGGGCCACTCACGTGGCGTGCCTGACGAATAACAGGTGGACGAAGAGAATTGTTGAGTAGAGACCGCGGCAAGACAAAATAGTAGGAGAGCTGGTAGACATTTTTGAGCAGGTTTTTGAGGTACCGTGAAAACTTACCAAATACTTCTTTAGTGATACCTGAATACAAAAACGCAGACCTGGCTGAAGGGTAGTGGGGCCAGATTATTTAGTCGGGTCTAAAACTTAGCAAGGTGTTTGTAAATTTATATTTCAAAAAAATCGAAAAAATATATTTGAAGCACGTTGAAATTTAAACAGCATAATATTGGTAACTAAAAAAAGATATTTTTTAAAAAGACAGGTCGTTTCGGTGGGACATTCTACCTGCCAGGTGATCGGGAATGTTAAACATGAGTGCGAGTGAACAGCGCTATGGGTAAGCTGAAGTGCGAGAGACAGCGTATATCGGCAGCTGTCTTAGTCGAAGAATGCTGAGGTGCAATTGGCTCTCGTGACTCACAGCACCCATGCGTTTGTTAGTAAGAATTTTGGAGTAGTTATAAGATTCTCAGCCTTATTATTTATTAGTAGCATTTTATTATTAGTAATATTTTATTTATAATATATTTTTTATTTTAGAATTTTTATATATTTATCTATAAATAAAGGGTATTGTCTTTTGTGCAAATAACACACACTAATTTAGCACTATTATCACTATCCATCGTAAATAACCAACAACCAAAAGCTTTTACAATAACACGTGTTACACGAATACGTCAAATTATACGAATTAGAATTTTAATACTACTCCAAAATTCTTACTAACAAACGCATGGGTGCTGTGAGTCATGTGGTCTTGCGAGAGACAATTGCACCACAGCGTTCTTCGTCTAAGACAGCTACCGATATACGCTGTCCCTCGCACTTCAACTTACCCATAGCACTGTTCACTAGCACTCATGCTTAATATTCTCGATCACCTGGCAGGTAGAATGTCCCACCGAAACGACCTGTCTTTTTAAAAATATCTTTTTTTTAGATACCAATATTATGCTGTTTAAATTTCAACGTGCTTCAAATATATTTTTTCGATTTTTTTGAAATATAATTTTAGAAACATCTTGCTAAGTTTTAGACCCGACTAAATAATCTGGCCCCACAACCCTTCAGCCAGGTCTGCGTTTTTGTATTCAGGTATCACTAAAGAAGTATTTGACAAGTTTTCATGGTGTCTCAAACACCTACCCAAAAATCTCTACCAGCTCTAGGACTAAAAGAAGCAGAGGCAGACCACTAGCCGATGGACGGACGACCTAAAGAGAATTGCCCAGAACTGGATAGGGAAAGCACAACATCGAGGGGACTGGAGGGACTTGGAGGATGATGATGGGTAGTTGAAAAATTAATACTGATAAAGTAATTAAAAAGGACCTCAATCAAATTCCTGCTACCTACTCTTTAATAAACAAAAGAAGCAAAATTCACACAAGAACAACCTAAATGTTTATAAGGTAAAACTTAATCTTTAAGGGTTTTTGTTGACATATGAGGAAGCCTATGTCCAACAGTGGACGAGAGAGGCTGGATCATGATGGTAATGACTTTAACAAACGTCTCAGTAGAAAAATTAGTACTGATAAAGTAATTAAAAAAGGACCTCAATCAAATTCCTGCAGCGTACCCTTTAATAAACAAAAGAAGCAAAATTCACACACACCTAAATATTTATAAGGTAAGGTAAGGGGTTTTTGTTGACATTTTATCAGTAAGAGCAGTCAATGTTAACAAGCTGCAAGTCATTCAAACTAGCGTCTTAAAGATTATTCTTGATGTTTCTAGGTACGCAATGAAGAGAGTCATGGATATCTTAATATGGCAACGATCTTTAGTTTTTTAATAAACTTATTACTAAATATCTGAACTTATTAAAGAACGGTCATTGATTAATTATGAATATTGTACGTATTTTTTGTTTGAATGATCTTTATATCACTACATATATTGAATTTACTTTACATTGTTCCTATTTTCTTAAAGTGCATTGTTCGAAAGCAAAACATAACTAATAACAGACTCCATAGACTAAAATTTGGCATTTTTGACATTAATACCAGAGAAGGAATCCAACAGAAAATTCATAAAAAATTCAATGCCCAAAAAAAGAAAATACAGTCCCTTTTAAAGGATAAACCAATTATGAGAACACAAACTAATTTTACAGATCACAAGTTTTTTAGTCGATTTATAAATCTCTCTAGTACCATATTTTCAGAACAAGAAAATAAATTACTAAAAAAAGGTTTTGACATAAGATCGAAACCAACTTTAGCACCAAATAAGGGAAATACTGTCATAGCTATGGATAAAAAAGATTACATAAATTAAACTTCAAAATTTATTAATACATCAAACTTTAAAAAAATACCCCAAAAGTTCATTTCATAAGGAAATAAAAAAAAACAATAGATAATGCAGCTAGTATAATAACAGATAAATATAAATTCCATATTATGAAGCTCTAAGTTCCACAATTATACTCTCTAATAAAATTACACAAAACAGGTTACCCGGTGAGACCAGTAGTTTCATATGTCTCCACCAGCTTATAAATTACCGTTTATCCTCATAAACATCATAAAATTGCAATTTTCTCTCACAACACAGCATCAAAAATTCTTATTAATTAATAGATAAAATCAAAAACTTAAATTTACCGTCCAATGCTAAATTAGTAACATTCGACGTCCAAAAGTTGTTTCCTAGTATACCGCCGGAGAATACTATAAAATTACTAGATAAGTTACTAAATAAAAATAATACCAATCCAGTAATTAGATTAGATATCACTGAAGTAATAAGAATATGTTTAAAACAAAATTACATTTCATTCAATAATAAATTCTATATTAGCAAGAAAGGACTAATAATGGGTTGCCCATTACGTCCTCTCCTAGTCGAAATTTTTATGAATTCACTAGAGCTAAAAAATCAAGATACACTAAGTAAACAATTTACTGGTACAGATATGTAGATGATGTTATTGCATGTTTCACCGGGACCCAAAAAACAGTTAAAAACCTTTTTAGATTACATAAACTCTCTACATAACAATATTAAATTTACCATGGAAGAAGAGACTCTAGAATCACTCAGTTTCTTAGACTTAAAAATTACCAGGATATCCAACAAACATAATTTCTCCATATATCATAAACCATCTCACACAGACACAACAATTCATCGATTTTTTTCAAGTGCTCACACTAGTATAGCCCCTTACCTAATATGTGAAAGATATTGGATATTTCAACAAGAATCCACACACACACACACACACACGTTAGTTCGGGTTAGGATTATCGAATATTTAGAGGAAATAACGTGCTCTAAATTTCATCAAATATTTAGGCGCTTAAAAGAGATTTGGTTAACACAGCAGCGTCTATACTATATACACTACCGTCAGAAAGTATTTGCTCTCTCTCTCAAGTGTTCATCATAAAATTGTTTAGATAAGCTTTTTTGGTGACATCACAAATTAAAAACCAATTAGAACAAATTTCCAAGTTTTGCATGATAATCGTTTTGAGGCGATTTCTGAGAACTCCAGTTGAAGTAAGAACTCATTTGAAGTTTCTAGGGATTACAGTCACATTTTATTTTAAAAATTATGCTATAAATACCATTGCTCTTTTTGAAATTAACCATTCATAAACAGTACTTTGTCACTGATACAGGCTCAATTGTTTTATGAAAAAGACAAAAACGAAAGAAGTTTCTGTTAAAAATTGGGCTCTGATAATTGTGAAACATCAAAATGGTCACTCGAGTCGACAAATCGCGAGTGATATGCGGATGCCAAGGAGAACGGTGGACTACAACGTAAAAAAAAAATTCCGCGGGACATGGTGTTCCCAACCAAACATGTTCAGGAAGGCCTCGAAAAACGACTCCCGCTGAAGACAGAGCTATAATAATGTCCAGCAGACGTAATCGCCGCCTAACCGCACCAGAAATCATGGCTCAAGTAAACCTGGAGCGGCCCATCACCATCAGCGTGTCAACCGTGAAGAAGCAGAAGGTGGACTACACGAGAGAGCTGCAGTGAGTGCTTCTTATCAACAATACATCAGCACACCCCCAACAACATAAGTTAGCAGCTTACCATAGTTTTAGCCATAGGTTGACTATAGTTCCTTTATCAGAAACTGATTTTAATAACGAACTAAATATTATCAAACAAATAGCCGTCAATAATGGATATTCACCGTTACTCATAGATAACATGGTAATCTATTTATCATGTTACCTATATATCTACCAAAAAATCAAGCTATTTCAAAAATTTTCCCAATAACAAAAGAAAAGTTGATTTATAAAACTCTAAAACGGTTTATGGTAACTAATCAATAAAAATAAGAAAAATACTTAATCATCAAAATATCAACATAGTATTCAAAACAGAACACTCAATAGGAAGTTTTTTAAAAAATTATAAAAAACGAACCAATAAAAATAACAAATCAGGTGTTTATGAATTAACCTGCGGCACTTGTCTTAAAATATACATAGGACAAGCAGGTCGAAGTTTTAATACACGGATTAAGGAACGCTACAGAAGTTTTATAAATCGAAAAAATAACTCAACATATGCGAATCATCTATTATCTGAAAATCACTCTTTTGGTCCAACTTTCAAAATACTACACCAAGAAAATAAAGGTTATAAACTAGACCTGAAAGAGGCCTTAGAAATAAACCGTATGAAAAATACAAACATTTTTTTAAACGAACAAACAGAAACAAATAGGTCACCCCTTTTAAATTTATTCACATAATTGGTCTGTTGGAAATACCTATCATTAAGACAAATAATTTTTGCAAAATACTTACTTAATAGTTCTATCATAAAAAATTTGTTCATCATTTTGTACCTACTTTAGTTTATATATACCTAATTATTCTGTATATTATTTATACTTGACAAAGCCACATTGTTAGAGAAACGGGTTGTATTGAAAAATAAAAATATTGTGTTTTTTGTTTTATTTAAAACATAACGCTTTTTGCAAGATTTATTAATATATTTACTTACTTTTGAAATGATGAAACTAAAAAATAAAGTTCTACTAATATTACAATAATCAAGAAATTTGTTGCGACGACCTCAATTTTTACGAAATACGTTAGAAAATTAATTCGGGCAGGAAACACTCTTTTAATGAAAAATTCAAGAAGCCAAGATAATTTAAGAAATTTTAGCGGAGAATATACCATAAAGAACTTTCTGTTAAAACAGCTGATATAAAAAAACAACTTATATTATCACTGAGCATATCGGAAAAATATTAATGGATTAGGTTCTGGAAGTTTTTTTTTTCGTTTTTATGTCTAAAATCGAAGACTTTTATCGTAGATTATTCAGTCGAGAATATTTGGAAACATCAGGTTTTAAATTAATAAAAATTGAAGCTCCAGAGTATATGTCAAGAATATTTACCGACAGCGGGACGAGGTAACTAATCAGAAGTTGTAACTGAATAATATTTATATAGAATTATCACAAGGTTACTTCTGAACTGAAAAAAAGCGCTGCGTTGATCCTAAGTAAAAGAAATGCAGAAAACTTCTAATGGATTTTTCTAAAATTTCTCTAATGATTTTCAAAATTACCATTTTTAACCAAAAATCACACAGAAAATCCTCGTAAATATATATTTGAAAACTGTTAGTTTTGGGACATCGGCTATTTACAATAAATATTAAAAATAGGTTTGTTTTTACTTATTTCATAAAGGAAATATTTTATTCGTGGAAAAAAAAAAACTTTCGGAGACTTTTACGTTTCTTCTCGGTTCAGGGTATCTTCATTTTTCGAATTTTTAAGATTTTCGGGGGTATTTAAAAGTTATATTATTTTTTAATTATCTCCAACTCCAGGGTATAAGCACGGAGAGAAAAATGTCAGTTTTCTGTTATAACTATTTTTGATAATCTTTCTGATGATTATTATCTCACTATATTGTACCTATTACTTAAAATATTAACGTGTAATATTTGGATTAAGTCATTCCTTAGTATGAAAAATTCAAGCTCAGTATTTGCTTTAGATCTGCATATTCCTTAAATCAATGAACTCGCTGTAAAAAAATTCAGAAAATCCTAACCCATAGTTTTGAAATTATTTTGAACATAAATCTGGATTGAAATCGATTTTGCAGTTTACAATCTCCGACCTTCATGTTTTCTATCTTCCTTATTTTATTATATTTTAATTACAAATAAACACATAATTTTGATATGGTCTTTGATAGATTTTGTTTCGACAAATTTATTGCTTTAGTGCTGTGAATTATTACTATAGCTCTGATAATAAATGATAATAAAAAGTATAGTGCGAAGTGTGTGATTGGTAGAGAACAATGTTGAGTAATAAGTAGATAGTACGTATAAATAATGAATAATATTATTTTATAAAAATTCTTTATTAATCAATCTCTTATCGTACAGTCGTAACATAATATTTGCTTATTTTAAATAGCAAATTTTTTCATAATACTATTATAACGACCCAAAATTTATGAAATTGTACCTCATTTGCCCCCTACGCCTGATGCTATATTGCTTTAAAACTATAGGTTTATTTCATATGTCAAGTATAAGAGATTATTTCGTTTGATAGTTATCGTGCGAATAGACCGACCAACAGACAAACATACATACAGACGGACCAACGAAAGTAGAAAATTTAATTTTTTATAATCAGACCTAAATTTTGTCCCTAATACAATACTTTTTCTAGCACGGAAAATACAAAGGAGATAGCAATTTTAATTTAAGAACCTTATTTATTGAGAGTGACAAAAAATTTTATATATATTTTGGTCCAATAGTTTAACTGTGAATAAATAATAGGTGTTTAGGTCAATAATGTCGATTTTACTAAGAGATGGCGTGACTAATACACTTATTGGTATAGACTAGTGGCATCTATGGCGTTTTGGAAGGTAAACATACGCCATCAAAAGCCAGTTCGTTATTAATTGTCATTGTACGAAAAACATAGTTCTTCATAGCTTTGAATATGTCGTGTTTCGTACCAGAAAAAAACATTTTGCGGGGAAGTTTAATAACCTTCCTTCATTTGAAGAAAACGGCTCCTGAAAGTTATCGATTGTTGGTTGAAGCTTATGGTAAACATGCTCCAATCCAAAAACTTGGATAGATCCAGGCCAGCCTTCAACATTACAACCAGTGAGCAATATACAAGGAAAGAAAGCTTTGCTGTGTATTTGGCGGGATAGGAGAGGAGCTGTGTATTACGAACTGCTGAAACCTGGTGAAAACGATTTCTGACGATCGATACCGACAACAACTGATAAAGTTGAACCAAATATTGAAAGAAAAACGACCAGAATATGCCAAAAGAAACGATAAAGTCATTTTTCAATATGACCATGCTCGGCCCCGTGTTGCAAAATGTGTTAAAAACTATTTAGAAAACATCAAATGGAACATTCTACCCCACCTGCCGCATTCACCGGACTTGACCCCTTCAGACTACCACTTCTTTCGATTGATGCAGCACGGACTTTCAGAACAACACTTACATTCTTACGAAAAAGTGAAAATTTGGCTTGATGAATGGTTGATCTCAAAAGATGAAAAGTTCTTCTGATGCGGAATCCATTCTTTGACAGGAAGATGGGAAAAAGTCATAGCTAACGATTACCAATACTTTGATTATTAAGGTAATTCATTTTGTGATGGAAATAAACGCTTAAATGTTGCAAAAAAATTGACATTATTAACCGAAACACCTATTATAAACAATCGTAGCAAAGGTTGAGCGAGTTGAGTAAATAAATATCCAAATATTATAAAAATTTTAATGATTAATAAACTTTTACACCTTTTCAAACTCTTGCTCTCTAAATTTTATAGAAAATTATTATGGCGTTTTCTTACTCTTCGTAAATCTAACAAATTTGTCTAAGCCGTCATAAAATGAAATATATAATGGCAGTTAAAAAACCATTACGTGATATATTGTGGTGAACCGATGAAACTCTACAATTCCTAATATTTTCCTTTATTCCATGAATATGGAATATAAAAGGGTAATTAATATTAGGTAAGGACGTGAGGTATAAAATTAAGAGAAATTTTTGGTAGAATATGTGGAACAACCCAGTTTGCAGGTGTTTGAAATATGATTTTGGTATCTTTGTATCGCCCCATTCGATGCGACGATATAAGTTCATCGTGTGTCATATTGGATTATGAAGAAAATATAATATTAAAATTTGAGCCTAAATAAGTTAACAGCTACGTCTAAATTTTCGATATTTGTATTTTATAAACTAAGGATATAGCGGCTTATAACCCGACACTAACGGTTGTAACATCACTGGGTCTTTTCATTTAGTTTGCACTACACATAACACATAAATTCAGGCTATCCTATCTTAACCATGCAAAATATATTATATTGGGGTGTTACTAAAAGATGTTAATTGTTATTTAAATTCGAATTCCAATCCTATGAAAATCATTAGATGTCAGTATTTTTCTTCCTTGGGTACCATGATCGTTCAAGGATTGTTAATTATCATGTTAGCTACCAAATTGATGATGATTGTGTTATTGACAGCCGCTCGGAATAGTTGAACCGCAGATTTTCCATTCCATCGTCTCAAGTTTTTCAACCACGATGTTCTCCTTCTTCCTGGACCACGTCTACCTGGAATCATTTTCTCTATAATCAGATGCAAGATTTCGTACTTTTCTGAACGTCTCACAATGGTCGTGACTACTTCCAAGTTCTTATCCATTCGAGTGGGAAAGCTGTTGTTACTAATTCTGTCCATCCAACTGAATTTCAGCAGCCATCGATACACCCACATCTCGAATGCCCCAGACGTTTAAGCATTGCTTCAGTGACCGTCCACGCTTCCATGTTGTACCAGAGAACCGGAAAGACATAGTAGCGACCTGTGGCGGCCCGTGGCTCTGTAGCGTAGTACCTTGCTCACGGTGCAGAAGGTCGAGGGTTCAATCCCGCGGGTCTGTATACTTATTTATAAATTAATTTGATTAATAGCCGTGCCCGAGACTCCGCTCGCATAGACTTGATTCACTATTATCGTCACTGCTTGTTCTTTAGGTTACCTAACGTAATAAAATATATTCTATAACCTGGCCAGAGAACATATGTATTTCATAAAAAAAACAAGTAAATCGGATAACTGGTTCTTGAGTGCTAAGTGCACTAACGGACAGGCAGACAGACAGACAGACAGAGAAACGTTGCGTTTTATATATCTTATAGATTTTTTTCATAAATATTAAGTTAAGAATTTAAAAAAAAAACACGAAAATCGGATAAGTGGTTCTCGAATGATAAGCACACTAACGGACCGATAGGCAGACAGACAAACAGACGTTGCGTTTTATATATTATATAGATTATTATTTATATTATATAACCTGGCCAGAGAACATATGTATGAACTAAAAAAACACGGACATATATCGGATAAGTGGTTCTCGAGTGATAATCGCACTAACGGACCGACAGACAGTCAGAGAGACGTTGCATTTTATATATATTATATTCTTTGTTACATGATATTGTTCCATATTTAACGGTTTAGGCAGCGTATTGCAAGAGAGTGCGCTAGCGGCAAACTTTTTTCCGACTAGAATCACTATTATCGTCACTGCTTATGTCTTATATTACCTAACGTAATATAATATATCCTATAACCTGACCAGAGAACATATGTATAAATCTAAAAAAAAACACGTAAATCGGATAAGTCGTTGTCGAGTGATAAGCGCACTAACGGACAAATAGACAGTCAGACAGACAGACGTTGCATTTTGTATAAATTATAGAAGATTATAAATAACCTATCCAGAAAATAAATGTATGAATTTAAAAAAAAAAAAAAAACATGTAAACTGGATAAGTTCTCGAGTCATAAGCGCTAACCTGAACTAACGGACAGACAGACAGACGAAGAGACGTTGCATTTTATACATATTATAGATTATAGATTATTATCATAATTATATAACCTAGAAGATTATAGATAAGCTAGTCAGAAAACAAATATATGAATTAAAAAAAAGAAACATTTAAACTGGATAAGTGGTTCTCAAATCATAAGGGCACTAACAGGCAGACAGAGAGATGTTGCATTTTATATATATTATATTCTTTGCTACATGATATTGTTCCATATTTAATGGTTTAGGCAGTGTATTGCAAGAGAACGCGATAGCGGCAAACTTTTCTCCGACACGGTTTCGCTATTATCGTCACCGTTTATTCCTTATGTTATCCAACGTAATAAATATCCTATAACCTGCCCAGAGAACGAAATGTTTAAAAAAAAGCACGTAAATCGGATAAGTGGTTCCCGAGTAATAAGCGCACTAACGGACAGTCAGACAGACAGAGAGACGTTGCATTTTATATATATTATAGAAGATTATAGATAACCTGGCCAGAGAACAAATGTATGAATTAAAAAGAAAAAAACACGTAAATCGGATAAGTGGTTCTCCAGTGATAAGCGCACTAACGGACAGACAGACAGACAGAGAGACGTTGTATTTTATATATATTATAGATTATAGATATGTTTATATATATATATATATATATATATATATATATATATATATATATATATATATATATATATATATAGAAGATTACAGATAATGGGGCCAGAGAACAAATGTATAAATTAAAAAAAAAAACATGTAAATCGCATAAGTGGTTCTCAAGTTATAAGCGCACTAACGCACAGAGAGACGTTTTATATATATATATATATATATATATATATATATATATATATATATATATATATATATATATATATATATATATTATATTCTTTGCTACATGATATTGTTTTATATTTAATAGTTTGGGCAGTGTATTGCAAGAGAACGCGCTAGCGGCAAACTTTTTTTCCGATTTGATTCACTATTATCGTCACTGCTTATTCCTTATGTTACCTAAATTAATAAAATATATTCTATAACCTGGCCAGAGAACAGATGTACGTTTTAAAAAAAAGCAGGTAAATCGAATAAGTGGTTCTCGAGTGATAAGCGCACTAACGGGCAGACAGACAGAGAGACATTTTATGTATATTATAGATATTTGGCCTGGCCACGTACATACATAGGTAGTAGTTGTTCGCAGAAATGCGATAACGTCCGTGGCAGTACTACCGCCTTGTCTAAAAGGTGCTGTGAAATACTAAAATGTATGTTTCAGCACTTGGAGCGGGTGGGGAGGTAAACAATAAAAAAAAATAATCTGTAATCACAATGGTAGGCCGTGACTGGAAAAGATTTTTTTAATATACATACGGTTCGGATCTTCAGTGGTACTATCGAATGCTTCATTGAAAATCACCTCTGAAGAGAGGTTGAAGAACCCCCTCCCTCCGCTTGATTTTAGTTTTATTCGATAGTTGATGCTCCGACCGTAATTCAGCTCTCTAATGCTAGTACAAATCGACGATGATACGAATGTTCTTGTCGTCTATACCGGTCGTTTTTAAAATCCCTAGAAGCTTTTCGTGGTGTACCTTAACAAACGCTTTTTCAGAGCCAATTGAACAAAGGAACACATTCTGGCGGACATCGCGACATCTCTGGATTACCACATGGATACCAAACAGTGCCTTTCCAGTCCCTAATCCGTTTCGAAAACCAAATTGTTTCCAATTCTTTCTTTAGGCTTATTATATATCCTGCCACTCTCGAAAATATTTTTAGAATATGGCTCATAAGACTAATTGTTCAATAGTCACTACATTTGATTGCTCTGTTATTTTTTGAAATTATGACAAATGTTGATTTCAGCCAATCAGTTGGTATTATTCCGGTCTCATAAATGAAGTTAACAAGTCTTGTCAGGGCTATTATTCCTATATCACCCAACAGTTTTAAAATTTCAGTTAATCCGGTCCAGCTGCTTTTCTATTTTTTGCTAGGTTTATTGCTCGTGCCACTTCGTCTTTAGTAATTGGTGGACCTGATGTAGCATCATCGAGCAATTCTGTGATATGATCGTTTCATACCTCGAGCTGCTGTGTTATATATGTTATTTTGTGTCCATTTTGATCTTCTAGATAATAATAATAAAATCGGCAGGAAAATCACGCCGTGACAAAGTCCCAAACAAAACGATTCTAGAAATAACGGAAGTGGAGGAGGATATAATACAAGAAATTGAAAGGAAACAACTAGAATGGTATAATCACGTGGAGAGGATGAGCGACGAAAGAGTCCCGAAGCTGATCAAAAACTGGTCATCACAGGAAAACAGAAAAAGGGCGTGGCCAAAAACAAGATGGATAGAAGGAATAGAAAGAAGTATGTCAGCGAGGAATCTAAGCCACGGAGACTGGGAAAATAGAGAGTACTGGAGAAAAGGGACCAAAAGGCGTACAACGCTATAAAGAATGGATGATGATGATGAAATTTCAAATGGATAAACCCATTAATAACCATTTTGTTTTTGCTTGTGGGGTTCCATAAAAAGCAATTTATAGGACGCAACATTAACAATTCAAGGTCACTAGTCACACGAGTCAATCATAGATACGTGAGCTACTGAATGTAATGGATGGATGTCTTGGACCAGAATAAATATATTTTGACGGTGTGTGATTTTGAAATAGCTGTTTATTGCTATATAGGCTCTATTTAGCAAGGTGACTTTATTTATTGAGTACTGTATTATGATAAAAATAATACTAAACTGTAAATAGACCATATATATCCTTGAAATACTATTAATATATTTATTTGCTACAGAGAAATAATATACCAAATCGCTACCAGAGCGCTGCGCACACAACAATAGCGATTTAGCTTAGTCTCACATGGCTCCAGGTTGAAACTCATTTACAAGAGATGAGGTTCTACATATAAAAGGATTTTTAAAGAGGATAGTCAGAGGAGTAACACGCGACACCAAATATGGATATGATGAGGTATTTTTCTAACATAAACCGCTCTGGGATCAATCAAGAGAGCTACATCCCCCGAATACTTTGCATGAAAGTAATTATAAAAAAGATTAAAGTCACCAACTTTTCTACGATATTCTAGAGAATTGAGTTTTCTGGCAAGTTCTGAGATTCTAATCAAGCAAATAGATCTCTTGTGTATAGAAAATAACAAATGCAGAATATATTTAGGAGCAGAACTCCAACGTACCGCTATTAGTAGAATGGAGTGTCCCAACATCTCATCTGGTTTTATAAAGTTTTTGTAGCATTAACTTGGTCATTGTCACTTAATATTATTTGTCCTAGGTCATTGCTAAGTTGTATAACTTTCTGTTGTCATTTAAGGTTAATACAGAAAGCATACTTTCAGAAGCCAACCTTTAGAATGGATCTTTAGTATCTTCCAGTACGTCTTTAATGTAAAGAAGAACCTCAGTAGAAAAATACGAAGTGTATAATGACTTTGACACTAAAGTTGGAGAGATATCCATTGAGTGCAGCGTGCAAAGAACGATATATAAAGAAACTAAACAACTATAAACAAAACTTTTAAGATATATCGTAGCATAGCCACCAATCCGTCATATCGAACATTGTCAAATGCCTTGAATATTTCAAATATAACCTCCTAAAACTCTAATGTTTAATTGCATTACTAAAACGATGTGAAATAATCTCTTCTTGATTTTTAGTTTTAAAAGTATTGGTGGTCGCTAATAATTTTAAATCCTTTTAGATATTTGAAAATATACTGATCGGTGTTCATTTTTATGACCCTCGATATTACTGAAAGCAACTGACCAGTAGTTGTTTCTTATGATATTTTTAACTTCTCTAACAGGAAGGAAATATTCCTTTTCTGTAAGATAAATTTAAAAATCGAACAAAACTAGTGTTAGCGAATTGCTAACATTTTTTTAAATACCAAGGAAGGGATTCCATAAGCTCTAGAAGTTTTTTGGTATCTAGTTTAATTACGATGTATTTTATGACGCTCTGTAAAAACAATACCGGTCATTTTTACCGCCCATAGGAGATAGTAGGTGAGATTTTTCTCTGGAAGTTGGCAGTAGCTTAGCTAACAAGTTCTCTTTGTCAGTAGATGTTGTTGCAATAGTTTTGCCAGAGCGTGTAAGTAGGGACATAGTTGACAGTGAAATTTTGACAGAAAATTAATTTATATTGGCCTGTTGAGGCGTAGACTAAGAATCCAATTTGTCTGAGAATTTAGACGGGTAAAAAAGTAATGGCAAATCATACTTCGAAATATTGTGAGTCATCAAATGGAACATCGTGTTTTAAAATATTATAACCTAATATTTAAAACTGACACTGTAGAAATAAAGATCTGCTGCCTTACAGGCTATACAAACCAAAGGTTTATGGTACAATAAAGGACATCAACAGTCTGGGGCAAGGCACACATTATTTCTATATGCTAGGCGTGTATTTAGATGGCGTGATGGCTAAGATTTTAATTTTGTACTTACACAACAATATCAATTTCAAGTTTAAAGAAATGTATCAATTTTTTAACTTCCAGTTAGATAACCTCCGGTATGTAGGAAAATTAAAACAGTTAAATCGGAAGTACTCTCTCTGTTCGAATATAAAATTCTAAAAAAGTTAATTATTATGTATTACCTCGGGAGCTTTTTTATCAAATGTTTCCAGAGTTCCAATGATAATTCCAATTTTAATAAATTAGCAAGTTATACTAACCAAGCATTGACCAAAAATAATATTATGTAAGTAAATAGGGAAAAAACGCCTTTTAGTTAAATCATTTCAGTTATAAGATGACTTCGGTGTCTGTCCGTCTGTCTGTCTGTCACACCCGATTGTCTCCGAAATTATTTGTCATAGAAAGTTGAAATTTGGTAATAATATAGGAATTGATGGTCTCATCAAAGCCATGTAGTTTTGAAAGTTAAATTTTTGACTTAAGGGGTTAGTTTTGGAAGGTGAAATCGGAAGTGAAACAAATTTTTTTTTACTAGGTCATCGAGTGTGGTGTCAAATGAAAGCTTGTGAAAACACGAGTAAAATATATATATATATATATATATATATATATATATATATATATATATATATATATTATTTAGTACTTGAACTCACTTTCCTTTGTATTATTTTTAAGAAGTCGCCTTATCTCGAAAAGTACTGATCAAAAATTTTGAGAAAATTCTGGAATGCTCTCCACGGGGTGTAGATTGAACGAAAATTATCACGAGTGCATTACCTATAATAATTTATTTGGTATATAAAAAAACAAAAATTTCAAGGTCATCAGTTTTAAGTAAAGATTGGAAACAAACTTTGTTGAAAACTCCTTTTGGAGTGTGTTTTGTGAAGTCACTGATCATTTTATACTACCGTAACAAAATTTTTTATTTTAAAAGCAATCAACGTACGGAACACTAATTGTGCAAGTTCAACTTGTACTTGACCGGTTTTTTTTATTAAAATCATAAGCTTTTATGGGGTTTAAGGAAAAAATTATCAAAAGAAGCTGTTAAAGATTAAATGATAAAACTTTGTATCTGTATAAGTATCTACGTTTTTATTATTAAATAAAAAATATTTTCCGAAGCATAAAAGAGGATAAGGGCGAAAATTTAATAATGGTGATCCTAGGCCTTTGAAAAATAATTATAGCATGAAAATTTACCAGATTCATAACTGAGAGTAAATAAAGTAGATTATGATAAAGAAATCTTCAAAAACTTATTTCTTCTATATAAAAATGTTAACAGTGATCAGTAGAAACATATTTTTCTTTCTTTACTAAATAGTATATTCGCAAAAAAAATGTCTTTAAAACTAAATGAAATAACGATTGTTAATTTGACTTACACATATGGAAAAAATATAGTTTTAAAGAAATATTTAGAAAGGGATGTAAAACAGTTGGAAAAATTTGTAGAGCTTTTTTTTCCTTATTAAGGATTGAGTAGGTAACTTTCATTGAGGTATATAGGTTAAATATAACCATATAAGGAATGGACAAAGAAAAATTACGAAATAGATTTATTAGTCTTATAGCGTCAGTTTTTTTTTTTTTTTTTTTTTTTTTTTATTGGTCTAGCACACGTGCTGCAGGGAAGTCCCTAAAGCGCTCCAGGAGCGGCACGAGTGCGGAAAAAGCGATTCACGTTGTTCTTGAATCGCTGTAAATTATACTCGGTGGGAAACACAGCGCTGGGCAAGTTATTCCAAAGGGATGACGTTCTCCATATAAAAGATTGCTTGAAAAGCGTTGTACGCGGAGTAACAAGCTGAACCTCATACGGATGCGAAGCACCAGCGCGACGTGTATTTCTAACATGCACCGCTTTGGGAGGAATTAAGCGGGCTACATCCTTCGAACACTTTCCATGAAAATACTTGTAGAACAGACTCAAGTCGCCAACCGTTCTTCGATGTTCCAGCGAATCAAGGCCACCGGTCAATTCCGGGTCCCCAATCAGACGAACCGCTCTTCTCTGAACAGAATCCAACAAATGCAGTGTATGTTTGGGAGCGGAGCCCCAAACGTGGGAGCAATATTCCATAGTTGGTCGAATTTGGGCTTTGTAAAGAATTAACAGTTGCTGTGGGGTGTAAAGCTTTCTGGTTCTAAATAATATTCCCAACTTTTGAGAAGCTCTCCTTGCTATGCCTGCAACATGTTCATGCCAAGACATATTTGCTCCCAAACTAACGCCCAACAAATTGAGCGACGATGCTAGGGGAATGGAGTGCCCCGACATAACTATGTTGGGTTCAGCAACGTTAACTTTTTTAGAAAAAATTGCCGCTTGGGTTTTTGTAGCGTTAAATTCCACTTGGTTACTGTCACCCCAAGATAGAATTTCTTCCAGGTCTTTGTTAAGTTGAACGACCTCCTGCTGTCTGCGGATATTCGCCTGAGCAGCCGATGTCCGAGCGTTGAAGGTGAATGAAGAGACAAGCGTACTGTCATCTGCAAAGCTATAGATTGGATTCCCGGTCTTTTCCAGCAGATCGTTAATGTAAATGAGAAAGAGAGTAGGAGACGGTATGGAGCCTTGGGGCACACCGGCGTTGATAGTGAGGGTGTTAGAAAAAAAATCCGTCGACCGCCACTCGTAAAGAACGCTCTCTGAGGAAACATGAGAGCCACAAACAGAACCTTTCAGACATACCATAAGAGCGTAACTTAGCCAACAGTCCATCGTGCCAAACACGGTCGAATGCCTTGGATATGTCAAGAGCAACCGCTCGAGATTCTCCAAAATGTTCAATTGCGTTGTTCCAAACATATGTTACATAAGTCAGAAGATCTCCTGTTGATCTATGTTTACGAAAACCATATTGGTGATCGCTAATAATATTAAATCGTTCAAGATATTTTAGAAGATGCTCATTGATAACCTTTTCCATGACTTTCGATATTATTGAAAGCAGTGCAACTGGTCGGTAGTTATTTGGCAAGGTCTTCTTACCTTTTTTAGGTATCGGCTGAACCGTGGCACATTTCCAGCAGGACGGAAATATTCCCTTTCTGTAGGATAGGTTAAAAAGTCTACAGAAAACTGGGGTTAGTTCCCTTGCACAGTTTTTGAGAACTATGGCAGGTATTCCGTCAGCCCCAGAAGCCTTCTTGGTGTCTAGCTTCATTAAAATACGCTTTATGATGCGCGCTGTCTGAAGACAACATCGGGCATCCTTGACTGCAATATGGGAATAGTAGGTGGTGTTTTTCCTTGGAAATCGACAGTAGAATGTGAAGCAAAGAGTTCAGCCAACAAGTTCGCTCTCTCAACAGGTGTGGTTGCAATGGAATTATCTGGCCGTGTGAGTGGTGGTATGGTGGATTTGGTAAAATTTTGACTAACTGCCTTAGCGACTGCCCAAAAGGACCTGGAATTGTTGGGACAAGCGAGAAGTTTGTTTCTAATTCGTTGATTGTGTGCCTCCTTGGTTTCGTCGATAATTCCCTTGCATCTGTTCCGGGCATAAACAAAGATGTTACGATTTACGGTGTTAGGATTTTCACGCCATTGTCGATAGGCAATATGTTTAGAAGCAACAGCTTCTTTGCATTGTCGGTCGAACCAAGGCTTGCCATTGGAGGAGCATTTCTTCGAAAAAGGGATGTAAGCTTCCATACCAGCCAAAATAACATCGGAGACCTCCCTGGCGCAGTCAGATGGGTTATCGGATCGAAAACAAATGTCCATCCAAGGGAAAGTTCGAAAGTATTCCATAAGATCTTCCCATTTAGCAGATTTGTAGTGCCAAATCTTGCGCGGCCTAGGCGCCTCTCTGTCACTGTCAGCGTCAGTTTTAGCGTCCTAGGGGTAGAGGAATTGGAAAATCAAGTTAATTTTTCATTTTAAATAGAGGCATCGAAAAGATATTACTCCAACGCTAAGAAAAATATAATATTCATAAAACAATCACCCCTGAATCTTTTGTATTTTTTGTGTATTTTAGGACATAACCCTAGATAAAGAAAAGCATCGTTTTTAATGTCCGTATGTTGTTGCAATAACTTCAAGAGTGAAATGAACTATTAATTTTAAATTTTAGCCAATTTTAGGCATTATTATTAATGACCATCATTTCAAAAAACGCCAGAAGAAGAGATTAAAGCTAGATTAGGACAAACGTGGACATGCATAAGACAATTAAATTCGATCCTGTGGGACAAGCACATTACAAAGAGAAACAAAACACGCATAGACAAATCAATAATACAAAGCATAATGACATACGGGTCAGAAACATGGACGATCAACAAAAGAAATAAATCTAAAATTAACGCGGTAGAGTTGGAGTATTGGAGAAGATGTTGTAGAGTGACACGTATGGAGAGAATAACAAATGAAGAAATAATGAACATCAAAGAGAACGCAATAAACACCATTGAAGAAAAACGAATAAAATGGTATGGACACAGAAGACGGAGTGAAGATAATAGGTGGATAAAGAAAATAACGGAGTGGGGCCCTATAGGGAGAAGAAAAAGAGGAAGACCCAGACAATCATGGAGAGACGATGTGGACGAGGCTATGGAGGACAGGGGTCTAACAGATGGAGACTGGGAAGATAGAAACGGATGGAATCAAAGGCTGAGAGAAGGAAGACAGCGTCAGCTGTAGAAAATCCTTGATATATATATACATATATATATATATTATATATATATATATATATATATATATATATATATATATATATATATATATATATTAATGTAAATAGGAACTAGCAAATAATAGAGTGGGCGATAGTGTTTAAATATATTTTGTTGTATCTCACTTTTAGGATTCTTGGCGTTTAGGACTTTTATTTCTCGCTTAGGAAAGTAAAACATACCCTCCGAGATTTCTTCACGTTTTGGAACCTAGAAAGAACAAACTCACATTTTCTTATTAAAAGAGCCGGCGAGTTGATATATTTTTAGGTACAGTCGTTTTATAACCGAGATGAAAGAGAAAGAATAGATGATATAGGCACAAATTTACGTCATTTTATGAACTTTTTAGAACGAAAAGTTGAGATATTAATTTTTCTTCACTTTTCACTTTCATAGTTACATTTATGAGAAAATTTTAAGATAAATAATTTCTTGTGTTCGATTAATAGGAAACGCAAAAATGTTTTAAATTTTTTCAAGGAATCTACTTCAGAAGCAAGTTTCTTTTGATAATAATGCTGGAGGATCTAAAACGTTTACTACAGATCGTTAATGTTTAATTACATTTCTATTTCACCCTTGTAGGTTCAGGTTAGTTCAGTCAGTTAAAAGTTCTTTTTTATGTATTAATTAAATATGAACTTATACAAACTTTTGCCGCCTCAAATTTTATAGTTTGGCAGTGTAAATTCAAAAATAAATAATTTACTGGTTTCACAAAACATTAATGTGTGTTGTTGACAGGCAATTTTAGATAGCTTTAAACAAGAATAAAGCAGCAATAAAAATATTTAAGTGGACGTTATAAATGTCACTAAATATGTGGATCGCAGCAGCAAATCTGTTAATAAAAAATTTAATGATTTCAATATTTTTAAAATTGAAAGTGCAAAAAATGTATTTTATAAACTGAAGTATAATTTTTAAATTTTTCAACATATGAAATGAACAGAAACAACTCCTCAGACCCCGTTCAAGTAACTGAACCATTGCGTGAATGTTTTCTAGTTCTACTTCTGGTAGGGTATCCTGCACATTAGCCTCAAACCATCCCTCCCTCTACACTGATCCGTCTAATTTCAAGTATTTCAACGTATATCCATTTGTAAACGATATTCGTGCATAATTTTTTGACATCTTTCTCCAGTTATTATTTCTCCTAAGGGAGCGTTTTAGAACAAAATAGTTTATCTAGTTCTCTCCCCCAAAAATATACCATGTGACTATTTAATACCTGAATATTAACTTTTACAATACAATACGTTATATTGTATATACTGTATGGTAATTGTTGCACCCAAAAACTTTATCTAGTTAGTCGGCCGTTATGCGATCCGACATGAGACAGATATGACAATGACAGATATTTCGCCAAAATAAGATGAATTTTTATAAATTTAAACTTTCTATGGATTAAATAGTGTCAAGTTTTAGTATCTTTGAACCTTAAGAATAAATAGTGAACGTTATAATACTTATTTCGTGTGAAACGTCTTTTTATTCCCTGTTTCGACCGTGTTTGTTTCCGG
This sequence comes from Pachyrhynchus sulphureomaculatus, assembly GCA_019049505.1. Lineage (NCBI taxonomy): Eukaryota > Metazoa > Arthropoda > Insecta > Coleoptera > Curculionidae > Pachyrhynchus > Pachyrhynchus sulphureomaculatus. The sequence continues at coordinate 58,701,324 of CM032455.1, read as the reverse complement.
CAGAGTAGTTCCTAAGAATTTTATCCTCCGTTATGACAAAAAAGCATCCTAGATCTAATTAGACTATATTGTTATATCAATAATAAAACTATGATAAAAAGTAAATAGTTTTTTTACTATATTGTAATAATTATGGGCTTTGAGTATAAAACTACTTTTGCTTATTTTCTTTAGTGAATACTTGTTTTTAAAACACTGATCCTCCCATACAGTTTACAGTTGCAGTTTCAAATGCATTTTTTAAAAAAAAAAATATTGAACAGATTTTTTAAATTTTATTATAATATAAAATTATTGTTCTATCTATTTGCTACAGCCATTATATATATATACATGCTGGAAAACCACAATATATATATATATATATATATTATATATATATATATATTTGTTTCAGGGTCAATTTTAACTTATGAAACCGTTTTTAGAGGAACGACATTTGTCCTTATTTTTTATGCAATCTACAAGCCCTTATACATTAAATATAGATTTGTTGGTTTCAATATATTATACATATTTTCATGACACCTTCTCGTATATTATATATATATATATATATATATATATATATATATATATATATATATATATATATGATTGTGCTTTCTTTATTTCTTAGGATTTTGGTTCTACTTATTAAAACAACTTATTTTATTTTATTTGGTCTTTACTGACGTTTCGCCCATTTTTTTGTGGGCATTCTCGAAGTATCTAAAAATTTTTTAAAAAGTTTCAGGACACATTTTATAATTTAAAATTAAAAATTAAAATTTTGGTACAATTCACGTCACGCTATAAAAACAGTTTACACAGTTTTTTATATATATATATATATATATATATATATATATATATATATATATATATATATATATAAACTAATTTAAAAATATGTACGCTAATTATACTGTTTTTAAAATTAATACAAAATATATTTACTGAAATATTTGATTTGGTATATGGTACGTACCTAATAAACTCAGTATTTTTCATACACAGGTCGTTATTGATCGAATAATTAAATTAAAAAGTGATTCCACAGTAGTTTTTGAAAAAAAAAACAATACGTTGATAAAAAAAACTAAAAAATAACAAGAAAATAAATGACCAAGAAACAAAACGGTTTATTCATTCATAATGCCATTCCTCCTAAAATATACTGCATGCCCAAACTTCATAAAGAAAAAGTCCCTTTACGGCCAATTGTTTCATCGTTACAATCACCATTTTACAATCTATCCAAATATTTGGCAAACTGTATTTCTCACATTATGGGTAGAAATAATTACTACATAAAAGACTCATTCAAACTAAAAACCTTTATTGACAATATACACATCGCTAATAATTACAAATTGGTTTCATTAGATGTAATCTTATTATATACAAATATCCCCCAAGAACTAGTACAAACTGTAATAACCAATAAATGGAACGACTTAAAACAACACACCACAGTTTCAAAAGAAAATTTTATAGAAGCAGTAAACCTCACTCTATCCACAAACTACTGTCAATATAAAAACCCTTTCTATAAACAAATTGACGATTGCGCAATGGGTTCACCAATATCTTCCACAATTGCACAATTGGTAATGGAATATTTGGAAGAAGATGTGCTCGGTAAACTAACGTTTAATTCAGTGTTTTACAAACGATTCGTTGATGATTGCATTACAGCAATTCCAGCGGACAAAATTGAAGAATTGCTGCATGAAATTAATAAATTTCATTGCAAATTACAATTCACAACTGAAATTGAGGAAAACGGCAAATTAAACTTTCTTGACATGACACTGTATAGGAACAACGAAAATAATAAAGTAGAAACTAAATGGTACACCAAACCAACATGGTCTGGTAGATACCTAAATAACGATTCAAATCATTCAAAAAAACAGAAAACTAGTGCCATAATAGGTTTGACGGATAGAGCCATAATACTAACATTCCCAATATACAGACCTGAATGCCTAAAAAAGTAAAAGAAGTCTTAATATCCAATGGTTACAAGAAAAAACTCATAAAACATATATTTAAAAAAAGAACTTATAGATTGTATCACCAACTCAAAAAAAACCATTAATAAACACGACCAAAAACGATATCACAAAACGTTTAATACTGCCCTACATAAATGAACTATCAGAAAGAATACAATTCGCCTTAAAGAAACATAATATCATAACATGCCACAAAAGTCATAATAAATTAAGTACATTATTCACACAACTAAAAAGCAAAACACCAAAAATGAAACAATCAAATGTAATTTATCCCGTTCCATGTACAGAATGCCCGGAAAAATATATAAGGATGACGAGCCAATTACTACAAAACCTAAACGGACACAAATATATGCAAAACGCCTCCACAGCACCAAACAAACACACCAAAGACACTAAACATGAATTCAATTATAAAGCGACAAAGATTTTAAATAGACTCTAATTACCAAAAACTAAAAATCAAAGAGATGATCGAAATAAGACGAGATCCTGATGTTGTAAATGATAGAACTGATATGCCTGCCTAAGCCATATTTATCAAAATATAATCCACATGAAATAAAAAAAAAATAAATAACAACATAAAAACCGTCTATTGTTTTAAACCAAAGGCACGATTTATTTTAATCTCACCTTTACAAACTAGTAAACATCCAATATTTCAATCAATAACGACCTGTGTATGAAAAATGCTCAGTTTATTAGGTACGTACCATATACTAAATCAAATATTTTAGTAAATATTTTTTGAATTAATTTTAAAAACAGTATAATTAGCGTACATATTTTTAAATTAGTTATATATATAATAAAAAACTGTGTAAACTGTTTTTATAGCGTGACGTGAATTGTACCAAAATTTTAATTTTAAATTTTAAACTGTAAAATGTGTCCTGAAACTTTTTAAATACTTTGAGAATGCCCACAAAAAAATGGGCGAAACGTCAGTAAAGACTAAATAAAATAAAATAAGTAAAACCAAAATTTTTATAGATTATTCTAACTTAACAAGTCCTAAGTTCGCCAGTCTTCTTGATCTGTTTTTAAAATCGTAACATCTTTGTTTGTGCCAGGAACAGATGCAGGGAAATTATCGACGAAACCAAGGAGGTACACAATCAACGGATTAGAAACAAACTTCTCGCTTGTCCCCGCAATTCCAGGTCCTTTTGGTCAGTCGCTAAGGCAGTTAGTCAAAATTTCACCAAATCCACCATACCACCACTCACACGGCCAGATAATTCTATTGCAACGACACCTGTTGAGAAAGCGAACTTGTTGGCTGAACTCTTTGCTTCACATTCTACTGTCGATTTCCAAGGAAAAACACCACCTACTATTCCCATAGTGCAGTCAAGGATGCCCGATATTGTCTTCAGACAGCGTATCATAAAACGTATTTTGATGAAGCTAGACACCAAAAAGGCTTCTGGCGCTGACGGAATACCTGCCATAGTTCTCAAGAACTGTGCAAGGGAACTAACACCAGTTTTCTGTAGACTTTTCAACCTATCCTACAGAAAGGGAATATTTCCTTCCTGCTGGAAATGTGCCACAGTTCAGCCGATACCTAAAAAAGGCAAGAAGACCTTGCCAAATAACTACCGACCAATCGCACTACTCTCAATAATATAGAAAGTCATGGAAAAGGCTATCAATCAACATCTTCTAAAATATCTTGAAGGATTCAACATTATTAGTGATCACCTATATGACTTTCGTAAAAATAGATCAACAGGAGATCTTCTGACTTATATAATACATGTTTGGAACAACGCAATTGAACACTTTGGAGAATCTCGAGCGGTTGCTCTTGGCATATCCAAGGCATTTGACCGTATTTGGCACGATGGGCTGTTGGCTAAGTTACGTTCTTATGGTATGTCTGAAAAGTTCTGTTTGTAGCTCTCATGTTTCCTCAGAGAGCGTTCTTTACGAGTGGTAGTCGACGAATTTCTTTCTAACACCTTCACTATCAACGCCGGTGTGCCCCAAGGTTCCATACTATCTCCTACTCTCTTGCTTATTTATATTAACGATCTGCTGGAAAAGATCGAGAATCCAATCCACAGCTTTGCAGATGACAGTACACTTATCTCTTCATTCACTTTGAATGCTCGGACATCGACTACTCAGACGAATATCCGCAGACAGCAGGAAGTCATTCAACTTAACAAGGACCTGGAAGAAATTCTATCTTGGGGGTGACAGTAACCAAGTGGAATTTAACGCTACGAAAACCCAGGCGGCAGTTTTTTCTAAAAAAGTTAACGTTGCAGAACCCGACATAGTTATGTCGGGGCACTCCATCCCCCTAACATCGTCACTCAATCTGTTAGGCGTTAATTTGGGAGCAAATATGTCCTGGCATGAACATGTTGCAGGCATAGCAAGGAGGGCTTCTCAAAAGTTGAGAATATTGTTTCGAACCAGAAAGCTTTACACTCCACAACAACTGTTAATTCTTTACAAAGCTCAAATTCGACCAACTATGGAATACTGCTCCCATGTTTGGAGCTCCGCTCCCAAACATACACTGCATTTGTTGGATTCTATCCAGAGAAGAGCTGTTCGTCTGATTGGACACCCGGAACTGACCGACGGCCTTGATTCGCTGGAACATCGAAGAACGGTTGGCGACTTGAGCCTATTCTACAAGTACTTTCATGGAAAGTGTTCGAAAGATGTGGCCCGCTTAATTCCTCCCAGAGCGGTGCATGTTAGGAGTACACGTCGCGCTGGTGCTTCACATTCGTATGAGGTTCAGCTTGTTACTCCTCGTACAACGCTTTTCGTATGGAGAACATCATACCTTTGGAATAGTTTGCCCAGGACTGTGTTTCCCATCGAGTACAATCTACAGCGATTCAAGAACAACGTGAATCGCTTTTTTCCGCACACGTGTCGCTCCTGTAGCGCTTTAGGGATTTCCCTGTAGCACGTGTGCTAGACCCATAAAAAAAAAATGTTTTTTTTTTCATCAAATAGCCAACAGTTATTTATATGTTTATTTATTTAATATACACATCTAAGTTGTTACATGAAGTATACAGTCCTTTTTTGGAATAAATACTTTCAACTAAATCAGGAGTTGTTAGTATAATCCATGGATGCATGTAATACATTATCGTTCGGACGCGGTACCTATTTCGAACAGAGTTTTCTCATGCCCAAACTTTCTTGCAAAATATAACCAACACGTTCTTTTAATATCTTTAGGGAGTCAGCTATATCACGCAATTTCATTTTACGGTCACCCAAACCTAATGTAATAGATAAATCTAATTAATAATAGCTAACCCCTCCATAAAGTTCTATTTCAACATAAACATAACTAGCAAAAATAACTTGTAACGAGTATAATTTAGGAATACCTTTCAGCTTGACATTTTTCTCTTACGGTATCCCTCAATTATGCATTAATGACCAGTAACTATTTCATTTTCTAAAGTCGAAAAGCTAAATTGTTTGAGAATCTCATGACGTTGGTGACCATGATTTTTTTACGATTTTCACTTTTACCCTTATTGGCCGTAGAGATCTAGGCCATCCCATAAATTCCCATTTAGACAGGGGATCACGGTACAGAATCATGATTTCATCTCCTGCCACAATTGAAGTAACTACATGTTTTTTTTGTCCCCCCGTAAGCTACTAAAATTTAGTATAGCATTCCAAACGTCGCTCTTTTTGCAGAACATCTAAAAGTTTGGGAATCCAACTTATCTCTATAGCCATAGATGAAATACTATTGATAGTAGAGCTACAAAATTATAACTGTAGCGCAACAGAATAGAGGACTGATGGAACTGAACCTGTTCAGATTTGTATTAGCTTGTTTGAGCTGAAAAGTTTAAGGACTTTAACTCCTGATAATAATGGTTCACTGTTCAAAAGTTATATTGTTAATGTTGAAAAAAATATAAGTTAGGGTTTTAAGAATCGAAATGGATGGGATAGTAACTATTTTTTTGTGTTTACAACTAATTATAACGCAAGTTAACACAGAGTTTTATGACTATATTGTACAAATAAGACTCTATACTTATAGACTCACCTTAAGGTGTACGAGAATTTTTTTTTTTAATTTAAAGAGATAAAACAGAACCTAACCTGAATTTACTAAGCTATCACGAATTTTAATTTCCTCTTTCTCCTTCCTCCTTCTTCTCCAGTGTATCATAAAATATTATCCTACAATTTAATTTTCAAACCCTTCTTACTTCTTACAACATATAAATTAAGTCTCAGTACAAAAAAATCTTGCGAGTGTTTCTGCTTAAAACTGTTCCCATGGTATTCTTTTCTTTTACAACCCTCTTAGCTAAGTTTCAAGGTTCACGCGTACAAACTTTTAGAAGCCATTTAAAACTCTTTATTTAAACTTAATACCGATACACAATTTAATATAAGACTGTAAAGGGATATAAAATTTTTAGTACGAAGATTTTTGCTTCAAAGTTACGATCAAGTGTTATTATAATGAGTTAATTGCTCTGTTTCAAAAGGTATATTAAATTTTCTGTACACTTTTTATATATGATTTACTTATACAACACACACACATAAACATATATATATATATATATATATATATATATATATATATATATATATATATATATATATATATATATATATATATATATACATATATATATATATACATATATATATATATATATATATATATATATATATATATATATATATATATATATATATATATGTTATATTATAGCAAAAATAAGAATAAATCAGAAGCAGGAGAGACGTAGATTGATAACGCATACAAAGATAAATACATCAACAGGAATAATAAAGCAAAACACAGACGAATATCGACAAACACTAGAAAATCATATAAAACACATAAACTACCAAACAGAACTTGATGAACTAAACGCACAAATAACCAGCAGCCTACTCATGACTACAAAACCAATAGCAACATCGAAAAAAAAAAAAAAAAAACACCAAAATTCAGTAAAGAGACACAAAATCTCATGAAACAGAGACGACTATTAAGAAATGATCCTACAAATTGCAGATTAGAATTGGCAGAAATAGACAAAAAATAATAAAAAAAAAGATCAGAGAAGACGTCTGACAGTACAAAAACTCGAAAATAGAAGAAACTTTGAAAGAGGGGAAATGTTTGAAACACCTAAACAAACAAATGAATGGAGAGAGACATCAAATAATAAAACTTATAAATAACGATAACCAAGAGATCGCACAAATCAAAGAGATAAAGGAAGCTACGGAGAAATATTGTCAGACACTACATGACACATAGAAAGTAAAATACCAACACATTGGGTAAACGCCTTGATTCTGCTTATATTTAAAAAGAGAAATAAATTTAAATTGGAGAATTACAGGCGAACCAGCCTGTATAGATTAACAAACAAATTAGACAGTTATCAACCACGTGAACAAGCGGGATTTAGACGGGAATACAGCACTTTCCACCATCTTCAAACAATTAGATTACTAGTGGAACAAACAAATGAATATATATACATATATATATATATATATATATATATATATATATATATATATATATATATATATATATATATATATATATATATATCTATATATATACATATACATATACATATATATATATATATATATATATATATATATATATATATATATATATATATATACATATATATATATATATATATATATATATATATATATATATATATATATATATATATATACATATATATATATATATATATATATATATATATATATATATATATATATATACATAAATGTTAATAATAAACGTACTACTCAGTATATATCACCACTACACCAAACACTTTATTTTTGCACTCGACGCGCGAATTACTGAAGCGGAACTAATGACATAGGCAAGGCCGTCAGTTCCGGTCAAGTAACCAGTAGGGACTATAAGGAATAGGCCCTCTGCCTTTATTTAAACTACTTTTACATTTTATGATTTCCATACTTTCGTATGCGTTCAACAATCTCCTATCAGATACATTTTTTATTAATCTAATGTTACAGTATGATCAGCTTCAAGGGCATGTTCGGCAATGCTAAAGTGTGCTAAATGTTCTTTAAATCGTGTTTTAATTGACCTTTTAGTTTGCCCAACATACTTTTTGTCACAATCATTACAACTAATTTCATAAATTCCACTTTTCTCACAATTAGGAATCTTATCTTTGGGATTTCCTAAGATATTCCTTAGATTGTCTGATGACTTATAGACTAAGGTGAGGCCTACCTTATTAAATACCTTATTGAGTCCCTTGCTATATTTCGGATTATATGGTATGGAGACATACTTGGTGTCATTTTCTTCGCGTGTAAAAACGGTGGAATTCTGAATATTAAACCTAAACTTATGTCTATTTATTAGCTTATTTACTAAGTCATACATCGTCATAACCATTAACTCTAGTTATATTTCTAATACGATTCTTTTCTTCATTAAAGTTTACTCTATTCAGAGGGAAAGTGACCAAACGATGAATTAAAAAATGTAATGAGGCTAATTTATGTTGTTTGCAATGAAGTGAATCATTAGGAACATATCTATCTGTTACTGTGTCCCTCCTATAGATATCCATAGATATCAAATTCTAATCTAATATTATTTAGGTAATAAGAAATCCATTACCGAGAATGATATCAGAGGTTAAAAATTCTTTAAAAAAATGTAAGAACCTTGTCTCCGATTCGCTAAAATTTAAATTAAATGTGAGTAATCCGACCATACCAAAATTGTATTGCTTACCCAAAATTTACAAACCTGGAAAAGCAATGCGACCCATTGTTTCATCGGTCGGATCACCCACATATTTAATATCCAAATGGTTATCAAAAGAACTTGAGAATTTACCATTAAATACTTTCGCAGTGAAGAATTCGTTAGAATTCATTAATAAAACAAAAAATCTACTTCTCAATGAAGGTGAAGTCTTAATATCTTTTGATGTTAGTTCTTTGTTCCCAAGTGTGCCAATTCCACAAACTTTACAATATCTCGAAGAATTACTTAGAATGAATGACTTTGAAGATGAAATTATTCGTGAATATTTAAAATTATCTAAACTTTGTATGGAACAAAATTATTTCCAGTATAACAATCAATTTTAGGTTCAGAAAGAAGAAACAGCTATGGGTAATTGCTTATCACCTTTCATAGCCAATTTATTCATGAATAAGTCTGAAAACGAAGCCAGTCAAAAATTCGAATATTTCCCAAGGGTATGGTATAGATATGTGGATGATATTTTCGCGATTTTTGATACAAAGAAAGCAAATATTGATGATTTTGTTTCTAAATTAAATAGCCAGTATGATTCCATTAAATTCACTTGCGAAGTTGAGAACAAAGGACAATTGCCTTTTCTAGATATTTTAATCATTAAAAATAATAAAAGATTAGAATTTGATATCTATAGGAAGGATACAGTAACAGATAGATATATTCCTAATGATTCATTTCATTGCAAACGACATAAATTAGCCTCATTACATTTTTTAGTTCATCGTTTGGTCACTTTCCCTCTGAATAGAGTAAACTTTAATAAAGAAAGGAATCGTATTAGAAATATAACTAGAGTTAATGGTTGTGACGATGACTTAGGAAATAAGCTAATAAATAGACATAAGTTTATAATCCGAAATATAGCAGGGAACTCAATAAGGTATTTAATAAGGTAGGCCTCACCTTAGTCTATAAGCCATCAGACAATCTGAGGAATTTCTTAGGAAATCCTAAAGATAAGATTCCTAATTGTGAGAAAAGTGGAATTTATGAAATTAGTTGTAATGATTGTGACAAAAAGTATGTTGTTAAAGAACATTTAGCACACTTAAAATACAGTAGAACAGAAAAGTCTAGCATTGCCGAACATGCCCTTGAAGCTGATCATACTCTAACATTAGATAATCTAAGATTAATAAAAAATGTATCTGATAGCAGATTGTTGACCGCATACGAAAGTATGGAAATCATAAAATGTAAAAGTAGTTTAAATAATGACATAGAGCCTATTCCTTATAGGACCCTCTACTGGTTACTTGACCGGAACTGACGGCCTTGCCTATGTCATTAATTCCGCTTCAGTAATTCAAGGGTTAGACTAAGTATAAATATGGTAGATTTATAGTTTGGCTTTAGTCAATCATCGCTCCTGATGAAGCTAACATGGTTAGCGAAACGCGCGTAGAGTGCAAAAATAGAGTGTTTGGTGTAGTGGTCATATATACTGAGTAGTATCATTGTGCCAAAGATTCCACATTCCCAACTTAATAATAAGCGTGTTTATTTTATACTCGGTGAAATGCAGCAGTGCTGTTGTTAACCGAATATCCAAAAAAAATACAACACACAAAAAATACAAAGAAAAGAAATACAATTCAAGAAGTCACAATCATAACTTAACTCTACTTACTCTAAACTAAAAAAAAAACCTTGTAATTCCGCATGAAGTGATATTAATACCCATAAACAACAAACGGTGATCCCATCGTACCCTATAAAAAGATATAATAACAAACAAAAAATCATAATATTAACAACAATCAGTAACTCTAAAATAAAATTTCCTTCTTCTCAAAGAAAATTCAGACAGAGCAAGCAAACCACCAGGAATCAGAAAGTTTAGTAGATGTATACCCGATAGACTGTTTAAACACACTTGTATGATGCCTTGGTATTTGAAAGGTCGTTGAACCTGATATTACGCTGATGTACCGAGCTTTGATAACGCAGCCTTCCACACAGATACTCCGGCACTCCGATCCTCAATAGTCTATACAGAAAGCCACCCTGATGTAGCCTTTCTCTATCCTTAATACGCAACCATTTCAACTCCTTCAGCCTGCCACTCACATGATCCCTTACCCTGCATCCAAAACGCATACAGGAGTTTTGAATTTTTTGCAGCTTATTATTCAACATATGGTCCATACACGAACCAAAAACAAAATTACAATAATTAGAGTGAGAAAGGACAAGAGCCTCGCACAAATATTTTTTTAAGGTCAAATTGAGGATATGCCGATTCTTAAACAAATTAGGTAGTGAAAAATACGCCCTTTGAGGCACCAAAGAAACCTGCTTTCTAAACCTGAGCTTACTATCGAATAATAATCCTACATTTTTATACTCAGTAGCAAAGGGAAATCTCTCCTAGGCCATACTTAAATTTAGATTAGTCGATTGTTTGTTCTAAAATACATTACTGCCGACTTCCTTGGATTTACCCTTAAAGCATTGTTATTAGAATAGGTAGAGATCGAATTTAAATAGTAATTAATTTCCTGTTCTGCCCGTAATGCGTAAACCCAAAATATATATATATATATATATATATATATATATATATATATATATATATATATATATATATATATATATATATATATGTACAATTAAAACACGCGATGATAAAAAGTTAGATGCTTTATTGAAAATTACAGAAAATCCTCGTACAGCCACTCGTCAGCTTTGCCTAGACCACAGCATAAGTAAAGGTACCGTAAGTCGTATATTGAATGAAGAAAAATTGCATCCATACAAACCCATTCTCTTTCAAGAATTATCTGAAGATGACTACGATAGACGCGTTGAATTTTGCGAGGTCATAACGGAGCGAATCAATAATGATTCTAACCTAATTCATAATATCGTTTTTTCTGGCAAGACCACATATTGTCGTAACGGTAGAGTTAACAGGCATAATTGCCGGTACTGGTCTACTGAGAATTTCTACTAGATAATCGACAGTCATTCTCAAAGACCACAAAAGATAAACGTGTGAGCAGAGATTTGTGAACGTCATATCATTGGTCCCTTTTTTATCAATGGAATTCTTACAGGGTAGCGGTACTTACAGTTACTCCAAGAGAAAGTTATTCCAACTTGTGCAGGTCTTTTTCCCGATGAAAATAATTTGGATATCCCTAACAGGAATCTGTGGTATCAACAGAACGAAGCACCTCCTCACTATGAAATCAATATTAGTAAATATTTGGATGCGATTTTTCCTAATCGATGTCTAGGCAGAAGAGGTGCTGTAAAATGGCCTGCAGGGAGTCCAGACCTTACGCCACTCGATTTTTTTTATAGGGTCATTTGAAAACCAAAGTATACCGAAGTCGACCTGAAACTGTAGAAAATTTACAACAAAGAATTCGATATGAAGTAGCACCGATCACCGAATGCTCTGCAAACTCTATTTAGGCTGTTTATGACAGATTTGGTCATAACCTCGCTGTTAACGGTAGACATTTTGAGCAATTGTTATCTCAACAATAAACCTAAAGTATTTATTAATAATAATTCCAAAACAGTTCAATTTAGATATATGGTATGTTAGAAAAACAACATCTAGAATACAGGGCTCTCCATTAAAAAAAATCAAGATAGCCTAATTTCTTCGAATTGACAGTTCAAAACATTTTATTGTCAACGTCAGCATGTACGCCGTATAACTTTTAGTTAAACATTTTTTGACACACTAATTAATAAATGCTGGGGAATCATTATTCCATCCATTATTCCATAAATATATATGTATATATATATATATATATATATATATATATATATATATATATATATATATATATATATATATATATATGTATATATATATATATATATATATATATATATATATATATATATATATGTATATATATATATATATATATATATATATATATATATATATATATATATATATATATATATATATATATATATGTACATATATATACATTTTAAAACAAATCTGGTTTAACTTCGTCAACCCTCTTTTCTGTCGAGCTGTGAAGGGTGTTATTAGGTAATGTGGCTTCGAAGAATTAAATCACTCACCTTACAGTCCTCATCTAGCTCTCAACGAAAATTATTTTTTACTCCTCATTGTGAAGAAAATTGACAAATGATGTGGAAATTATATCGATAGTTCGTTTTAATAACATTATTATTTCCATTTTAAGATGTTTAGGTGGAAATTATCAAAAAAGATAACTGAGGAAATATAAACGAACTAAGCCTTACACAGACAAGTATAGAAGTTACGTAGTCTTTGTTAAACCAGTATTTCTAAATTATACTTATTACAGGTTATTTTTGGTTAGTTAAGTTTATGTTTAAACAATTACAATAAACTTGACTACATTTTAATTATGTTCTGTAATTTTAGTAGTTCCGAGTTTAAAGCAGATATTTTAGTGTTCTTATTTTGATACACTAGCAGTAGTCTATTACAATTTTTTTTTCTGACTAAGCTTTATGACCGATTTTTACTTGAGTAATGAACATATTTTTAGCATAACTGTTTATAGGCAAACATAAAAGAGGTTTAAGTTATGTCCTTTTCAAAGTTTTATTATCATAAAATATCTATCATTTGCGCTTAAAAATTTAATTGCTGATAAGTATAATAAAAATTTATGATGCAGAATTTTTCAAGACACTAAGTTTTATATTTCAAAAACAATAAAAGAACATTAAAATTTCGAGATTTTTCCAGTGATTTATTGTCAAGAATTTTATACGAGTATTAGATAAAGTTAAAAAAAAAAACAAATCCCAATTTCAATCAAGTTTATAATACAGGGTTATCTAATACAGACTCCTAATTCATATTTGGTCCCTCTTTTTGTATTTCTATTAGGAGTTTTGTTTAGTTGAATGTTTGATTTTAATCGGCGAAATAATACAATAAAAATAAAAAGCTATCGCAAAATTCGTCAGCGTAAATCCCTACTTACTAAAATACTGAGAAAATAGCAATTTTCGGATTCCTCAACTCTATAATAATTATACTAAAAATGTGTACAGGGTGGTCCAAATTGGACACTTTTAAAGGTAAACCTCTTTATATAAAGGAGATAGACGACTGATGTCGGTGTCTGAGGCTCAATTTTTATGATAAACTCAATGGTGAAAACCGCATATCGATATCTAGTACCGTTTCAGATATACAGGGTGTTTTTCAAAAATCTGCATTTTGGGAAAATGTTTGTAATTCTTTTACTATTGACAATTTTTGAGATCTGTAAACGCACTCTCAAAAACACTTTTTCACGTGGATTTCAACAGTGTAAGTTACATTTTTTTACAACTAATATTTCAATAGTTATTAACGCAAATATATATTTTTTAAATGGGATACCCTGTACATTTTTCCCTATTCGAATAGAGCTTTAAATTACCATTCTAAAAATATAGCACACTTTATATTTTGCTTAAATCTACTTCAAAATATAAAGGTTTTCAGTTTTTAGGAGAGTTTTAAATGCACATTTTGTGAAGTAGGCTATGGACGGAGCGGCAATATCAATTGTTTACCGATAGCAGTCAAATCGCAAAAAAAATTCCCAGAAGTAACTCTAAGAGTCATAACTACAATGAAATTTACTAAATGGTATAGTACTTTAAACTATGTAGAAAATAAAACAAAACAACAATAAAACAATTTGTCGAAATTGGCCGATAAAAAATTACTGATAACTGCAGGGTTATGAGGGGGTGCCCCGTCGTGTTGAAAAAATATATTTCTAAGGTCAATTAACGGCAGTTTATCAGCAAGAGGTTCTATTTGCTGCCTTAAAATTTCTAAATATCTCTAAGAGGTGAGTGTTCCTTCGTAAATAAATGGACCTATAACCCTGTCTCTACCCCACACATTAAATCCAAATCTGTCTTGATTTCTTTGCTCCACAACTAAATAAGGATTTTCTTGTGCCCACGTATAAGAATTGTAACGGTTAAAAATACCTGCATTGCTTACATATGCTTCCTCTGTCCAAATGCAATTTAATGAAAAATTCGAAACATGGTTACAATTCTCCAGAAACCATTCTAAAAATCCATATACCGTTGAAAATCTCCGTCTCTAAGGTGATGAACTTACGACTTACGTTAGTTCTTGGTGATTCAGTAGATTCTTTTAATTTTAATTGTTGGGTTGAAGTAGTGGGATTATGTCCGATAGTTCCTAAAACTACTATTTATTCTAACTCCTTGTCCCTGTTTGATGCATAATTTTTGGGTCGTTTCTTTTCAACCTGGCTACTATTAACTAGGTTATGTCGCGAGCGAATATATCCTTGAAGGGTTGACGCCTCTCTGAATACCGTTCGTGGTACAAATTACTTGCCGCTTCCGAATTTTCTCCGGTTTGTATGCAACACACTATCATATCTCATTTTTCGTAATTTTCAAACCTCATTGCGATTTATTTGACAATTCAATAACTGATCCTGAAGTAAAATTTAACAACTACGAGTAAACAATTAAATTAAACCATATGGCCGCTCCGTCCAAAGCCTTCTTCAAAAAATGTGCACTGAAAACCTTTATATTTTATTAATATAAAATGTGCTATATTTTTTGAATGGTAATTTAAAGCTCTATTCGGATAAGGAAAAATATACTAATAACTGTGTGTAACTTACACTGCTGAATTCCACGTGAAAAAGTGCTTTGAGAATGTTTTTACAGAAATCAAAAATTTTCAGTAGGAAAAGAATTACAAGCATTTTTCCAAAATGCAGATTTTTGAAAAACACCCTGTATATCTGAAACGGTACTAGATATCGACAAGCGGTTTTCACCATTGAGTTTATCATAAAAATTGAGCCTCGACATCAGTTTCCGTCTATCTCCTTTAGATAAAGTGTCCAATTTGGGCCACCCTGTATCTCATGCAAAAATCAGTCATAAAGCGCAGTCAGGCCGAAAATTGTCATATACTATAGTAAGTGTATCAAAACAAGAACACTAAAATATCTGCACTAATAAATATTTCAGGAACTACCTACTAAAATTACAAAACGGTAATATGAATCTAGTGAAAAGCCTAGTAAAATGGATAAATCGAATTCATAATAGTTAACACCTCCGTAGAGCTTTATTTAAATCTAAACATAATTAATCAAAAATAACTTGTAATAAGTATGATTTAGAAATACTGGATTACCAAACACTCTATAATTTCTGTGCTTGACTGTTTAAAGCGTAGTTAGTTTAGATTTACTAAATTAACTTTTGTGCTAATTTCCATCTAAACATATTAAAACGGGAAAAAAAAAAATCTAGCTAATACAAAACTGTCGAAATGATTTCTTCAATTTTCTCCACTGTCGGTCTGTTTTCAGATTAGGGAGTAATAGTAGTAGTATAGTAGGGAGTAAAGTGATAATTAAGAGGTGGATGGGGACTGTAAGGTGAGATTTAATTTCTAGAACCCATATTGCCTAATAGCACCCTTCAGACCAACTGTAATGTATACTAGCATGTTGTTGGGGAATAACCTGACAGCTTTCGGTGCCGTTTTTTCTCTTATACCATGCCGATAACTACAGTATGTCATTTTAAAACCGACTAGCTAAATCATTTGAGAACATTATGATGTTGGTGGCTACGATTTTTTTGTGCGGTTGTCACTTATACCTTTATTGGCCATATGGACCCCGGGTGACGCTAGAAAGGGGATCATAGTGTGTTACATAATTATGGTTTCATCTCCTGTCACAATTTAGTTAACTACAACCTTTTTTTGCTCCTCACAGTAAAAAATTTAGTTTAGCATTCCAAACGTCATTGTTTTTAAAAATCATTCAAAAGTTTGGCCTGAAAAAAAAGTTTAAAGACCTTGTATATATATACATATATATATATATATATATATATATATATATATGTATATATATATATATATATATATATATATATATATATATATATATATATATATGTATATATATATATATATATATATATATATATATATATATATATATATATATATATATATATGTATATATATATATATATATATATATATATATATATATATATATATATAGAAAGTCAGTAAAAAGGTTTACTGGTAACAACCAAAAGGGGGTTTAACCTAAGGATAGGACTACAGAGTGAACTAAAAGGTCTTAAAGTTCTCAGTAACTGTAGTTTTATTTTAATACCGAGCTTTCGATGCAAAATCATACATCATCTTCAAGAGCTGGAAGAAACTCTCATAAATGAGAGCACCTCCTGAAGGAATATATCGTAGTTTAAAAGGAGACCCTACCATAATTTTTTAACAAAACAGTTATTATATTAAAAAGATACTTACTGAATATTTACAGTTGGTTCTCTGTCGAATGAGGATTCGAGGGAAAGGAAGTGTTGGCACATGATTTTAAACCATAATTAAATGCAGAACTTATTCTTATACATATATATTCACACAAACAGTCACAAGTTTGTTTATTTAATTGTTAAAATAAAAGAGAATCATACTTAGTAATTACTTAAATCCTAAGGTTACAACAAAAAAATTTTAAAACGTGTTTCACCCATTTTGAAGTATATCTAGTAATTTTTAATTTATAAAATATCACTCCTGTCGAAAACTAAACCTGCGTGTTTTTATTTTTTTATTGTAACTTTAAAATTTTAATAAATTCTCTTTTATTTTAACAAATAAATAAACAAACTGATTTTGTGAATTTATATGTAAAAGAATAAGTTCTGCATTTAATTATTGTTTAAAATCATGTGCCAACACTTCCTTTCCCTCGAATCCTCATTCGACAGAGAACCAACTGTAAATATTCAGTAAGTACCTTTTTAATCAAATAACTCTGTTTTTGTTATAAAATTACAGTAGGGTCTCCTACTTTTATTCCTTTTAAACTACGACATATTCCTTCAGGAAGTGCTCTGTGATGAGAGTTTCTTTCTGTATCTTCCAGGTCCGGAAGATGATGTACGATTTGGCATCAAAAGCTCAATATTAGAATAAAACTACAGTTACTAAGAATTTTAAGATCTTTTTGTTCACTCTGTAATCCTATGGACTATCCCTAAGTTAAACACCGTTTTGGTTATTTATATGTATTTACGGATTAATATATATATATATATATATATATATATATATATATATATATATATATATATACAGGGTGCCCCATAGGTATGGAATAATGATTCCACAGCGTTTATTAATCAATTTATCAAAAAATGGTTTAAATAAAAGTTATAAGGTGTTTTACGGCGCACATGCTGACGTTGACAATAAAATGTTTTGCACTGTCAGTTTAAGGAAATTACGCCATCTTAATTTTTTTTTAAACGAAAAGCCCTGTATATATTTTATTTTTAAGTCTAAAAATTCTAGATATTATTTGTCTAATATACCATATGTCTAAATTGAACTGTTTTGGAATTATTGTCATTTGAAATTTAAAATAAAAAAAAGACAAAAAAAAAAAAACTATTAATAAATACTCTAGGTTTATTTTTAAGGTAACTATTGCTCAAAAGGGCTACCGTTAACAGCGAGGCAATGACCTAATCTGTCATAAACAGCCTGAACAGAGTTTTGCAGAGAATCCGGGGTGATCTGTGCTACTTCATATTGAATTATTTGTTGTAAATCTTCTACAGTTTCAGGTCGACTTCGGTAAACTTTGGTTTTCAAATGACCCCATAAAAAAAAAATCGAGTGACATCATTAAGTGATTCTTTCAGTTTCTCTTAAATGTACCATTATGATATTACGCTCAAATTGCAGTTTTACAAAATGCAGCAATAAACGCTTTCGTCAATAAATCATTTCTTGACGTGTTAAGTCGTTACCTGACAGTGAATGTTTGACACAAACCAGCTTAAAAAATAAATTAATTTGAGCTCCTTAATTTTAAATATCAATAATTCCAAAACAGTTCAATTTAGACATATAGTATATTAGACAAATAATCTAGAAATTTTAGTAGAACTCAAAAATAAAAGGGCTTTTCATTTAAAAAAATTTAAGATGGAGTAATTTCTTCGAACTGACAATTCAAAACATTTTATTGTCAAAGTCAGGATGTGCGCCATATAACACCCTATAACTTTTATGTAAACATTTTTTTTTTTTTGATACACTGATTAGTAAATACTGTGGAATTATTATTCCATACATATGGGACACCGTGTATATATAGTTGAGCAACACATATTGCAAGCGATAACGGTGATAAATGGACAATAAATGTAACCTTTTGGCGGCATAGGCAAAACGACGAAAGGCTGCCCACGAGATAAGTAGCCGAAGTACACAGGGTGGAAAATATTGGTGCCGGAGTGCTCAGAATAGGGACAAATGGAGAGAGACGTATGTCCAGGACGGATGAAAAGTAGCTGATGGTGATTATATATATATATATATATATATATATATATATATATATATATATATATATATATATATATATACATATATATATGTATATGTGTGTGTGTGTGTGTGTGTGTGTGTGTGTGTGTGTGTGTGTGTGTGTATGTGTGTGTGTGTGTGAATAGACATTGAATAAAACATTGTGTAATTAAATAGTATATAAAAAGTGTACAGAAAATTTAATATTCCTTTTGAAACAGAGCAATTAATTCCTTATGGCTATTATTCGTAATAAAATTTTATTGTAACTTTGAAGCGAAATCTCCTTACTAAAAAGTTTTGTAACCCTTTAAGGCCTACAATAAAATGAGTAAGATATTAAATTTAAATTACGAGTTTTAAACGTCATGCAACTCTCTTGAACCTTGAAACCCAGATAAGAGGGTTGTAAAAGAAAAGAATCTCGTGGGAACAGCTTTACGCAGAAACACTCGCAAGATTCTCTTGTACTGAAACTTAATTTAGGTGTTGTAAGAAGGGTTTGAAATTTAAATTGTAGGATAATATTTTATAATATACTGGAAAAAGAGAAAATTAAAATTCGTGATAGCTTAGTAAGTTCAGGTTAGGTTCGGTTTTAACTCTTTTAATTAAAAAAGGCTCTGTTGTACACCTGTCGAGAAGTCCCAAAAATAGTATTTTGCTTGGAGGCGAGTGGACAAGTAAAGAGTCTTATTTGGAAACCAGAGTTATTTAAAAATGTTTTTGTTTTATAGTAATCATAGAACGTTGTATTGAAAAAAGTAAAAAATCGACTGATTTTAAAGGTCAGAAATTATTCATATTTGATATACGGTGTTATATAACAAAAATTGTCTAGAATCGGTATCTGAAATTGTCATTGTAACATATCAAGTTTCATCACTCATATGTAAATTGAAATTTGCGAGCCAGAACTGTTTTAATTTACACTTAGATTGCGCATATTCAGCGTGATATCCCGTTTGTGATCAATAGTTTTTTGTACGCTTTTTCTTCATTTATTGATGATCGCGATTTTAATTTAGCAAACTTGTATTATATCCGTGCCATTTGCAAGTAAATTGGTATAGACCTGCATAAAAATTCTACTTAATTCATCTTAATTCGTAAAAAGGTTATATTGCTACCAATTATTACATAGAATGTTCCAGAGCTTTATAAAAGTAATATTTATTTTGAAAATTCACTTTTTCGTCTAATTTACAAATGCAGAACTTTGTAAACAATTATTTATTTTATTTACACGCTAACTTTTCTAGCATCTTTAAACAGAATGGAATGAACTAGCTTGCAACTTTGAAAACTGATATTGTCGTATAGCTAAAAAATATTGACATCAGCTTATGTGGATTAAAAGAAAGAAACCCCTAAATCCGCTTCTATTATTTATGTCATGTCCTGAAAATAAATTTTTCAGGCTACTGCTATAAAATTAAGTGAAAAAATATCTTCAGTTTTCTCTTTTGTAATCAATATATCCTTCTCCTAATATGCACTTTTTACAGCGATTTAAGAGTGAGTCAAAGGAATACTCTACCTTATGTGAACGTTTAAAAGTTTTTTAAATGGTCTCCTATATGTTCTCAAAAATACACCCTTTTAAGTTTATTGTAATTTCTGGGAATAGTAAAAAATCATTTATATTCATTTAAGTTATGTGAAACAAAATAACGCAAATCTCTATTTTATCCAGATCTTCTTTAAAAATTGTACAAATTATTAGTGTTCCGTACGGAACACTTATAAGATGACTTCAGTGTCTGCCTGACCGTCTGTCTGTCACACCCGATTTTCTCCGAAACTATTGTCATAGAAAGTTGAAATTTGGTAATAATATAGGAATTGATGGCCTCATCAAAGCCGTGTAGTTTTGAAAGTTAAATTTTAGGGGTTAGTTTTGGGGGTGAAATCGGAAGTAAAAAAAATTTTTTTACTAGGTCACCGAGTGTGGTAGTATATATATATATATATATATATATATATATATATATATATATATATATATATATATATATATATATATATATATATGTATATAGATATATATATATATATATATATATATATATATATATATATATATATATATATATGTATATAGATATATATATATATATATATATATATATATATATATATATATATATATATATATATATATATAAATATATATATACATATATATATATATATATATATATATATATATATATATATATATATATATATATGTATATATATATATATATATATATATATATATATATATATATGTATATATATATATATATATATATATATATATATATATATATATATATTTAATGTAATACTTGCGCACACTTTTCTTTGTATTATTTTTAAAAAATCGCGAAAACTCGCTGTCCCCCATCTTATCTCGAAAAGTACTGATCAAAAAATTTTGAAAACATTTTAGAATATTCTCCACGGGGTGTAGATTGAACGAAAATTATCACGAGTGCAATACCTTTAATAATTTATCTGGTATATAAAAAAAATATTTTAAGGTTATCAGTTTTCAGTAAAGATTGGAAACAAACTTTGTTGAAAACTCATTTGGAGTGGGGTGTCACTGATCATTTTACCATATACCATCGTAACAAAATTTTTTATTTTAAAAGCAATCAACGTACGGAACACTAATTGTGCAAGTTAAACTTGCACTTGACCGGTTATTTTTTCTGTTTAGTTTTACTACTTTTTTTATTATTTTTAATGATGCATTTGGACGATCTGCCACAAATTTATGCACTTCTGACACCAATTCGGATATTTGAACTGAAATTGACATTCCCCTGTATTTATCATCTTTAAGCTCTTTTCCTGCAGCTAAAAACATATGTTCTTGGTAAGCAATCACTGCCATATATTTTACTTAGCATTTCCAATGTTTCTAATTTGTGACAAATTTTGAGTAAAATTTAACTATATCTCGTTAGTCCATGTTACAATATCTAGAATGAAATTTATCGGCTGTTATATAAAATATTGCATATGTCAATATTGCGCGTTAAAATTTAAAATAAAAATTAGAAAGGGATACAGCTGTAAAATGAGATAATAAACTTGTAGACGACGCCATTAGTTCATGACATAAGCCACCAAACCAAAAAAATTAATTGCCACATTGTATATATATATATATATATATATATATATATATATATATATATATATATATATATATATATATATATATATATATATATTTATATATATATATATATATATATAATATATATATATATTTTATATATATATATATATATATATATATATATATATATATATATATATATATATATATTAATTACGTGATTTTTCTATTATTGGATACTTCGGTTAGCTAATGAAATGATTTTTTTTTTTTTTTGACGTTTCGTCCAATTTTTTGGGCATTTTCAAAGTTTCTGTTTCACATATCTAAAAATAAACAGAAATCTTTTTTACATTTTAAAAATTTTATTTATCACAATACACATCACTTCCTAAAAGCATATAATAACAATTTAAGTAAAATATATTTTTAGCAATAAAATTACTTAATTACTTTGTTAACTGTCACTAAATATATTTGTAAAAAGAAAGAAAGAGACATATTTTGGTCCCATCTCGGATAAAATATCCCAAATTGTCACGAACGAAAAAACAAGAATAGCTTTAAAACCCGTTCAAAAAATTATCCAATATATTTTTCAATGCGAAAGAAAAAACTAATAAACACAATAAATAAGGAGTTTATAAACTTAATTGTCAAGAGTGCAATAGCTGTTACGTAGGCCAAACTGGACGGAATTTCAAAACCAGATACGCAGAACGCAATGATTCTTACAGGCTAAAAAATGAAAAATCACATTTCGCTAAACATTTCTTAGAAACAGGCCATCCATTTCCCAATATCAATTGTTTACAAATACTCCATACGGCACCTAAAGTCAAAACTCAATTTCTTAGAATCCATAGAAATTTTCAGACATTCAAAATACCATAATATAAATTTACTGAATAGTCAATTAGATGTAGCAAATTCCGTCCTGTACCAACTGTTTTAGTACGCAATAGACCCACATCTGTTTATAATATAAGCATAAATACGAAAAATCTGTTTTAGTCTTAGTTAAGCGTTTGACAATGTAGTTGTACTACGAAATTGCGGTAACGCAATTGTAAAATCTTTACAAATATATTTAGTGATAGTTAACAAAGTAATTAAGTAATTTTATTGTTAAAATGTACTGTCTCAAAGTAACGGACCAATCAATCAACTCATATTTTTAGGATTCACAGAAAACGCACCTTGAAAGTGTACATGTCAGTATGTTACTAAAAATCAGTAATTTGATGATTCTTATCATATATATATATATATATATATATATATATATATATATATATATATATATATATATATATATATATTTATATATATATATATATATATATATATATAAATATATATATATATATATATATATATATATATATATATATATATATATATATATATATATATATATATATACATATATATATATAACCTAGTATATATTAAATTCAGTCAAGTAAATTTACAAGAATTTTATAAATGGGGCTGGAAATCCCTTTTCTCTAAAATCATTTCGCAAAGTCTTAGAAAATTACATTAAAGCTATTGATCCACTGAATCGAGATTATTTGATTTAAACATTCTGTAATTAGTTTGGAAACTGAGTAACAGAATAAATAGGATAATCTCGGGCATAGAAATAAAATATTTTAAAATGGTTATCGTACTCTAGACAAGCTTGAGCACCCTAAACTACAGAATAATATATAACTTTTCAGAAATTTGGAAAATATCTCCCCCCCCCCCCGCTTCATGAACCTGGCTACGTTACAGGGACAAATATACAAAATATAAGTAAGAAATTTTATTTTGTCCTAACTCCACGGTTGAGAGCTTAGTACTTATTTCACTGAAAATTGTTGTTAAAAAATATATTGGAATTAAAAAGAGGTTTTTTTCGATATAGGACGGTAGTAAGAATACTCAATTTTTTACTTCAAGATCTGTTTAATAGTTAACTTTGCAGTTTTATGATAGAAACTGTTTGTGGTTTATGTCGACAATATATATTCTACTTTTTAATGTAGCAAATGGTTCAATTTTAGCGGTGTTCTTCAATAATCAAAGATAAAGAACGTTTTTTTATGAAGCAGTAACCACGAAAACCAGTACTTGGAACATATTAATTACTATCAATTTTTAGTTACCTTAGCACTGGAGTAAAAACACAGTATTTCAGATAACCATTATTCCGAATATATTGCGTTAGTTGCTTCATTATCCCGTATTTCACAACGAGAGGCGACCATAGCCGTAGTGTATAACCGGCCCTTAATTAAAGGGTTACAGTGCCCACCGCAGCATTAAATTAACAGAAAATTGCTTTGTATGCCCTTCCAAATTTCGATATGATGTATGGTCCACTGCAAACTCGGAAGGCAGATTTAAACTCAGTTTTCATATAAATAAAATCAAAAGCCTATTTAAAACAAAATTGTCTACAAAAATCCATAAAAATTTAAAAAATAACAATGGATGTAGTACAAAAAAAAAATTGGAAATATTATTACCTTAATTAACGAAAATTTTTAGGTCATGTAGATTGGAGGAATATTTGAATATAGTTGGAATGTTCATAATGGTTTTTTTTTTCATTTATTGAAGAAAGTAGAGACTGTATACTTTCAGTAGTATTGTTAAGAACTTTTCCTACTTTTGGTTTGAAATAATAAACCGCTGTAAGCAATATTATTTATAATTAAACATATTATAGCCTGGCACGTTGAGGCGCCATTTTATAACGTCTCTTTTGCGGCGCTATTTTATATAGCCTCAACTTTCTTTAATTTTAACAAATATTTTATTTATTAAATAGAAGCCGTTATTTGCTCCTTATGTATATCTTAATTTTTGAGAATGGATTGAGTGGATATTAATACCGATAGAGCAAAAACTAGATATAAGCTAGCTAGTTTTTTACTGGTAGAGTAAATGGAGCTAGAGGTAATTTTTGTACGCCTTTTGAAAATAGTCTATATAGTTGTTTAAAGCTTGGTTGTACAGTTTTTGGGCACTATTCATTTTAGAATAAGAAAAGAATCTAACTTCAGCTCAAAAAATGAAAAAATACTGAAGACTATTTAGTTGTTAATATAAAATTGAATTGAGTGAGACACTACACATTTAAATAAAGAAGGGTATATTATCAAAATAAAAATTTCTACTTTTATCACACTCTTACTAAATAAATAACCTTTTATACTAAGAGAGTGCACACTATTGCATAGAGTCTTTAAATTAGTTTTAATAAAAGGCTTTAAAACACACGATATAAAAGTTTGAAAATCGTCTTTGCGGATTACACGTGTGTATGTAGTTGTTCGAAACACACTCTGTAGACAGGAAGTGGGATATTTAAACTGGTGTGCTTATGACTTACTGATTGGCTTCTCGTGGGTTTTCCATAAACTGCTTGGCCTCTCCTGGTGAGATTCTCATCAAAAATATTGTCTCAGCCACTACCCTCCTGTTTTCATTTGGGTAGCTAATCACTTCTTGACCCGAAATGCCTTAGGATGAGCAGAATATTTAAAGATTGGAAAAAGGCATCAAATTTGAGATTTATAAACAACACCCACTTGGTGATAAAAAAAAAAAGCCGTTACTGCACTACGGCATGACGGAAGAAAAAAGCCTACTGCGGTTTGACGAAGGAATAAGCCACTATGGCATTCTGGAGGAAAAAGGCGTTACTGCATCTCGGAGGAAAAAGCCCTTAAAAATTCCATATGGCCGTTTATATATTCTTTCCCCTTCTTTAAAGTGAAGTCTTTAAAAATGGGTCACTTCCGGGACGCATAATCAATGCAAACTAAATAAGTTAGGTCAGCAACACGTTATACACGGTTGAGTTACACTGTTTAAAAATTTAAATCACGGTTTTAAGTTACAGTGCTCAAAAATTGAAATCACTGCCTAATCAAATATAAAAATGTAAAAAAAAAATAAATTATAGAAAGAAAAACAGATTCGTAACATGATCGTAAAATCCAGGAAAAAATGAATGTTACAATGTAAAAGGTTAAAGAAGTAAGGAAGGGAAGGCTGAATTTCTTGCAATATATCGTGATATAGGTCCTGTTCAAGATTTTGAGCGTCATTTCATTATTTGAAATCTTAAATAGTATCTAAAAGAATCTGATTTAGAGTAACCTCAAAAAATATGTGGTATTTTAGTACCCGCAACTGCCAGGAAATTACTGGCTAAATACGAGGATGGATTAAAAAGTTCGCGGCCCTAATCAAGAAACCAAAATAAAATACGTAAAAAAATATTTTTATTTTTCGACGTAATCTCCACCTAGCTTTACGCACTTCTTCCACCTGCTTTCCAAAGCTTCCACACCTGTTTGAAAAAAGAGTCCTAAAGGTCTTCAAAATACTGGTTTACTGTAGCTTCAACTTCTTCATTTGATGAAAATTTCTGGCCACCGAGGTGTTTTTTAGGTTTGGAAACAGATGAAAGTCCGAAGGTGTCAAATCAGGAGAATAAGCTGGGTAGGGCAGCAATTCGAAGCCACAATCACGAATTTGAGCCACAGACTCAACAGACCTGTGAACGCGAGCGTTGTCCTGAAGGAACAAAACTTTCTTTCTCAGTAATCCTGAGCGTTTCTCTTTAATTTCTTGACATAAATGACGCAAAAGGGTGCAATAGTAAGTCGAGTTTATTGTTTCACCTTTCGGAAGATAGTCCACCATAATAATACCTTTAGCATCCTAAAAAACTGACACCGTCACTTTTCCAGCCGGCAGAATTGTCTTCGCTTTCTTTTGGGTCGGTTCACCAGATTTTTTTCCATTGCTTGGATTGTTGTTTTGAAGTATAGTGGTGTACCTAGGTTTCGTCCATTGTCACAAACCTTGCGGATCAGCCTCAAACATTTCCAAACAGTCGCGAAAAAATCGTGAGCCGAATTCATTTTCTTTCAACAGAAAGCAATCTGGGGACTCACCTAGCGGAAACCTTAGGAAACCCGAGTTCGTTGACAATGATGTTTTGTGTTTGTTCATACAGGATGCCTATAGTGTCTGCAATCTCCCTGATAGTTAATCTACGATCTTTCAATATGAGATCACACACTTTGCTGATGTTTTCTTCAGTCGTAGACGTCGTGGGCCGGCCGGAGTGAGGGTCATCTTCGATGCTCTCTCGTCCCCGTTTAAATTCTGC
This sequence comes from Pachyrhynchus sulphureomaculatus, assembly GCA_019049505.1. Lineage (NCBI taxonomy): Eukaryota > Metazoa > Arthropoda > Insecta > Coleoptera > Curculionidae > Pachyrhynchus > Pachyrhynchus sulphureomaculatus. The sequence goes on along the minus strand of CM032455.1, from coordinate 58,673,775 downwards.
AACCCATTTTTTCACAGTGGTATATGAGGGAGTAGATTCCCCTAGTGTTCTTTTCATATCATCGTGGATCTCCTTTAGTGTTAATCTTTTTTTTAACAGGTACTTGATGACAGCACGTTGTTCAATTTTTTTCCATTTTTCCAAAAACGCTGCACTTGGTCTCACTAAACTCGTTCTAACCTAAAAACCACAAATTCTACAGCAACAAAATTTTGCACTATGACAACCAAAGAAAGTATGAACTTATTGAGGGTACTATAATAAAAATATTATAATTATTTTTTAGTGATGCCGCGAAACTTCTCAATCCATCCTCGTAGCATTACCCATTTTTAGTACCACTTTAGTATACACTCCTTTATTTAGTAAATTCTTTTTATTACTTCCCTTGCTCAAGGGAAATATTGTACTAAAGAAAAAATCATCCTTCGATAATTTTGCATATCTGGATCACGAACGACATAGTTTCTAATTTATGTCGGTCTGTCTGTCGACCTGTTAATAAAATGAGATATCGACCTGAAATTTGGTTTGGGCTACAAGGGATGGCAATCGATAAAACTCGCATATTTTCAAAACTTTCAATTTTTCTCGGTTTTTTTGTCGAAGGCTAATTTTAAGCAAAATTATCTGTGATAAACACATAAGGGATGAAAGGAGTGGTGAAGGGCTTAAAGAGGTTGTTTCGAATATATCTCAGCGGAATCACATAAAAAAGCTTTATACGGAACTTGACCAAAGAAAAGTAAATGGCGAAACAGATCTTATAATTAAATACTTTCAAGGTTTTCCAAGAATAATAAAGAACAGACATCCTTCAAAAAAACGACATCTGATTACTTGCTACTTACAGAATGCTGGAGGTATATCCTCAAAGCTCAATATCCTGCGCAGAAATGCTTGCCTTAGTGGCTATGATGTGATTGTTATTGTTGAAACATGGCTTGGGTGTGGTCACTCATCGGACGAGGTTAGTATTCCGGGCTTTGATATTTATCGCACTGACAGAAATGTGAATACAAGCACGAAAACTAGAGGTGGTGGAGTACTAGTGGCGGTAAGGAGCCAGTTCAGATCAAACCTTTTAAAGAACTCTATGGCATCCATAGATCTTCTGCTCTTTTTCTTGTGGGCATAAAAAATTCGTTGTTGGAGCAGTATACATTCTATCATCATCATCGTTTGATTTCTATAGTAATCACTGCTTGGCTGTATCTGAATTATTGGAATCGAGGCCCGACCACTGTCTTCTCTTTGGAGATTACAACTTGCCAGATGCCACTTGGGATAATAGTGAAAATGGTGTTAGTGCGGTTTGCCTATCGGCTTCGGTAGCAAATATTGTGAGTAACTGTTTTGGTTTCCTTAATCTATTTCAAACCATACACATTCCAAACAACAATAACGCGTTTCTAGATTTGTGTTTTTCTCATTGCCACGATGTAAATGTTTATGCCACTTTGGATCCACTGCTGGATAATAATAATCACCATATTGCTTATACCTGTGATGTACCTCTTCGCACTGTGAACGATACACTAAGGTTTGATGTTGAATAGTTTGATTTTAGGACTGCTAATTTTTTGTCTATGAATGAATTTTTGCCTCAATTGATTGGAATACTCGTCTCGATAATAAAGATATAAATGCGGCAATTAATCAATTTTATAATGTTTTATATCAAGGTATGTTGATTGTGCCTATTAAGTTCAAATTTTCCAGTATGGTTTTCTCCTCGTCTAAACCGCCTTATTATTAAAAAAAAAATAGCCCATAGGCATTACAAGCAGACTATGTTATTTGCAGATTATGAGTTATTCTCACAACTCAGGGAAGAGTGTAAAACTCTTGAGCGCTCATGTTATCAGGATTACATAAAAAGAATAGAATTCAATCTCAACAGAAGTCCGTCAGAATTTTGGAAACATGTAAATAACTGCAAAAGATCGAATAGGTATCCTAACTCCATGCATACGGTCAATTTGTTTGCTGAATATTTCTCGAGTATGTATGAGGAAGCCCTTTTGGAAATACCGGACTACTACTCGAGCCTTACTGAATTGACGACATTAAATAACGTGACTATTGGTTTGATTGATGTTTTTAATGAACTGATGTCGCTCAGGCCTAAAACCTCAGTGGGCCTGATGATGTCCCGCCTCTATTATTAAAGAAATGTGTGTGCACCTTAAGCAGACCACTTCACTTCCAGTTCAATCTCTCATTGTATTTGGAAGTATTTCCTGATTATTGGAAAACTTCCTATATAACCCCAATTTTAAATCTGGTGATCGTGGCGATGTGACTAATTATAGGGGCATCTGCATACAGTCGACCATACCAAAGCTTTTGTACTCATTGGTCACTTCTTGTCTTTCTTGGCACTATAGGCAGGTAAACATGGACGAACAGTATGGCTTTCAGCGTTCTCGCTCCTGTGTATCTAATCCTCTGACATATGAGGATTACCTGTTGGGCGCATTTGAGAGGGGCTGTTAGGTTGATACCATATATACTGACTTCACCAAGGCGTTCGACAAAGTGAACCATCGGTTATTGTTGAGCAAACTTGGGTCGCTTGGGTTCAGCATTCACATTCTTTGTTGGCTGGAGAGTTTTTTAATGGGTCATCAGCAAAGTGTAAGAATAAATAATTATATCTCTAACTAAGTATAGTGCCCTCAGGCGTTCCCCAGGGCTCTCACTGCGGCCCCCTATTGTTTCTCTTATTTGTAAATGACATGAGGGATTTCCTGACCAATACTTCTTTTCTCATGTTTGCCGATGATCTGAAATTATTCAAAATTATTTCTAGTCCTGTGGATACTCTTGTTTTGCAAGCGGATGTTGACATATTTTTCCATTGGGCAACTTTAAACGGCTTAAGTCTGAATACTGATAAATGCTCCTGTATATCATTTTCCAGATTAAAAAGTCCTATGCAGTTCGATTATAGTATAAATACAACCATTTTAAAAAAACGGATACATGAGATTAGGGATCTTGGTGTGATGTTTGATTGTTCTTTATCTTTCATCGGCCATCAAATGAGTGTGGTGCAGCGAGCCGGTAGGTGTTTGGGTTTTATTGATAGATTTAGTGCCGATTTTTCTTGTAATATGTTTAAATTGTTATATTGCTAGTACGTTCGACCGATTTTGGGGTATGCAAGCCCGGTGTGGTCCCCTGTTTATAATGTCCATATTAATCAGTTGGAGAGTGTCCAAAAAAAATTCTTAAATCTGTTCTTTTAAATTGAAAATTCCTTTAACTGAGGGACATACCAACTATGACATGGTACAAAGATTGTTAAATATGTGCAGTCTTCAGGACAGACGAATGCAAGCTGATCTACATTTCTTATTTAAGCTATTAAATGGGTATATTGACTGTGAGTAATTACTTAGTAAATTATCTTTTCATACCGTACATCAAACCCGCGCCAGGTCGTTATTTTACCCAGCTAATGTCACCAGAAACTATGGCTTGCATAGTCCAATCTTTAGAATGCAGCGTAATTTTGATAAATACAATTTGCCAATTGATGGCCCAGTACACCGATTCAAAAATATGGTCAAGCAACTGAACTCGCTATAGAGTTTCTTTAATTTTCGGGTAGTTTCCCATTGGTATTATATGTCAAGTACTGTTTACCTTTAAAGTGATTAATTTAGATTGTAATACCCTGCATTCTGACCTATTAGTTTTAGTTTTAGATTTAGCTTTAATTATATTGTTCATTCACATTGTTTTTTTTCTCTTGCATATTGTCGATGTTTTTTGTAGAAATGATGTTACCGTTGATAATAAATAAATAAATAAATAAATCTCATGTTATATGTCTAATTCAGAGTTTTTATTGTCAATGACTCTGAAAACCATATATTTTTTTTATTGTTTTCAATTTTTACAAAATTAGTATAGAGGGAAATGTCAATTTTCAGTTGTAAATATTCCGATCGCATGAAAAATATTGTCATGCTTCCTTTATTTTATTTTCATTTATTATGTTTAAAATAATATATAACCACTATCACTGGCGTAGTATGAGTTTAAGTCATTTTTTTATGGGTATATTACACGTGCTGCAGAAAAATTCCTAAAGCTCTACAGGAGCGACGCGTGTGCGGAAAAAGCAATTCACATTGGTCTTGAATCGCTGTAAAGTGTTCCTGGTGGGAAATACACAGTCCTGGGCAAATAATTCCAAAAGAATGAGGTTCTCTATACAAAAGACTGCTTGAAAAGGGTTGTATGAGAGGTGACAAGCTAAATTTCATACGGATGTGAAGCTTTAGCGCGCCATGTATTCCTAGCATGCACTTCTTTGGGAGGAATTAAACAGACTATATCCATTGAACACTTTCCATGAAAATACTTGCCAAATAGGCTCAAGTCGCCAATCGTTCTTGGATGTTCCAAGGAATCAATGTTGCTGGTTATTTCTAGGTCTTCAATCAGGCGAACAGCTCTCCTCTGAACAGAATTCAATAAATGCAGTGTATGCTTGGCACCATCGTTGATCGAGTTTGAGCTTTAGACAGAATTAACAGTTGTTGTGGAGTGTAAAGTTTTCTAGTTCGAAATAATATTCCCAGCATTTGAGAAGCTTTCTTTGCCATGCTTGCAACATGTTCATGCCAAGACATATTTGCTTCCAAATTAATACCCAGAAAATTGACTAATGATGCTAGAGGAATGGAGAGCCCGATATAACTATGTCGGATTCAGCAACGTTAACGTTGCTCTAGGTTGGAGTCCTGGTCCTTTCTAGTAGATCGTTAATAGAAAAGAGAAAGATAGTAGGAGACAGTATGGAGCCTTGGGGCACACCGGGTTGATAGTGAATGTCACTCTTAAAGAATGCCCTTTGAGAAAACACGAAAGCCATAAACAGAACTTTTTAGACATACCATAAGAGCGTAGCTTAGCCAACAATCCATAGTGCCCAACACGGTCGAATGCCTTAGATATATCAAGAGCAATCGCTCGAGATTCCCCAAAGTGTTCAACTGCGTTGTTTCTTACTTACTTTTCGAGTCCAGTCTTTCCTCTGTAGCATTAAGCTATACGAATAGCATTCTCACTGAACAGCAAAAATCCTTCAATGACCAAGTTGTTGCGATATTTGGGCAATGGAGTAGATGGTGTTGGTCTTCTGTAGCTCTACATTCACAACTTGTTTCCCCGTTGATGTATCCCAATTTTTTGTGGGTTTTCTTGCATTCAGGGTAGGGTAAGTCATGGCCAGCACTTATTTTTTCTGTAGGTCCTATAAAATTTAGTGATGTTGTGTTCTTCCACCTATTCAGTCAGGCACTGCTTATAGAGAGCAAAACTTAGTGGATTATGGCAAGAAAGCTTTTCCTAGATCTTAATCTGGTTCTTCCTGAGGATGTCCGTACATTGTTATGGTTTTGGTTTCCTCTGTCTACCTAAGCTACTATGTCTCTCCTGATTTTAGAGGGTGCAAATTCTGCAATGGCGTAAAACTGCTTGGTTGCAGTTGGTTTCAAGCAGCCGGTTATGACCCTGACAGCGTCATTCAATGCCGCATCGACTAGTTTGGCATGCGTCGGGTTGCTCCACACTGAAGCTGTGTATTCTGCTGCTGATAAACTGTGAGCCATGGTTGATGTTCGTAAAACCTGTGGCTGAACACTCCACTTTGTGTTCGTTAATATCCTTAGGATATTATTCCATGCCATAATTTTCTATTTTGTCTCCTGACAGTGAGCATGCAGCTTAAGGTTCGGTCTACTTTTACACCTAAGTACTTTGTCTTATTACAGTGTTATAGTTGATTGCCTCTCCAGCTGATGTTCAGAATTCTTTTTTATCTCTATTTCTCAGATGGAATACCAGTTTTCACCGGATTCGATTTTACATGGTTTTTTTTCATAGTAGAGGGAGAGGTTTTTTAATGCTTGTTGAAGTTTGTTCTCGACTTCCTCGAATGTGCTAGCCTGGGCTGTTAGCGCTGTGTTTTCTGTATACATAAAAGATTTTATCCTGTTTCGTAAAGGTATACTGTTTATATATATATTATACAAGACCGGTACAAAATGCTACCCTGAGGTCATGAAAAAACGTTTATTTTGTAGCATAACATGAACTTAGCTGACTTGTAATCTTTGTTGGTGTCATAGACTTTTTGACAAGTTTTCTATGGTTTTCTGTGTCGTAGGCTGCTGTTAGACCAATGAATATTGCTCCAGTTATTTGTTTCCTTTCAAAACCATCTACTACGTGTTAGATTTTATTTTTATGAGTCTAGCACACGTGCTGCAAGGAAGTCCCTAAAGCGCTACAGGACCGACACGTGTGTTAGGTTAAGAAATTGTAAGCAGCAGGATTTGCCCGGCCTGAAGCCAGCTTGATCCTTTGCTATCGGATATACGATTTAGTATGAATCGCTCGAGTACCTTCATTAAGTGGCAGAGAAGAGACACTGGTCTGAAGTTCTGCGGCGTCTGCCGGAGTTTTACCTGGTTTCAGCGGTGCACCTCATGCGAGTGTTAATAAGTTTCTGTACGCAGTTGTTGAATAGCAGGAATATCCACTTCATCGTAAATAGTCCAGCAGCCTTATTGTTCTTCATCTGGAGTATAGCTTGTTTATGCTCATGTTCGGTAAAGGGTATTTCTAAGTGAATGTTTTCAGTTCCTGTATCTCTAGTAATTATTGCTCTTAGGGCTCTGTTTGAGGGCTTTCTGTTAAGTAGCAGCTGATGGGCGATTTGGTCCAGAGTAGTGTCAGAAAGGTTCATTGGTGGTGGTGTTGGATCGTTACTGAGATTCTATATCAATTTCCATACTCTTCTGCTGTTTTGTCTCATACTCCGGTCAGCAGTTAAATGACGCGTTGTTCCAAATATGTTTTACATTAATTACACAAGTCTGCAAAAAAAAAAATTCAGAGCTGTTTTGGTTTTTTTGCGTAATTCTTATGTTTTTGGGTGTACTGAATCCGAAAATGACTTTCATTTTGTCATAGTACGTCACGTTTTCTGACAATGTAGATAAAAGACTAAAAAAATTTTTTAAAATTTATTATTGCGTAACAAAACTTATTTTTTATCTAAAATACCTTCATTAGTAAGCACTAAACACATTTCTTTTTCCCAGTGAGACTCCTTTTGATACATTTTCGCTTGTAGGAAGCATCTGGAAGGTCTCTCTGAAGCATCCAACAGTAGTCTGCCATCATTGAGACGCTCCATCTTCCCTGGTATCTTTTTTCCATCTCCTTAATATCTTGGTGAAATCGTTCACCTTGCTCTTCACTCAGATTTCCTAAATTTTCTGGAAAGTAGTCGAGGTGGGAATGAACAAAATGTACTTTTAAACTCATTAGGCAACCTAAAGCTTGAAATGCTTTTAACATTCTTTTGACGATTTGTTTGTGTAGTTAGGGTCTTTGTTATTGCCTAAAAATTTCTCTATGACCTCTTTAAAGGCAATCCACCCTTCTCTTTGAGGATCCGTCATGGTTGTGATGAATTGTGGATCAGCTATAAGCCGTCTAATATCTGGTCCAACGAAAACACCTTCCTTCAACTTTGCCTCTGAGAGGCCTGGAAACTTTGATATTAAGTATTTGAACCAATTTCCATCTCTTGGAAGTGACTTTACAAATTGCTTCATCAATCCCAGCTTTATGTGACGCGGTGGTAGAAGAACTTTATGAGGAGGCACCAAAGTTTCATTCAGGAGGATTTTCATCAACTTTAAGCTCCCTCGGAGGCCAACACTTTTTGGTCCAGTGATTTGCTCGGTCTCTACTATCCCATAGACACAAAAAGCAAGGGAATTTGGTAAACCCAGATTGTTGTCCGAGCAACATGCCCAAGATTTTTAAATCACCGCACACTTGCCAACCGTGGTCTTTATATTTTAATTTGCAAAGAACCAATTCCAAGTTCTTGTAGGTTTTCTTGAGGTGTACGGAATGACCGACAGGAATGGAAGCATAGAAACCGCCATTGTGAAGCAGAACTGCATTAAGGCTTCTTTTTGCAGAATCTATGAAAATACGCCACTGTGCTGGGTCGTATGAGATCTTAAATGTATCCATCAAACCTTCAATATTGGTACAATAAACCAACTCGTCCTCTTGGGCAAAGTAGGAAGTGAACTGCTTCTCACGATATCTAAACCAGGAGGAAGACACTCCCGGCAAAAGTAAGTTCCTGCTTTTGAGCCTTGATCCAAGCAACTCAACAGCGTTTTTGGGAAGATTCAAGTCTCTTACCAAATCATTTAGCTCGGCCTGGGAAAACAATTTCGGACTGCTGTCATCTTCAAATTGAAAACTTTATGAGGTGCCCAAACTTTATCCTGATCTCCAAGTTTTAAGCCAAAATACGTGAAGTATACTTTTTTTACAAAGTCCGTAATATTAAGTTGTTGCTTTAATACCGAATTCACACACTTCCGCACAGATGACATTGCACTATATTGAACCAAGATCTATAAAACAATGACGAGTTAACACGTAATTGTACCGCGCCACTTTCTACACTATCGGAGCGCGCACGTTCTGGTTACAACGTTTATGTTTGTTAATTTAGCTCACACAGGGCGTTCTTTATTTAGAAAGTAATGATAGTTATGGCCTGTATACATTTAAAAAGAGTAATCAAAATAAAATTGTACCTATTTATTTATGACTTCAAGTTAGCCCAAAAAATCCCTTTTTATAGTAAAATTTTGCATTTTGCAAAATAACCTGACGTTCTGGAATTTTTTGAGTATTTTTTTAGTTTTCAGAACACCTAAATACATAGAAATCAGTTGAAAACATCCAGACAGCATTTTTGTTGCAGACCTGTGTTATAAGATCACCTGTTAATCTTTGCTTACCAAAGCGATATTATTGGTCGTTAATATTCAATTCTTCAAGATATTTTAAAAGATGCTCATTGATAGCATTTTCCATGTCTCTTGATAATATTGAAAGCAGTGTAACTGGTCGATAGGTGTTTGGCAAGGTGTTCTTGCATTTTTTTGATATCGGTTGAACTGTAGCGCATTTGCTGTAGGAAAGAAATATTCAATTTCTGTCGGATAGGTTAAAAAGCCTACAGAAAAGTAGTGTTAATTTTCTCGCACATTATTTTGAGTACTATGGTAGGTATTCCGCTAGCGGTAGAAGCTTGTTTGGTATCTAGCTCCTTTAAAATACGTTTTATGATACGCTGTCGGAATACAATATCGGACACTGGGATTGCCACTATGGGAATAGTTAGCGATGTTTTTTCCTTGGAAATCGACAGTAGAATATAAAGCAAAAAGTTCAGCTAACACGTTGATTTTCTTAACTGGTGTTGTTGCAATAGTATTATCTGGCCGTGTGAGTGGTCGCATAGTGGCTGTAGTGAAATTTTGACTAATGGCCTTAGCCAGACGGACTGGAATTGTTGAGGCAAGCAAGTTTAATTTTAATTCTTTGATTATGTGACTCCTTGGTTTCGTAGATACTTTCTTTGCAACTGTTCCGGGTAAAAACAAAAATATTCCGATTTATAAAGTTTTTTCACGATATTTTCAGTAGGTCAGAAGCAACTGCTTTTTTGAATTTTCGATCGAACCAAGGCTTGCCGTTGGAAGGGCATTTCTTTCAAAAAAAGATGTAAGCTATTAAAAAACAGGTACTCTTTTTCACAAAATTGTAAGACGTTTGCATTGGTAAACTTCTTTAGTCATTTCTACAGATTCCTTATCGATTAGTGCTCTATCTTCACAAGGATTGAACCGTATCGATAGTTCAGATTCTGGTAGATAAATAAAAATTATCAAATGAAATACTGACACTAGTTAACGATTCATGACTAATACCTCACCATTGGTAACAAAACTTGACCATCACCATTAAACTTGGCCAATGGTGATGACAGCAGAGAACGTTTACCTACTTGGAATGTATAATAACAATTTTGATATTATAAAATATATCTTCCATTTTATTACAACGTACAAGAAAATTATATTATATGGAAACTTTACGGTTATGACGGTATTAAATTCCTACTTTTCGGCAATATTATATAGATAAATCCTTTAACATTTAACTGCACACATTTTATCTCGACTTAAATTCACAATTAAATTTTTACAACTGAAGTTTTAGTTACAATGGAATTCCACTGAAATTGCGGTAAAGTTAGTTAAACAATGTAATTAAATCATTTGAGTATAGCGAACCTTTTACTTGCGAGTAGCAAAAGTTCTGTTGATCTACAAAAAGAGATTTTTAATCTATTCGTCTTTATTGGACAATTTTACAGCACTGTGAATAGACAGTTCTCTAAAGAAATGATATATTTACCCAATTTATTTATAAATATTATTATATAATTATATATTATATAAATATATTCACTGTGACACTAAAAAATAATTCTAAGCTCTCCATATAGTGCATAATTTTTCACTGCATTATTTATTAAAAATGTTTAACTATAAAACTGATCTAATTTTGCTATTAAGAGTATAAATTGACTAACCAACCAAGCAGGCACCTAATCAAGGAATAAAACCGAACTTCTTCCTGCACCGACAATTTCAAGTCCCTTTTGCCAGTCCCTAAAACCATTAGACAAAATTTTACTAAATTCACTATGCTGCCACGGCTAGATAATACTAGTGCAACAACAGCTGTTGAGAAAGCCAACTTGTTGACCGAACTCTGCTTCATATTCTACCGTCGGGAAGGAAAAACACCACCCACTATTCTCATAGCGTAGTCCAAGATGTCCGAGATTATCTTAAGACAGATTAAATTAATAAATAAAATTTCTGGCGCTGATAGAACACTACCATAATATTCAAAAATGCGCGAGCGAACTAACAGTAACACTTTTGAACCTATTCTACAGATAGGGAATATTTTCTTCTTGCTGGAAATGCGCTACAGTTTAGCCGATACCTAAAAACGGTAAGAAGACTTTGCCAAAGAACTACCGACAAGTCACACTGCTTTCAATAATATCAAAAGTTAAGGAAAAAGCATCTTCTAAAATATCTAGAAGGATTAATATTAGTACCCACCATCAACATGGCTGTCGTAAGCAAAAATCAGCATGAGATGTTCTAGCATATGTAATACATATTTGGAACAATGCAATTGAACATTTTGAAGAACTTCAAGCGGTTGCACATGATATATTTAAAGCATTCGACCATGTTTAGCCTAGCGGATTGTTGGCTAAGCTGCGCTCTTATGGTATGTCTGAAACGTTTTATTTATGGCTCTCGTGTTTCCTCAGAGCGCATTTCGATTTCTGTCTCTTACCTGCACTCAACATCGGTGTGCCCCAAGACTCCATATTGTCTCCTACTATCTTCCTCATTTACATTAATTATCTGCTGGACCAGGAATCCAATCTACAGCTATTCAGATGACAGTACGATTATTTCTTCATTCATTTTCAACGCTCGAACATTGACTACTCATGCTAATATCTGCAGACATCATGAAGTCGTTCAACTTAACAAAGACCTGGAAGAAATTTTATCTTGGGATGACTGTAACCAAATTGAATTTAACTCTACAAAACTCAGGCGGCAGTTTCCTCTACCATCATCAGTTAATTTGCTGGGTGTTAACTTGGGAGCAAATATGTCTTGGGAATACTATTTTGACCTAGAAAGCGTTACACTCCACGACAACCGTTACTTTTGTACAAAGCTAAAATTCAACCAACGATGGAATAATGTTCCCATGTTTGGGGCTCTGCTCCCAAATATACACTTTATTTGTTGGATGCTGTTCAGAAGAGAGCTGTTCGCCTGATTAGAGACCCAGAACCCACCAGAAATTTTGATTCCTTGGAACATCCAATAACGGTTGGCAACTTCTGTCTATTCTAACTAATAACTAGTCCAAAACCCCAAATTCGACAAACTGCTTAAAATTCAAGAATAATCGGCACAGACTATCGCCCAGGTTCACCCTGTTAGGTTCTGTAAATTATCTTAGTCAAATGCCTACGACCTAAAATTGTTAGCTCTAGTTCAGGTATATGGTTCCGTCTTTTGTTTTCCTGTTAATTCAATCTATATTTTCACATAAATCGGAAGGCGCCACCGAAATTTTATTTCGAATGAAAGCGGCCTTGCAGGCGTAGTATGTGGCCAGAGATAAAAAAAAAAAAACTTCCAAAAAAATTAAAATGTTTGTTGACTGATAGTTTATTTTAAAAAAAAGGACATTAAATACAGTAGAAAACAAAGTATCTATTTTGAATGAAAGAAAATTCAAATATAGTACAAAAAAAGTATCCCTAGCAAAATAAAAATGGATATCGAACTCCCTTCTTGCAACAACGTGACTTATACTAAATATATATTAACCAAAATTGACTTCTAATAGAACAAAAGTTAAATTCCTAAACCTTGTCTTACAACCACAAAATTTTCCAACGAGACTAAAACCTTACATATCTAAATCTTAAAGCTGTAGTGTGAACAGAGGTATCGTTCTTGAAACTAAATATAAAGGTAATATATTTGTGATCAAAATAGTGATAAAAATTAACTCTGTAAAAACTCCGAACCACGGGTAATCTGATACTTCTGACTCGAGTGTATAATAACACCAAATTTTCCCTTGTGGTTCGTAGCGTAAATTTTACAGTATAACTTATCTGAAATTATTCCCGTCTATCCCTAAGTGGATGGTACAGATGAAATTACTGATGGAAATACCAAAGTTGTTGGCTGGGACAAAGCTATGTCCTGCTTAATAGACGGTGAAATGATGGCTCCAATCTGACTCCAGCACGTGGTGGGATTCGCTGTAGAGACCGAAATGCTCGGTTTGCACGTGAATTGCACGAAACCAAAGTTTTTCTGGTAGTAAGTCCAGAATTACCTTTACACCAAAAACAAACCAGAAGGAAAAACTAAAATAGACAAAACATAAAATAAAAACCCTGGAACAATGAATTACCCTAGTTTGGGGCATTATATTCCAGTCTGTGTGTGAAAATTCTCGAAGAGACTTTGATTGACACAGTCACACAGAAAAAAATAAAATTCCATTAGATGATTACTCACCTCGAGTATTTACAATGCCCTCCTGCAGCTTCAGAAAGAAAAATATATCGCCTCTAAATGGCTGGCTCGCGGTATCTTATCCAAATTTTTAACCAATAAATACCATAACCGGAACTTCAGTTTTCCATCAATCGGCACTTGGCCGTTTTTCTAAAAAAACTTTATTGAAAATATTGAACACTTCACTGAAAATCTAGTAGCAGAGGGAGAAACAATTAACGCCGTTTTACTTTAAATACAATAGCCTCACTACGGAAGTTTATTTCAGCTTCCTGAAGACAAACAGGTGCACCTTTTAAAAAATAATAACCACAAAATTTCGAACGCCAGCCTGTGTCGAAAATTACAAGATAAGAAAGAGTAACTCGAGGGTTATATCTTATTCATCTTTGCGTCTTCAAGATGAAAAGAAACCAGACGAATCTACCACCGTCGATCCTTTAGAATCAATTCAATTTAACAACGTGGGTGTGGAAATCCTTGGGCAACCAGTCATTAAGACATGTGGACATCCGACTTTTCCTTCAGATATCAAATTACCGTTGTTCATTAAAATAGGATATATCTGTTAATTTTATGTAGGAAATTTAAGTTTTCCTAATTATTCCCACTGGAAAAAAACACCAAGAACATCACATAATAGTTCCTTACAGCTTAATGGTAATAACTAAAAGATTTTTAATAAAAAAAAAGGAAAGGTTGCGTATCAATGTAAACAAAAACAATGAAATGAAAAGTGAATTAATCTCAATTCGAAAAATTGTTAAAAACAAAACCAATCAGGTATTTCCATTTATTATTTTAATTTGAAATAATTTAATATACAATTTAATTTGTGCCAATTTATCTCCATCAATGATGATAAAAAATTAAAGCGAGGAAGGATTTTTCAAAGACCAATTTTGAACCACAACAGCATTTACCATATAAAA
>CM032455.1:58649995-58659682 GCA_019049505.1 Pachyrhynchus sulphureomaculatus | reverse complement strand
TTTGATAAACTGGAATATTTTTATTTGTTAAACTTGTAATACACAAACTATTAATTTTAGTTACTTTGGAAAGTATCCCACAAAAAAAAAAGTTAAAATCAAAGAATCCAACAAAAAATCTTATGAAAATAACCATGAAATTTGATTGGAAGGTTGTTTTTCTAGGCCATATGGTTTTAAAAATTTGATGTATAAATAAATTAAATTTGAGGAAACTTTAATTTGTTTCAAATGTATCTAAAATAAATTGTTTCCAATTATTAATTGCATTAAAGTAAATCTTCACATCTTTTCCTCTGTTAGAACTCCTCTCTCTTTCTTGGTATTTCTCCCTTTAACGTCACAACTATTTTTGTGGCTACAAGTTACAAGACTGATTTCGTGGCTGCTTTATTGAAGGCTTTCCCGACCCATCCGTCGGATCTCTATTTCATTGTCAGATTTATCATTCTCCTTGAGCAAGGAATTCTAAAGTGACTAAAGCAAATGGTAATATTGTATTTTTTGTCAAATATTAGCGGTATTTTAATTTCTATCTGAATCGGTAATTTTTTCAAACTGATTATCTGTACCTGTATGCTATTTTATAGATGTCAAGAGTTATTATTATTCACCTTTAAATTGTTTACAAAATTTTTTAAAAATTTCTAACCCTTAACCTTACCTTTCATTTCACAGAGGACACGATGGCCCCACTTAACGTATTAACTATATTATACAAGAGAATAAGGAAGCTGTGTTCCTTCCAGAGATATTTTTATAATATTGTTTCTTAATGAAATGAATTAATTAAATATTGTTTTATTTATGTCCGTACTAAAGCAATTGTAGTACCTACTTAATATTATTAATTTACTGCATTTTGACTTCAACATCTCACTTTTTAATTAAAAATAAGGTGTTTGTATATAAGTTTTTAAACCGAAGCAGTTCGTGTTAATTTCTATCGATTAATACCACACCAGAAATTATTATGATTTTTTTCTAACATCAATATCATATGAAGCACAAATTGTCTTCAAGCTTTTTCGTGCAGTGATAACTATTAACAAAGGGGAAAATTTTGGGCTTCTTATGAATGCAATACCTACTAAGAATTTCCCAGTGTAATTTGCTTTACATCCACTATCATAAGACTTAAATCAATTATGAATCACTGTTTCTTATTCTAATCTGGCTAGTTTTCGTTGAATTTTCTATGCATTTTCTTAATAAGCTGAAAGTTATTGTCCCCTTATAAGTACACTTCCCATTCTAAAAGTTTCTAATTTAGACTCAAGTTTTCGGAACCTTTACAAATTGCAATGCTATACGTATACCACAGACAAGGGATTCGGGTTAGTTTCTAGTATTTATACTGCGTTAGCTTAGTTTTCTATAGACTAATACCAGAAAGAATATTTAAAGAACAGTTATGTATTTTTAGCACACACAACAAAAAATGAAATTATACATTGACGTTTCGAATTATTAACTTGACGTCCCTTTGTTATCTTCTCATATGTGAATATAGATACATAACAGAAAATGGAAGTTTCAAAAATAAATTTTATTCTTTACTGTTTTCTCAGGCGAATAGCCTACAGTCACGGGCTCGTTTCTTGGGTTAAAAATATAGTTTGGTAAATTAGGTTTAAGGAGTGTTAATACTGTATAAAAACATGCCCTAGGCAAAAAAGTGCGGTGGAGTAAAGTTTAAATTAATAAAAATCAAGCCAAAATTTTAATTAGCTATTAACTAGATTAGAATTCTGCCATATAAATATGAAAACAATATGATGTAAATATAGGTAAGAAATAGAATTATAAAAAAAAGTGTGAGAGATGTAAACAGGTATGAGTGCCGGGGAGAGAGAGAAAAAGTAAATGGGCGATAAATATAATAATGTTATTACCAGGGTTAACTTGAAAGGAAGGTCACAACGCGTGTAGAGCTCACACGGAAAAAAACATTGGCAAAGTTGGCACCACTGCGGTATAGGGAGGAGTTTGCTGAAGTGAACAAGCTGTGTCTGCAGTCAGTGACACCAAGATCATGATCGTAGTAAAGCTTTATAATGAGCGCTCCCATTTCATCACCTAACAAGTGTGAGGCGCGTGCTGTTCTTCCATATCTGAACCTGAAAGGTGAAACTACAGTTGCCATTCATCGTGAGATCGTTTCGATTTCTCGGACATGACAATATGGGACAAAAGTTAAGAATTTCAACTCTGGAAGGACGATTCACGATTAACTCAGAAGTGAAAGGCCGCTTGTTGTAACTGGTCAGATCGTGCAGAAAATGTAAGAAAAATCTTCTTTTCGATCGCTGACGAACTTCATGAACCTTGTCCAGAAATTTCATGAAGTATTGTTCATGAAATCGTAAAAAACCGACTGGAATATCTCCAGTTGTGTGCGAGATGGGCACCGGACATGCTCACTGAAGGTCACAAAACACATTGAGTCATACCCGCGCGAAAGTTTCTTCAGCGTTTTACGAATTATAGTGAGGATTTTCTCACGTCCATAGTAACGAGCTCCTGTTAAACTAAACTAAGGTTTATCACGATACACCCGAGACTAAACGACAGTAGCGCCATACTGATTCTCTTTCTACAAGAAAATTGAAAACGCAACAATCTTTCTAAAAAATCAGGAGAACTTTGTTTTGGAAGAGAGAGGGGGTCATACTCGTCGGTCTTTTTACCAAAAGGGGACACAATCAATGCTATACAATACTGTGAGACCCTAAAGAAATTGCGGAGAGTCAGCCAAAACAAGCACCATGGTATGCTGACGAAATAAATTTGTCGGCTTCACTACAATGCTCGTCTACACACCACTCGTGCTACGCAAAACTTGTTGGTCTTATTCTGTTTGGATGTTTTAACCCACCTCCCTCAAAATCATGAGCTCGCGCCAAGTGATTATCAGCTCTTCATTAAGCTTAAGGAACATTTGGGTGAAAAATATTTTTCCAACGATGATGAAGTGAAACTCGAGTGCGCCTTTGAAAAATCCAATATGGCGGCTCCAATATGGCGGCCGGTAGCCGGAGAAAAATCAAGTGTCCACCAAAAAAAGCTTGTAAAAATAAAAATTCGCAACTGTTTGGGTCGTTTTTTTGGCTCAAATTGTAGCTGATGGACGCCCCAAGAAATTGGGGTGGTAAGTTGACAAAATCCAATATGGCGGATCCAATATAGCTGTCAAAAATCCAATATGGTGGCCGAATTTTTCGCAAATGAACCGATTTGCACTAAATTTGGTAAACGGGGTTTTTTAGGGTCGCTGATCACGAATCCAAGGTCTGATTTGCCAAATTCAAGATGGCGGATCCAAAATGACGGATGAAATTTTCGAAAATCTATCGATTTGTACCAAATTTGTTATACGGGGGTTTTTGGGGTCCCTGATAACGAATCTGAGGTCAAATTTCTAAAATTCTTAAATTCAATATGGCGGATCTAAAATGGCTAATTCAATATGGCGGCGATATATTCGAAAATCAACCAATTGACACCAAATTTTATGTAAAGGGGTTTTTGAAGTCGCTGATCATATATCTGTGATAAGAATTTAAAAATTTTGACAGATTGAAGGTCGAGGCTCATTCATGGCTCAAAATTCAATTAGTTATTGCTCAACAGTATTGACATTTTAGCAAATCACTGAAGCATATGTGTTGTAATGATTATTTTTTTGAGGAGTGTTTTTTTATTACCTATGAAGTAATTAATATAGCGTAAAACTAGCATCTTTTGCATTAGAGAACCTCTTAATTTTAAGTTTATTTCCAGCACAGGGAATAAATGCATGACTGCTTTGAATTTTAGGTACAGCAGGTGGGTCAGGAAATAGTCTATTAAGCTTTTGTAAAATTTTTCGATGATCTTCTTTGGTATAGTGAAAAAAATGTATGTTTTGGAATCTTGACTTTGCCCAATTAAAGAGTGAAACTGAATTTAAAATGACATCATTTGGATGAGCTTATAAGCTATAACGAGTCGCTGCAGATTTCAGGCATGCTCCAGCTCCATCACATGAACATTTGCTATGTGCAGTAGCATTGAAGTGCCATTCAGCATCTATACCAAAATCTTGCTTATGATGCATCAAAAAGTTCATTTGAGTCCTATTCTTGAAATGTTGTTTAGCGCCATCGGATGCGTAATAAATTTTCTTTACTTTTGAACATAATTTTTTTATAACTGGTATGACCTTTTCTTGCATCAAATGAACTGCTGCTGCATCATGTTTGGTACAATCTGAGAGTAATATTATGGTCTTATGTTTTATTTCATTTTTAGAGCGATAGTAAAATACTACAGGAAATACTGTACACTGGTCGTTAATATAGTGGAATGCCTGTGCTGCATCAGATTTACGGAAAAGCTGGTATCAGGGATTTTTGGGTTTGCTCGAGGGGTTGCTGATTACGAATCTGAGGTCGGATCTGCAAAGTTCAAGAAGGCGGATCCAATATAGTGGACGTTTTTTAAAAAAATTAACCTATTTGCACTAAATTTGGCATACGGGGATTTTTGGGGTCGCTAATTACGAATCTGAAGTCAAATTTATAAAATTCAAGAAGGTGGACCCAATATGGTGAAAACTGAATAAGGCACTCTACTATATTGGGTCCGCCATCTTGGATTTTGAAAATCGAACTTCTGATTCGTAATCGGCGACTTCAAGAACCCACGTATAACAAGTTTGGTACAAATCGATAGATTTTCGAAAATTTCATCCGCCATCTTGGATCCGCCATCTTGAATTTGGCAAATCAGACCTCGGATTCGTGATCAGCGACCCTAAAAACCCCCGTTTACCAAATTTAGTGCAAATCGGTTCATTTGCGAAAATTCGACCACCATATTGGATTTTTGACCGCCATATGTTGGATTTTGTCAACATACCACCCCAATTTCCATCAGCTACAATTTGAGCCAAAAACGACCCAAACAGTTACGAATTTTTATTTTTACAAGCTTTTTTTGCTGGACACTTGATTTTTCTCCGGCTACCGGCCGCCATATTGGAGCCGCCATATTGGATTTTTCAAAGGCGCACTCGGCATTTGAAAGTAGACGCTCTAAGCTTTAAAATAAGCCCTTGGTCAAGTTTTTTGGTTTCTTCTAATTTTGGTCGTAGCTCTGATCCGGTTGACGCGGAAATCGTCCTACATTTTTGAATTTTTGAAAATTCAGCCTTTGCTACATGTATCTGAAAAAAGAGATGCGGTTGGAAAAAATTGTATTATATCTAGACAAAAATAAATGTAAATAAGGTTGGTATTTTAAACGAAAGCATAGCATATAAGAATTGTCATGTAAGTACGTAAGTAAGTAAGCACGGATATGGTGTTTATTATTATATATATACAGGATGAGTCCACGATAGAGTAGAGTTCATTACCTCATTTGTTTCGGGAATGACGAAAAAATGTTAAGTGCAATAGTTTTAGGGAATATTAAGGTGCACAGTTTAAAATTATTTTTTAGTATACAGGGTACTTCAAAAAAGTGTGGCCGATATAACATATTTTTATTTAAATGGAACATCCTATTTTCTAATTTATTTTTAAATTCTGCGTAAAATTTTATAACTTTTTTGTTAATAATGTTATATACCTAAAGTAGTAGTTTTTCTAATATTTCATTTTTTAAAAAAAATACTAGTTCTCAGTTTTGTAAAAAATTGCCAGTAGCGCCATTGTTTCTGAAGGTGGAATGCTCATAATTGGTACGAGCGTTCTATAGAGATGAAAAAAAGATATGTGTAAAGAAATTTGAGTTAGATGCTACAGGTTGTTTTTAATACACTTCCAACGGCAAAACTTGGTTTGACCGAAAATGCAAAGAAGCTGTTGCTTCTAAACATCTTGCCTACCGATAATGGCGTGAAAATCCTAACACCATAAACCGTAACACCTTTGTTCGTGCCAGGAACAGATGCAAAGAAATTATCGACGAAACCAAGGAGGCACACAATTAACGAATTCGAAACAAACTTCTCGCTTGTCCCAACAATTTCATGTCCTTTTGGACAGTCGCTAAGGCAATTAGTCAAAATTTCACCAAATCCACCATACCACCACTCACACGGCCAGATAATTCTATTGTAACGACACCTATTGAGAAAGCGAACTTGTTGGCTGAACTCTTTGCGTCACATTCTACTGTCAATTTCCAAGGAAAAACACCACCTACTATTCCCATAGTGCAGTCAAGGATGCCCGATATTGTCTTCAGACAGCGTATCATATGAATGATGAAGCTAGACACCAAAAAAGCTTCTGGCGCTGACGGAATACCTGCCATAGTTCTCAAAAACTGTGCGAGGGAACTAATACCAGTTTTCTGTAGACTTTTCAACCTATCCTACAGAAAAGGAATATTTCCTTCCTGCTGGAAGTGTGCTACACTTTAACCGATACCTAAAAAAGGCAAGAAGACCTTGCCAAATAACTATCAACCAATCGCACTGCTTTCAATAATATCGAAAGTCATGGAAAAAGCTATCAATCAGCATCTTCTAAAATATCTTGAAGGATTCAACATTATTAGCGATCACCAATATGGCTTTCGTAAAAATAGATCAACAGGAGATATTCTGACTTATGTAACACACGTTTGGAACAACGCAATTGAACACTTTGGAGAATCTCGAGCGGTTTCTCTTGACATAGCTAAGGCATTCGACCGTGCTTGCCACGATGGACTGTTGGCGAACCTACGCTCTTATGGTATGTCTGAAAAGTTCTGTTTGTGGGTCTCATGTTTCCTCAGAGAGCGTTCTTTACGAGTGGCAGTCGACGGATTTCTTTCTAACACCTTCACTATCAACGCCGGTGTACCTCAAGGCTCCATACTGTCTCCTACTCTCTTTCTCATTTACATTAACGATCTGCTGGAAAAGATCGAGAATCCAATCTACAGCTTTGCAGATGACAGTACGCTTATCTCTTCATTCACTTTGAACGCTCGGACATCGGCTACTCAGACGAATATCCGCAGACAGCAGGAAGTCATTCAACTTAACAAAGACCTGGAAGAAATTCTATCTTGGGGTGACAGTAACCAAGTGGAATTTAACGCTACAAAAACACAGGCGGCAATTTTTTCTAAAAAAGTTAACGTTGTTGAACCCGACTTCGTTATGTCGACGCACTCCATTCCTCTAACATCGTCACTCAATTTGTTGGGCGTTAATTTGTGAGCAAATATGTCCTGACATGAACATGTTGCAGGCATAGCAAGGTGAGCTTCTCAAAAGTTGGGAATATTGTTTCGAATCAGAAAGCTTTACACTCCACAACAACTGTTAATTCTTTACAAAACTAAAATTCGACCAACTATGGAATACTGCTCCTACGTTTGGCGCTCCGCTCCCACACATACACTGCATTTGTTGGATTCTATTCAGAGAAGAGCTTTTCGTCTAATTGGAGACCCGGAACTGACCGGCGACCTTGATTCGCTGGAACATTGAAGAACGGTTGGCTACTTGAGCCCATTCTACAAGTATTTTCATGGAAAGTGTTCAAAGGATGTGGCCCACTTAATTCCTCCCAGAGCGGTGCATGTTAGAAGTACACGTCGCGCAAATACTTCACATCCGAATGAGGTTTAGTTTGTTACTCCTCGTGCAACGCTTTTCAAGCGGTCTTTTATATGGAGAACATCATCTCTTTGGAATAATTTGCCCAGGACTGTATTTCCCACCGAGTGCAATTTACAGCGATTCGAGAACAACGTGAATCGATTTCTCCGCATACGTGTCGCTCCTGTAGCGCTTTAGGGACTTCCCTGCAGCACGTGTGCTAGACCCATAAAAAAAACAAACTTTCGCTATTGTGGAAACATAAACAAATAGTTAATAATAATTTTAATATAGTTTAACTTATCTAATGATTAATTATTATGACCTAATAAATGTTCAAAAATATGCCCGTCTACTTGAATACACATGTTTAGTCGTTTTACTATAATTTCCTTTACTTTCCTTAGTGTTATTGTCCTGCACGCATCCCGTATCCTATTTTCCATATCTACTAGTGTTGTAAGTAAGTAAGTGTATTAAAAACAAGGGTAAGAATTGAAAAATTCAGAATAAACCGAAAACTATTAGAAATAGGTATATGACATACTTAATAAAAGTTGGAGGGTTTTTGTAAAATCTATCACAAAAAATAATAATATACAGGGTGTGCTATTTAAAAAATTTGAGATTTTTCAATTTAAAATAGTCGAAATGTATAAATTTTTATTTTGAACTTAAATTTCTTTACATACATCTTTTTTTTTCATATCTATAGAACGCTCTTACCAATTATAAGTATTCCACCTTCAGAAACAATGTCGCTATTGGCAATTTTTTACAAAACTGAAAACTAGTATTTTTAAAACAAAAAATTGAAATATTAGAAAAACTACTAGGTTTAGGTATATAACATTATTAATAAAAAAAGTTATAAAATTTTACGCAGAATTTAAAAATAAATTAGAAAAGAGGATGTTCCATTTAAAAAAACATATGTTATCTCGGCCACACTTTTTTGAAGTACCCTGAATACTCAAAAATAATTTTAAACTGTGCACCTTAATATTCTCTAAAACTATTGTATTTAACATTTTTTCGTCATTCCCGAAACAAATGAGCTATTGAACTTTACTCTATCGTTGACTCACCCTGTACATGAAAAGGTATACCTAAACAGACTGTACACCAGGTCGCACTGCGATGTATTAAAGCAAAAAATGAATATATAGCAATATATACCTTATTATCAGATCTATTACTAAATCTTTGCATACCTTTGAAGTGTGAAATAATTTGGATTTTTTTACAATTATTTTATTATTTATTATATATTATTATTACAATGAGGACCTATAAAATGAACGCTGTAATTTAATTTTTCTGAAAAAAGATATTCTATAAAAAACTTTTGTGCATGGCAAAAAAGTTGTTTTTAGGCTAGAAAATAGTTGCCAGCTAAATACACGAAGCAATAAACTTTCGAAAGTGATGCTCTTGAGTTAAGTGCGATTAGAAATGTGGAATCATTCTGAGTTGTGTCTAAGTATTTGCATACTCTTTTTGTGTGTGTGTAGGGCGTTGACATAAGTTTCTCGGTCTACAATCGTCAATTTAGTTTTGCTTGTATTAATATTGAGGTGCCTATGATTTCTTGTAAGTCTCAGTCTCAGCCAATATTAGTGCATCATCAACGTGCTACAGGTTATTGTGGAAGCAATTAACTTTTATTCCCTTTGCCTCGTCTTCCGAAGCCAACATGCCTATCTTCTCAACAGGCACAAACAAAAGCCGTACAGGATTCTAAATGAGTCTATAAACCATAGAAATACTTCTTTACTTTGATCGTAACATTTTTTTGTACCGTAATTTGGGATCAAGTGTTTTTGTATTCCCAGATGTTCCGATCCTAATATAAACGGACCAGATATAAGCACCGTACAACGCTTATCAAGCAGTCTTTTATATGGAGAACATCTTCCCTTTGGAATAATTTGCCCAGCGCTGTGTTTCCCACCGAGTACAATTTACAGCGATTCAAGAACAACGTGAATCGTATTAGGGAAGTGGCTGAAAGAGAATTAACGAACGTAATACAGGATAGAATAAGATGGACTGAGAAGTCGGAAACACAGTCCTGGGTAAATTATTCCAAAGGGATG
>CM032455.1:58464995-58644995 GCA_019049505.1 Pachyrhynchus sulphureomaculatus | reverse complement strand
GAGAGATTTCCCAATTAAGTTAGATTATTAATCTTAATGACATATATGACATCTTCTTTGAAGGTACTTCACATATAAAAAGGTATTATTTAATTGCAGCAATTAATTTTAACAAAATATATATCACCTGCTTATCCTTTAATTTGGTTTATTAAAAGTATTTTCTTTTTCTCAAAAATATTGATAAAATAAAATTTTAAAAACCTTGTTTATATGAGAAAGACATCGCAATTAAACAAATAGGAAAGTGATTTACCCCGTACTTTTTCTACAATACGTAGTTCTAAAATAAATACTGAATTTGACTTTCTTGAAGTAAAATATAACTTAATTGAAACACTAAAAGTCGATAATTTAAATAACGGATATTTTTTAAAAATATATTAACCGAAATAAAACGTTGGGAACAGGAAGAACTTTAGAGTTCTGTACATCTAACATTTCTCTCTATAGGTATTATTTCTGTTAAGATTAAAAATATTGAAGAAAATAACACTACGTTCCGAATTCTCGATATAAGAAACCATAAAAAGGACGTATAACATGATATATATGAAGCAACCACTCGAAGTATCTCCTCTACCTCATTGGCATCTTACATGTTTTATATATATATATATATATATATATATATATATATATATATATATATATATATATATATATATATACGAGGCTGGTTTGAAAAGTCCGTGCAAAGTCCAAGAGATGGCACCACTGGCGCGTATCGAGGTCATGTTTAGTTAGTCGCATCTCTTGAATGAACGCACACCAAGTTTCAGCCCTATTGGTCTATTTCTTTGTGTTTGGCATTCGTGTGAATCAAGGAAGTCGAGTGATTTTCAAGAAATGGACGAAAAAGAATTTCGTGTGGTGATTAAACATTACTTTATGAAAGGCAAAACGCGTCAGGAGACTAAAGAGAAGCTTGATAAACATTATGGTGACTCTGCACCTTTGATTAGAACAGTTTATAAGTGGTTTCAAAATTTTCGGACTGGCCATATGGGCACAAGTGACGCTGAACGTTCTGGACGGCCTGTCGAGGTTACGACTCCAGAAATCATTGATCAAATCCATGATATGGTGATGGATGACAGAAGAGTTAAGGTGCGTGAGATTGCTAGTGCTGTGGGCATCTCGACTGAACGGGTACATAATATTTTGCATAAACATTTGGACATGAGAAAGCTATACGCAAGATGGGTGCCGCGATTGCTCACGCTTGACCAAAAACGGAATCGTGTGAAGTGATGCAAGGATGGTTTGCAGCTGTTCCAGAAGAATCCGGACGACTTTAAGCATCGTTTCGTCACTGTGGATGAAACATGGATACATTACTATACTCCTGAGACCAAACAACAATCTAAACAATGGGTTACCAAGGGGGAATCTGTACCAAAAAAGGCGAAGACCGTTCCTTCGGCCGGAAAGGTTATGGCCACTGTCTTTTGGGATTCGCAAGGGATAATCCTCATCGACTATCTGGAAAAGGGTAAAACTATTACAGGTGAATATTATTCATCGTTATTGGACCGTTTGAAAACCGAGCTGCAAGAAAAACGCCCTCGATTGGCCCACAAGAAAGTCCTTTTCCATCACGACAACGCACCAGCACACACCTCAGCAGTTGTGGTCGCAAAATTAATGGAAATAGGATTTCAATTCGTTTCACATCCCCCCTATTCTCCAGACTTGGCTCTCTCGGACTACTATTTGTTCCCCAATTTGAAGAAATGGCTGGCGGGACAAAGATTTTATTCAAACGAGGAGGTGATTGCAGACACTAATGGATATTTTGCAGACTTGGACAAATCCTATTATTCGGAAGGGATCAACAAACTAGAACATCGTTGGACGAAGTGTATAAGCCTAAAAGGAGACTATGTCGAAAAATAAAAAAGGTTTACCCCAAACACATAAGTAGTTTTTATTTTTGCACGGACTTTTCAAACCAGCCTCGTCTATATATATATATATATATATATATATATATATATATATATATATATATATATATATATATATATTATTTATATATATATATATATATATATATATTTATATATTATATATATTATATATATATATATATATATATATATATATATATATATATATATATATATATATATATATATATATATATATATATATATATATATATATATATATATATATATATATATATATATATATATATATATATATATATATATATATATATATATATATATATATATATATATATATATATATATATATATATATATATATATATATATATATATATATATATATATATATATATATATATATATATATATATATATATATATATATATACATACATATGTATATATATATATATATATATATATATATATATATATATATATATATAAATATATATATATATATATATATATATATATATATATAAATATATATAAATATATATATATATATATATATATATATATATATATATATATATATATATATATATATATATATATGTATATATATATATATATATATATATATATATATATATATATATATATATATATATATATATATATATTTATATATATATATATATATATATATATATATACATACATATGTATATATAATATTATAGGCTATCCGGACGTGAAGCACCAAACTAAGACAATCATGTTCCGCTCCATATTAGAGCTCGTCAACCAGCCTCGGTGGAGAGATAAATTGCAAACAACAGGAGAAATTTAAAAGGTATATATTCAAAAGTATCAGGAGCCAAGAAATCTCAGCGCCGTTTAATGAAAAAAAACCGTCAAAACTTTTAATTTAATAGCAAAATCTATAGATTTAGCTCTTGTTTTATCTACAATAAATAAAATAAGATTTAGGCATTACTGTAAAAATAGAGTACTAATACTACCATTGCATTTTAGTGGTAACTTTCATAACAGGAAGCCCAATATAAACGGAAACACTATTGACCTCGGCATAGAGAAGACTTTACTACTCATCTTCATTTGTCAGGATTTAATATTTCGTTCGTAAAAATATAAAGAAAAGAAAATATTTATATCGGCTTTTCCCAGACGACAAATATTTACTTTCTTTAGAATCGGGGTTACTTGTTTCACTGTCCCCTAGTGAGATTCGAAGTCCAAAGATCTTTATGACGAGGTCAGTAGTGTTTCCGTTTATATTGATTTTTATTTTTTAGAATTACCGCTAAACATCCGATGGGAGTATTAGTACTGTATTTTTACGGTAAATGTTATTCGTTTAGTCAGTACTCTACTCGCTTAGAATAGCAAAGGTACTAAATCTTGATGTTTGTTGATTACTGACACTTTTGAGTATATGCCTTTTAAATCTTTCCTATATACATATATACCAGGTGTACAAGTATGAAATGCGGATTTTTTTTTTCTAAAAAAACATGTTAAATTCCGAAGAATGATAAAAAGTGCTCTATTCAAAGTGTGCCCCATCGCTAGTTATACATTTTTCCCATCTTTCGGGCAATTTGTGAATACCACGCCAGTAAAAATCTTCCCCTTTTGCTGTGAACCATTCATCGAGCTATTTTTTCACATCTTCGTACGAACCAAAGCGCTGCTCAGCAAGTGCATGACCCATCGATGCAAACAAGTGGTAATCGGAAGGAGCCAAGTCTGGTGAGTAAACCGCATGGGGTAGAACTTCCCAGCTGAGTGCTTCCAACGTGTCGCGAACTGGTTTTGCCGTATGGGATTGAGCACTGTCATGAAGAAAAATGACTTTGTATTGCCTCTTTCGGTATTCTGGCCTTTTTTCAAGTAGCGAACAGTTCAAATTGGTCAATTGTTGCTGATAACGTTTAGTATTGACCGTTTTCCCAGGTTTTAACAGCTCATAATAGACCACGCCCCTCTGGTCCCACCAAACACAGAGCATCGTCTTTGTGCCAAAGCGATTCGGTCTTGCGGTCGATGTGGATGGTGCGCCTGGGTCTATCCATAATTTTTTGCGGTTGGGATTATCAAAATAAATCCAGTTTTCATCTCCTGTAACTATATTATGCAAAAACGACTTCCTTTTGTACCGAGCAAGCAAAATGTCACACGTGTTTTTGCGCTTTTCCATTTGCCTGTCGTCCAACTCATGTGGTACCCATCTACCAGTCTTCTGAATCTATCCCATTTCTCGTAGCCAATTGAAAACAGCTTGTAAACTAACGCCCAATTGCTCGACGAGTTGTCTTTGTGTTTGCGAATCATCTTCGTCCAACAATGCTTGCAATTCCACATCTTTGTATTTTTTTGGCGGTTTTCCACGTTCCTTGTCTGAAACATCGAAGTCACCACTTTTGAAACACCGAAACCCTCATTCACACGTATCTTGCGATGGAACATGTTCACCATAAGCTTTTCGAAGAAATCGGTATGATTCAACAGCAGTTTTCTTCAAATGAAACCAAAAAATGAATGCTGTCCGCTAATGCCCTGTGTTCGGTATAAAGTTCGACATATTGAACACAACAACACAACACTAAGCACACACTTTTCCAATTTATCACTCGTGCGCGTCTGACACTTGTTGATGACATAACAAAATGGCACAGTGTCAAATCTTTATAGCACAAACTGTATTGGTGCACCATCTGTTGTCTGAAATCCGCATTTCATACTTGTACACCTGATATATATATATATATATATATATATATATATATATATATATATATATATATAAAAATACGTTAAAATTTCGGGTTTCAATCCGTTCATCTAACAATGAATTTGCACGACGTTTCGCCACAATCTCATTCGTCATTTTCAAGTGCTCCTGCTGCTGCTACTACTCGATAATATGATCTTGCTGCTGCTGCCGCTGTATGAGTTAGCTTCGAGCAGCAGCAGCAGCAAGATCACAGTATCGACTAGCAACAGCAGCAGGACCACTTGAAAATGCCAAATGAGATTTTGGCGAAATGTCGTGCAAATTCATTGTTAGACGAACGGATTGAAACCCGAAATTTTAATGTATTACGTTCCACCATTCGTAAAAAACCTCTATTGTAACATATATATATATATATATATATATATATATATATATATATATATATATATATATATATATATATATATATATATATATATGTATATATATATATATATATATATATATATATATTATATATATATATATATATATATATATATATATATATATATATATATATATATATATATATATATATATATATATATATATATATATATATATATATATATATATATATATATATATATATATATATATATATATATATATATATATATATATATATATATATATATATATATATATATATATATATATATATATATATATATATATATATATATATATATATATATATATATAATATATATATATATATATATATATATATATATATAATATATATATATATATATATATATATATATATATATATATATATATATATGTATATATATACAGTAATACCCCGCTTTACGCGAGGGATACGTTCCGAAAAAAAATCGCGTTAACTGAAATTCGCGTATATCGAGGTTTATGATTAAACATAGTCAAAATTTAATACAAAAAAATACAAATCATTTTAATCAATCACTTTAATTCTAAGAACACTTTATGCAATACATACTCTTATTTTTTACGGAAAAATACATCTATTGTCTTTTGGGTAACGTTTTGTTTACGTTCTTGTAAAATACGTTCATAACACCCAACACTGTTTTTAATTGTTTGACACACGGTCAAGACACGGTCATCATTATTGTCTATACTCTGCAATATGTCCAAACCTGAATAAATTTTTGAAAGTGCATTTTGTATTTCCCCTGAAGATAAACTTTCTCTTCTACTTGTTCTTCCTCATCGTAGATAGGATTATTCTGTAACTCGATCAGATCTTCATTGCTAATAGGATCGTCGTGCGTTGCTACAAGTTCTACGAGATCTTCTACCGTGACATCTTCAAGTTCAGACCCCTCAATCATTGCAGCAATGTCTTCAAGCACTTGTCTCTGCATCTGGACAATTCTTCTAGGTGCTTCCACTACATCTGGCCAAAGATTACGCCACACCCCATTCATACAACTCATTTTAACTTCCTTCCAAGCCTCTTCTATGTTGTGAATAGACTTCATAATGTTGTATGACTTCCACCACTCTCGCATAGACTGTCTTCCTTCCCCGTCAGTTTCATGAATTAGTTGGCTAAAAGTGCGGCGATGGTAATAAGCTTTGAAGTTTGCTATTGCTCCCTGGTCCATAGGTTGTAATATTGACGTAGTGTTTGGTGGAAGGAACTTTACGTACACTTTTAAGTCTCTGGGCGTATCAAGTGAGGTTGGATGTCCTGGGGCATTGTCTAAGAGTAATATAACTTTAGGTTCAAGCCCATTTCTGTCACGGTATGATTTGACTGATGGGCAAAAACTATTAGAATACCATTCTTGAAAAATTTCCCGTGTAACCCACGCCTTTCTGTTTGATCGCCACACAACTGGTAGACTTGTCTTGTCTGTGCCTCGCATTGCACGGGGTGTTTCTGAATGGTACACTAGTAAAGGTTTCAGTTTGAAATCACCAGTGGCATTACCACCCAGCAGAAGTGTTAGTCGATCTTTCGCAGCTTTGAAACCACTGGCTTGACGTTCTTCCTTAGAAATGAATGTTCGAGATGGCATTTTTTTCCAGTAAAGTGCGGTCTCATCAACATTGAAGATGAGACAAGCAGGAATTTTCTCTCGTCTAACGAAGTCTTGAAACTTGTCTGGAAACTCAGCTGCAGCTTGAATGTCCGCGCTGGCCGCCTCGCCTGTTATGTGGATATTGTGAAGATTAGAACGCTGCTTGAACCGATGGAACCAGCCTCTGCTGGCAGCAAAAGTCGGAGTGGCACTCCCTTCTCCTTCTTTTGTTTTCAGCATCTCATACAAAGATTTTGCTTTTGTGCATATGAGATCTTGACTTAGTGGTGTGTTCTTCTTATTCAAATCTTCGATCCAGACTGACAGTAATTTCTCCATTCTTTCTAAGATAGATGATCTCGAACGAGAAAGTTTTGTTGCACTTATAGGTGTTGAACCTTCGCTGGAGATTTTAATTTTTTCCCGATTTTTATAAATCGTTCTCACAGTCGATTCTGAGAGTCCAAAATCTCTCCCAACAATTGTTGCTTTGCCTCCATTTTCCATTCTTCTTAACACTTTCATCTTCAATTCCAAAGTGACGCTTTTACGCTCTTTTTTCTTTACAGGCGGCATTTTTAACGTAGGGTTAAATTATGTATGTATGTATCTCCAATAAATATTAAAACAAAACTGCCAGCCGACCGAACTAACATTACGGAACAAATGAACACACGAAACGAACGAGGAAATCCCCATAGAACAAAGTCGAAGGACAGGGAATTCCCAATTCTTCAAAGAGAATATTCAGAGAAAGCGGGGATCCCCCGCGACCATAGAGAAGTTAATGACTACATGAGCGCGAAATTTGAAATTCGCGTTATAGTGAAACCGCGCGTAACGGGGTCGCGCTAAGCGGGGTATTACTGTATATATATATATATATATATATATATATATATATATATATATATATATATATATATATATATATATATAATAATTACTAAGGAGTATGTACAAGCAGGAATTTCTACAAATTCCATATCCTTATATCTTAAAAGCCTTTAGAGACTTGAGAAGTTTAATTCAATTTCAAATACTTCAGAGGGGTTGTCACGTATGTCATCAAGATTAATGACTGAGCATTATTAGGAGATCCGTATTCAACTAAAAAGGTTTGCTTATGCTCGAAATTGAAATCATAACATGATAAATTATCTCAGACTATCTTATAACCGGACTTGATTTTATTTGAAAGATGTGTAGAAAAATATTTTCAAACCGGATTTTAGCCTAAAATTAGCCCAATTCTAGTTAACTCTCTTTTAATTATGTTTCTCCAAAAACAATCTATTAATGTAATTTTAAATTAATGTTGTTTTATATGATTCATTTTATTTCTCGGTCAAATTTATAAGACTTCCAACATTTCGGTTTTTAATTTATCATGAAACGTGTAACGTAATAAGTTCCTATCCAATCAAGAAGAAAACAAATCATATTATATTTATAACATCTATTTATTTTTTTAATTCATGCTTCAATAACTTATGTATTGCCATATATAACCTAGCTATTAAAATTATTAAATATAACTCGCAATACCATTACCGTATCCAGAACCGGTTGTACAGGGACTTTTTTTAAGTGTCTCTCCTAATTCACTATTTTCCTATTATAACAAAAAAATTTTAGCATTCAAGTTATTAAACCGAATTTTAACTTTTAGGTGGTTCACTCAATTTACTCTTTTCTTATTTGAGGTATCAAAAAAAATTATTTTACTGATTTTGATATTGTGAGAAGGCCATATATGATAACACAAGATTGTCATATTTGAGAACTTTTTAAAATAACATCCTCTACATATAAATGCACCATTAAATAAGTTCGGTACGGTAGGTAACAAAAATATATAACGCTCGTTTTATATTTTCACTTTCACGTGACTCACTCAATTTGCTTATTTGGAGTAACAAAAAAAAACTCTCCTAACAATAAACCTAATTTTTGGGAGGAAGCCATATATGATAACAAAAAATTTGTCAAATTTGTCAGTTTACAGAGCCAACTAGGGTTTTTTATAAGTGGCACCCTGTACATATATACCTTTAATAGCATTTTTCAATACATTTATAAAAATATATAACACTTGACATTTATTTTTAGCCATTACCAATATAGAGGGCATTCAAGTTATTGAAATGAATTTTAACTTTTAAGTGGCTAACCTGAAATTTAGACTGTGAACTACTTTTAGGATTGTTTAAATCGAGCATGTACATATATTCTATATTTTTAACTAGTTCGTTTCCCTATTCATATAATAAACGAAAAACTATAGTTTTTTTTATGAGTCTAGCACACGTGCTGCAGGGAAATACCTAAAGCGTTACAGGAGCGACAAGTGTGCGGAAAAAGTGATTCACGTTGGTCTTGAATAGCTGTAGATTGTACTCAGAGGGAAACAGTCCTGGGCAAATTATTCCGAAGGGATGATGTTCTCCATATAAAAACTGCTTGAAAAGAGTTGTACGAGGAGTAACAAGCTGAACCTCATACGGATGTGAAGTATTAGCGCGACGTGTATTTCTAGCATGCACCGCTCTGGGAGGAAGTAAGCGGGCTACATCCATGGAATACCTTCCATGGAAATACTTGTAGAATAGACTCAAGTCGCCAACCGTTCTTCGACGTTTCAACGAATCAAGGTCGCTGGCCAGTTACGGGTCTCCGATCAGGCGAACTGCTCTGAATAGAATCCAACAAATGTTTGTTGTGTATGTTTAGGAACAGAAGCCCAAACATGGGAGCAGTATTCCATAGTTGGTCGAATTTGAGCTTTGTACAGAATTAACAGTTTTTGTGGAGTGTAAAGCTTTCTGGTTCGAAATAATATTCCCAGCTTTCGAGAAACTTTCTTTGCTATGCTTGCAACATGTTCATGCGGAGACATATTTACTCCCAAATTAACGCCCAACAAATTGAGTGACGATGTTAGAGAAATGAAGTGCACCAACGTGCACCCCCCTATGTCGGGTTCAGCAACGTTAACTTCTTTAGAAAAAACTGCCGCCTGGGTTTCTGTAGCATTAAATTCCACTTGGTTACTGTCACCCCAAGATAGAATTTCTTCCAGGTCTTTGTTAAGTTGAACGACTTCCTGCTGTCTGCGGATATTGGTCTGAGTAGCCGATGTCCGAGCGTTCAAAGTGAATGAAGAGATAAGCGTAATGTCGTCTGCAAAGCTATAGATTGGATTCCTGGTCTTTTTCAGAAGATCGTTTATGTAAATGAGAAAGTAGGGGACAGTATAGAGCCCTAGGGCACACCGACGTTGATAGTGAAGGTGCTAGAAAGAAATCCGTCTACTGTCACTCATAAAGAACACTCTCTGAGGAAACATAAGAGACACAAACAGAACTTTTCAGACATACCAGAAGAGGGTAGCTTAGCCAACAATCCATCGTACCAAACAGGGTCGAATGCCTTGGATATATCAAAAGCAACAGCTCGAGATTCTCCAAAGTGTTCAATTGCGTTGTTCCAAACATGTGTTACGTAAGTCAGAAGATCTCCTATTGATCTATGTTAACGAAAGCCATATTGACGGACGCCAATAATGTTGAATCCTTCAAGATATTTTAGAAGATGCTGATTGATAGCCTTTTCCATGACTTTCCATATTATTGAAAGCAGTGCGACTAGTCGGTGGTTATTTGGCAAGATCTTCTTGCCTTTTTTGGGTATTGGCTGAACTGTGGCATACTTCCAGTAGGAAGGTTAGTTACTTAACAAGAACATCAGTTCTTCAAGTTGCTGCTGTATCAGTGAAGTGGTTAGCTATAGAAGTTGGAGACCTATTATAAAGAAATGCATATTTTATACAGGGAAATCTGCCCTACTGGTTTTATGCATAAAAAATTTTTATTCCAGACACTTGCCTATTTACTTAACAAAATTTAATTTAGAAATAACATTAATAAATTAACAACAAGAAACTAAAATAATTTAAAAATATTTACTCATCGGACTGAAAAATATAAATCTCATCATTTAAAAAAACAATGCCAATTTAGTTTTCTATAAAAATATTATCGCTTAGTCAATTATGTAATAATCAAATGATACACGATTAACACTGCATGTGAAATAGTATAATACACATTTTTTTCTATCCTGGTTTTTCAGGTTTACTTAGTACCAGATGATCTCGAGCATTTAATAATGTTTAACCATCAGTAAAGCACAAACACAGAACAGAAAACAGAAAATTTTATTACACAATAAACAAAGTAAACATAACCTAAAAACAAATAATTTTTTTTTCTACAGAAATTAACTTAGTCATATTGATTGTATTTTATAAATGTTACAATCTTACTTAATATTACTTACTCAATAAATCGTATGTAGAATGGTTGTGAAAAAGAAAGTCTGAAGTATGATCATTAATCGTCGATACACTTCTCGTTCCAATGCTTACGATGCATATCGTAAGAACACTGCCGATGATAAAGAAAACTGTTAAATATCATCTTTATAGGCATCTGTCAGATAATTTGGAAGGATCTTGTTCAGCACGACCCACTATTACTGTAGTAAAGGGGATTTTGTTATATTATACAACAAATGGTTTATGTGTTTTATGTTATGTGTTAAAACGTAAAAATATAGTATGTGTTCAGTTCCTGTTGTAACGAGGAAAGAACTTGATTAGACTTTTTAACTAATTTAAGAAAATTTTCCGCAACTGATTACTTTTTATACATATTTTTGTTGTATATTTACATAATGAATTATTTTGAAATTTTTCTTATTTCCTTGTTGAACAAAATATTATCTTATTAGACTTTTACTTTAGTTGTATAGTAAGTAACACACGCGAAATAACGATTAATATCTTGAGCCTTTATTAATTAAAACCCATACGGTAGTTTTCGCTTTTTTCACACAAGCCGGGAAAAACCTTGAGGCTTAATTGATTTTAAACGGGTGATTCTTGCTTGAAATAACAGTTTCCCAAACAAAATCTGCCAGACAAAAATTAGCACGTATAGTGTCATATTAACTTAAACTTGTATTTTTTTGGGTAGGAAAAAATGATTGTCGTTGGGATCGATATCAAACTGATTTATTATTTATTATTCGCACTTTTTGCATACACACGGATTGAAATACAGTCAGTCCAAAAAGTCTCCATACACCACGCGCTTTCTATACTATTTTTCTGCTATGTTTAACTAATTAATTGGAACTATGAGAAAACATGTTTAAATTAATATTTGAAACTTAACCAACGAGGATTAGTATTAAAAACAACTACGGAACATTTTATTTAGAAGTTACATCATTGTTATAA
Source organism: Pachyrhynchus sulphureomaculatus (assembly GCA_019049505.1). Classification (NCBI taxonomy): domain Eukaryota; kingdom Metazoa; phylum Arthropoda; class Insecta; order Coleoptera; family Curculionidae; genus Pachyrhynchus; species Pachyrhynchus sulphureomaculatus. The sequence continues at coordinate 58,632,959 of CM032455.1, read as the reverse complement.
AAATGTAAGCAAAATTAATGTCCAAAAAGTCTCCATACACTCAAGAACTGCACTGAAAAAAACATGTTATAATCAGCCGCATTTTATCAAACTATCTATTGTTCGCTAAACTGAAAACAAATGAATAATTTTCGGCCATACTTTATAATATCTCACTTGTTGCTAGTAATTTTGCTGTGGGTTTTCAAAGTAGTATTAAAAATGAGCGAGATAAATTGTGAAATACCATTTCAAGTTCGAAAGATCATAATTGATTTGTTGAAAGATGGAAAATCGTACAGAAATATAGGAAAAATTGTTAAAAAGTCGCATGCTACAGTTCAGTACATTATAAACCAGTATAAATCAACGGGTTCCTATAAAATTCGACCATACTCCGGTCATCCCAGAAAACTAACTCCACGTGAAGAGGCCAGTATTGTTAGACAAATCATTATAGATCCCAATAAAAGTGCACCAAAATTAAAAGAAGTACGGGAACCAGTTTCGAAAAATGTTTGTTCACAAACAGTGAGAGATTTTTTACACAGGGCAGGCTATAAGGGGTGTGCAGCCAGCAAGAAGCCGTTAATTTCAGAAGCTAATCACAAAAAGCGGTTAGCTTTTGCTAGGGAATACGTTACTAAACCTCCTGAATTTTGGGAATCCGTAATCTTTAGTGATGAAACTAAAATTAACCTTTTTGGGTCTGATGGCAGAACTAAAGTTTGGGGAAAGAAGAATACCGCTTTCGATAATAAAAACATTTGTTCCACGGTGAGACAAGGGGGGTGGCAGTGTTCTGCTTTGGGGAAGCATGTCCGCTGGAGGGGTTGGAATTTTACATTTTATTAATGATACCATGGATCAGCATGTTTATCTGAACATTTTAAGACACAATTTAAGAGAAATTGTTCAAAAATTAGCACTCAAAAAAGATACATTTTCCAACAGGACAATGAACCGAAACATACCGCAAACTTAGTGCGAGAATGGATGATCCATAATATGCGACAGCAGCTTCATACACCTCCGCAATCACCCGATGTTAACCCCATCGAGCATTTATGGGAGGAACTTAAACGGCGCGTTCGCAAATATAATGTTTCAAATAGAGTAGAATTAAAAAACAGAATATTGAAGGAATGGGAGAACATGCCAGCAGAAGTTACTAGAAAGTTGGTGGCAAGCATGACAAACACGTTACAGGAGATTATCAAGGCCAACGGCGGTCACACTAAATATTAGTTTAAACGAACTTGTTATTTTCTGTTAAACTCCGTCAAACTATTATTGGTAATTGTTAAGTGTATGGGGACTTTTTTGACATTAATTTTGTTTACATTTTTATAACATTGTTGTAACTTTAAAATAAAATGTTCCGTAGTTGTTTTTAATACTAATCCTCGTTGGTTAAGTTTCAAATATTAATGTAAACATGTTTTCTCATAGTTCCAATTAATTAGTTAAACATAACAGAAAAAGAGTATACAAGCAGACCTCTTGGACCGACTGTATATCTTGATGCCTCAGATGCTCAAAAAGTGTGCCTCCTTTTCATGTATGTCATCTTTTATTGAAAATATGAATATCTACAAGAGCCCTACAAGTTATAATTTTTTAAAAGAAAAAATAATTAGTGTGTGATATAGAAACGACTGGAGCCTTTTGAAATGTACATTTATAGACGCCTTTTTTGTATCTCCTGGGTACAGAAAATAAAAAATACAGAAGTACTGAAAAGCATAAACAAAATGAAGGAATTACTAACAACCATAAGAATTAAAAAAAAAACTCAGCACTACGGACATATAATGAAGTGGCCAAAGTACGACTTCCTATGTCTAATTATTGAAGGCATAAAGGGCAAACGATCGATCGGGAGACGATAGAATTCTTAACTGAAGGACATGAGAAGGTGGTTCGGATGTGCTTCGAGTGATATTTTTTGCGTAGAAGTTTCTAAAGCTCGTTTAGCTACATGGAACGCGAACCTTCGTGGGGAGACGGCGTCGTAAGAAGATAGAAACTTTAATGGAACGTAATTTTAATTAAAATGTAACTAAAAAGTACACACATAATTTTACAAGGCGCGTATCGTAGATCGATGAATTTTTAGTTGGTTTTTTGGAGCGTGCTTCAACAGAAATTGATCCGCTTAAGACCTTGTGCACTTTGTTTGTAATGTGACGCCACCTATTATCAGTAACATTAAACCACCATATAAATTAGCACAATAAAAGTAAATTGAAGTGCGAGTTCAAGGTAGGAAGTTCCTTTAATACAGTTGTACACTTCTAAGCAGCATACGGTAATAAATTATAATACACCCTTGAAACCAAGCAAGTGATAACATTTCACATTTTTTTGCTAAAAAATTAAAAAATTAGTGTTGCTATTACTTTTGCATAGTTGAACAGGATCACATCTTTATGTGTCTGTGCTGATGGTTTATTTTTCACACTGTACCATCATGACGAACAGAAATCAGCAAGAATACACTACTTTAAAATTTATTTTTGCAATGCAATATATGGATAACCCCTAAAGCTTATTTTTCATTTTTAATAATTTTTGGTTATATAAATTTTAGGATAAAAAAGGCTCTCAAGTGTTAAAAAATTATACCCAAAATAGTATCACTATCTCTTTGACAAGCAATAGCTAAAGCAGTTTAGAAAACATTAACACTTTTCCTTCTTAATGAATTGAGATTTTATTTTATTTAGTTGTGACTAAGTAAAATTGTCTATAATCCAATTTTCAAGAATTTCACGAGAAGAAAGTATTAGGGTTCAGGGTTTTCATAGCAATTAGTATTATCCAAAATTAAAAATTTTAAGATTTGGTTTATGACAATAAATCATAATTTTGCAGTAAACATATCCTTTCTTAATGGCTACAAGAACAAACAATTTCAATAAAGTTTGAACGATAAATTTGACATTTAAAAAAATATACAAAATCCACTAATTTTTAGGTTTTTAAAATTCTGTTTATTTTAATATTTCCCTAATTCAAATATTGTTACCTTTTTACTTAGGTTTAAAATCTGTTTTTACAATTTTTGTGACTTGAAAATTAAATAAAAAATAAAATAACTGAACATAGTTTTTTTACCTTGATATATAATAAAAGATAGTTTTTAGTCAGTTTATTTATAATTGTGATGACGCGTTTAGCTGTCGATGCAGTTTCTTCGGATCTACGTTATACACTCCTGTACTCAGTGTATAATGTAGATCCGAAGAAACTGCATTGACAGCGAAACGCGTCATCACAATTATAAATAACCCAGTGGAAATTGACTAGAAGCGGTCTTTTATTATATATAATAAGTAGAAGCTACAAACATCCGAAATTTTTTAACTTGTGTATATTATCTAACACTTAAATTGATTTTTAGTTAGTAGTTAGTGTATAGAACAGAGGCATAAGAAAGTTAATAATTTATTCGATTTTCTTTTAGACTTAAAAATATGTTATGAATGATATAATGATAAGCAATTTTAAAAAATGTATTTTTTGCTTACACATAGTTCTAGAAAAATGACAAAGACGTCCGCAGAATGAAGTCCAATAAATATAAAACTAATATTAGAGGATGCTTTTACATATTTCTTACAACGTAAGCTATATCAGAATGTTCCGCGAAGGGTTAACAAGTGAATCAAATGGGCTTACCATTTTAAAAAACATTGATTGAACAAATTTCTAAAATATTAGATTTGAAAACTGTCTTAAATTTTTTTATTCCATTCGATTAACACCTTGCTTGGTTAAAATTTCTTAACTTAAACCTTAATAAGTAATTTTAGAAATATTGGGAGTTTAGACTGGTGCCTCCTATAAAAATTAATTTTTCTAATTCTACGCTACCCATCTAGTTCTTCTAAAAAGTTCAACAGTTTATCTTTAGGAATCAAAGTCAGATACAAATGATTTTAACCGATTAAGTTTATAAACATATATTTTTTTGTTAACAAGGATTATGAATGATAATTCACGATCCCCGATGTATACATGTCCCTTTAGTTAATAACTGAGTTTAACAATAACAAGACCCTATTTTGTTTGAGGACAAAATACAAATCTTACTTGCCAGCTTAAAGATAAACCAGTTGAGAAGGGTGCTAGTAATTCAACCCTAACATATGTAGAGAAGACAGGGAGTACTTTAACTAATGATTATTGGTATGGTGACCTGACTTGTGGTTAACATGAAAAAGAAAGTATTACAAGCAATAAAAATCGTTATCGTCGCAAATCCTAAAGTAAGTGGTTTTGGTAGTTTTATTATTAGTTTTTATGGTCAAGTAATTATAAGCACGAGGTAAGTAACAACAATATTTATACTTTAAATTAAACAAATTAGTTAAATGCGCTCGTAAATCTTGAAGATGACTTTATTTATAGCAACTAAGTACCATAGAAGAGAGAATTATTGCTATCGGACTGTAACTCCCAGTAAGTTTTAGCACATTATAAATACAAACGGATAACTAAGGAATATTGCTCCCATGTTTGGGGCTGCGCTTCCAAACATACATTGCATTTGTTGGATTCTATTCAAAGAAGAGCTGTTCGTCTAATTGAAGACCCGGAACTGACCGGCGGCCTTGATTCACTGGAACATCGAAGAACGGTTGGTGACTTAAGCCTATTCTACAAGTATTTTCATGGAAAATGTTCGAAGAATGTAGCCCACTTAATTCCTCCCAGAGCGATGCATGTTAGAAACACACGTCGCGCTATTACTTCACATCCGTATGAAGTTCTGCTTGTTACTCCTCGTACAACGCTTTTCAAGCAGCCTTTTATATGAAGAACATCATCCTTTGGAATAATTTGCCCAGTACTGTGATTCCCACCGAGTACATATTACAGCGATTCAAGAACAACGTGAATCGCTTTTTCCGCACATATGTCGCTCCTGTGTGCGGACTTTAGGAACTTCCCTGCAGCACGTATACTAGACCCATAAAAAAAAACAGCGATCTGAAGTGATAGCTCGTATTTTGATAGCTTTTAGAACACACCACAGGGTGTGTGTTAATAAAATAGACGCGTTTAAAGTTTATATGCTTCCTAGGAATTTTAATTTCCCGTTAATAACTGCTAGTTGAGTTTCAAATCTATATCAGTTCATTTACATACGCTCGTACTCAGTATAATTTAGTCGGCTGACCTAATTCTGGGGTCAGTCCACAAATATATTTGGTTCTACCAAAAGCATCTTTCTCCATTCAAAGGATACTTTAAAAAAAAAACTTAATCTACCGTCGTCCACGGCTGTCGGACTGATATCTTAAACGAAATTTAAACGTGTATACTCGAAAGTATATTTCGTAAGACATTTTTAACTATCTATAAACAGTAATGGAACAACTTTTTATGTACGTTTATAGTAAGGTGGTTTACCATTCTTATTTTAAGGGTCTAGCACACGTGCTGCAGAGAAGTCTCTAAAGCACTACAGGAGGGATATGTGTGCGGCAAAAACGACTCACGTTGTTCTTGAATCGCTGTAAATTGTATTCGGTGGAAAAACACAGTCCTGAGCAAATTATTCCAAACGGATGGATGTTCTCCATATAAAAAACTACTTGAAAAGCTTTGTACGAGAAGTAACAAGCTGAACTTCATACGGATGTGAAGTATTATCGCGACGTGTATTTCTAGCATGCACCGCTCTAGGAGGAATTAAGCGGGCTATATCCTTCGAACACTTTCTATGAAAATACTTATAGTATAAGTTCAAGTCGCCAACCGTTCTTGGATGTTCCAGCGAATCAAGGCCACCGGTCAATTCCGGGTCTCCAATCAGACGAACAGCTCTTCTCTGAATAGAATCCAACAAATGCAGTGTATGTTTGGAAGCAGAGCCCCAAACATGGGAGCAGTATTCCATAGTTGGTCAAATATGGGCTTTCTTAAGAATTAGCAATTGTTGGGGAGTGTGAAGCTTTCTGGTTCGAAATAATATTCCCAACTTTTGAGAAGCTCTCCTTGCTATGCCTGCAAACATGTTCATGTCAGGACATATTTGCTCCCAAATTAACGCCCAACAAATTGAGTGACGATATTAGACTGCCCCGACATACCTATGTGGAGTTCAGCAACGTTACCTTTTTTAGAGAAAACTGCCACATGGGTTTTTGTAGCCTTAAATTCCACTTGGTTACTGTCACCCCAACATAGAATTTCTTCCAGGTCTTTGTTAACTTGAATGACTTCCGGACGTCTGCGAATATTCGTCTGAATAGCCGATATCCAAGCGTTCAAAGTGAATGAAGAGCTAAGCCTACTGTGAGAATAGTAGGGTGGTGTTTTTCCTTGGAATCGACAGTAGAATGTGAAGCAAAGGGTTCAGCCAACAAGTTCACTTTCTCAACAGGTGTCGTTGCAATAGAATTATCTGGTCGTGTGAGTGGTGGTATGGTGGATGTGGTGAAATTTTGACTAACTGCCTTAGCGACTGACCAAAAGAACCTGGAGTTGTTGAGACAAGCGAGAAGTGTGTTTCTAATTCGTTGATTGTGTGCCTCCTTGGTTTCGTCGATAATTTCCTTGCATCTGTTCCGGGCACGGACAAAGGTGTTACGATTTATGGTGTTAGGATTTTCACGCCATTATCGGTAGGCAAGATGTTTAGAAGCAACAGCTTCTTTGCAGTATTTGGATATTTAAGCTAGTTGATGTTGTGGACATTAAAGTCGCCCAGAATGGCAATTTTGGCATTTGGATAGTTAATTTGTAAATGATCGATGGTGTCTGCAAGAGAAGCGAAAAGCATTCTAAAGTTAATATCACTTGGTGGTTGATAGAGGATACAAATGAACCTTGTGATTTGTTGAGTCGTTATTTTTAACCACATAACATCAAAGTTGGCAAGAGAGGTCGCTTCAGACAAAAAGACAAATTCCAAAGTTACGCCTAAATCGGGAACAGAAGTCGTACCCAGGATAAAGATAGTTGACTGTGCTGGTCGATGAACTGACCTTGGTTTCACAGAGAGCGAGTACATGAGGTTTATTTGATTGTAGGTGTTGGTGCACTGAATTTATATTCGAGTTTATACCTCGTATGTTGCAAAAAATCTATTTTAAAATTATGATCTCTGCATGTCGACGCCCCTGAACCAGTCCCCACCGGAGATCCGAACGAGGGACTATTTTTACCTCCGGAATTTTTTGTATCCAGGTGCCTCATCATGCAATTTGGTCTCATAGTCCGGGACATCGGCACAGCTACGAAAAGTTAACCAACTTTACGCAGCCTAAGCCGATCCAATAGTACCTACCATCTAGGAGTATAGTTCTACACTACAAAAAAAAACTAACCAAAGCGTTGCAACACGATATTTTAAATAATAGATACTTTAGGGTGGGATACTCACAGAAAAAGAAAGGTATGCAAATAAAGGTTTCCGTTAAAGTTGAAAATAATGAAAAAATAACATGACCCTGAGAAGATCATATAATGCGATATGGATGAAGCAACGTCTTTAACCTCACCACCCATTTAACTACTTATATGTTGAACAATAAATAATTATTTTTACATTTTCTCCATTACTGCAACCAAAACCAGAAAAAACCTTTCATATTTCTATTAAGAGTAAATATATCAAATATTTAATGACCACCACACCTTTCCGCTGAAGCAATATCTTCCAAAAACTATAGGTTTCCTTTTTACCTTCGCACGTCACCCATTCCCAGTCTGCAATGTGTAACTTTCATCCCTCCCCTGAACCTAGCCAGGCAATAATCTCTCCTAAAGTTCTATTCCTCTTCACTCTTTCGACCCAACACCAGATATTCTTTGAACCTATTCAGAGCACATTGTCCAAATCAAGTCTACCCTATAAACTCAATACCGACTAGAATCTCAACTCTGGTTTCACTACACAACATTCACCCACCGAAATACGATTATCTTCTACAACCCACCTTTCCCCATGGCTCTCTACTTGCCCACCCATTGATCTCTTCATGCATTCATATAAGAAAACTGAATACTCCAACATCCAATTAAATAAAATGTTTCTAGAAAGAATCTCAGCTAACTTTCCGAACTACACCCTCATTTACACAGATGGTTCAAAAACAATAAATGGTGTGGAAGCATCATGCATAACTCCAACCGTTACCAAAATGTACAAACTTCCCTCTTACACTTCCATCTTCTCCGCCGAACTCCTAGCAATTAAAGAGGCCATGCGTCATGCACTAACAGCTACATCATCAACACTTACTCTAATTATTTCCAACTCTTAAAATGCCCTTACTTCCATCAAATCCAGAAATCTTGAATATAACTACATTCGCCAAATATTAGATCTTTGCTACAAAGCAAAAGTAAAGCATCGTCATATATCGTTTCTCTGGATACCTAGCCACACTGGCATTAGTGGTAACGACAAGGCAGATCATCCATGCAAAACTAGCAATCGTGTGAGGTATCACGGGGTTGGGAGAGAACCACTCAAAGGCCTTCAATAATCATGTCAAATCTATATTTTTTTCATTGTTTCAATTCAGCTGGGATCTAGCTAATCCTGAAAATAAGTTGTGGTCGATCAAACCGCTGGTGAATCCTGCCATAAATTATTAGACAATGACAAGAAAGGGAAATGTACTTATGCGGAGGTTAGCTGTAGGGCATACTTTCAGCACTCACTGTTATGTATTAAAAAATGAACAAACTCCTACATTCCCCATCTGCGGATCTCTCCTAACAGTAGCCCACTTAATTGAGGCCATACATTTCAAAACTATCAGAGATAAACATAATATTCCATCTAACTTGAAAACAATCATAGACCCATTCGAAATAATAAGGACGAATATAAAAGATTGTGTAAGAGAAATTGACTTTACAGCATAATTTTCCCATCACCACCTATGAGGGGCGCTAAATGACCTAGTTGTAGATGCGCCCAGACCACATAACATCCATCCATCCATCCTTTTTACCTCAAATATTATATGTGTCCTAAATTTCGCTTGAGAGTTATCGTGCCAACAGATGGTCTAAGAACTAAATAATTTTACCATGAATACAACAAATCTCTTTAAACAACTGAAAAAAAAAACAATGAAAAAAAAATATAATTTAAATACCATTTTATTTAACGGAACCATAAAAATAACAATAAAACAGAAATGTATATATTTAGTTAAGCCTTATATAATACCGTGGCTTCAAATGCGACAGGTATTTTCGCAGTAACAATTCACCAGTGCATGTTAATGTATTTCATTCAATGTTTTCGTTTTGACACCAATTTTTTACAAATGTTAGGTCTAGCCTTTAAATCTGATTGTAATTAGAAACTGAAGAAAATATTTTTATACAATTTTATATCTGACCTATTTCAAAGAATTCTTTCGATAACGGAGACAGAATTAATTCAAATGTTAATGCTCATATTATTTTTGTTTTATCATCTACTGGTATCAAAGTTGATTGTAAACTTTTTATAAATAATAGAAGTCCTTTTATTTTTGATCGAATTTTTAACAAAATTAATTTTTTAACCTATTTTACACCTACCGTTGAAATTTGCAAAAAAAAATGAGGCAGCATTTCCACAGCTGCTAATATATAAATTATTGGTATGTAAGTACACATTTACCACTCCATTCGGTAGAAATTGCTCCATAAATAAAGGAGATATAAGAATTATTATTTTGACAGATATCAACCTCAAACTATTTTTTAACTAATTTTTTATGTGTCTCTAGTACAACTGTCAACGTAAAAAAATGTAAGTAATTCTATATCCATCATTCAAAATTAGTAAAAATTAAATCTTAATTTATTATTTTATTAAACGCATATTAAAGTGATAAAATGATAAAGCGATAAAATTATACCTGTGGCTGATAATTATAAACTCCCGTGGACTTGCTTCACTGTTATCGGCACTGCTTATTCCTTATGTTACCTAACGTAAAAATATATCCTACAACCTGGCCAGAGAACATATGTATTTTATAAAAAAGTGGTTCTTGAGGGCTAAGCGCCCTAACGGACAAACAGACAGAGAAACGTTGCGTTATATATATATATATATATATATATATATATATATATATATATATATATATATATAAATATATATATATATATATATATATATATATATATATATATATAAATATATATATATATATATATATATATATATATATATATATATATATATATATATATTATAGATTTTTTTTGAAAAATATTAAGTTAAAAATTAAAAAAAAAACACGTAAATCGGATAAGTGGTTCTTGAGGGCTAAGCGCACTAACGGACAGACAGAGAGACGTTGCTTTTTATATATATTATATAGATTAATATTATTATTATATAACCTGGCTACAGAACATATGTATGAATTAAAAAAAAAACACGTAAATCGGATAAGTGGTTCTCGAGTGATAAGCGCACTAACGAACAGACAGAGAGGCGTTGCATTTTATATATATTATATTCCTTGCTACATGTTCCATATTTAATGGTTCAGGCAGTGCATTGCAAGAGAACGCGCTAGCGGCAAACTTTTTTCCGACTTGATTCACTATTATCGTCACTGCTTATTCCTTATGTTACCTAACGTAATAAAATATATTCCATAACCTGGCCAGGTATGTACGTTTTAAAAAAAGGCACGAAAATTGGATAGGTGGTTTTCGATTGATAAGACAGACAGCCAGAGAGACGTTGCATTTTATATATATATATATATATATATATATATATATATATATATATATATATATTAGAAGATTATAGATAACCTGGTCAGAGAACAAATTTAGGATTAAAAAAAAAAACACGGCAATCGGATAAGCGGTTCTCAAGTTATAAGCGTACTAACGGACGGAGAAACAGACAGAAAGACATTGCATTTTATATACATTATATTCTTGCATATTTAATGGTTTAGGAAGTCTATTGCAAGAGAACGCGCTAGCAGCAAACTTTTTTCCGACTTGATTCACTATTATCGTCCTTACTTATTCCTTATGTTACCTAATGTAGTAAAATATATCCTATAACCTAGCCAGAGAACATATGTATGTTTAAACAAAAGCACATAAATCGGATAAATGGTTCTCGAGTGATAAGCGCACTAACGGACAGACAGACAGACAGACAGAGAGACGTTGCATTTTATATATATTAGAGATAAAACTAGCCGAGATTTTAATATCAAATTTAGATAATCATCGATTTTGATGATGCTAAAATTGTCTACAAAAATGAACGTTTCGGGCAACAAAAATTGTTTGGTGTATTGTCAATGTGGTAAAGATTCTCAAATCCCAATATTATTTACTCCGTAATGCGAACGATTTGACGATTCTAAATGAAATTTCCCTGGCCATGATTTGCATTAAGAATTATACCCATGTTATTAATATTACAGGTCGTTTCATATATTTTTTTATCATTCACCTCCTCGCCTGATTAGGGATTTTAACCTTTTTTATATCGGTAAGGAAGTCATAATACCCATCAACATTGTCCAAGTGCCGAAACATACATTTTTGTATTTCATAACATCTTTTAGACAACGCGGTAGTGATGCCACGGACGTTTTGCATTTCTCCAAACAACTATGTGGCTACACCAAATATGTGACTACACCAAATATACTTAAATGGATTAATAAATAAGTATACCAGCCTACTGGGATTGGAACCCGAGACATTCTGCACAGCAAGCAAGTACTACGCCAACTGGTTATATAATGGTTACTATAAACTATTTTTTTTTGTACTATTGGAATAAATATTTAATGTTTTTTGCTAATACGACTGTCAGTATAAAAAATTTACTGCAATGTTTAATTTAGATTCTCCAATATATTTAAGATTAATAAACAATTCAGTAAAATGTAGGCATCTACAAGATAATTTGAATGTCCGAACTAGGGATGATAGAACTAAGATCCAAAAAAAATCATATAACTGGTTTCTTACATGCCCCACATACAACAAATAATTAGATTGTTAGGTTTTATGTTTTTCACTGTATATTTTCTAATACGCTGCGTATCATATTTGATCTGAGGGAAATTAAAACTTTGGTTTAATTTAAACATAGAACTTAGGCATCAAAATTCAAATATCTTAATTTTATCTCGCAATTTATCTTGACTAAATTCCCTTTTGCTGTGGGAAACAGATGATAGACACGAGTGGTTATGTTGAGACATTTAATTTTCAAGTCAGAATAGTGAAAACAACTGAGATATCTAATATAAATGGTGGAAACATTATTATTCCCTCGTGGGAAAATATACGGATAAACGGCGATGAAGTCGTGGGTAGATTCTAGTAGGGCATATAATTAAAACTACATCTTACCACAATTTCTCCATCAGAATTGTAATTTTGTTAACAGGCCTACCTGAAACAAGAAAATAAAAAAATTATAAAAATGAATTAAGTTAATTTAAAATGAGTTCTTTTTCAAATGTATAATATTTTCAACATAGGAGGTATAAGTCTTACGTAAGTTAGTTTTGAGGTCACAAAATATTTTAACCGTTACTTTTGCAACAGTAAGTAGTTAAGATGATGTCCAAGAGGTGGTACCAGTTGGTGAGTATGATTTTCTACCGCAAGTGAGTTTTATTATTTTGTAACTTCTGTAACAAGTATGAGAAAACTAGAAAATATAGAAACTTTATATGTGCAGGTTTGTTAACGATTAATTCTTATTTGCAGTGATAGTTGCGGGAATAGATGCCAAATGAGTGTGTGCGTGATTTCGTTACAATTTAATTTCGAGTGGTTCAAAAATAAAGTAAATGGAGAAAAAATAATAAGTCATTAAAATATCTTCCATATAGTTATCTTGCTCGAACTAAATGGAGAGGAGAGATGCGAGCGGGAGAAAATGCGCGACAAAAACCGACATTAATATGGCTCTGTCATTCCAGAGTAACATAAATTTATAGTAAGGCCCCTATCCTAATGAGATTAGTTTTATCTTACTTAGTGTAACATTCTGTCAACACCAAAGGGCGTGTTTATACGCTACATATACAGGAAGTATTATAAGGAAAGGGAATTAACCGTGACATTCACGGTCAATAAATTTTGTGTTGTTTTACTAGTAATCTGATTTTTCCTGAATTTTGGGTGCAAAATGAGCAAATTTTAAACAAATATTAAAGCGGGGAATGAGGATGTGAGAGAAGTTGCTCCGAATGTATAGTGTTACGCTTCTTGTTTGGGTTCTTGGAGTCGAGAAATCTGAAAATTATATTCCTTTTTGCTTATTTCCGATTTTAACAGAAATATATGTAGAAGGAACTGTAAGAAGTAAGTTGTAAATATTTTTGAAGCCTTTTCTTGTTCAACGGCGAGAGCAAGGGCCACTTGGAATATCTACTCGCAGTTGTATACGAAAACGAGAGGAAAGAAAAGGGCAGAGAGAGAAAGAACAGCAAGGGGACAGGGAAAGGAATGGGAAATGGAAAATGATGTTTTTAATGGAGTAAAGTTCAAAATTTTCGAAATTTCATTAAAATCGAAGACCGTAACTCCAAAAAATTATCGAACTCCCTTGAAATGATCCATATCTGTGAAGCAAATTTAATAAAAGTAAACACAGCCACCTGTTATTAAAATATCAACATCTCACTCATAGTTATACAAATATATATCTACTAACTTTACACTTAATAAACAAAAACGTGTAATAAAAATAAAAAAGCTCGCACGTGGTTAATAGGGTAAGATGTAGATCGCGAAACGTCAAATTTATCAATTATCTTTATAGTTAACAGTTTTCATGTAATTTTAGAAAATTACTTATGCAATATTTATTGTAAATGTGCAAATAGTAAAATGTCACTAGGTTAATTTGAGTAAGTAATAGATAATGAGACTTATGTAGCTTTTAATTCCTTTATTACTTTAATGATGCAACTCGTGTAGTCCACGCGGGTAGAACCGCGGGCACATGCAAGTATTTTACAAATGAATACTTTTAAGTTACAGAAAATGGTGCCAAAATACCAAATCGGTGATGTTAGTTTTACCGTCAATATAAGTATAGCTGGACTAACACTACAAGAAAATATCAAATTTCATGAATAAAAAGAAAAAGTATATTACCAAAAATGACAATGTGTAACTATAATTGTTTTGCTACTCAAACTATATATAAGATTTAGCCCTAATAATGTTTTCTGATTTTGCGTGTCATCACAGGCCTGTTACAAGTGACAAAAAAATAAAGGCATGCGTACCGTAGGGTTTTCCGCTATCATCTAACATATTTAATTTGTTCACAGCGAATATTCCAATACTTTGTCAATCAAAATAAACTGTTCTATTTACTGATGGCATAGCAATTACTGCTGTGGCACAATAACCTAAAGTTGCCGTTCGTATCTTATATATATATATATATATATATATATATATATATATATATATATATATATATATATCGGTTTTATAACGTCTTCCGATGCCTAATTTCCCCTCCTCCCGATTTCTCCATCCCTCCTCCTCCAGATCTCTCTCTAGTACTTCCTTGTTGATTCCTGCTCCCCAGCTTTGGCGTGGTCTTCCTCGCTTTCTTTTTCCATGAGGGGTCCAATTTAAAATCTTTTTAGGTAGTCAGTCTTGTGACATTCTTTGTACATGTCCGTACCGTACCAACTGTTGGGTTCTGATTTCGTCCACAATATCGTGCTTTATTTCGAAAGCTCGTCTTATCGTGTCATTTGGTATGCTGTCTTTTCTGGATTTTCTGGGTGCTCGTCTCCAGAAATCCATTTCTGTAGCTTTTAGTATTTTTTCTGTTCTTTCCTTCAATGGCCTCACCTGGGAGCTGTAAGTTATTATACTTTTCACTACTGAGTTGTAAATTCTCTTCTTATTTTCAATGGTTATGTTTTTGTCTCATAGTATACTATTAAGCATTGCAATCGCTTTTCTTCCTTGGATATTCCTCTCGAATATTGCTTCTTCAAGTGTTCCGTCCCTAGATATTCTCGTTCCCAAATACTTATAACTGGCATAGTGTTTGTGGTGTGTCCTGTGGCCAGTTTCAAATCCTGCTGTTGTCCTCCGACGCACATGTACTCGGTCTTTTTAAGATTGACTTCTAGGTCCCATTTTTCATATTCCTCCATAAGTTTTCGTGTCATGTATTCCATATCATCGATGTCCTGAGCGACTACTACCTGGTCGTCTGCAAATGCGTGTACAATGTAGTATCGTCATCCAGTGGTAATCCCATACTGCTGCATTTCCTTTTCCAGTTCTTCAGTGCACTCTCCAAATAGATTTTAAATAGCGTTAGGGATATACAGCAGCCCTGTTTGAGACCCTTTGTGACCTGGAACCCTGTTGTTATATCATATTTGGTTTTCACACTACTTCTTGCGTCTTGATATAAGGATTTTACGGCTTTAATTATTTCGGTGCTTACATTACTCTGTTGTAGTGTTTCCCACAATCTCATTAGGGGCACGCTGTCGTAGGCCTTTTTTAAATCAACAAACAAGACATAGACTTCCTGATCAAATGCGGTTTTCTTTTCTAGGATTTGTGTCAGTGAGAAGAGATGGTCTATTGTGGATCTTCCTGCTCTAAAGCCTGCCTGTTCTTCAGCTTCTACGTCCGCATATTCCGTTTCTATTCAATTTTTAAGTATTTTTCCGTATATTCTGCTAATAGATCCTGTAACCGTTATTCCCCTATAGTAACTTACAACCACGTGTAAATCAATTCGAGTTATCGATAAAGAATTGAAAAATAAAATTAATCCCAAACAAAACAGAAGCGATACATTTAGCGAATCTTACCATCATCCACACAATGAGAAAATTAACTAGCAAACTGAAATCAAATATTGAAGACTCTATTCTAACATCGAAAAGTATTCAATACCATTGAACTACCAGCAATAATGGCCGCCTTAAGAGAATGTAGAATCGATTATAGATCCGCGAAATTAATAGAACATATATACAGTACTGCTTCAGCCACCATTTAGCTTCATGAATCAACATCATCATTTCGAATTGAAAGAGGAATCCGGCAAGGAGATATTCCCACAACTTTTTATAGCAATGTTGGAGTATGCATTTAAAACTTCGAACTGGGATAATATGGGAATTAATGTAGATGGCGAACATCTGAATCATCTTAGATTCGGACGACATCGTTCTGACTACTGATAATATGAGAGTTGCAATAAAAATGGTAGAAGAACTGAAACGGGCTGTAGGAAGAACTGGTCTAGAACTAAACATGGATAATAACCAAACTAATGCCTAATCTGGTGTTAAGTGAAGAAATAAACATATCTGGACAAACTATACAACAAGTAGACGACTACATGTATTTGGGGCACGAAATACGATTGAGCAGAGACAATCAAACATGCAAGATCCAGAGAAGAATTGGGTAGGGGTGGTAGCTTTCGGAGTACTACGTGATACGTTCAAGAGCAACGATATACCTTTAAGTCTAAAACGAAAAGTACTCGAGCAATGTGTAATGCAAGTCATGACATACGGAGCTGAAACTATAACTCTGACAAGGAAGACAACATAGAAATTAAAAGTAGCACAGCTTGCAATGGAAAGGCCAATGATAGGCGTTACAAGAAGAGATAGAATCCCGAACAGAATCATTAACGATCGTACAAAGATAGTAAATATTATAAAACGTATTACGGAACTGAAATGGAGATGGGCCACTCACGTGGCGCGCCTGACGAATAAAAGGTGGACGAAGAGAATTGTTGAGTAGAGACCGCGGCAAGACAAAATAGTAGGAGAGCTGGTAGACATTTTTGAGCAGGTTTTTGAGGTACCGTGAAAACTTACCAAATACTTCTTTAGTGATACCTGAATACAAAAACGCAGACCTGGCTGAAGGGTAGCGGGGCCAGATTATTTAGTCGGGTCTAAAACTTAGCAAGGTGTTTGTAAATTTATATTTCAAAAAAATCGAAAAAATATATTTGAAGCACGTTGAAATTTAAACAGCATAATATTGGTAACTAAAAAAAGATATTTTTAAAAAGACAGATCGTTTCGGTGGGACATTCTACCTGCCAGGTGATCGGGAATGTTAAACATGAGTGCGAGTGAACAGCGCTATGGGTAAGCTGAAGTGCGAGAGACAGCGTATATCGGCAGCTGTCTTAGTCGAAGAATGCTGAGGTGGAATTGGCTCTCGCAAGACCACGTGACTCACAGCACCTATGCGTTTGTTAGTAAGAATTTTGGAGTAGTTATAAGATTCTCAGCCTTATTATTTATTAGTAGCATTTTATTATCAGTAATATTTTATTTATAATATATTTTTTATTTTAGAATTTTTATATATTTATCTATAAATAAAGGGTATTGTCTTTTGTGCAAATAACACACACTAATTTAGCACTATTATCACTCTCCATCGTAAATAACCAACAACCAAAAGGGACTTTTACAATAACACGTGTTACACGAATACGTCAAATTATACGAATTAGAATTTTAAAACTACTCCAAAATTCTTACTAACAAACTCATGGGTGCTGTGAGTCATGTGGTCTTGCGAGAGCCAATTGCACCACAGCGTTCTTTCTTCGTCTAAGACAGCTGTCCCTCGCACTTCAGCTTACCCATAGCACTGTTCACTAGCACTCATGCTTAATATTCTCGATCACCTGGCAGGTAGAATATCCCACCGAAACGACCTGTCTTTTTAAAAATATCTTTTTTTAGATACCAATATTATGCTGTTTAAATTTCAACGTGCTTCAAATATATTTTTTCGATTTTTCTGAAATATAATTTTACAAACATCTTGCTAAGTTTTAGACCCGATTAAATAATCTGGCCCCACTACCCTTCAGCCAGGTCTGCGTTTTTGTATTCAGGTATCACTAAAGAAGTATTTGACAAGTTTTCATGGTGTCTCAAATACCTACCCAAAAATCTCTACCAGCTCTCGGACTAAAAGAAGCAGAGGCAGACCACCTAGCCGATGGACGGACGACCTAAAGAGAATTGCCCAGAACTGGATAGGGAAAGCACAACATCGAGGGGACTGGAGGGACTTGGAGGATGATGATGGGTAGTTGAAAAATTAATACTGATAAAGTAATTAAAAAGGACCTCAATCAAATTCCTGCTACCTACTCTTTAATAAACAAAAGAAGCAAAATTCACACAAGAACAACCTAAATGTTTATAAGGTAAAACTTAATCTTTAAGGGTTTTTGTTGACATATGAGGAAGCCTATGTCCAACAGTGGACGAGAGAGGCTGGATCATGATGGTAATGACTTTAACAAACGTCCCAGTAGAAAAATTAATACTGATAAAGTAATTAAAAAAGGACCTCAATCAAATTCCTGCAGCGTACCCTTTAATAAACAAAAGAAGCAAAATTCACACACACCTAAATATTTATAAGGTAAGGTTTAATCTTTAGGGGTTTTTGTTGACATTTTATCAGTAAGAGCAGTCAATGTTAACAAGCTGCAAGTCATTCAAAATAGCGTCTTAAAGATTATTCTTGACGTTTCTAGGTATGCAATGAAGAGAGTGATTCATGGATATCTTAATATGGCAACGATCTTTAGTGTTTTAATAAACTTATTACTAAATATCTGAACTTATTAAAGGACGGTCATTGATTAATTATGAATATTGTACGTATTTTTTGTTTGAATGATCTTTATATCACTACATATATTGAATTTACTTTACATTGTTCCTATTTTCTTAAAGTGCATTGTTCGAAAGCAAAACAAAACTAATAACAGACTCCATAGACTAAAATTTGGCATTTTTGACATTAATACCAGAGAAGGAATCCAACAGAAAATTCATAAAAAATTCAATGCCCAAAAAAAGAAAATACAGTCCCTTTTAAAGGATAAACCAATTATAAGAACACAAACTAATTTTACAGATCACAAGTTTTTTAGTCGATTTATAAATCTCTCTAGTACCATATTTTCAGAACAAGAAAATAAATTACTAAAAAAAAGGTTTTGACATAAGATCGAAACCAACTTTAGCACCAAATAAGGGAAATACTGTCATAGCTATGGATAAAAAAGATTACATAAATTAAATTTCAAAATTTATTAATACATCAAACTTTAAAAAAAGACCCCACAAGTTCGTTTCATAAGGAAATAAAAAAAACAACAGATAATGCAGCTAGTATAATAACAGATAAATACAAATTCCATATTATGAAGCTCTAAGTTCCACAATTATACTCTCTAATAAAATTACACAAAACAGGTTACCCGGTGAGACCAGTAGTTTCATATGTCTCCACCAGCTTATAAATTACCATCTATCCTCATAAACATCATAAATAAACATTGCAATTTTCTCTCACAACACAGCATCAAAAATTATTATTAATTAATAGATAAAATCAAAAACTTAAATTTACCGTCCAATGCTAAATTAGTAACATTCGACGTCCAAAAGTTGTTTCCTAGTATACCGCCGGAGAATACTATAAAATTACTAGATAAGTGACTAAATAAAAATAATAGCAATCCAGTAATTAGATCAGATATCACTGAAGTATTAAGAATATGTTTAAAACAAAATTACATTTCATTCAATAATAAATTATATATTAGCAAGAAAGGACTAATAATGGGTTGCCCATTAAGTCCTCTCCTAGTTGAAATTTTTATGAATTCACTAGAGCTAAAAAATCAAGATACACTAAGTAAACAATTTACTGGTACAGATATGTAGATGATGTTATTGCATGTTTCACCGGGACCCAAAAACAGTTAAAAACCTTTTTAGATTACATAAACTCTCTACATAACAATATTAAATTTACCATGGAAGAAGAGACTCTAGAATCACTCAGTTTCTTAGACTTAAAAATTACCAGGATATCCAAGAAACATAATTTCTCCATATATTATAAACCATCTCACACACACACAACAATTCATCGATTTTTTTCAAGTGCTCACACTAGTATAGCCCCTTACCTAATATGTGAAAGATATTGGATATTTCAACAAGAAACCCCACACACACACGTTAGTTCGGGTTAGGATTATCGAATATTTAGAGGAAATAACGTGCTCTAAATTTCATCGAATATTTAGGCGCTCAAAAGAGATTTGGTTAACACAGCAGCGTCTATACTACATACACTACCGTCAGAAAGTATTTGCCCATCTAGAAATTTCAATGTAACTGCCAAAATTTAATACCCAATTAAACCCTTTTATTATATTAGGTAAATTTAATTGTTCTTACCAAGTGTTCATCATAAAATTGTTTAGATAAGCCTTTTTGGTGGAATCACAAATTAAAAACCAATTAGAACAAATTTCCAAGTTTTGCATGATAATCGTTTTGAGGCGATTTCTGAGAATTCCAGTTGAAGTAAGAACTCATTTCAAGTTTCTAGGGATTATGGAAATTCCTAGTCACATTTTATTTTAAAAAACTATGCTATAAATACCATTGCCCTTTTGGAAATTAACCATTCACAAAACAGTACTTTGCCATTGATACAGGCTCAATTGTTTTGTGAAAAAGCCAAAAACGAAAGAAGTTTGCGTTAAAAAATCGGGTTCTGATAATTGCGAAACAACAAAATGGTCACTCGAGTAGACAAATTGCGAGTGATATGCGGATGCCAAGCAGAACGGTGGACTACATCGTAAAAAAAATTCATGGGACATGGAGTTCCCAACCAAAAATGTTCAGGAAGGCCTCGAAAAACGACTCCCGCTGAAGACAGAGCTATAACAATGTCTAACAGACGTAATCGCCGCCTAATCGCAGCAGTAATCATGGCTCAAGTAAACCTGGAGCGGCCCATCACCATCAGCGTGTCAACCGTGAAGAACAGGTTAGCAGAAGGTGGACTACACGAGAGACCGGCAGTGAGTGCTTCTTATCAACAATACATCAACACACCCCCAACAACATAAGTTAGCAGCTTACCATAGTTTTACCCATAGGTTGACTATAGTTCCTTTATCAGAAAACGATTTTAATAACGAACTAAATATTATCAAACAAATAGCCGTCAATAATGGATATTCACCGTTACTCATAGATAACGTGGTAATCTATTTATCATGTTACCTATATATCTACCAAAAAATCAAGCTATTTCAAAAATTTTCCCAATAACAAAAGAAAAGTTGACTTATAAAACTCTAAAACAGTTTATGGTAACTAATCAATAAAAATAAGAAAAATACTTAATCATCAAAATATCAACATAGTAATCAAAACAGAACACTCAATAGGAAGTTTTTTAAAAAATTATGAAAAACGAACCAATAAAAATAACAAATCGGGTGTTTATGAATTAACCTGCGGCACTTGTCTTAAAATATACATAGGACAAGCAGGTAGAAGTTTTAATACACGGATTAAGGAACAACATATGCGAATCATCTATTATCTGAAAATCACCCTTTTGATCCAACTTTCAAAATACTACAAAAAGAAAATAAAGGTTATAAACTAGACCTGAAAAAGGCCTTAGAAATAAACCATATGAAAAATACAAACATTTTTTTAAACGAACAAACAGAAACAAATAGGTCACCCCTTCACATAATTGGTCTGTTGGAAATACCTATCATTAAGACAAATAATTTTTGCAAAGTACTTACTTAATAGTTCTATCATAAAATTTGTTCATCATTTTGTACCTACTTTAGTTTATAAATACCTAATTATTCTGTATATTATTTACTTGACAAAGCCACATTGTTAGCGAAATGCGTTGTACTGAAAAATAAAAATATTGTGTTTTTTGTTTTATTTAAAACATAACGCTTTTTGCAAGTTTTATTAATATATTTACTTATTTTTAAAATGATGAAACTAAAAAATAAAGTTCTACTAATATTACAATAATCAAGAAATTTGTTGCGACGACCTCAATTTTTACGAAATATGTTAGAAAATTATTTCGGGCAGGAAACACTATTTTAATGAAAAATTCAAGAAGCCAAGATAATTTAAGAAATTTTAGCGGAGAATATACCATAAAGAAGAAGAACTTTCTGTTAAAACAGCTGATATAAAAAAACAACTTATATTATCACTGACCATATCGGAAAAATATTAATGGATTAGGTTCTGGAAGTATTTTTTTCGTTTTTATGTCTAAAATCGAAGACTTTTATCGTAGATTATTCAGTCGAGAATATTTGGAAAAATCAGGCTTTAATTTAATAAAAATTGAAGCTCCAGAGTATATGTCAAGAATATTTACCGACAGCGGGACGAGGTAACTAATCAGAAATTGTAACTGAATAATATTTATATAGAATTATTACAAGGTTACTTCCGAACTGAAAAAGCGCTGCGTTAATCCTGAGTAAAAGAAATGCAGAAAACTTCTAATGATTTTCAAAATTACCATTTTTAACCAAAAATCACACAGAAAATCGGCTATTTACAGTAAGTATTAAAAATAGTTTTTACTTATTTCATAAAGGAAATATTTTATTCGTGGAAAAAAAAAACTTTCGGAGACTTTTACGTTTCTTCTCGGTTCAGGGTATCTTCATTTTTCGAATTTTTAAGATTTTCGGGGTATTTAAAAGTTATATTATTTTTTAATTACCTCCAACTCCAGGGTATAAGCACGGAGAGAAAAATGTCAGTTTTCTGTTATAACTATTTTTGATAATCTTTCTGATGATTATTATCTCACTATATTGTACCTATTACTTAAAATATTAACGTGTAATATTTGGATTAAGTCATTCCTTAGTATGAAAAATTCAATCTCAGTATTTGCTTTAGATCTGCATATTCCTTAAATCAATGAACTCGCTGTAAAAAAATTCAGAAAATCTTAACCCATAGTTTTGAAATTATTTTGAACATAAATCTGGATTGAAATCGATTTTGCAGTTTACAATCTCCGACCTTCATATTTTCTATCTTCCTTATTTTATTATATTGTAATTACAAATAAACATATAATTTTGATATGGTCTTTGACAGATTCGGTTTCGACAGATTTATTGCTTTAGTGCTTTTGTAATTGGCAGAGAACAATGTTGAGTAATAAGTAGATAGTACGTATAAATAATGAATAATATTATTTTATAAAAATCTTTTACTAATCAATCTCTTATCGTACTGTCGTAACATAATATTTGCTTATTTTAAACAGCAAATTTTTTCATAATACTATTATAACGGCCCAAAATTTATGAAATTGTCCCCCATTTGGCCCATACCCCTGATGCTATATTGCTTTAAAACTATAGGTTTATTTCATATGTCAAGTATAAGAGATTATTTCATTTGATAGTTATCGCGCGAAAAGACCGTCCGACAGACAAACATACACACAGACGGACCGACGAAAATAGAAAATTTAATTTTTCATGATCAGACCTAAATTTTGTCCCTAATACAATACTTTTTCTAGCACGGAAAATACAAAGGAGATAGCAGTTTTGATTTTAGAACCTTATTTATTGAGAGTGACAGAAAATTTTTGGTCGAATTATTTTTTTAAAGTTTAACTGTGAATAAATAATAGGTGTTTAGGTTAATAATGTCGATTTTACTAGGAGATGGCGTGACTAATACACTTATTGATATAGACTAGTGGCATCTATGGCGTTTTGGAAGGTAAATATACGCCATCAAAAGCCAGTTTGTTATTAATTGTCATTGTGCGAAAAACATAGTTCTTCATAGCTTTGAATATATCGTGTTTCGTACCAGAAAAAGACATTTTGCGGGGAAGTTTAATAACCTTCCTCCATTTGAAGAAAACGGCTGCTGAAAGTTATCGATTGTTGGTTGAAGCTTATGGTGAATATGCTCCAATCCAAAAAAACTTGGATAGATCCAGGCCAGCCTTCAACATCACAACCAGTGAGCAATATACAGGGACAAAAAGCTTTGCTGTGTATTTGGCGGGATAGTAGAGGGGCTGTGTATTACAAACTGCTGAAACCTGGTGAAACGATTTCTGACGATCGATACCGACAACAATTGATAAAGTTGAACCAAATATTGAAGGAAAAATGACCAGAATATGCCAAAAGATACGATAAAGTCATTTTTCAATATGACCATGCTCGGCCCCGTGTTGCAAAATGTGTTAAAAACTATTTAGAAAACATCAAATGGAACATTCTACCCCACCTGCCGCATTCATCGGACTTGACCCCTTCAGACTACCACTTCTTTCGATTGATGCAGCACGGACTTTCAGAACAACACTTACATTCTTACGAAGAAGTGAAAATTTGGCTTGATGAATGGTTGATCTCAAAAGATGAAAAGTTCTTCTGATGCGGAATCCATTCTTTGACAGGTAGATGGGAAAAAGTCATAGCTAACGATTACCAATACTTTGATTATTAAGGTAATTCATTTTGTGATGGAAATAAACGCTTAAATGTTGCAAAAAAACTGACATTATTAACCGAAACACCTATTATAACAATCGTAGCAAAGGTTGAGCGAGTTGAGTAAATAAATATCCAAATATTATAAAAATTTTAATGATTAATAAACTTTTACACCTTTTCAAACTCTTGCTCTCTAAATTTTTATAGAAAATTATTATTGCGTTATATTACTCTTTGTAAATCTAACAAATTTGTCTAAGCCGTCATAAAATGAAATATATAATGGCAGTTAAAACATTACGTGATATATTGTGGTGAACCGATGAAACTTCACAATTCCTATTATTTTCCTTTATTCCATGAAAATGGAATGGAATATACAAGGGTAATTAATATTACGTAAGAACGTGAGATATAAAATTAAGTGAAATTTTTGATAGAATATATGGAACAACCCAGTTTACAGGTGTTTGAAATATGATTTTGGTATCTTTGTATCGACCCATTCGATGCGACGATATAAGTTCATCGTGTGTCATATTGGATTATGAAGAAAATATAATATTAAAATTTGAGCCTAAATAAGTTAACAGCTACGTCTAAATTTTCGATATTTGTATTTTATAAACTAAGGATATAGCGGCTTATAACCCGACACAAACGGTTGTAACATCATTGGGTCTTTTCATTTAGTTTGCACTATCCATGACACATAAATTCAGGCTATCCTATCTTAACCGTATAAAATATATTATATTGGGGTGTTACTAAAAGATGTTAATTGTTATTTAAATTCGAATTCCAATCCTATGAAAATCATTAGATGTCAGTATTTTTCTTCCTTGGGTACCATGATCGTTCAAGGATTGTTAATTATCATGTTAGCTACCATATTGATGATGATTGTGTTATTGACAGCCGCTCGGAATAGTTGAACCGTAGATTTTCCGTTCCATCGTCTCAAGTTTTTGAACCACGATGTTCTCCTTCTTCCTGGACCACGTCTACCTGGAGTCATTTTCTCTATAATCAGATGCAAGATTTCGTACTTTTCTGAATGTCTCACAATGGTCGTGACTACTTCCAAGTTCTTATCCATTCGAGTGGGAAAGCTGTTACTAATTCTGTCCATCCAACTGAATTTCAGCTGCCGTCGATACACCCACATCTCGAATGCTCCAGACGTTTAAGCATTGCTTCAGCGTCCACGTTTCCAAGCTGTACCAGAGAACCGGAAAGACATAGTAGCGACCTGTGGTGGCCCGTGGCGCCGTAGCATAGTACCTTGCTTACGGCGCAGAAGGTCCAGGGTTCAATTCCGCGGGTCTGTATACTTACTTATAAATTAATTTAATTAATAGCCGTGCCCGAGACTCCGCTCGCATAGACTTGATTCACTATTATCGTCACTGCTTATTCTTTAGGTTACCTAACGTAATAAAATATATTTTATAACCCGGCCAGAGAATATATGTATTTTATAAAAAAACAAGTAAATCGGATAACTGGTTCTTGAGTGCTAAGTGCACTAACGGTTAAGCAGACAGACAGACAGACAGAGAGACGTTGCGTTTTATATATATTATAGATTTTTATTGATAAATAGTAAGTGAAGAATTTAAAAAAAAAAACACGAAAATCGGATAAGTGGTTCTCGAATGATAAGCACACTAACGGACAGACAGGCAGACAGACAGATAGACGTTTTATATATTATATAGATTATTATTTATATTATATAACCTGGCCAGAGAACATATGTATGAATTAAAAAAAACACGTACATATATCGGATAAGTGGTTCTCGAGTGATAATCGCACTAACGGACCGACAGACAGCCAGAGAGACTTTGCATTTTATATATATTATATTCTTTGTTACATGATATTGTTCCATATTTAACGGTTTAGGCAGCGTATTGCAAGAGAGAGCGCTAGCGGCAAACTTTTTTCCGACTTGATTTACTATTATCGTCACTGCTTATGTCTTATATTACCTAACGTAATATAATATATCCTATAACCTGACCAGAGAACATATGTATAAATCTAAAAAAAAAAAACACGTAAATCGGATAAGTCGTTGTCGAGTGATAAGCGCACTAACGGACAAACACAGTCAGACAGAACGACGTTGCATTTTGTATATATTATAGAAGATTATAAATAACCTATCCAGAAAACAAATGTAAGAATTAAAAAAAAAAAACATGTAAACTGGATAAGTTCTCGAGTCATAAGCGCTAACCTGAACTAACGGACAGACAGACAGACGAAGAGACCTTGTATTTTATACATATTATAGATTATAGATTATTATCATAATTATATAACCTAGAAGATTATAGATAAGCTAGCCAGAGAACAAATGTATGAATTAAAAAAAAACATTTAAACTGGATGAGTGGTCCTCAAATCATAAGGGCACTAACAGACAGACAGACAGAGAGATGTTGCATTTATATTATATTCTTTGCTACATGATATTGTTCCATATTTAATGGTTTAGGCAGTGTATTGCAAGAGAACGCGATAGCGGCAAACTTTTCTCCGACACGGTTTTGCTATTATCGTCACCGTTTATTCATATGTTATCTAACGTAATAAATATCCTATAACCTGCCCAGAGAAGGAAATGTTTAAAAAAAAGGACGTAAATCGGATAAGTGGTTCCCGACTAATAAGCGCACTAACGGATAGTCAGACAGACGTTGCATTTTATATATATTATAGAAGATTATAGATAACCTGGCCAGAGAACAAATGTATGAATTAAAAAGAAAAAAACACGTAAATCGGATAAGTGGTTCTCCAGTGATAAGCGCACTAACGGACAGACAGACAGACAGAGAGACGTTGTATTTTATATATATTATAGATTATAGATATGTATATATATATATATATATATATATATATATATATATATATATATATATATATATATATATATATATATATATATTTGTAACTTGCGAACTTGCCCGCACTTTGTGGCGTCATTTTGTACCCTGTAAAAATTGTTTTTCCCACGCTTGGGCGCAATTTTCTTGCAACCTCTTTTTAATTTCTGAGAATGAATTGAGTGAATAATGATTTTAAAAGAACTAAAGAAATTAAACAAACACTAGCTCAGTTTTCCTTGGTAGAGAGATATGGGTAAGAGATAATTGTTGTACGTCTTTTTGGAATTATTTTCTATTTTTAAAAAGCTTTAGTTGTACGAATTTTGGGCACCATTCATTTTAAAATAGAAAGGATCTAATTTCAGCTAAAAAAATGAAAAAATACTGAAATGTTATAGTTATTAAATAAAAAAATCAGTTTGGTACAACCCTCCTTATCCTGAAAAGAAAGATAGGTGTACAGTGAAACACTAGCTTTAATCAACAAAAAGAAAATTTATTCATGATTTAAAATAAAAGTTCTAACCTTTGCAGTTTTAAGAATTACAAAAAATTCTAGCCTAAAAATTAGTTATTAAAAGTAGAGTTCCTAAATCAGACATTTTACTTCTAAAACTTGACTACACCCGAAATCGAAGAGTCGTGATATTCACTTCGCGATTTATCAGTTCAAATTGATGTTAAAACACTTATTTGCGGGGAATAGATCTATTGATGTATGTTCTGGTGACTTACGGTTTTCCTACGGGCTTCCAGGCCTTCAATGGAACACAAAACCGATTTCACACATTCCATCACTTATGAGAAGAGCCTACTTTGGCTACTCCATGTAGAAAACACACAAAGCCCACTACGGCTTTACGTTAAAAACTCGTACTTAACTTGGCTCTCGTAAATATTGCCAGAAGCCTCTACTGCGGCTCGGTCGAAGTAAGCCTTCTTGGCGGCTCGGTGGAAGTAAGCCCTCTTGGCGGCTCGATGAAAGTAAGCCTGGTGGCGGCTCGGTGTAAGTAAGCCTCTTGGCGGCTCGGTGGAAGTAAGCCAAGATGTATGTTCTCCGGACCCTTAAATAAGCCGTGAGAACTACGTCTCTAAAATGGCGACGCCAGAACCAAACTCCGGAAACAAACATTTCACCAATCCCCCGGCGTACTACGAATACGATGGATTCGGTCGGCAGCCCGTACTGCACACTATATAACGAGCGGCTAGGAATTCCAGTGTAATACACTGCTCGATACAAAAATGAAAAGAAGTACAATATAAAGCGAAAAATCAGTAACACTACATACTCTTAAAATCTAGGAAAAAATGAATGTTACATTTACCCCCTTCCAAAAAGAAATAGACTACACTAGTCTATTAAACTAAGCCTACTTATGAAAAGGTACAAAGTGGTACACTATCACTTAATACTAAGGTCAGAACTTAAAACAAAATTACAATCCTCAGACCTTACTACTAGACTTAATTTAATTAAGCACTAATATTAAGTACAGTGAAAACTAAATGAAAATGTGCATGATCACAAGAATCTTATAACTAGACTTAACTTAATTAAGCACTAAGGTTAAGTACAGCAAAAAGTAAATAAAAATCCTTGCATGAACGTAAGAAATACCTTTCCAAAGTAACAATAGTGGTCTTCTTATATAAAAGAATCAGCTCTATTATTGTTACCTAAACAAAAAAAAATATAACTTTGTCTAGACTCTTGTCTAAATCAAAAAAGTGAACTGAAACAAAATATGAACACCCCCCTTAAACTAGTTTAAGGATTGTCCGAAAATTTTCTATTTCAGCAAAAGAAATTTAGAAAAATTCTTGAATAAAGAAAAATAAAAAAACTGATTCTAGTGCAAACACTAACACTAAAAAGAAAAAGTCTTGTAAGACCATTTAGCACAAGGCTAAGAAACATCTGGATGTAAGTCCAGACAAACGCTCGTGAAAAATCGCTATCAATGCTCTAGCTCATCGCTAAGAGAACATTCCAAATCTAGTATCACTACTAGTCGCACTCGGAAAATAATCGCACTCTACAGCGCAATATCGACGTCCTAAGACATCTAGACATGCTAAAATCGCCAGGGAAAACGCTACATCGCGCAATGTCGACGTCCTGAGACATCCAGACATGCAAAAATCGCCAGGGAAAACGCTCTGGTTAATCGCCAGAAAACACGTCAGCTCATCGCCAACAAAACACTCTGGTATATCGCCAGAAAAAAACTCGGCTCCTCGCCAAGAAAACACTCTGGTATATCGCCAGAAAAAACCTCGGCTCCTCGCCAAGAAAACACTCTGGTGTATCGCCAGAAAAAACCTCGGCTCCTCGCCAAGAAAACACTCTGTAAGTAGTCCTCGACTACACAAAGTCTGCGTTCTAAAAGAACAATCTCGCCATTAACATAGTGAGCAGCTATAAAAGCTAACAATATCACTATAGGCACAGTGAATAGCTATAAAAGCTAAAATTCACTCTAAACACAGCGAATAGCTATAAAAGCTAAAATTCACTAAACTGAATGCTCCTGCTTCAAAAAGCAATGTTCACTAAGAACAGAATGATTAGTCCGCGCGCAACTAACATTCAAGGAAACATTCCCAAAATAACTCTATGAGACAGCAAGTCTCGAAATAGGACCTTCCTAAAATCACAATTTTATATATAGGAGTCCATAAACAAAACGACTCAAAATCACTCATTTTGAGCACATGCCCTCAGGCAACCAATACACAGAAATATATACAGAAATATATACAGAAATATATACAGGAGTTCAAACCCCAAACTCTTGGTTATGATAACTCCATATCGAGCTTGGTGAAAGCTCTTAGCAAAAGCTAATCAAATCTTCGGCACATCGCACCAAAGTGGCAAATCTGCCTAGAAACATGAGCCAGAAAACACTCTCCGTCATTCTTTAGGGTGTCTACACAGAGATATTTGACTTAACCAGCATTGCGCTTCTTCAAATTGCATGAAGAACCCTCCTGTACTGGTCTCGCCCTAGAACAACAACGAAAAACATTCAATCCATCCCACATAACAGGAGACAAACACCTTACCACGATATACTGAAAGGTGGAGACAATAAAATACGGAAATGGTGACCCTGGTGTCCACCAACAAAAGGGAGTAGATTATAGCATCCACTAAACTAAAACGGTGTCTACCACACCACCATAAGTCAAAAAAATTAATCAATAGGGTGTTCCGAAACACACTACTGCCAACAGCCTGTCACCACTAATAGGCTAATTGGAGCTGAGGTCGACTACAGTAGCTAGGCTCTCGTCTGGCTCAAATAGAAATACCCATTGAGTAACAAAACCTCTAAAGGTCCCAAAGGTCAAACGTTCACCCCCCATAGACTACCCTTCCAATCAGTCTGTTCCTCAGGAAGACTAACTCCCTGCCAAACGTCGTAACGGCATCTGTTAGCACCCGGCGCATCACAGCCTGTAAAAACAGATAACTCATGGGATACAACCTAAGGTTTACAAGGTTAACTTAACCAAGCTTCTAACGGAAATTTCCAAAAAAACGAAAATGAGCTTAAAAAGCTACATGAAGCAAAAATTTCTCTATTTTTCGGTGGCAATGCAACTAAACTTTTGAAGACGACAAGAGCTTTTCCAGCTTAATCAGAAACAAGAAGAAAACATCGTTGACAGCTAAAATATTCGATCATGGTGTTAATCGTCTTCCTAGACAATAGCCTCTAGAAGAAACTGCTACAGGTATCAGGCATAACCGTTTTCTGTCAGCCCAAACTTCTAGATTACCTCTTGGAAATCTAAAAATTCGGTTAGGAATCTTCCTTCACTGCGCTTAGCCACTCTTGACAAGGTTCTCATCTCGGTATCAGATTTTGATCATTTCTTTGTGAAACGACTGTCTTACTCTGCTCTCATCTCCTGTAAATGATCAGCCTTTAGTTCTCCTGCAGGACTTCAATTTCCTATCAATCTGATAGTAGACCGAAAAAACTCAACATACGCCTATGAGTCTATGCAAAAAAATTTTAAAAAATTAGTGACTCAAAGGTAACGTTATAGAAAATACCCTCAGTTTGTCAATTCAGAAGAAGATCTAAATCAAATTAATCCAAGTCTTAAACTTACTGGATAAACCAAAATCAATTTACTCTTAATTGCACCCAAAATATACCACTATGGTAATAGAAATACACCCACTCGGGTAACAAACTTTGAAATTGCTCATAAAATCTTTTGACTCAACATCATACCACGCGAGCTCCATCTTGCGCTTGTCCAAACTCAAGATCACTTTGGATTGCCTCTAATCAAAATTTCGCTTCCAAGTGTCAAGAACTGGATATTCTTTGGGGTCATAAGCAAATCAAATCCCGCGACCACCGACATACCAGTCTTATGATATATCCTGAGTGTGACTCCTTCGCAAGCTCGCAACAGCTGAGTCGATGCTAAACATCAACCACAATCAACCTAAGTTTGGATATGATCAGTACCCAAAACCTTAGCGAAAAACTATAAAAGTAAGCTATACTCTGCTCAACTTCTATAACAGTCAAAAAAAACGAGGTCGTCACCTCTACAGAGCAACATAAAAAAAATAAAGTAAAGCAATTAAGATAATGTAAATATAAATTATTCTTCTTCTGACAAACTTTCACTAGGGTTAGGTCCATTGAATGGTTTTAAGTCTTTAATATGCCATTGTCCTACTTTAGTCCCATCTAAATTAACTAAACCATAAACTAAATCTGAAATCTTTTCTCTTATCACGCAATGCACATACTTAGGTACCAACTTAGATGTGAATTTATCAGCTGCACTGGAAAGAATTTTATTTTTTCGCCAAACGTGATCACCTATATTAAAGGAAAAATCCCTTTTTCTAAGGTTGTAAGACTTACTGTTCCGTTCATAAGCCTTATGTATCCTACTACGCACGTCGGTGAAAATATCTTTTAAACCCTTTAAATTTTCGGCGTACGCACCCCTGTTACTCGGAATTATTTCGCTGTCAACATTGACATCCAAATCTAAATTTTTATAATACGATCCAGATAGAGGTATATGTCTGCCGTAAACTAAGAAAGACGGTGTGAACCCTGTTACTTCGTGTCTTGCGGTGTACACGGGATTAAAACGGATGTTAAAACCATAAGTTTCGCTTAAGCTCTTAAAACTCTTAGAGGTAAGCTGAGTACCGTTATCGCATATCAAGAGCGATGGAACACCGTGGATTAGAAAGACATCATTTTCCAAAATTCTTTCTATATATTCTGCTTTAGAGCTTTTCAAGGGAAATATCATGGTATACTTTGTAAACCAGCAAGAAACCACGAGAAGCCTTTTATTTCCTTGTTTTGAACGTGGAAATGGACCTACTAGATCAGCTGCTATGACTTGAAAAGGGTAATTGACCGTTTTCTCTTTTCCCATCAGTCCCATAGGTAGTGTATTTGGAGATTTCTGCGCTCCACATACTTCACAAGTCCTCACAAACTTTAAGATATCAAAACGCATTTTTGGCCAATAATACTGTTCCTAAACCCTGTGAAGAGTTTTATAAAAACCAAAATGACCAGAACTAGGAGGAGTGTGACACATTTTTATAATTTCCTCTCTCTGTGGTTTAGGAACTAGTATTTTCCACTCGGGTACATTAACTTTTAAAGGCAACTGGTTTGGGATAAATTTGTACACGAAATCATTTTCCACCTTCCACTGCGGAAAATTTTGAGGAAATTCTTTAATTTGCTGCCGTAAATTATCGTACCATGGATCTATACGATCTATGTCTACTGTATCAATTCTTACGCCAATCTGTGCATTAAGACTGTTTTCGTCCACTGTATGATCTGGGATTCTTGACAAAGCGTCAGGAATAACATTGTGGACTCCTTTTCTATGAATTAAATTAAACGTATGTTGTCTCAGCCTAATCGCCCAACGCGCTAGTTTGCCACTAGGGTTTTTAATAGAATTAAGCCACAATAAACTATAATGATCTGTTATGACCGTGAAAGGAACACCTTCTATGTAAGGTCGAAACTTTTCGATGTTAAAGAGTACTGCTAAACATTCTTTTTCAACAACCGAATAGTTACGTTCAGCCCTTGATAAAGTTCTACTGACATACGCTATCACTCTTTCCTCACCATTGATTTTCTGTGTTAGGACGCCCCCTAAACCGGTATCAGAAGCATCACTAGAAATATAAAAACTGTTTGGAAAAATCTGGTTGGGATAAAATGGGAGCTGAAACCAATAGCTCTTTAATCTTTATAAAAGATTCTTCGGCTGCCTTTGTCCAATCTATCGATTGTCCTTTTTTTCGTCCTTTCAAAAGATCATTAATAGGCGACAACAGGGTAGAAAAATTCTCAATAAAACGTCTATACCATGAACACATTCCTACGAAACGCTTAACTTCCGTAGTATTAGTAGGTCTCGCATAATTAACCATGCTTGCTACTTTATCCGGATCGGTACGCAAGGAATTTGAGCCTACAATATAGCCTAAAAACTTTAGAGAAGTTTTGAAAAAATCACATTTGCTCAAATTTATCGTCAGTCCGGCCTCTTTCAATTTATCTTTTACTTCTTTAAGTAAGCGAATATGCGATTCGAAGTCTTCCGACGTTACTAAAATATCATCTAGATAGGTAAAAATATGTGGCTCATATTTCGGACCAAATATAGCGTCCACTAAACGTTGCTGAGTTTGAGCAGCGTTCTTTAGACCAAACGGCATAGTGACGAACTGAAATAGACCTCGGCCTACTACTGCAAAAGCGGTCTTTTCCTTAGAGGATTTGTCCAAAGGAATTTGCCAGAAAGCCTTTCTAAGATCTATCTAGGATACATACTTAGCATTCCTGAGTGATGTCAAAATTCTGTCGATGTTCGGTAATGGATAGTTATCAAATTTGCTGACCTCGTTGAGCTTTCTTCCGTCAAAGCATAGACGATATCACTCCGAGTTTCAACATTTCGTCTAACTCCTTATTTAATACTTTTGACATGTACGGAGTCATGGCGAAGGGCCTTGTCTTTACAGGACTGGCATCAGCCGTATCTATAGACATGGTGATTTTATTCGTTCGGCCTAACCTATCTTTACTACTTATTTCATTGAAAGAGCTTATTACTTTTTCTGCTTTTAAGCGTTCCGTCCGCGAGAGATCATCTAGGGTACATAGACGCGAGAAAAGGTTTTCTAAAGAACTTTCTGAATAACAATCTTTAAAACTTGTATGAGAATTGACTTCTAGGGACTGTGGATACCACGAATTATCTTTAAAATTTACAAAAATTCCGAATTTTTGTGCAAAATCACATCCTAAAACCAAAGTATGTGATAGAGAAGGTACTACTAGAGCAGAAATTACTAAACAATGACCATTGCAGACTAGCGGCAACTCAACCGTACCTAAAACTTTTAGACGGCTGCCATCTGCAGTGGTAACACTTCTATTTTTGACATGGCATATTTTTATACTTAAACGACTTAAAGTTTTAATACCATTCTGACCTACAACGGAGGCATTTGCACCAGAGTCAAATAAAGCCGAGAAATTAACACCTAATAGATCTATCTTTATATGCGGTCTATTATCTAAATATTTATGCACGAATAAAGGAGACATGTGACCATTTGGAGAAGCAGGAGTTTTAACTTGAGAAGGAGAACTTTTATTAGACTTAAAAAAAATCAGAAACTTTTTGTAACTATTTAGTCCAATCTGATCTATTGGAATATTTCTTTACTTAAGATCCTCGTTAGAATCTTTCTTTTATCCGCGACCGGACGTTCTGAGAAAGTACGACGGATTTTCAGTTCATAGTCTAATTCATATTCCAGTAGGTGATTGACTTTAAAATTGAAGGCTTCCATGATAAATGTATTTAGATTATAAAATTTAAAAGAATTGTTTAAAAAGTCGTAAAAATATTTTTCCTGTGCTCCCAATAGTCAAAATAAAATCCTGTAAAGGCAACTAAAATGTGTAAACTTCTTTACTAAACATTAAAAAAAATCCTCAACAATTTCAAAAAAAATTTCTAAGTATTGCCTTCTATTAAAATTCCTTTACTAAATATGTTAAGAATTTTCAACAAAAAATCTCCAAATACCGTTTCGTATCAGCAAAGTATTTTTAATATTCATGCAAAATATCGGTGAGAAAAAAAGTACAGTTTTTTCTTCGGTTAACCGCAAAATAAATCTAACACTGCAAAAATTAAAGTAGACCAACACATCCGCTAATCTGAACTATAAAGCTAGCTTTTAAGAAAAAAGTAGGAATCACTTATCTTAGAGTCAATTAACAAAATTCAAATATCTATACCACCATCAGATAAATTGAAATAAATAATTCTACAAATTTCCTGCTTTTGTCTTATTGCTATAGTGTAGTTTCGTTTAATAAACCTTATGAAATAAAAAATATCTGAAAAGTTAGAGCTTTTACTTTGTTCGAAAGCTAGTACACTGAACCCTTTAAAAATAAAATTCCAAAAGCCATTTTGTAACTTGCGAACTTGCCCGCACTTTGTGGCGTCATTTTGTACCCTGTAAAAATTATTTTTCCCACGCTTGGGCGCAATTTTCTTGCAACCTCTTTTTAATTTCTGAGAATGAATTGAGTGAATAATGATTTTAAAAGAACTAAAGAAATTAAACAAACACTAGCTCAGTTTTCCTTGGTAGAGAGATATGGGTAAGAGATAATTGTTGTACGTCTTTTTGGAATTATTTTCTATTTTTAAAAGCTTTAGTTGTACGAATTTTGGGCACCATTCATTTTAAAATAGAAAGGATCTAATTTCAGCTAAAAAAATGAAAAAATACTGAAATGTTATAGTTATTAAATAAAAAAATCAGTTTGGTACAACCCTCCTTATCCTGAAAAGAAAGATAGGTGTACAGTGAAACACTAGCTTTAATCAACAAAAAGAAAATTTATTCATGATTTAAAATAAAAGTTCTAACCTTTGCAGTTTTAAGAATTACAAAAATTCTAGCCTAAAAATTAGTTATTAAAAGTAGAGTTCCTAAATCAGACATTTTACTTCTAAAACTTGACTACACCCGAAATCGAAGAGTCGTGATATTCACTTCGCGATTTATCAGTTCAAATTGATGTTAAAACACTTATTTGCGGGGAATAGATCTATTGATGTATGTTCTGGTGACTTACGGTTTTCCTACGGGCTTCTAGGCCTTCAATGGAACACAAAACCGATTTCACACATTCCATCACTTATGAGAAGAGCCTACTTTGGCTACTCCATGTAGAAAACACACAAAGCCCACTACGGCTTTACGTTAAAAACTCGTACTTAACTTGTCTCTCGTAAATATTGCCAGAAGCCTCTACTGCGGCTCGGTCGAAGTAAGCCTTCTTGGCGGCTCGGTGGAAGTAAGCCCTCTTGGCGGCTCGATGGAAGTAAGCCTGGTGGCGGCTCGGTGTAAGTAAGCCTCTTGGCGGCTCGGTGGAAGTAAGCCAAGATGTATGTTCTCCGGACCCTTAAATAAGCCGTGAGAACTACGTCTCTAAAATGGCGACGCCGGAACCAAACTCCGGAAACAAACATTTCACCAATCCGGCGTACTACGAATACGATGGATTCGGTCGGCAGCCCGCACTGCACACTATATAACGAGCGGCTAGGAATTCCAGTGTAATACACTGCTCGATACAAAAATGAAAAGAAGTACAATATAAAGCGAAAAATCAGTAACATTACATACTCTTAAAATCTAGGAAAAAATGAATGTATATATATATATATATATATATATATATATATATATATATATATATATATATATATATTATATATATATATATATATATATATATATATATATATATATATATATATATATATATATATATATATATATATATATATATATATATAATATATATATATTATAGAAGATTACAGATAATGGGGCCAGAGAACAAATGTATGAATTAAAAAAAAAAAAACAGGTAAATCGGATAAGTTGTTCTCAAGTTATAAGCGCACTAACGGACAGACTGACGTTTTATATATATTATATTATTTGCTACATGATATTGTTTCAGAGAACGCGCTAGCGGCAAACTTTATTCCGATTTGATTCACTATTATCGTCACTGCTTATTCCTTATGTTACCTAAAGTAATAAAATATATTTTATAACCTGGCCAGAAACCAGATGTACGTTTTAAAAAAAGCACGTAAATCGAATAAGTGGTTCTCGAGTGATAAGCGCACTAACGGGAAGACAGACAGAGAGACGTTGCATTTTATATATATTATATATATTTGGCCTGGCCACGTACATACATTGGTAGTAGTTGTTCGCAGAAATGCGATAACGTCCGTGGCAGTACTACCGCCTTGTCTAAAAGGTGCTGGTAAATACTAAAATGTATGTTTCAGCACTTGGAGCAGGTGAGGAGGTAAACGATAAAAAAAAAAATTAATCTGTAATCTCAGTGGTAGGTCGTGACTGGAAAAGATTTTTTTAATATACATACGGTTCGGATCTTTTCTTTTCTAGTTTTGATTTTCACAGTCCTCATTCATATTGCTACCGAGCTACATCAGTTTATCAACTCTCTCTAGTTTTTGGCCACTGAGCACAATACCCACTATCTTCAATATTAAATTCTTTGCATTTAATCATATACAATATTTTGTTTTATTTACATTGAGTCTTAAGCCAAACTGTATACAAGTTATTTTATCCATCAGTTTTTGCATGTCTTTTACGTTATTAGTGATAACTAATGTATCATCGGCGTATCTGATGATATTTTTTGTTAATATCGTTAATATTAATTCCTTCAACCTCTGAAGAGAGGTTGAACAACTCCTCCCTCCGCTTGATTTTAGTTTTTATTCGATAGTTGATGCTCCGACCGTAATTCAGCTCTCTAATGCTAGTAAAAATCGACGATGATACGAATGTTCTTGTCGTCTATACCGGTCGTATTTAAAATCTCTAGAAGCTTTTCGTGGCGTACCTTATCAAACGCTTTTTCAGAGTCAATTGAACAAAGGAACACATTCTGGCGGACATCGCGACATCTCTGGATTACCACATGGATACCAAACAGTGCCTTTCCAGTCCCTAATCTGTTTCGAAAACCAAATTGACTGTTTCCAATTTTTTCTTTAGGCTTATTATATATCCTGCCACTCTCGAAAATATTTTTAGAATATGGTTCATAAGACTAATTGTTCAATAGTCACTACATTTGTTTGCTCTGTTATTTTTTGAAATTATGACAAATGTTGATTTCAGCCAATCAGTTGGTATTATTTCGGTCTCATAAATGAAGTTAACAAATTTTGTCAGGGCTATTATTCCTATATCACCCAACAGTTTTAAAATTTCAGTGCTGAGTTAATCCGGTCCAGCTGCTTTTCCATTTTTTGCTAGGTTTATTGCTCGTGCCACTTCGTCTTTAGTAATTGGTGGACCTGATGTAGCATGTCACATTCAGAACTCTCATCATCGAGCAGTTCTGTGATATGATCGTTTCATACCTCGAGCTGCTGTGTTATATATGTTATTTTGTGTCCATTTTGATCTTCTAGATAATAATAATAAGATCGGTAGGAAAATTACGCCGTGACAAAGTCCCAAACAAAACGATTCTAGAAATAATGGAAGTGGAGGACGATATAATACAAGAAATTGAAAGGAAACAACTAGAATGGTATGATCACGTGGAGAGGGATGAGCGACGAAAGACTCCCGAAGCTGATCAAAAACTGATCACCACAGGAAAACAGAAAAAGAGGGTGCCCAAAAACAACATGGATAGAAGGAATAGAAAGAAGTATGTCAGCGAGGAATCTAAGCCACGGAGTCTGGGAAAATAGAGAGGACTGGAGAAAAGGGACCAAAAGGCGTACAACGCTATAAAGAATGGATGATGATGATGAAATTTTAAATGGGTAAACCCATTAATAACCATTTTGTTTTTGTTTGTGGGGTTCCATAAAAAGCAATTCATAGGACGTAACATTAACAATTCAAGGTCACTAGTCACACGAGTCAATCATAGAGACGTGAGCTACTGAATGTAATGGATGGGTGTCTAGGACCAGAGTAAATATATTTTGAAGGTGTGATTTTGAAATAGCTGTTTATTGCTATATAAGCTCTATTTAACAAGGTGACTTTATTTATTGAGTACTGTATTATGGTAAAAATAATACTAAACTGTAAATAGACCATGTATATCCTTGAAATACTATTAATATATTTATTTGCTACAGAGAAATAATATACCAAATCGCTACCAGAGCGCTGCGCACACAACAATAGCGATTTAGCTCTCTCACATGGCTCCAGGTTGTATTCTATGAAAAACACAGCACTGGGAAATTCATTTACAAGAGATGAGGTTCTATATATAAAAGGATTTTTAAAGAGGATAGTCAGAGGAGTAATACGCGACACCAAACATGGATATGATGAGGTATTTTTCTAACATAAACCGCTCTAGGATCAATCAAGAGAGCTACATCCCCCGAATACTTTGAATGAAAGTAATTATAAAAAATATATTCTAGAGAATCGAGTTTTCTGGCAACTTCTGAGACTCTAATCAAGCAAATAGATCTCTTGTGTATAGAAAATAACAAATGCAGAATATATTTAGGAGCAGAACTCCAATGTACCGCTATTAGTAGAATGGAGTGTCCCAACATCTCATCTGGTTTCATAAAGTTTTTGTAGCATTAAATTTAACGTCATTGACACGTAATGTTATTTGTCCTAGGTCATTGCTAAGTTGTATAACTTTCTGTTGCTACTCAAGGTTAATACAGAAAGCATACTGTCATAAGCCAACCTTTAGAATGGATTTTTAGTGTCGTCCAGTACGTCTTGTACTTGTATGTAAAGAAGAACCAC
Organism: Pachyrhynchus sulphureomaculatus; assembly: GCA_019049505.1. Taxonomy (NCBI): domain Eukaryota; kingdom Metazoa; phylum Arthropoda; class Insecta; order Coleoptera; family Curculionidae; genus Pachyrhynchus; species Pachyrhynchus sulphureomaculatus. The sequence continues at coordinate 58,592,755 of CM032455.1, read as the reverse complement.
AGTAGAAAAATACGAAGTGTATAATGACTTTGACAGTAAAGTTGGAGAGATATCCATTGAGTGCAGCGTGCAAAGAACGATATCTAAAGAAACTAAACAACTATAAACAAAACTTTTAAGATATATCGTAGCATAGCCACCAATCCGTCATATCGAACATTGTCAAATGCCTTGAATATTTCAAATATAACCTCCTAAAACTCTAATGTTTAATTGCATTACTAAAACGATGTGAAATAATCTCTTCTTGATTTTTAGTTTTAAAAGTATTGGTGGTCGCTAATAATTTTAAATCCATTTAGATATTTGAAAATATACTGATCGGTGTTCATTTTTATGACCCTCGATATTACTGAAAGCAACTGACCAGTAGTTGTTTCTTATGATATTTTTAACTTCTCTAACAGGAAGGAAATATTCCTTTTCTGTAAGATAAATTTAAAAATCGAACAAAAAACTAGTGTTAATTCGCTAACATTTTTTTAAATACCAAGGAAGGGATTCCATAATCTCTAGAAGTTTTTTGGTATCTAGTTTCATTACGATGTATTTTATGACGCTCTGTAAAAACAATACCGGTCATTTTTACCGCCCATAGGAGATAGTAGGTGAGATTGTTCTCTGGAAGTTGGCAGTAGCTTAGCTAACAAGTTCTCTTTGTCAGTAGATGTTGTTGCAATAGTTTTGCCAGAGCGTGTAAGTAGGGACATAGTCGACAGTGAAATTTTGACAGAAAATTAATTTATATCTGCCTGTTGAGGCGTAGACTAAGATTCCAATTTGTCTGAGAATTTAGACGGGTAAAAAAGTAATGGCAAATCATACTTCGAAATATTGTGAGTTACCAAATGATACATCGTGTTTTAAAATATTATAACCTAATATTTAAACTGACACTGTAGAAATAAAGATCTGCTGCCTTACAGGCTATACAAACCAAACGTTTATGGTACAATAAAAGACATCAACAGTCTAGGGCAAGGCACACATTATTTCTATATGCTAGGCGTGTGTTTAGATGGCGTGATGGCTAAGATTTTAATTTTGTACTTATACAACAATATCAATTTCAAGTTTAAAGAAATGTATCAATTTTTTAACTTCCAGTTAGATAACCTCCGGTATGTAGGAAAATTAAAACAGTTAAATCGGAAGTACTCTCTCTGTTCGAATATAAAGTTCTAAAAAATGTTAATTATTATGTATTACCTCGGGAGCTTTTTCATCACATGTTTCCAGAGTTCCAATGATAATCCAATTTTAATAAATTAGCAAGGTATACTAACCAAGCATTGACCAAAAATAATATTATGTAAGTAAATAGGGAAAAAACGCCTTTTAGTTAAATCATTTCAAACCCGTTATAAGATGACTTCTGTGTCTGTCTGTCTGTCACACCCGATTGTCTCCGAAATTATTTGTCATAGAAAGTTGAAATTTGGTAATAATATAGGAATTGATGGTCTCATCAAAGCCATGTAGTTTTGAAAGTTAAATTTTGACTTAAGGGGTTAGTTTTGGAAGATGAAATCGGAAGTGACACAATTTTTTTTTTACTAGGTCATCGAGTGTGGTGTCAAATGAAAGCTTGTGAAAACACGAGTAAAAAATATATATATTATTTAGTACTTGAACTCACTTTTCTTTGTATTATTTTTAAGAAGTCGCCTTATCTCAAAAAGTACTGATCAAAAAATTTTGAAAAAATTCTGGAATGCTCTCCACGGGGTGTAGATTGAACGAAAATTATCACGAGTGCATTACCTATAATAATTTATTTGGTATATAAAAAAAAACAAAAATTTCAAGGTCATCAGTTTTCAGTAAAGAGTGGAAGCAAACTTTGTTGAAAACTCCTTTTGGGGTGTGTTTTGTGAAGTCACTGATCATTTTATACCACCGTAACAAAATTTTTTATTTTAGAAGCAATCAACGTACGGAACACTAATTGTGCAAGTTCAACTTGTACTTGACCGTTTTTTTTTTTATTAAAATCATAAGCTTTTATGGGGTTTAAGGAAAAAATTATCAAAAGGAGCTGTTAAAGATTAAATGATAAAACTTTGTATCTGTATAAGTACCTTTATTATTAATAAAAAAATATTTTCCGAAGCATAAAAGAGGGCGAAAATTTAATAATGGTGATCCTAGGTCTTTGAAAAATAATTATAGCATGAAAATTTACCAGATTCATAACTGAGAATAAATAAAGTAGATTATGATAAAGAAATCTTCAAAAACTTATTTCTTCTATATAAAACTGTTAACAGTGATCAGTAGAAACATATTTTTCTTTCTTTACTAAATAGTATATTCGCAAAAAATGTCTTTAAAACTAAATGAAATAACGATTGTTAATTTGACTTACACATATGGAAAAAATATAGTTTTAAAGAAATATTTAGAAAGAGATGTAAAACAGTTGGAAAAATTTGTAGCGCTTTTTTTCCTTATTAAGGATTGAGTAGGTAACTTTCACTAAGGTATATAGGTTAAATATAACCATATAAGGAATGGACGAAGAAAAATTACGAAATAGATTTATTAGTCTTATAGCGTCAGTTTTAGCATCCTAGGGGTAGAGAAATTGGAAAATCAAGTTAATTTTTCATTTTAAAGAGAGGCATCGAAAAGATATTACTCCAACGCTAAGAAAAATATAATATTCATAAAACAATCACCCCTGAATCTTTTGTATTTTTTGTGTATTTTAGGACACAAGCCTAGATAAAGAAAAGCATCGTTTTTAATGTCCGTATGTTGTTGCAATAACTTCAAGAGTGAAATGAACTATTAATTTTAAATTTTAGCCAATTTTAGGCATTATTATTAATGACCATCATTTAAAAAAACGCCAGAAGAAGAGATTAAAGCTAGATTAGGACAAACGCGGACATGCATAAGACAATTAAATTCGATCCTGTGGGACAAGCACATTACAAAAAGAAACAAAACACGCATAGACAAATCAATAATACAAAGCATAATGACATACGGGTCAGAAACATGGACGATCAACAAAAGAAATAAATCTAAAATTAACGCGGTAGAGTTGGAGTATTGGAGAAGATGTTGTAGAGTGACACGTATGGAGAGAATAACAAATGAAGAAATAATGAACATCAAAGAGAACGCAATAAACACCATTGAAGAAAAACGAATAAAATGGTATGGACACATAAGACGGAGTGAAGATAATAGGTGGATAAAGAAAATAACGGGTAGGAGAAGAAAAAGATGAAGACCCAGACAATCATGGAGAGACGATGTGGACGAGGCTATGGAGGACAGGGGTCTAACAGATGGAGACTGGGAAGACAGAAACGGCTGGAATCAAAGGCTGAGAGAAGGAAGACAGCATCAGCTGTAGAAAATCCTTATATATATATATATATATATATATATATATATATATATATATATATATATATATATATATATATATATTAATGTAAATAGGAACTAGCAAATAATAGAGTGGGCGATAGTGTTAAATATATTTTGTTGTATCTCACTTTTAGGATTCTTGGCGTTTAGGACTTTTATTTCTCGCTTAGGAAAGTAAACATACCCTCCGAGATTTCTTCACGTTTTGGAACCTAGAAAGAACAAAGTCACATTTTCTTATTGAAAGAGCCGGCGAGTTGATATATTTTTAGGTACAGTCGTTTATAACCGAGATGAAAGAGAAAGAATAGATGATATAGGCACAAATTTACGTCATTTATGAACTTTTTAGAACGAAAAGTTGAGATATTAATTTTTCTTCACTTTTCACTTTCATAGTTACATTTAAGAGAAAATTTTAAGATAAATAATTTCTCGTGTTCGATTAATAGGAAACGCAAAAATGTTTAAATTTTTTCAAGGAATCTACTTCAAGAGCAAGTTTCTTTTGATAATAATGCTGGAGGATCTAAAAGGTTTACTACAGATGGTTAATGTTTAATTACATTTCTATTTCACCCTTGTAGGTTAAGGTTAGTTCAGTCAGTTAAAAGTTCTTTTTTATGTATTGATTAAATATGAACTTATACAAACTTTTGCCGCCTCAAATTTTATAGTTTGGCAGTGTAAATTCAAAAATAAATATTTTACTGGTTTCACAAAACATTAATGTGTGTTGTTGACAGGCAATTTTAGATAGCTTTAAACAAGAATAAAGCAGCAATAAAAATATTTAAGTGGACGTTATAAATGTCACTAAATATGTGGATCGCAGCAGCAAATCTGTTAATAAAAAAATTTAATGATTTCAATATTTTTTAAAATTGAAAGTGCAGTATTTTATAAACTGAAGTATAATTTTTAAATTTTTTAACATATGAAATGAACAGAAACAACTCCTCAGACCCCGTTCAAGTAACTGAACCATTGCGTGAATGTTTTCTACTTCTACTTCTGGTAGGGTGTCCTGCACATTAGCCTCAAACCATCCCTCCCTCGACACTGATCCGTCTAATTTCAAGTATTTCCACGTATACTTTTTCTTATTCCATTTGTAAACGATATTCGTGCATAATTTTTTGACATCTTTCTCCAGTTATTATTTCTCCTAAGGGAGCGTTTTAGAACAAAATAGTTTATCTAGTTCTCTCCCCAAAAATCTACCATGTGACTATTTAATACCTGAATATTAACTTTTACAATACAATACGTTATATTGTATATACTGTATGGTAATTGTTGCACCGAAAAACTTTATCTAGTTAGTCGGCCGTTATGCGATCCAACATGAGACAGATATGACAATGACAGATATTTCTCCAAAATAAGATGAATTTTTATAAATTTAAACTTTCTATGTATTAAATAGTGTCAAGTTTTAGTATCTTTGAACCTTAAGAATAAATAGTGAACGTTATAATACTTATTTCGTGTGAAACGTCTTTTTATTCCCTGTTTCGACCGTGTTTGTTTCCGGCAGAGCAGTTCCTAAGATTTTTATCCTCCGTTATGACAAAAAAGCATCATAGATCTAATTAAACTATATTGTTATATCAATAATAAAACTATGATAAAAAGTAAATAGTTTTTTACTGTATTATAATAATTATGGGCATTGAGTATAAAACTACGTTTGCTTATTTTCTTTAGTGAATACTTGTTTTTAAAACACTGATCCTCCCATACAGTTTATATTTGCAGTTTCAAATGCATTTTTAAAAAAAAAAAAGATTTTTTAAATTTTATTATAATATAAAATATTGTTCTATCTATTTGCTACAGCCATTATTATACATGCTGGAAAACCACAATATATATATATTCTATAAAATGTCTTTTTTTCTTGCACCTTCTATATATATATATATATATATATATATATATATATATATATATATATATATATATATATATGATTGTGCTTTTTTTATTTCTTAGGATTTTCGTTCTACTTATTAAAACAACTTATTTTATTTTATTTGGTCTTTAGTGACGTTTCGCCCATTTTTTTGTGGGCATTCTCAAAGTATCTAAAAATTTTTTAAAAAGTTTCAGGACACATTTTACAATTTAAAATTGAAAATTAAAATCATGGTACAATTCACGTCACGCTATAAAAACAGTTTACACAGTTATATATATATATATATATATATATATATATATATATATATATATAACTAATTTAAAAATATGTACGCTAATTATACTGTTTTTAAAATTAATACAAAATATATTTACTGAAATATTTGATTTGGTATATGGTACGTACCTAATAAACTCATACACAGGTCGTTATTGATCGAATAATTAAATTAAAAAGTGATTCCACAGTAGTTTTTGAAAAAAAAAACAATACGTTGATAAAAAAAAAACTAAAAAATAACAAGGAAATAAATGACCAAGGAACAAAACGGTTATTCATTCATAATGCCATTCCTCCTAAAATATACTGCATACCCAAACTTCATAAAGAAAAAGTCCCTTTACGGCCAATTGTTTCATCGTTACAATCACCATTTTATAATCTATCCAAATATTTGGCAAACTGTATTTCTCACATTATGGGTAGAAATAATTACTACATAAAATACTCATTCGAACTAAAAACCTTTATTGACAATATACACATCGCTAATAATTACAAATTGGTTTCATTAGATGTAATCTCATTATATACAAATATCCCCCAAGAACTAGTACAAACTGTAATAACCAATAAATGGAACGACTTAAAACAACACACCACAATTTCAAAAGAAAATTTTATAGAAGCAGTAAACCTCACTCTATCCACAAACTACTGTCAATATAAAAACCCTTTCTATAAACAAATTGACGGTTGCGCAATGGGTTCACCAATATCTTCCACAATTGCACAATTGGTAATGGAATATTTGGAAGAAGATGTGCTCGGTAAACTAACGTTTAATTCAGTGTTTTACAAACGATTCGTTGATGATTGCATTACAGCAATTCCAGCGGACAAAATTGAAGAATTGCTGCATGAAATTAATAAATTTCATTGCAAATTACAATTCACAACTGAAATTGAGGAAAACGGCAAATTAAACTTTCTTGACATGACACTATATAGGAACAACGAAAATAATAAAGTAGAAACTAAATGGTACACCAAACCAACATGGTCTGGTAGATACCTAAATAACGATTCAAATCATTCAAAAAAACAGAAAACTAGTGCCAGAATAGGTTTGACGGATAGAGCCATAATACTAACATTCCCAATATACAGACCTGAATGCCTAAAAAAGTAAAAGAAGTCTTAATATCCAATGGTTACAAGGAAAAACTCATAGAACATATAATTAAAAAAAGAACTTATAGATTGTATCACCAACTCAAAAAAAAAACCATTAATAAACACGACCAAAAACGATATCACAAAACGTTTAATACTGCCCTACATAAATGAACTATCAGAAAGAATACAATTCGCCTCAAAGAAACATAACACATGGGCTGAAAAGTCCCGGGCCTAACACATAGATGGCGCTAGTTTTATTGCAGTCACCTTTTTTCAGTTAATACTAACCTTCAAAAGACAGCTGTTAAAATTTCATGATATTCTATTCATTAGTTTGTGAGTTATTGTGCTAAGAGTGACGCTACTTTTGTTATTTTCAAAACAATGGATCAAAAACAATTTCGTGTTTTAATTTTACACTGCTTCTTGATGGGAAAAAATACCGTTCAAGCGAAGCAATGGCTTGAGACGTGTTATGGGGACTCCGCTCCATCAGAAACAACAATAAAACGTTGGTTTGCTGACTTCAAACGTGGTCGTAGAGACACCGATGATGCAGAACGCAGTGGACGTCCAAATGAGGCGGGTAACACCAGAAAACATAAAAAAAATCCATAAAATCGTTTTGAATAATCGAAAAGTGAAGTTGCGTGAGTTAGCTGACATCGTAAAGATATCAAAAGAACGTGTTGGCTTTATATTGCATGAGCATTTGACTATGAGAAAGCTCTGTTCAAAGTGGGTGCCGCGTTTGCTCACTGTTGATCAAAAACAAGAACGTGTTGATGATTCTGAGCAGTGTTTGGTCATGTTTAAACGTAACAAACCGGAATTTTTTGCGTCGATATGTGACAATGGATGAAACATGGATCCATCACTTCACTCCGGAATCAAAACGATCGTCATCTGAGTGGACAGCAACTGGTGAACCTCGTCCAAATCGCCCGAAAGCACAACAATCGGCTGGAAAGGTTATGGCCTCGGTATTTTGGGATGTGCGTGGTGTAACATTCATCGACTATCTTGAGAAAGGAAATACCATCAACAGTGAATATTATATAGCGTTATTGGAGCGTTTGAAGGCCGAAATTGCAAAGAAACGACCGCATATGGCAAAGAAAAAAATTTTGTTTCATCAAGACAACGCACCGTGTCACAAGTCAATCAAAACAATGGCAAAACTACATGAATTGAACTTCGAATTGCTTCCACATCCACCGTATTCGCCAGATTTGGCTCCCAGTGACTACTGGCTGTTCGCAGACCTGAAAAAAATGCTCGCCGGTAAGAAATTTCGCACGAATGAAGAGGTTATCGCTGAAACTGAGGCCTATTTTGAGGCAAAAGATAAATCGTTCTACAAAAGTGGTATTGAAATGTTAGAGCGGCGCTGGAATGATTGCGTTGCTCTTGATGGAGATTACGTTGATGAATAAAGCTAATTTTGAACCAAAAAAACCGTGTTTTCTTTGTTAGGCCCGGGACTTTTCAGCCCATGTGTTAATATCATAACATGCCACAAAAGTCATAATAAATTAAGTACATTATTCACACAACTAAAAAGCAAAACACCAAAAATGAATCAATCAAATGTAATTTATCCCGTTCCATGTACAGAATGCCCGGAAAAATATATAAGGATGACGAGCCAATTACTACAAAACCGACTAAACGGACACAAATATATGCAAAACGCCTCCACAGCACTAAACAAACACACCAAAGACACTAAACATGAATTCAATTATAAAGCGACAAAGATTTTAAATAGATTCTATTTACCAAAAACTAAAAATCAAGGAAATGATCGAAATAAGACGAGATCCTGATGTTGTAAATGATAGAACTGATATGCCTGCCTAAGCCATATTTATCAAAATATAATCCACATGAAATAAAAAAAAAATAACAACATAAAAACCGTCTATTGTTTTAAACCAAAAGCACGATTTATTTTAATCTCACCTTTACAAACTAGTAAACATCCAATATTTCAATCAATAACGACCTGTGTATGAAAAATACTCAGTTTATTAGGTACGTACCATATACTAAATCAAATATTTTAGTAAATATTTTTTGTATTAATTTTAAAAACAGTATAATTAGCGTACATATTTTTAAATTAGTTATATATATAATAAAAAAACTGTGTAAACTGTTTTTATAGCGTGACGTGAATTGTACCAAAATTTTAATTTTAAATTTTAAATTGTAAAATGTGTCCTGAAACTTTTTAGACACTTTCAGAATGCCCACAAAAAATGGGCGAAACGTTAGGAAAGACTAAATAAAATAAAAATAAGTAGAACCAAAATCCTAAGAAATAAAAAAAAAACACAGAAGCATATATATATATATATATATATATATATATATATATATATATATATATATATATTATATATTTATATATATATATATATATATATATATATATATATATATATATATATATATATATATATATATGTGGTAGACACTTTCGAATCAACATACCCAATTTTACGAATGTATGTATAATATAATAATGATGAGATTTTTATAGATTATTCTAACTTAACAAGTTTGTTTTGCTTATCTGAACATGTTTTTTTTTATCAAAATAGCCAACAGTTATTTATATGTTTATTTATTTAACATACGCACCTAAGTTGTTACATGAAGTATACAGTCCTTTTTTGGAATAAATACTTTCAACTATATAAGGAGTTGTTAGTATAATCGATGGATGCATGTAATACAATATCGTTCGGATGCGGTACCTATTTCGAACAGAGCTTTCTCATGCCCAAATTTTCTTGCAAAATATGACCAACACGTTCTTTTGATATCTTTAGGGAGTCAAGTATATCACGCAATTTCATTTTACGGTCATCCAAAACCAACCTAGTGTAATGGATAAATCTAATTAATAATAGCTAACCCCTCCATAAAGTTCTATTTCAACATAAACATAACTAGCAAAAATAACTTGTAACGAGTATAATTTAGGAATACTGGATTAACAAAGACTAGTAATTTCTATGCTTGCCTCTTTAAGGCGTAGTTCGTTTAGATTTACTGAATTATCTTTTTTGCTAATCTCCACCCAAAAAAAAATATATCTAACTAAAACGAACTGTCGACATGATTTCTTCATCATTTGATAATTTCCTTTACAATTAGCCTGTCTTCAAATTGACGAGTAAAAAATAATTGTCCATGAGAGCTAGATGGGGACTGTAAAGTGAGTAATTTAATTCCTGGAAACCACATTGTCTAATAGCACCCTTTACAGCAACTGCAGTGTGCACTGGCATATTGCTAAGAAATAACCTTTCAGCTTGACATTTTTCTCTTACGGTATCCCTCAATTGTGCATTAATGACCAGTAACTATTATATTTCATTTTTTAAAGTCGAAAAGCTAAATTGTTTGAGAATCTCATGACGTTGGTGACCATGATTTTTTTACGATTTTCACTTTTACCCTTATTGGCCGTAGAGATCTAGGCCATCCCATAAATTCCCATTTAGACAGGGGATCACGGTACAGAATCATGGTTTCATCTCCTGCCACAATTGAAGTAACTACATGTTTTTTTGTCCCCCCGTAGGCTACTAAAATTTAGTATAGCATTCCGAACGTCGCTCTTTTTGCAGAACATCTAAAAGTTTGGGAATCCAACTTATCTGTATAGCCATAGATGAAATACTATTGATAGTAGAGCTACAAAATTATAACTGTAGCGCAACAGAATAGAGGACTGATGGAACTAAACCTGTTCAGATTTGTATTAGCTTGTTTGAGCTGAAAAGTTTAAGGACTTTAACTCCTGATAATAATGGTTCACTGTTCAAAAATTATATTGTTAATGTTGAAAAATATAAGTTAGGGTTTTAAGAATCGAAATGGATGGGATAGTAACTATTTTTTTGTGTTTACAACTAATTATAACGCAAGTTGACATAGAGTTTTATGACTATATTGTACAAATAAGACTCTATTTATACTTATAGACTCACCTTAAGGTGTACGAGAAATTTTTTTTTTAATTAAAAGAGATAAAACAGAACCTAACCTGAATTTACTAAGCTATCACGAATTTTAATTTCCTCTTTCTCCTTCCTCCTTCTTCTCCAGTGTATCATAAAATATTATCCTACAATTTAATTTTCAAACCCTTCTTACTTCTTACAACATATAAATTAAGTCTCAGTACAAAAAAATCTTGCGAGTGTTTCTGCTTAAAACTGTTCCCATGGTATTCTTTTCTTTTACAACCCTCTTAGCTAAGTTTCAAGGTTCATGCGTACAAACTTTTAGATGCCATTTAAAACTCTTTATTTAAACTCAATACCGATAAACATTTTAATATAAGCCTGTAAAGGGATATAAAATTTTTAGTACGAAGATTTTTGCTTCAAAATTACGCTCAAGTGTTATTATAATGAGTTAATTGCTCTGTTTCAAAAGGAATATTAAATTTTCTGTACACTTTTTATATATGATTTACTTATACAACACACACACATAAACGTATATATATATATATATATATATATATATATATATATATATATATATATATATATATATATACGTATATACTATATATATATATATATATATATATATATATATATATATATATATATATATATATATAAATAAATATATATATATATATATATATATATATATAATATATATATATATATATATATATATATATATATTTATATTATAGCAAAAATAAGAATAAATCTGAAGCAGGAGAGACGTAGATTGATAACGAATACAAAGATAAATACATCAACAGGAATAATAAAGCAAAACACAGACGAATATCGACAAACACTAGAAAATCATATAAAATACATAAACTACCAAACAGAACTTGATGAACTAAACGCACAAATAACCAGTAGCCTACTCATCACTACAAAACCAATAGCAACATAGAAAAAAGAAAAACAACACCAAAATTCAGTAAAGGGACACAAAATCTCATGAAACAGAGACGACTATTAAGAAATGATCCTACAAATTGCCGATTAGAATTGGCAGAAATAGACAAAAAATAATAAAAAAAAAAAGATCAGAGAAGACGTCTGACAGTATAAAAACTCGAAAATAGAAGACACTTTGAAAGAGGGGAAATGTTTGAAACACCTAAACAAACAAATGAATGAAGAGAGACATCAAATAATAAAACTTATAAATAACGATAACCAAGAGATCGCACAAATCAAAGAGATAAAGGAAGCTACGGAGAAATATTGTCAGACACTACATGACACATAGAAAGTAAAATACCAACACATTGGGTAAACGCCTTGATTGTGCTTATATTTAAAGAGAGAAATAAATTTAAATTGGAGAATTACAGGCCAACCAGCCTGTATAGATTAACAAACAAATTAGACAGTTATCAACCACGTGAACAAGCGGGATTTAGACGGGAATACAGCATTTTCCACCATCTTCAAACAATTAGATTACTAGTGGAAAAAGAAAATGAAAATATATATATATATATATATATATATATATATATATATATATATATATATATATATATATATATATATATAAATAAATGTTAATAATAAACGTACTACTCAGTATATATGACCACTACACCAAACACTTTATTTTTGCACTCGACGCGCGAATTACTGAAGCAGAACTAATGACATAGGCAAGGCCGTCAGTAACCAGTAGGAACTATAAGGAATAGGCCCTCTGTCTTTATTTAAACTACTTTTACATTTTATGATTTCCATACTTTCGTAAGCGTTCAACAATTTCCTATCAGATACATTTTTTATTAATCTAATGTTACAGTATGATCAGCTTCAAGGGCATGTTCGGCAATGCTAAAGCGTGCTAAATGTTCTTTAAATTGTGTTTTAATTGACCTTTTAGTTTGCCCAATATACTTTTTGTCACAATCATTACAACTAATTTCATAAATTCCACTTTTCTCACAATTAGGAATCTTATCTTTGGGATTTCCTAAGATATTCCTCAGATTGTCTGATGTCTTATAGACTAAGGTGAGGCCTACCTTATTAAATACCTTATTGAGTCCCTTGCTATATTTCGGATTATATGGTATGGAGACATACTTGGTGTCATTTTCTTCACGTGTAAAAAAGGTGGAATTCTGAATATTAAACCTAAACTTATGTCTATTTATTAGCTTATTTACTAAGTCATCGTCATAACCATTAACTCTAGTTATATTTCTAATACGATTCCTTTCTTTATTAAAGTTTACTCTATTCAGAGGGAAAGTGACCAAACGATGAATTAAAAAATGTAATGAGGCTAATTTATGTTGTTTGCAATGAAATGAATCATTAGCAATATATCTATCTGTTACTGTGCCCTTCCTATAGATATCCATAGATATCAAATTCTAATCTATTATTATTTAGGTAATAAGAAATCCATTACCGAGAATGATATCAGAGGTTAAAAATTCTTTAAAAAAATATAAGAACCTTGTCTCCGATTCGCTAAAATTTAAATTAAATGTGAGTAATCCGACCATACCAAAATTGTATTACTTACCCAAAATTCATAAACCTGGAAAAGCAATGCGACCCATTGTTTCATCGGTCGGATCACCCACATATTTAATATCCAAATGGTTATCAAAAGAACTTGAGAATTTACCATTAAATACTTTCGCAGTGAAGAATTCGTTAGAATTCATTAATAAAACAAAAAATCTAGTACTCAATGAAGGTGAAGTCTTAATTTCTTTTGATGTTAGTTCTTTGTTCCCAAGTGTGCCAATTCCACAAACTTTACAATATCTCGAAGAATTACTTAGAATGAATGACTTTGAAGATGAAATTATTCGTGAATATTTAACATTATCTAAACTTTGTATGGAACAAAATTATTTCCAATATAACAATCAATTTTATATTCAGAAAGAAGGAACAGCTATGGGTAATTGCTTATCACCTTTTATAGCTAATTTATTCATGAGTAAGTCTGAAATCGAAACCAGTCAAAAATTCGAATATTTCCCAAGGGTATGGTATAGGTATGTGGATAAATTTTCGCGATTTTTGATACAAAGAAAGCAAATATTGATGATTTTGTTTCTAAATTAAATAGCCAGTATGATTTCATTAAATTCACTTACGAAGTTGAGAACAAATGACAATTACCTTTTCTAAATATTTTAATTATTAAAAATAATAAAAGATTAGAATTTGATATCTATAGGAAGGATACAGCAACAGATAGATATATTCCTAATGATTCATTTCATTGCAAACAACATAAATTAGCCTCATTACATTTTTTAGTTCATCGTTTGGTCACTTTCCCTCTGAATAGAATAAACTTTAATAAAGAAAGGAATCGTATTAGAAATATAACTAGAGTTAATGGTTATGACGATGACTTAGGAAATAAGCTAATAAATAGACATAAGTTTATAATCCCAAATATAGCAGGGAACTCAATAAGGTATTTAATAAGGTAGGCCTCGCCTTAGTCTATAAGCCATCAGACAATCTGAGGAATTTCTTAGGAAATCCTAAAGATAAGATTCCTAATTGTGAGAAAAGTGGAATTTATGAAATTAGTTGTAATGATTGTGACAAAAAGTATGTTGGGCAAACTAAAAGGTCAATTAAAACACGATTTAAAGAACATTTAGCACACTTAAAATACAGTAGAACAGAAAAGTCTGGCATTGCCGAACATGCCCTTGAAGCTGATCATACTGTAACATTAGATAATCTAAGATTAATAAAAAATGTATCTGATAGGAGATTATTCACCGCATACGAAAGTATGAAAATCATAAAATGTAAAAGTAGTTTAAATAATGACAGAGGGCCTATTCCTTATAGGACCCTCTACTGGTTACTTGACCGGAACTGACGGCCTTGCCTATGTCATTAGCTCCGCTTCAGTAATTCAAGGGTTAAGCTAAGTATAAATATGGTAGATTTGTAGTTTGGCTTTAGTCAATCGCTCCTGATGAAGCTAACATGGTTAGCGAAACGCGCGTAGAGTGCAAAAATAGAGTGTTTGGTGTAGTGGTGATATATACTGAGTAGTATCATTGTGCCAAAGATTCCACATTCCCAACTTAATAATAAACGTGTTTATTTTATACTCGGTGAAATGCAGTAGTGCTGTTAACCGAATATCCAAAAAAAATACAACACACAAAAAATACAAGGAAAAGAAATACAATTCAACAAGTCACAATCATAACTTAACTCTACTTACTCTAAACTAAAAAAAAAACCTTGTAATTCCGCATGAAGTGATATTAATACCCATAAACAACAAACGGTGATCCCATCGTACCCTATAAAAAGATATAATAACAAACAAAAAGTCATAATATTAACAACAATTAGTAACTCTAAAATAAAATTTCCTTTAGCTGTCTTCTGAAAGAAAATTCAGACAGAGCAAGCAAACCACCAGGAATCAGAAAGTTTAGCAGACGTATACCCGATAGACTGTTTTTAAACACACTTGTATGATGCCTTGG
This sequence comes from Pachyrhynchus sulphureomaculatus, assembly GCA_019049505.1. Classification (NCBI taxonomy): domain Eukaryota; kingdom Metazoa; phylum Arthropoda; class Insecta; order Coleoptera; family Curculionidae; genus Pachyrhynchus; species Pachyrhynchus sulphureomaculatus. The sequence goes on along the minus strand of CM032455.1, from coordinate 58,577,516 downwards.
TATTTGAAAATGGTCGTTGAACCTGATATTACGCTGATGTACCGAGCTTTGATAACGGAGCCTTCCACACAGATACTCCAGCGCTCCGATTCTCAACAGTCTATACAGAAAGCCACCCTGATGTAGCCTTTCTCTATCCTTAATACGCAACCATTTCAACTCCTTCAGCCTGCCACTCACATGATCCCTTACCCTGCATCCAAAACGCATACAGGAGTTTTGAATTTTTTGCAGCTTATTATTCAACATATTCCAAACACGAACCATAAACAAAATTACAATAATTAGAGTGAAAAAGGGACAGGAGCCTCGCACAAATATTTTTTAAGGTCAAATTGAGGATATGCCGATTCTTAAACAAATTAGGTAGTGAAAAATATGCCCTTTGAGCCACCAAAGAAACCTTCTTTCTAAACCTGAGCTTACTATCGAATAATAATCCCACATTTTTATATTCAGTAGCAAAGGGAATTCTCTCCTAGGCCATACTTAAATTTAGATTAGTCGATTGTTTGTTCTAAAATACATTACTGCCGACTTCCTTGGATTTACCCTTAAAGCATTGTTATTAGAATAGGTAGAGATCGAATTTAAATAGTAATTAATTTCCTGTTCTGCCCGTAATGCGTAAACCCAATATATATATATATATATATATATATATATATATATATATATATATATATATATATATATATATATATATATATATATATGTATATATATATATATATATATATATATATATATATATATATATATACAATTAAAACACTCGATGATAAAAAGTTAGATGCTTTATTGAAAATTACAGAAAATCCTCGTACAGCCACTCGTCAGAAGAAAAATTGCATCCATACAAACCCATTCTCTTTCAAGAATTATCTGAAGATGACTACGATAGACGCGTTAAATTTTGCGAGGTCATAACGGAGCGAATCAATAATGATCCTAACCTAATTCATAATATCGTTTTTTTCTGGCAAGACCACATATTGTCGTAACGGTAGAGTTAACAGGCATAATTGCCGGTACTGGTCTACTGAGATTTTTTACTGGATAATCGACAGTCATTCTCAAAGACCACAAAAGATAAACGTGTGAGCAGAGATTTGTGAACGTCATATCATTGGTCTCTTTTTTATCAATGGAATTCTTACAGGATAGCGGTACTTACAGTTACTCCAAGAGAAAGTTATTCCCACTTGTGCAGGTCTTTTTCCCGATGAAAATAATTTGGATACCCCTAACAGGAATCTGTGGCATCAACAGAACGGAGCACCTCCTCACTATGAAATCAATATTATTAAATATTTGGATGCGATTTTTCCTAATCGATGTATAGGTAGAAGAGGTGCTGTAGAATGGCCTGCAGGGAGTCCAGACCTTACGCCACTCGATTTTTTTTTTGTAGGGTCATTTGAAAACCAAAGTATACCGAAGTCGACCTAAAACTGTAGAAAATTTACAACAAAGAATTCGATATGAAGTAGCACCGATCACACCGGATTCTCTGCAACACTATATTCAGGCTGTTTATGGCAGATTTGGTCATAACCTCGCTGTTAACGGTAGACATTTTGAGCAATTGTTATCTCAAAAATAAACCTAAAGTATTTAATAATAGCTTTTTGTCTTTTTTTTATTTTAAATTCCAAATGACAATAATTCCAAAACAGTTCAATTTAGATATATAGTATGTTAGAAAAAACATCTAGAATACAGGGCTGTCCATTAAAAAAAAATCAAGATAGCGTAATCTCTTCGAATTGACGGTTCAAAACATTTTATTGTCAACGTCAGCATGTGCGCCATATAACTTTTATTTAAACATTTTTTGATACACTGATTAATAAATGCTGGGGAATATAATTATTCCATACAGTATTCCATCGATATATATATATATATATATATATATATATATATATATATATATATATATATATATATATACATATATAAATATATATATATATATATATATATATATATATATATAAAATATATATATATATATATATATATATATATATATATATATATATATATATGTATATTTAATTCTTCGAAGCCACATTATCCAATAGCACCCTTCACAGCTCGACAGAATAGGGGTTTGACGAAGTTAAACCAGATTTGTTTTAATATGTACATATATATATATATATATATATATATATATATATATATATATATATATATATATATATATATATATATATATATATATATATATATATGTACATATATATATATATATATATATATATATTATATATATATATATATATATATATATATGTACATATATATATATATATATATATATATATATATATATATATATATATATATATACGGTCTTCGCCTTTTTTGGTGCAGATTCCCCCTTGGTAACCCATTGTTTAGATTGTTGTTTGGTCTCAGGAGTATAGTAATGTATCCATGTTTCATCCACAGTGACGAAACGACGCTTAAAGTCCTCCGGATTCTTCTGGAACAGCTGCAAACCATCCTTGCAACACTTCACACGATTCCGTTTTGGTCAAGCGTGAGCAATCGCGGCACCCATCTTGCGGATAGCTTTCTCATGTCCAAATGTTTATGCAAAATATTATGTACCCGTTCAGTCGAGATGCCCACAGCACTAGCAATCTCACGCACCTTAACTCTTCTGTCATCCATCACCATATCATGGATTTCATCAAGATTTCTGGAGTCGTAACCTCCACAGGCCGTCCAGAACGTTCAGCGTCACTTGTGCCCATATGGCCAGTCCGAAAATTTTGAAACCACTTATAAACTGTTCTAATCGAAGGTGCAGAGTCACCATAATGTTTATCAAGCTTCTCTTTAATCTCCTGAGGCGTTTTGCCTTTCATAAAGTAATGTTTAATCACCACACGAAATTCTTTTTCGTCCATTTCTTGAAAATCACTCGACTTCCTTGATTCACACGAATGCCAAACACAAAGAAATAGACCAATATGGCTGAAACTTGGTGTGCGTTCATTCAAGAGATGCTACTAACTAAACATGGCCTCGATACGCGCCGGTGGTGCCATCTCTCGGACTTTGCACGGACTTTTCAAACCAGCCTCGTATATATGTACATATATATATATATATATATATATATATATATATATATATATATATATATATATATATATATATATATATATACATATTAAAACAAATCTAGTTTAGCTTCGTCAAACCCCTATTCTGTCAAGCTGTGAAGAGTGCTATTGGATAATGTGGCTTCGAAGAATTAAATCACTCACCTTACAGTCCTCATCTAGCTCTCAACGTCCATTCTTTTTACTCCTCAGTTTGAAGGCAGACCTGTTGTGAAGAGAATTGACAAATGATGTAGAAATTATATCGATAGTTCGTTTTAGTAACATTATTATTTCCATTTTAAGATCTTTAGGTGGAAATTAACAAAAAAGATAACTGAGAAAATTTAAACGAACTACGCCTTACACAGACAAGTATAGAAGTTACGTCTTTGTTAAACCAGTATTTCTAAATTATACTTATTACAGGTTATTTTTGGTTAGTTATGTTTATGTTTAAACAATTACAACAGACTTGCATACATTCTAATTATGTTCTGTAATTTTAGTAGTTCCGAGGATATTTGTTTAAAGCAGATATTTTAGTGTTCTTATTTTGATACACTAGCAGTAGTCTATTACAATTTTTTTCTCACTAAGCTTTATGACTGATTTTTACTTGAGTTAATGAACATATTTTTAGCATAACTGTTTATAGTCAAATATAAAAGAAGTTTAAGTTATGTCCTTTTTAAAGTTTTATTATCATAAAATATCTATAACTTGTGCTTAAAAATTTAATTGCTGATAAGTATAATAAAATTTATGATGCAGAATTTTTCAAGACACTAAGTTTTATATTTCAGAAACAATGAAAGAATATTAAAATTTCGAGATTTTTCCAGTGATTTATTGTCAAGAATTTTATACGAGTATTAGATAAATTTAAAAAAAAAAAAACAAATCCCAGTTTCAATCAAGTTTATAATACAGGGTTATCTAATACAGACTCCTAATTCATATTTGGTACCTCTTTTTGTATTCCTATTAGGAATTTTATTTAGTTGAATGTTTGATTTTAATCGGCGAAATAATACAATATAATAAAAAGCTATCGCAAAATTTGTCAGCATAAATCCCTACTCCCTAAAATACTGAGAAAATAGCAATTTTCGGATTCTTCAACTCCAAAACCTCGAAAAATAATTATACTAAAAATCTGTACAGGGTGGTCCAAATTGGACACTTTTAAAGGTAAACCCCTTTATCTTAAGGAGATAGACGATAATTGATGTCGGTGTCGTAGGCTCAATTTTTATGATAAAACTGGTGAAAACCGCATATCGATATCTAGTACCGTTTCAAATATACAGGGTGTTTTCAAAAATCTGGATTTTGGAAAAATGTTTGTAATCCTTTTCCTATTAACAATTTTTGAGATCTGTAAAAGCATTCTCAAAGCACTTTTTCACGTGGATTTTCAACAGTGTAAGTTTCATTTTTTTTTCAACTAATATTTCAATAGTTATTAACGCAAATATATATTTTTTAAATGGGATACCCTGTATCTTATCCGAATAGAGCTTTAAATTACCATTCTAAAAATATAGCACACTTTATATTTTGCTTAAATCTACTTCAAAATATAAAGGTTTTCAGTTTTTACGAGAGTTTTAAATGCACATTTTGTGAAGTAGGCTTTGGACGGAGCGGCAATATCAATTGTTTACCGATAGCAGTCAAATCGTAAAAAAAATTCCCAGAGGTAACTCTAAGAGTCATAACTACAATGAAATTTACTAAATGCTATAGTACTTTAAACTATGTAGAAAATAAAACAAAACAACAATAAAACAATTTATTCCGAGTAGAGCAAACTAAAACAAAACAATTTTCTATAAGAGATGTTTGAAATGTCGACCAGTTTCATTTACACATAAGCAGCACCTGTTCTGGGCAATTCTTACCGAGTTGATTAGTTCAATAGGAGTGAGAGCTGCAAAACTTTGTATCACTGCGACTTCTAACTCTTGCCTGGTGTTTGTCGGCAATTTACAAATTAGGTCTTTCAATCTTCCCCAGAGATAGAAGTTCATGGGTGTTAAATCCGGTGACCTTGCCGGCCAACGGTTCAGACCTTGGTTGGTTATCTAGTTATTGTCGAAATTAGCCGATAAAAAATTACTGATAACTGCAGCGTTATGAGGGGGTGCCCCGTCGTGTTGAAAAAATATATTTCTAAGGTCAATTAACGGCAGTTCATCAGCAAGAGGTTCTATTTGCAGCCTTAAAATTTCTAAATATCTCTAAGAGGTGAGTGTTCCTTCGTAAATAAATGGACCTATAACCCTGTGTCTAAAAATTCCTGCCCACACATTAAATCCAAATCTGTCTTGATTTCTTTGCTCCACAACTAAATAAGGATTTTCTTGTGCCCACGTATAAGAATTGTAACGGTTAAAAATACCTGCATTGCTTACATATGCTTCCTCTGTCCAAATGCAATTTAATGAAAAATTCGGAACATGGTTACAATTCTCCAGAAACCATTCTAAAAATCCATATACCGTTGAAAATCTCCGTCTCTAAGGTGATGAACTTACGACTTACGTTAGTTCTTGGTGATTCAGTAGATTCTTTTAATTTTAATTGTTGGGTTGAAGTAGTGGGATTATTTCCGATAGTTCCTAAAACTACTATTTATTCTAACTCCTTGTCCCTGTTTGATGCATAATTTTTGGGTCGTTTCTTTTCAACCTAGCTACTATTAACTAGGTTATGTCGCGAGCGAATATATCCTTGAAGGGTTGACGCCTCTCTGAATACCGTTCGTGGTACAAATTACTTGCCGCTTCCCGAATTTTCTCCGGTTTGTATGCAACACACTAACATATCTCATTTTTCGTAATTTTCAAACCTCATTGCGATTTATTTGACAATTCAATAACTGATCCTGAAGTAAAATTTAACAACTACGAGTAAACAATTAAATTAAACCATATGGCCGCTCCGTCCAAAGCATTCTTCAAAAAATGTGCACTGAAAACCTTTATATTTTATTAATATAAAATGTGCTATATTTTTTGAATGGTAATTTAAAGCTCTATTCGGATAAGGAAAAATATACTAATAACTGTGTGTAACTTACACTGCCGAATTCCACGTGAAAAAGTGCTTTGAGAATGTTTTTACAGAAATCAAAAATTTTCAGTAGGAAAAGAATTACAAGCATTTTTCCAAAATGCAGATTTTTGAAAAACACCCTGTATATCTGAAACGGTATTAGATATCGACAAGCGGTTTTCACCATTGAGTTTATCATAAAAATTGAGCCTCGACATCAGTTTCCGTCTATCTCCTTTAGATAAAGTGTCCAATTTGGGCCACCCTGTATCTCATGCAAAAATCAGTCATAAAGCGCAGTCAGGCCGAAAATTGTCATATACTATAGTAAGTGTATCAAAACAAAACAATAAAATATCTGCACTAATAAATATTTCAGGAACTACCTACTAAAATTACAAAACGGTAATATGAATCTAGTGAAAAGCCTAGTAAAATGGATAAATCGAATGCATAATAGTTAACACCTCCGTAGAGCTTTATTTAAATCTAAGCATAATTAATCAAAAATAACTTGTAATAAGTATGATTTAGAAATACTGGATTACCAAACACTCTATAACTTCTGTGCTTGACTGTTTAAAAGCGTAGTTAGTTTAGATTTACTAAATTAACTTTTGTGCTAATTTCCATCTAAACATATTAAAACGGGAAAAAAAATCTAGCTAATACAAAACTGTCGAAATGATTTCTTCAATTTTCTCCACTGTCGGTCTGTTTTCAGATTAGGGAGTAATAGTAGTAGTATAGTAGGGAGTAAAGTGATAATTAAGAGGTGGATGGGGACTGTAAGGTGAGATTTAATTTCTAGAACCCATATTGCCTAATAGCACCCTTCAGACCAACTGTAATGTATACTAGCATGTTGTTGGGGAATAACCTGACAGCTTTCGGTGCCGTTTTTCTCTTATACCATGCCGATAACTACAGTATGTCATTTTAAAACCGACTAGCTAAATCATTTGAGAAAATTATGATGTTGGTGGCTACGATTTTTTTGTGCGGTTGTCACTTATACCTTTATTGGCCATATGGACCCCGGGTGACGCTAGAAAGGGGATCATAGTGTGTGTTACATAATTATGGTTTCATCTCCTGTCACAATTTAGTTAACTACAACCTTTTTTTGCTCCTCACAGTAAAAAATTTAGTTTAGCATTCCAAACGTCATTGTTTTTAAAAATCATTCAAAAGTTTGGCCTGAAAAAAAAGTTTAAAGACCTTGTATATATATACATATATATATATATATATATATATATATATATATATATATATATATATATATATATAGAAAGTCAGTAAAAAGGTTTACTGGTAACAACCAAAAGGGGGTTTAACCTAAGGATAGGACTACAGAGTGAACTAAAAGGTCTTAAAGTTCTCAGTAACTGTAGTTTTATTTTAATACCGAGCTTTCGATGCAAAATCATACATCATCTTCAAGAGCTGGAAGAAACTCTCATAAATGAGAGCACCTCCTGAAAGAATATATCGTAGTTTAAAAGGAGATCCTACCATAATTTTTTAACAAAGCAGAGTTATTATATTAAAAAGATACTTACTGAATATTTACAGTTGGTTCTCTGTCGAATGAGGATTCGAGGGAAAGGAAGTGTTGGCACATGATTTTAAACCATAATTAAATGCAGAACTTATTCTTATACATATATATTCACACAAACAGTCACAAGTTTGTTTATTTAATTGTTAAAATAAAAGAGAATCATACTTAGTAATTACTTAAATCCTAAGGTTACAACAAAAAATTTTTAAAACGTGTTTCACCCATTTTGAAGTATATCTAGTAATTTTTAATTTATAAAATATCGCTCCTGTCGAAAACTAAACCTGCGTGTTTTTATTTTTTTATTGTAACTTTAAAATTTTAATAATTCTCTTTTATTTTAACAAATAAATAAACAAACTGATTTTGTGAATTTATATGTAAAAAGAATAAGTTCTGCATTTAATTATTGTTTAAAATCATGTGCCAACACTTCCTTTCCCTCGAATCCTCATTCGACAGAGAACCAACTGTAAATATTCAGTAAGTACCTTTTTAATCTAATAACTCTGTTTTGTTATAAAATTACAGTAGGGTCTCCTACTTTTATTCCTTTTAAACTACGACATATTCCTTCAGGAAGTGCTCTGTGATGAGAGTTTCTTTCTGTATCTTCCAGGTCCGGAAGATGATGTACGATTTGGCATCAAAAGCTCGATATTAGAATAAAACTACAGTTACTAAGAATTTTAAGATCTTTTGTTCACTCTGTAATCCTATGGTCTATCCCTAAGTTAAACACCGTTTTGGTTATTTATATGTATTTACGGATTAATATATATATATATATATATTTATATATATATATATATATATATATATATATATAATATATATATATATATTTATATATATATATATATATATATATATATATATATATATATATAATATATATATATATATATATATATATATATATATATGTATATATATATATATATATATATATATATATATATATATATATACAGGGTGCCCCATAGGTATGGAATAATGATTCCACAGCGTTTATTAATCAATTTATCAAAAAATGGTTTAAATAAAAGTTATAAGGTGTTTTACGGCGCACATGCTGACGTTGACAATAAAATGTTTTGCACTGTCAGTTTAAGGAAATTACGCCATCTTAATTTTTTTTTAAACGAAAAGCCCTGTATATATTTTATTTTTAAGTCTAAAAATTCTAGATATTATTTGTCTAATATACCATATGTCTAAATTGAACTGTTTTGGAATTATTGTCATTTGAAATTTAAAATAAAAAAAAGACAAAAAAAAAACTATTAATAAATACTCTAGGTTTATTTTTAAGGTAACTATTGCTCAAAAGGGCTACCGTTAACAGCGAGGCAATGACCTAATCTGTCATAAACAGCCTGAACAGAGTTTTGCAGAGAATCCGGGGTGATCTGTGCTACTTCATATTGAATTATTTGTTGTAAATCTTCTACAGTTTCAGGTCGACTTCGGTAAACTTTGGTTTTCAAATGACCCCATAAAAAAAAAAATCGAGTGACATCATTAAGTGATTCTTTCAATTTCTCTTAAATGTACCATTATGATATTACGTTCAAATTGCAGTTTCACAAAATGCGGCAATAAACGCTTTCGTCAATAAATCATTTCTTGACGTGTTAAGTCGTTACCTGACAGTGAATGTTTGACACAAACCAGCTTAAAAAATAAATTAATTTGAGCTCCTTAATTTTAAATATCAATAATTCCAAAACAGTTCAATTTAGACATATAGTATATTAGACAAATAATCTAGAAATTTTAGTAGAACTCAAAAATAAAAGGGCTTTTCATTTAAAAAAATTTAAGATGGAGTAATTTCTTCGAACTGACAATTCAAAACATTTTATTGTCAAAGTCAGGATGTGCGCCATATAACACCCTATAACTTTTATGTAAACATTTTTTTGATACACTGATTAATAAATACTGTGGAATTATTATTCCATACATATGGGACACCGTGTATATATAGTTGAGCAACATATATTCCAAGTGATAACGGTGATAAATGGACAACAAATGTAACCTTTTGGCGGCATAGGCAAAACGACGAAAGGCCGCCCACGAGATAAGTAGCCGACGTACACAGGGTGGAAAATATTGGTGCCGGAGTGCTCAGAATAGGGACAAATGGAGAGAGACGTATGTCCAGGACGGATGAAAAGTAGCTGATGGTGATTATATATATATATATATATATATATATATATATATATATATATATATATATATATATATATATATATATGTATATGTGTGTGTGTGTGTGTGTATGTGTGTGTGTGTGTACAACTTATAAAAATTTTTCAAGCATAAAAAAATCCCACTGTGTGTGTGAATAGACATTGAATAAAACATTGTGTAATTAAATAGTATATAAAAAGTGTACAGAAAATTTAATATTCCTTTTGAAACAGAGCAATTAATTCCTTATGGCTATTAAAATTTTATTGTAACTTTGAAGCGAAATCTCCTTACTAAAAAGTTTTGTAACCCTTTAAGGCCTACAATAAAATGAGTAAGATATTAAATTTAAATTACGAGTTTTAAACGCCATGCAACTCTCTTGAACCTTGAAACCCAGATAAGAGGGTTGTAAAAGAAAAGAATCTCGTGGGAACAGCTTTACGCAGAAACACTCGCAAGATTCTCTTGTACTGAAACTTAATTTAGGTGTTGTAAGAAGGGTTTGAAATTTAAATTGTAGGATAATATTTTATAATATACTGGAAAAAGAGAAAATTAAAATTCGTGATAGCTTAGTAAGTTCAGGTTAGGTTCGGTTTTAACTCTTTTAATTAAAAAAGGCTCTGTTGTACACCTGTCGAGAAGTCCCAAAAATAGTATTTTGCTTGGAGGCGAGTGGACAAGTAAAGAGTCTTATTTGGAAACCAGAGTTATTTAAAAATGTTTTTGTTTTATAGTAATCATAGAACGTTGTATTGAAAAGTAAAAAATCGACTGATTTTAAAGGTCAGAAATTATTCATATTTGATATACGGTGTTATAAACAAAAATTGTCTAGAATCGGTATCTGAAATTGTCATTGTAACATATCAAGTTTCATCACTCATATGTAAATTGAAATTTGCGAGCCAGAACTGTTTTAATTTACACTTAGATTGCGCATATTCAGCGTGATATCCCGTTTGTGATCAATAGTTTTTTGTACGCTTTTTCTTCATTTATTGATGATCGCGATTTTAATTTTAGCAAACTTGTATTATATCCGTGCCATTTGCAAGTAAATTGGTATAGACCTGCATAAAAATTCTACTTAATTCATCTTAATTCGTAAAAAGGTAATATTGCTACCAATTATTACATAGAATGTTCCAGAGCTTTATAAAAGTAATATTTATTTTGAAAATTCACTTTTTCGTCTAATTTACAAATGCAGAACTTTGTAAACAATTATTTATTTTATTTACACGCTAACTTTTCTAGCATCTTTAAACAGAATGGAATGAACTAGCTTGCAACTTTGAAAACTGATATTGTCGTATAGCTAAAAAATACTGACATCAGCTTATGTGGATTAAAAGAAAGAAACCCCTAAATCCGCTTCTATTATTTATGTCATGTCCTGAAAATAAATTTTTCAGGCTACTGCTATAAAATTAAGTGAAAAAATCTCTTCAGTTTTCTCTTTTGTAATCAATATATCCTTCTCCTAATATGCACTTTTACAGCGATTTAAGAGTGAGTCAAAGGAATACTCTACCTTACGTGAACGTTTAAAAGTTTTTTAAATGGTCTCCTATATGTTCTCTCAAAAATACACCCTTTTAAGTTTATTGTAATTTCTGGGAATAGTAAAAAATCATTTATATTCATTTAAGTTATGTGAAACAAAATAAAGCAAATCTCTATTTTATCCAGATCTTCTTTAAAAATTGTACAAATTATTAGTGTTCCGTACGGAACACTTATAAGATGACTTCGGTGTCTACCTGACCGTCTGTCTGTCACACCCGATTTTCTCCGAAACTATTTGTCATAGAAAGTTGAAATTTGGTAATAATATAGGAATTGATGGCCTCATCAAAGCCGTGTAGTTTTGAAAGTTAAATTTTAGGGGTTAGTTTTGGGGTTGAAATCGGAAGTAAAAAAAAATTTTTTTACTAGGTCACCGAGTGTGGTAGTATTATATATATATATATATATATATATATATATATATATATATATATATATATATATATATGTATATATATTTATATATATATATATATATATATATATATATATATATATATATATATATATATATATATATATATATATATATATATATATATATGTATATATGTATATAGATATATAGATATATATATATATATATATATATATATATATATATATATATATATATATATATATATATATACATATATATATATGTATATATATATATATATATATATATATATATATATATATATATATATATATATATGTATATATATATATATATATATATATATATATATATATATATATTTAATGTAATACTTGCGCACACTTTTCTTTGTATTATTTTTAAAAAATCGCGAAAACTCGCTGTCCCCCACCTTATCTCGAAAAGTACTGATCAAAAAAATTTTGAAAACATTTTAGAATATTCTCCACGGGGTGTAGATTGAACGAAAATTATCACGAGTGCAATACCTTTAATAATTTATCTGGTATATAAAAAAAATATTTTAAGGTTATCAGTTTTCAGTAAAGATTGGAAACAAACTTTGTTGAAAACTCATTTGGAGTGGGGTGTCACTGATCATTTTACCATATACCATCGTAACAAAATTTTTTTATTTTAAAAGCAATCAACGTACGGAACACTAATTGTGCAAGTTAAACTTGCACTTGACCGGTTATTTTTCTGTTTAGTTTTACTACTTTTTTTATTATTTTTAATGATACATTTGGACGATCTGCCACAAATTTATGCACTTCTGACACCAATTCGGATATTTGAACTGAAATTGACATTCCCCTGTATTTATCATCTTTAAGCTCTTTTCCTGCAGCTAAAAAACATATGTTCTTGGTAAGCAATCACTGCCATATATTTTACTTAGCATTTCCAATGTTTCTAATTTGTGACAAATTTTGAGTAAAATTTAACTATATCTCGTTAGTCCATGTTACAATATCTAGAATGAAATTTATCGGCTGTTATATAAAATATTGCATATGTCAATATTGCGCGTTAAAATTTAAAATAAAAATTAGGAAGGGATACAGCTGTAAAATGAGATAATGAACTTGTAGACGACGCCATTAGTTCATGACGTAAGCCACCAAACCAAAAAAATTAATTGCCACATCGTATATATATATATATATATATATATATATATATATATATATATATATATTAATTACGTGATTTTTCTATTATTGGGTACTTCGGTTAGCTAATGAAATGATTTTTTTTGACGTTTCGTCCAATTTTTTGGGCGTTTTCAAAGTTTCTGTTTCACATATCCAGAAATAAACAGAAATCTTTATTACATTTTAAAAATTTTATTTATCACTATACACATCACTTCCTAAAAGCATATAATAACAATTTAAGTAAAATATATTTTTAGGAATAAAATTACTTAATTACTTTGTTAACTGTCACTAAATATATTTGTAAAAAAGAAAGAAAGAGACATATTTTGGTCCCATCTCGGATAAAATATCCCAAATTCTCACGACCGAAAAAACAAGAATAACTTTAAAACCCGTTCAAAAATTATCCAATATATTTTTCAATGCCAAAGAAAAAACTAATAAACACAATAAATAAGGAGTTTATAAACTTAATTGTCAAGAGTGCAATAGCTGTTACGTAGGCCAAACTGAACGGAATTTCAAAACCAGATACGCAGAACGCAATGCCTCTTACAGGCTAAAAAATGAAAAATCACATTTCGCTAAACATTTCTTAGAAACAGGCCATCCATTTCCCAATATCAATTGTTTACAAATACTCCATACGGCACCTAAAGTCAAAACTCAATTTCTTAGAATCCATAGAAATTTTCAGACATTCAAAATACCATAATATAAATTTACTGAATAGTCAATTAGACGTAGCAAATTCCGTCCTGTACCAACTGTACGCAATAGACCCACATCTGTTTATAATATAAGCATAAATACGAAAAATCTGTTTTAGTCTTAGTTAAGCGTTTGACAATGTAGTTGTACTACGAAATTGCGGTAACGCAATTGTAAAATCTTTACAAATATATTTAGTAACAGTTAACAAAGTAATTAAGTAATTTTATTGTTAAAATGTACTGTCTTAAAGTAACGGACCAATCAATCAACTCATATTTTTAGGATTCACAGAAAACGCACCTTAAAAGTGTACATGTCAGTATATTACTAAAAATCAGTAATTTGATGATTCTTATCATATATATACTCGTATATATATATATATATATATATATATATATATATATATATATATATATATATATATATATACATATATATATATATATATATATATATATATATATATATATATATATATATACATATATATATATATATATATATATATATATATATATATATATATATATATATATATATATATATATATATATATATAACCTAGCATATATTAAATTCAGTCAAGTAAATTTACATAAATTTTATAAATGGGCTGGAAATCCCTTTTCTCTAAAATCATTTCGCAAAGTCTTAGAAAATTACATTAAAGCTATTGATCCACTGAATCGAGATTATTTGATTTAAACATTCTGTAATTAGTTTGGAAACTGAGTAACAGAATAAATAGGATAATCTCGGGCATCGAAATAAAATATTTTAAAATGGTTATCGTACTCTAGACAAGCTTGAGCACCCTAAACTACAGAATAATATATAACTTTCCAGAAATTTCGAAAATATCCCCCCCCCGCTTCATGAACCTGGCTACGTTACAGGGACAAATATAGAAAATATAAGTAAGAAATTTTATTTTGCCCTAACTCCACTGTTGTGAGCTTAGTACTTATTTCACTGAAAATTGTTGTTAAAAAATATATTGGAATTAAAAAGAGGTTTTTTTCGATATAGGACGGTAGTAAGAATACTCAATTTTTTACTTCAAGATCTGTTTAATAGTTGACTTTGCAGTTTTATGATAAAAACTATTTGTGGTTTATGTCGACAATATATATTCTACTTTTTAATGTAGCAAATGGTTCAATTTTAGCGGTGTTCTTCAATAATCAAAGATAAAGAACGTTTTTTTATGAAGTAGTAACCACGAAAACCAGTACTTGTAACATATTAATTACTATCAATTTTTAGTTGCCTTAGCACTGGAGTAAAAACACAGTATTTCAGATAACCATTATTCCAAATATATTGCGTTAGTTGCTTCATTATCTCGTATTTCACAACGAGAGGCGACCATAGCAGTAGTGTATAACCGGCCCTTAATTAAAGGGTTACAGTGCCCACCGCAGCATTAAATTAACAGAAAATTGCTTTGTATGCCCTTCCAAATTTCGATGTGATGTATGGTCCACTGCAAACTCGGAAGGCAGATTTAAACTCAGTTTTCATATAAATAAAATCAAAAGCCTATTTAAAAAACAAAATTGTCTACAAAAATCCATAAAAATTTAAAAAATAACAATGGATGTAGTACAAAAAAAAAAAAATTGGAAATATTATTACCTTAATTAACGAAAATTTTTAGGTCTTGTAGATTGGAGGAATATTTGAATATAGTTGGAATGTTCATAATGTTTTTTTTTTTCACTTATTGAAGAAAGTAGAGACTGTATACTTTCAGTAGTATTGTTAAGAACTTTTCCTACTTTTGGTTTGAAATAATAAACCGCTGTAAGCAATATTAATTATAATTAAACATGTTATAGCCTGGCACGTTGAGGCGCCATTTTATAACGTCTCTTTTGTGGCGCTATTTTATATAGCCTCAACTTTCTTTAATTTTAACAAATATTTTATTTATTAAATAGAAGCCGTTATTTGCTCCCTTATGTATATCTTATTTTTTGCGAATGGATTGAGTGGATATTAATACCGATAGAAAAAAAAACTAGATATAAGCTAGCTCGTTTTTTACTGGTAGAGTAAATGGAGCTCGAGGTAATTTTTGTACGCCTTTTGAAAATAGTCTCTATAGTTGTTTAAAGCTTGGTTGTACAGTTTTTGGGCACTATTCATTTTAGAATAAGAAAAGAATCTAACTTCAGCTCAAAAAATTAAAAAAATACTGAAGACTATTTAGTTGTTAATATAAAATTGAATTGAGTGAGACACTACACCTTGAAAATAAAGAAGGGTATATTAACAAAATAAAAATTTCTACTTTTATCACACTCTTATTAAATAAATAACCTTTTATACTAAGAGAGTGCACACTATTACATAGAGTCTTTAAATTAGGATTATTAAGTTCTTAATGAAAGGCTTTAAAACACACGATATAAAAAGTTTGAAAAATCGTATTTGCGGATTACACGTGTGTATGTATTTGTTCGAAACACACTCTGTAGACAGGAAGTGAGATATTTAAACTGGTGTGCTTATGACTTACTGATTGGCTTCTCGTGAGTTTTCCCATAAACTGCTTGGCCTCTCCTGGTGAGATTCTCATCAAAAATATTGTCTCAGCCACTACCCTCCTGTTTTCATTTGGGTAGCTAATCACTTCTTGACCCGAAATGCCTTAGGATGAGCAGAATATTTTAAGATTGGAAAAAGGCATCAAATTTGAGATTTATAAACAACACCCACTTGGTGATAAAAAAAAAAAGCCGTTACTGCACTACGGCATGGCAAAAGAAAAAAGCCTACTACGGCTTGACGAAGGAATAAGCCACTATGGCATTCTGGAGGAAAAAGGCGTTACTGCATCTCGGAGGAAAAAGCCCTTAAAAATTCCATATGGCCGTTTATATATTCTTTCCCCCTTCTTCAAAGTGAAGTCTTTAAAATGGGTCACTTCCGGGTCGCATAATCAATGCAAACTAAAGAAGTTAGGTCAGCAACACGTTATACACGGTTGAGTTACACTGTTTAAAAATTTAAATCACTGTTTTAAGTTACACTGCTCAAAAATTGAAATCACTGCCTAATCAAATATAAAAATGTAATAAAAAATAAATTATAGAAAGAAAAACAGATGCGTAACATGATCTTAAAATCCAGGAAAAACTGAATGTTACAATGTCAAAGGTTAAAGAAGTAAGGAAGGGAAGGCCGAATTTCTTGCAATATATCGTGATATAGGTCCTGTTCAAGATTTTGAGCGTCATTTCATTATTTGAAATCTTAAATAGTATCTAAAAGAATCTGATTTAGAGTAACCTCAAAAAATATGTGGTATTTAGTACCCGCAACTGCCAGGAAATTACTGGCTAAATACGAGGATAGAATGAAAAGTTCGCGGCCTAATGAAGAAACCAAAATAAAATACGTACAAAAATATTTTTATTTTTCGACGTAATCTCCACCTAGCTCTACACACTTCTTCCACCTGCTTTCCAAAGCTTCCACACCTGTTTGAAAAAAAGAGTCCTTAAGTCTTCAAAATACTGGTTTACTGCAGCTTCAACTTCTTCATTTGATGAAAATTTCTGGCCACCGAGGTGTTTTTTTTAGGTTTGGAAACAGATGAAAGTCCGAAGGTGTCAAATCAGGAGAATAAGCTGGGTGGGGCAGCAATTCGAAGCCTGAAGGAACAAAACTTTCTTTCTCAGTAATCTTGGGCGTTTCTCTTTAATTTCTTGACGTAAATGACGCAAAAGGGTGCAATAGTAAGGCGAGTTTATTGTTTCACCATTCGGAAGATAGTCCACCATAATAATACCTTTAGCATCCCAAAAAACTGACACCGTCACTTTTCCAGCCGGCAGAATTGCCTTCGCTTTCTTTAGGGTCGGCTCACCAGATTTTTTTCCATTGCTTGAATTGTTGTTTTGAAGTATAGTGGTGTACCTAGGTTTCGTCCATTGTCACAAACCTTGCGGATCAGCCTCAAACATTTCCAAACAGTCGCGAAAAATCGTGAGTCAAATTCGTTTTCGTTCAACTGAAAGCAATCTGGGGACTCACCTAGCGGAAACCTTAGGAAACCCGAGTTCGTTGACAATGATGTTATGTGTTTGTTCATACGGGATGCCTATAGTGTCTGCAATCTCCCTGATAGTTAATCTACGATCTTTCAATATGAGATCACACACTTTGCTGATGTTTTCTTCAGTCGTAGACGTCGTGGGCCGGCCGGAATGAGGGTCATCTTCGATGCTCTCTCGTCCCCGTTTAAATTCTGCAACCCATTTTTTCACAGTGGTATATGAGGGAGTAGATTCCCCTAGTGTTCTTTTCATATCATCGTGGGTCTCCTTTAGTGTTAATCTTTTTTTTAACAGGTACTTGATGACAGCACGTTGTTCAATTTTTTTCCATTTTTCCAAAAACGCTGCACTTGGTCTCACTAAACTCGTTCTAACCTAAAAATCACAAATTCTACAGCAACAAAATTTTGCACTGTGACAACCAAAGAAAGTATGAACTTATTGAGGGTACTATAATAAAAATATTATAATTATTTTTTGGTGAGGCCACGAACTTCTCAATCCATCCTCGTAGCATTACCCATTTTTAGTACCACTTTAGTATACACTCCTTTATTTCGTAAATTCTTTTTATTACTTCCCTTGCTCAAGGGAAATATTGTACTAAAGAAAAAAATCATCCTTCGATAATTTTGCATATCTGGATCACGAACGACATAGTTTCTAATTTATGTCGGTCTGTCTGTTGGCCTGTCTGTCGACCTGTTAATAAAATGAGATATCGACCTGAAATTTGGTTTGGGCTACAAGGGATGGCAATCGATAAAACTCGCATATTTTCAAAACTTTCAATTTTTCTCGTTTTTTTTGTCTAACGCTAATTTTAAGCAAAATTATCTGTGATAAAACACATAAGGGATGAAAGGAGTGGTGAAGGGCTTAAAGAGGTTGTTTGGAATATATCTCAGCGGAATCACATAAAAAAAGCTTTATGCGGAACTTGACCAAAGGAAAGTAAATGGCGAAACAGATCTTATAATTAAATACTTTCAAGGTTTTCCAAGAATAATAAAGAACAGACATCCTTCAAAAAACGACATCTGATTAGTTGCTACTTACAGAATGCTGGAGGTATATCCTCAAAGCTCAATATCCTGCGCAGAAATGCTTGCCTTAATGGCTATGATGTGATTGTTATTGTTGAAACATGGCTTGGGTGTGGTCACTCATCGGACGAGGTTAGTATTCCTGGCTTTGATGTTTATCGCACTGACAGAAATGTGAATACAAGCACGAAAACTAGAGGTGGTGGAGTACTAGTGGCGGTAAGGAGCCAGTTCAGATCAAACCTTTTAAAGAACTCTATGGCATCCATAGAACAAATCTTCTGCTCTTTTTCTTGTGGGCATAAAAAAATTCGTTGTTGGAGCAGTATACATTCTATCATCATCATCGTTTGATTTCTATAGTAATCACTGCTTGGCTGTATCTGAATTATTGGAATCGAGGCCCGACCACTGTCTTCTTCTCTTTGGAGATTACAACTTGCCAGATGCCACTTGGGATAATAGTGAAAATGGTGTTAGTGCGGTTTGCCTATCGGCTTCGGCAGCAAATATTGTGAGTAACTGTTTTGGTTTCCTTAATCTATTTCAAACCATACACATTCCAAACAACAATAACGTGTTTCTAGATTTGTGTTTTTCTCATTGCCACGATGTAAATGTTTATGCCACTTTGGATCCACTGCTGGATAATAATAATCACCGTATTGCTTATACCTGTGATGTACCTCTTCGCACTGTGAACGGTACACTAAGGTTTGATGTTGAATAGTTTGATTTTAGGACTGCTAATTTTTTGTCTATGAATGAATTTTTGCCTCAATTGATTGGAATACTCGTCTCGATAATAAAGATATAAATGCGGCAATTAATCAATTTTATAATGTTTTATATCAAGGTATGTTGATTGTGCCTATCAAGGTGTTTAAAAGTTCAAATTTTCCAGTATGGTTTTCTCCTCGTCTAAAACGCCTTATTGTTAAAAAAAATAGCCCATAGGCATTACAAGCAGACTATGTTATTTGCACATTATGAGTTATTCTCACAACTCAGGGAAGAGTGTAAAACTCTTGAGCGCTCATGTTATCAGGATTACATAAATAGAATAGTATTCAATCTCAACAGAAGTCCGTCAGAATTTTGGAAACATGTAAATAACTGCAAAAGATCGAATAGGTATCCTAACTCCATGCATTTAGGAGGTAGGACGAGCAGTAGTGGTGATCTTACGGTCAATTTGTTTGCTGAATATTTCTCGAGTATGTATGAGGAAGCCCTTTTGGAAATACCGGACTACTACTCGAGCCTTACTGAATTGACAACATTAAATAACGTGACTATTGGTTTGATTGATGTTTTTAATGAACTGATGTCGCTCAGGCCTAAAACCTCAGTGGGCCTGATGATGTCCCGCCTCTATTATTAAAGAAATGTGTGTGCACCTTAAGCAGGCCACTTCACTTCCAGTTCAATCTCTCATTGTATTTGGAAGTATTTCCTGATTATTGGAAAACTTCCTATATAACCCCAATTTTAAATCTGGTGATCGTGGCGATGTGACTAATTATAGGGCCATCTGCATACAGTCGACCATACCAAAGCTTTTGTACTCATTGGTCACTTCTTGTCTTTCTTGGCACTATAGGCAGGTGAACATGGACGAACAGTATGGCTTTCAGCGTTCTCGCTCCTGTGTATCTAATCCTCTGACATATGAGGATTACCTGTTGGGCGCATTTGAGAGGGGCTGTTAGGTTGATACCATATATACTGACTTCACCAAGGCGTTCGACAAAGTGAACCATCGGTTATTGTTGAGCAAACTTGGGTCGCTTGGGTTCAGCATTCACATTCTTTGTTGGCTGGAGAGTTTTTAATGGGTCATCAGCAAAGTGTAAGAATAAATAATTATATCTCTAACCTAAGTATAGTGCCCTCGGGCGTTCCCAGGGCTCTCACTGCGGCCCCCTATTGTTTCTCTTATTTGTAAATGACTTGAGGGATTTCCTGACCAATACTCCTTTTCTCATGTTTGCCGATGATCTGAAATTATTCAAAATTATTTTCTAGTCCTGTGGACAGTCTTGTTTTGCAAGCGGATGTTGACATATTTAACTTTAAACGGCTTAAGTCTGAATACTGATAAATGCTCCTGTATATCATTTTCCAGATTAAAAAGTCCTATGCAGTTCGATTTTAGTATAAATACAACCATTTTAAAACGGGTACATGAGATTAGGGATCTTGGTGTGATGTTTGATTGTTCTTTATCTTTCATCGGCCATCAAATGAGTGTGGTGCAGCGAGCCGGTAGGTGTTTTGGGTTTTATTGATAGATTTAGTGCCGATTTTTCTTGTAATGTGTTTAAATTATTATATTGCTCGTACGTTCGACCGATTTTAGAGTATGCAAGCCCGGTGTGGTCTCCTTTTTATAATGTCCATATTAATCAGTTGGAGAGGGTCCAAAAAAAATTCTTAAGTCTCTGTTCTATTAAATTGAAAATTCCTTTAACTGAGGGACATACCAACTATGACATGGTACAAAGATTGTTAAATATGTGCAGTCATCAGGACAGACGAATGCAAGCTGATCTACATTTCTTATTTAAGCTATTAAATGGGTATATTGACTGTGAGTAATTACTTAGTAAATTATCTTTTCATACCGTACATCATACCCGCGCCAGGTCGTTATTTTATCCAGCTAATGTCACCAGAAACTATGGCTTGCATAGTCCAATCTTTAGAATGCAGCGTAATTTTGATAAATACAATTTGCCAATTGATGGCCCAGTACACCGATTCAAAAATATGGTCAAGCAACTGACCTCGCTATTATATGTCAAGTACTGTTTACCTTTAAAGTGATTAATACCCTGCATTCTAACCTATTAGTTTTAGTTTTAGTTTTAGATTTTAGCTTTAATTATATTGTTCATTCACATTGTTTTTTTCTCTTGCATATTGTCGATGTTTTTTGTAGAAATGGTGTTACCGTTGATAATAAATAAATAAATAAATAAATCTCATGTTATATGTCTAATTCAGAGTTTTTATAGTCAATGACTCTGAAAACCATATATTTTTTTTATTGTTTTTCAATTTTTACAAAAATAGTATAGAGGGAAATGTCAATTTTCAGTTGTAAATATTCCGATCGCATGAAAAATATTGTCATGCTTCCTTTATTTTATTTTCATTTATTATGTTTAAAATAATATATAACCACTGTCACTGGCGTAGTATGAGTTTAAGTCATTTTTTTATGGGTATATTTCACGTGCTGCAGAAAAATTCCTAAAGCTCTACAGGAGCGACGCGGGTGCGGAAAAAGCAATTCACATTGGTCTTGAATCGCCGTAAAGGGTTCTTGGTGGGAAACACAGTCCTGGGCAAATAATTCCAAAAGGATGAGGTTCTCTATACAAAAGACTGCTTGAAAAAGGGTTGTATGAGAGGTGACAAGCTGAATTTCATACGGATGTGAAGCTTTAGCGCGCCATGTATTCCTAGCATGCACTTCTTTGGGAGGAATTAAACAGACTATATCCATTGAACACTTTCCATGAAAATACTTGCCAAATAGGCTCAAGTCGCCAATCGTTCTTGGATGTTCCAAGGAATCAATGTTGCTGGTTATTTCTAGGTCTTCAATCAGGCGAACAGCTCTCCTCTGAACAGAATTCAATAAATGCAGTGTATGCTTAGCACCATCGTTGATCGAGTTTGAGCTTTAGACAGAATTAACAGTTGTTGTGGAGTGTAAAGTTTTCTAGTTCGAAATAATACTCCCAGCATTTGAGAAGCATTCTTTGCCATGCTTGCAACATGTTCATGCCAAGACATATTTGCTTCCAAATTAATGCCCAGAAAATTGACTAATGATGCTAAAGGAATGGAGAGCCCGATATAACTATGTCGGATTCAGCAACGTTAACGTTGCTCTAGGTTGGAGTCCTGGTCCTTTCTAGTAGATCGTTAATACAAAAGAGAAAGATAGTAGGAGACAGTATGGAGCCTTGGGGCACACCGGTTGATAGTGAATGTCACTCTTAAAGAATGCCCTTTGAGAAAACACGAGAGCCATAAACAGAACTTTTTAGACATACCATAAGAGCGTAGCTTAACCAACAATCCATAGTGCCAAACATGGTCGAATGCCTTAGATATATCAAGAGCAATCGCTCGAGATTCCCCAAAGTGTTCAACTGCGTTGTTTCTTTCTTACTTTTCGAATCCAGTCTTCCTTCTGTAGCATTAAGCTATACGAATAGCATTCTCACTGAACAGGAAAAAATCCTTCAAAGACCAAGTTGTTGCGATATTTGGGCAATGGAGTAGATGGTGTTGGTCTTCTGTAGCTCTACATTCACAACTTGTTTCCCCGTTGATGTATTCCAATTTTTTGTGAGTTTTCTTTCATTCAGGGTAGGGTAAGTCATGGCCAGCACTTATTTTTTCTGTAGGTCCTATAAAATTTAGTGATGTTGTGTTCTTCCACCTATTCAGTCAGGCACTGCTTATAGAGAGCAAAACTTAGTGGATTATGGCAAGGAAGCTTTTCCTAGATCTTAATCTGGTTCTTCCTGAGGATGTCCGTACATTGTTATGATTTTGGTTTCCTCTGTCTACCTAAACTACTATGTCTCTCCTGATTTTAGAGGGTGCAAATTCTGCAATGGCGTAAAGCTGCTTGGTTGCAGTTGGTTTCAAGTAGCCGGTTATGACCCTGACAGCGTCATTCAATGCCGCATCGACTAGTTTGGCATGCGTCGGGTTGCTCCACACTGAAGCTGTGTATTCTGCTGCTGATAGACTGTGAGCCATGGTTGATGTTCGTAGAACCTGTGGCTGAACACTCCACTTTGTGTTTGTTAATTCCTTAAGATATTATTCCATGCCATAATTTTCTATTTTGTCTCCTGACAGTGAGTATGCAGCTTAAGGTTCGGTCTACTTTTACACCTAAGTACTTTGTCTTATTACAGTGTTATAGTTGATTGCCTCTCCAGCTGATGTTCAGAATTCTTTTTTATCTCTATTTCTCAGATAGAATACAAGTTTTCGCCGGATTCGATTTTACATGGTTTTCTTCATAGTAGAGGGAGAGGTTTTTTAATGCTTGTTGAAGTTTGTTCTCGACTTCCTCGAATGTGCTAGCCTGGGCTGTTAGCGCTGTGTTTTCTGTATACATAAAAGATTTTATCCTGTTTCGTAAAGGTATATTATTTATACATATATTATACAAGACCGGTACAAAAATGCTACCCTGAGGTCACGAAAAAAAACGTTTATTTTGTAGCATAACATGAACTTAGCTGACTTGTAATCTTTATTGGTGTCATAGACTTTTTGACAAGTTTTCTATGGTTTTCTATGTCGTAGGCTGCTGTTAGACCAATGAATATTGCTCCAGTTATTTGTTTCCTTTCAAAACCATCTACTATGTGTTAGATTTTATTTTTATGAGTCTAGCACACGTGCTGCAAGGAAGTCCCTAAAGCGTTACAGGACCGACACGTGTGTTAGGTTAAGAAAATTGTAAGCAGCAGGATTTGCCCGGCCTAAAGCCAGCTTGATCCTTTTTTATTACTTTGACTATGCTATCGGATATACGATTTAGTATGAATCGCTCGAGTACCTTCATTAAGTGGCAGAGAAGAGACACTGGTCTGAAGTTCTGCGGTGTCTGCCGGAGTTTTACCTAGTTTCAGCGGTGCGCCTCATGTGAGTGTTAATAAGTTTCTGTACGCAGTTGTTGAATAGCAGGAATATCCACTTCATCGTAAATAGTCCAGCAGCCTTATTGTTCTTCATCTGGAGTATAGCTTGTTTAAGCTCATGTTCGGTAAAGGGTATTTCTAAGTGAATGTTTTCAGTTCCTGTATCTCTAGTAATTATTGCTCTTAGGGCTCTGTTTGAGGGCTTTCTGTTAAGTAGCAGCTGATGGGCGATTGGTCCAGAGTAGTGTCAGAAAGGTTCATTGGTGGTGGTGTTGGATCGTTACTGAGGTTCTATATTAATTTCCATACTCTTCTGCTGTTTTTGTCTCATACTCAGGTCAGCAGTTAAATGACGCGTTGTTCCAAATATGTTTTACATTAATTCCACAAGTCTGCAAAAAAAAAATTGAGAGCTGTTTTGGTTTTTTTGCGTAATTCTTATGTTTTTGGGTGTACTGAATCCGAAAATGACTTTCATTTTGTCATAGGACGTCACGTTTTCTGACAATGTAGATAAAAGACTAAAAAAATTTTTTTAAATTTATTATTGCGTAACAAAACTTAGTTTTTTATCTAAAATACATTCATTAGTAAGCACTAAACACATTTCTTTTTCCCAGTGAGACTCCTTTTGGTACATTTTCGCTTGTAGGAAGCATCTGAAAGGTCTCTCTGAAGCGTCCAACAGTAGTCTGCCATCATTGAGACGCTCCATCTTCCCTGGTATCTTTTTTCCATCTCCTTAATATCTTGGTGAAATCGTTCACCTTGCTCTTCACTCAGATTTCCTAAATTTTCTGGAAAGTAGTCGAGGTGGGAATGAACAAAATGTACTTTTAAACTCATTAGGCAACCTAAAGCTTGAAATGCTTTTAACATTCTTTTGACGATTTGTTTGTAGTTAGGGTCTTTGTTATTGCCTAAAAATTTCTCTATGACCTCTTTAAAGGCAATCCACCCTTCTCTTTGAGGATCCGTCATGGTTGTGATGAATTGTGGATCAGCCATAAGCCGTCTAATATCTGGTCCAACGAAAACACCTTCCTTCAACTTTGCCTCTGAGAGGCCTGGAAACTTTGATATTAAGTATTTGAAGCAATTTCCATCTCTTGGAAGTGACTTTACAAATTGCTTCATCAATTCCAGCTTTATGTGACGCGGTGGTAGAAGCACTTTATGAGGAGGCACCAAAGTTTCATTCAGGAGGATTTTCGTCAACTTTAAGCTCCCTCGGAGGCCAACACTTTTTGATCCAATCATTTGCTCGGTCTCTACTCTCCCATAGACACAAAAAGCAAGGGAATTTGGTAAACCCAGATTGTTGTCCGAGCAACATGCCCAAGATTTTTAAATCACCGCACACTTGCCAACCGTGGTCTTTATATTTTAATTTGCAAAGAACCAATTCCAAGTTCTTGTAGGTTTCCTTGAGGTGTACGGAATGACCGAGAGGAATGGACGCATAGAAACCGCCATTGTGAAGCAGAACTGCTTTAAGGCTTCTTTTTGAAGAATCTATGAAAATACGCCACTGTGCTGGGTCGTATGAGATCTTAAATGTATCCATCAAACCTTCAATATTGGTACAATAAACCAACTCGTCCTCTTGGGCAAAGTAGGAAGTGAACTGCGTCTCACGATATCTAAACCAGGAGGAAGACACTCCCGGCAAAAGTAAGTTCCTGCTTTTGAGCCTTGATCCAAGCAACTTAACAGCGTTTTTGGGAAGATTCAAGTCTCTTACCAAATCATTTAGCTCGGCCTGGGAAAACAATTTCGGACTGCTGTCATCTTCAAATTGAAAACTTTATGAGGTGCCCAAACTTTATCCTGATCTCCAAGTTTTAAGCCAAAATACGTGAAGTATACTTTTTCTACAAAGTCCGTAATATTAAGTTGTTGCTTTAATACCATATATTCGCCACAAATATAACAGAAACTGCCAGACGAATTCACACACTTCCGCACAGATGACATTGCACTATATTGAACCAAGATCTATAAAACAATGACGAGTTAACACGTAATTGTACCGCGCCACTTTCTACACTATCGGAGCGCGCACGTTCTGGTTACAACGTTTATGTTTGTTAATTTAGCTCACACAGGGCGTTCTTTATTTAGAAAGTAATCATAGTTATGGCCTGTATACATTTAAAAAGAGTAATCAAAATAAAATTGTACCTATTTATTTATGACTTCAAGTTAGTCCAAAAAATCCCTTTTTTATAGTAAAATTTTGCATTTTGCAAAATAACCTGACGTTCTGGAATTTTTTGAGTATTTTTTTAGTTTTCAGAACACCTAAACACATAGAAATCAGTTGAAAACATCCAGACAGCATTTTTGTTGCAGACCTGTGTTATAAGATCACCTGTTAATCTTTGCTTACCAAAGCGATATTATTGGTCGTTAATATTCAATCCTTCAAGATATTTTAAAAGATGCTCATTGATAGCATTTTCCATGTCTCTTGATAATATTGAAAGCAGTGTAACTGGTCGATAGGTGTTTGGCAAGGTGTTCTTGCATTTTTTTTGATATCGGTTGAACTGTAGCGCATTTGCTGTAGGAAAGAAATATTCAATTTCTGTCGGATAGGTTAAAAAGCCTACAGAAAAGTAGTGTTAATTTTCTCGCACATTGTTTTGAGTACTATGGTAGGTATTCCGCTAGCGGTAGAAGCTTGTTTGGTATCTAGCTTCTTTAAAATACGTTTTATGATACGCTGTCGGAATACAATATCGGACACTGGGATTGCACTATGGGAATAGTTAGCGATGTTTTTCCTTGGAAATCGACAGTAGAATATAAAGCAAAAAGTTCAGCTAACACGCTGATTTTCTTAACTGGTGTTGTTGCAATAGTATTATCTGGCCGTGTGAGTGGTCGCATAGTGGCTGTAGTGAAATTTTGACTAATGACCTTAGCCAGAAGGACTGGAATTGTTAAGACAAGCAAGTTTAATTTTAATTCTTTGATTATGTGACTCCTTGATTTCGAGATAATTTCTTTGCAACTGTTCCCGGTAAAAACAAAAATATTCCGATTTATAAAGTTTTTTCACGATATTTTCAGTAGGTCAGAAGCAACTGCTTTTTTGAATTTTCGGTCGAACCAAGGCTTGCCGTTGGAAGGGCATTTCTTTCAAAAAAGGATGTAAGTTATTAAAAACAGGTACTCTTTTTCACAAAACTGTAAGACGTTTCCATTGGTAAACTTCTTTAGTCATTTCTACAGATTCCTTATCGATTAGTGCTCTAAAGTGATAAAAATAATATAAATATTCTATCTTCACAAGGATTTGAACCATATCGATAGTTCAGATTCTGGTAGATAAATAAAAATTATTAAATGAAATACTGACACTAGTTAGCGATTCATGACTAATACCTCACCATTGCACAGTGTCTCGACTAGTACAAGCTAGCGGGACAATATTATTTCTTCACTTATTTCAATTGTTTATGTATATTCCAGGTATCTTAAGCTATTTAAAAAAAAAAAAAAGTTGAAAAATGTGTACTATATGTGTATTAATCGAAATATGTAGCTGCAAGACGGAAGTGGTTTACTAATGTGTCTCATTTGTTCACTATTGTCGCTAATTGTTCTTTAGTTAGCTACATACGTCTACCTACTCATTACGTGTGAAAAGCACAATCATGTTTGTTTACAAAAAAATTTCTAGGAAAAAAATAAAAATCATAATGATAGTACCCACATTTATTAATGTACAAAATATTATTTCTTTTAAAATAAATTAGTACAATAACAGTATCTATATATCAATTATTTACAATAACAAGGTGTATAAGTAAAAGAAATATAATATTAAAAAACTTATATACTAAGGCATGAATTATAAGCAACTACACCACACAATAAAATAAGAATAATAATTACAATAAAAAAATACTTAAACCTACTAATCACCATCAGATGAGTCGTCATCACCGCTCTCCTATTCAGTAGAATATTCAGAGAGTAAATAATCCTCCTCATTTAATTCGTGATGATGACTTACTGATGGTGTTTCGAATGGCAATGAAGGTGGGATAATCAACTGCAGAACCTCCGATGGCAAAGAAGTAAATTTTCTTCGCGGTAATTCTCTATACGAGTTGATAACAGGATCAGACGTAATTAAAAGCATTCTCGAAAGATCTGTATTTGTGGCAATACGTGACCGCTTCCTGGTGTGCCGTTCACGGAATCTACGACAGTCTTTATTTCTTGCCTCCTGGGCTTCTTCGGAGAGTTGTCCAATGGGAAGAAGAAAAGACTTTCTAACTTCTGCGCTGTGTACAAGAATTTTATGCACAGTAACGGGCATGGAATACCACGAATACAGATCAAGGTATAATTTTCTAGTATCAACACAAAACTTTTCGAATTCTATATTACTTGTTATATCCCGATGACAAAGTTCTTAAAATTACATGAAATCTACGAATAAGGTTTACGTCTAATCCTGTAATTTCGCTGCTCAATTCAGCTTTGGAAAAAAATCTACGTGCTGTGTTTCCATCGTTTGTGTTACCATACCCAGGTTTTGGTTTATCTACAATGAGACACATACGATCTTTAAAACACTTTTTGTATCTCTTGTGAGCGTTGCTTCACAATAGCTTTGTCGTTATCTCCCCTGACTTGCGACTTTTTTATTTCTAAACGATAGCTGATGTGAAGCAAACATTCAAACGTGCGGATCCATGCATGTAAAGTAGATAAACCAAATGCAAGGCGTTCTTCGTTGCTAGAATATTTCTTTGACTCCTCGTTCATAGTAGACGGGGTGGCACCGCAAATATAACACTTTTGTGTTGAACTTGTGTCTCTTAAGGCATTGCACACTTTGCCATCAGTCATTGTCAACAACAAATCGTGTTTAACAGAGATTTGAGATCCAGCAACGTTACATAATGTTGGAAGAAGCTGACTTACTTCATCTAAAATTTTAGAAGTTTCTTCTTTCGTAAACTCTTTTGTCTCCTTGGCAAAAATAAACTTAATAGGACGGCAATATAAAGTAGAGGAAGGTCTTGGATTTTGCCAGATCACAGTTTTCGCCATCAAGCAGTCTCAAAGGGACAAATGAGTATACGAACAAAAATTCGTCTGTAGCGTTAGTGTTCTCAAATTTCTGCTTATACGTGCTATGTCCCGAACTCCCATCACAGCCCCATTTTGCTTACCAACGTATAATATGAACGAGGTAACACACTTCTAATGACTTCCGTCTGAGCTTTAACTAATCGTTCAGCCGTTTTATCCAAAATCGCCTGAAGTTTAAGTTCAGCTCGAGATTCAGTCACAGAAATATATTCGTCAGAAGGACAACAAGAAGTTTTGGACTTACCTAAACTATAAAACGATGGATACACTTGATGTCCCGCTTTCATTGACCATTTTCTTGTTTGTTTATATGAGTGAGAAGTCGATTTCGAGTCCACATAATAAGCTAAAGCTTCGTCTGGTGTTAACTGCCGACTTTGTTCAGAACACTTATTCTTTTCTCTAGTTTCACTGACCGCGACGTTATGGATCTGTTTAGCAACACTTCGATGCCCTTCTTTTCGAGTAGCTAACTCAGCTGCTGTAATAAGCTCACTTGCACTTCGCGATTCCAAAAGATCTTCTACTCTCCGTCTCTTCGTTTTCGTTGATGAATCTTCAAATGATTTTCTGGGTCGCCCTACGGAAAGAGCCGCTGATGATGTTGAAGTGCACGGCTGGTTAACACACATCTTTATTTCGATTCCGGATCCCTCTAACCAATCTTTATGTTTGATTAGAAACATTTCTTTGTTACACTTTAAAGAAGTCCACTTTTGATTGAATTTTGCTGAAAGGCTTGATATTTTCATTTTGAGTCGTTTTAGAGAATCGTCAGAAACATCAGACATATTGAATTTTTCACTTATATAATAAAAAATGCCACTGTTTCGTTCAGTTTTGTAATGTTTTAGCCATTCTTCAAAAAAAAAAAACTCCATTTTCGTCATAATCACGACTCGTTCTGAAAAAAATAAAATAATTTTACTTTCGGGCCTTTTCGGGGTCTATAATATATATGAATCTGTACCTGAATGTTGTAGGTATTACATACAGAAAAATCTAGGTGGATATATGTGGATAAAAAAAGTTGCTACTTTTAAAGTTTACAATTAATGTAAAATTTGCTGGATTTATCTATACATTTACAAATTGATATTACACCAAAAGTATACATATTTTTTATAAAAAATTATAAGTCATAATAGAGTACATACCTTCAACAGAATATTCCATCACAAAAAACTCGTTTCACTTTGTTACCAATTTTAAAATATATTATCACAAGTGTGCATAAAATGCAACTGATTTGCAAATGAAAATGACCTCTCTTATAAGGGTTACTTTGACCCCCTGATAAGATACCTTTATGAGGTGATAAAGAAATTAATTCTGGGAATTCGTTAAATGGAGGGGGTTGTTTACAAGTCGTTATCAGTGGTTCCTGGAAATTACGTCATGAATATTGTCTCGCTAGCATGTTCTTGCCGAATCACTGTGCATTGGTAACAAAACTTGACCATCACCATTAAACTTGGCCAATGGTGATGACAGCAGAGAACGCTTACCTACTTGGAATGTGTAATAACAATTTTGATATTATAAAATATATCTTCCATTTTATTACAACGTACAAGAAAATTATATTATATGGAAACTTTACGGTTATGACGGTATTAAATTCCTACTTTTTGGAAATATTATATAGATAAATCCTTTAACATTTAACTGCACACATTTTATCTCGACTTAAATTCACAATTAAATTTTTACAACTGAAGTTTTAGTTACAATGGAATTCCACTGAAATTGCGGTAAAGTTAGTTAAACAATGTAATTAAATCATTTGAGTATAGCGAACCTTTTACTTGCGAGTAGCAAAAGTTCTGTTGATCTACAAAAAAAGATTTTTAATCTATTCGTCTTTATTGGACAATTTTACAGCACTGTGAATAGACAGTTCTAAAGAAATGATATATTTACCCAATTTATTTATAAATATTATTATATAATTATATATTATATAAATATATTCATTGTGACACCAAAAAATAATTCTAAGCTCTCCATATAGTGCATAATTTTTCACTGCATTATTCATTAAAAATGTTTAACTATAAAACTGATCTAATTTTGCTATTAAGAGTATAAATTGACTAACCAACCAAGCAGGCACCTAATCAAGGAATAAAACCGAACTTCTTCCTGCCCCGACAATTTCAAGTCCCTTTTGTCAGTCCCTAAGACCATTAGACAAAATTTTACTAAATTCGCTATGCTGCCACTCACACGGCTAGATAATACTAGTGCAACAACACCTGTTGAGAAAGCCAACTTGTTGACCGAACTCTGCTTCATATTCTACCGTCGGGAAGGAAAAACACCACCCACTATTCTCATAGCGTAGTCCAAGATGTCCGAGATTATCTTAAGACAGATTAAATTAATAAATAAAATTTCTGGCGCTGATAGAACACTACCATAATATTCAAAAATGCGCGAGCGAACTAACAGTAACACTTTTGAACCTATCCTACAGATAGGGAATATTTCCTTCTTGCTGGAAATGCGCTACAGTTTAGCCGATACCTAAAAACGGTAAGGAGACTTTGCCAAAGAACTACCGACAAGTCGCACTGCTTTCAATAATATCAAAAGTTAAGGAAAAAGCATCTTCTAAAATATCTAGAAGGATTAATATTAGTACCGACCATCAACATGGCTGTCGTAAGCAAAAATCAGCTTGAGATGTTCTAGCATATGTAATACATATTTGGAACAATGCAATTGAACATTTTGAAGAACTTCAAGCGGTTGCACATGATATATTTAAAGCATTCGACCATGTTTAGCCTAGCGGATTGTTGGCTAAGCTGCGCTCTTATGGTATGTCTGAAACGTTTTATTTATGGCTCTCGTGTTTCCTCAGAGCGCATTTCGATTTCTTTCTCTTACCTGCACTCAACATCGGTGTGCCCAAAGACTCCATATTGTCTCCTACTCTCGTCCTCATTTACATTAATTATCTGCTGGACCAGGAATCCAATCTACAGCTATTCAGATGACAGTACGATTATTTCTTCATTCATTTTCAATGCTCGAACATTGGTTACTCATGCAAATATCTGCAGACAGCACGAAGTCGTTCAACTTAACAAAGACCTGAAAGAAATTTTATCTTGGGATGACTGTAACCAAATAGAATTTAACTCAGGCGGCAGTTTCCTCTACCATCGTCAGTTAATTTGCTGGGTGTTAACTTGGGAGCAAATATGTCTTGGGAATACTATTTTGACCTAGAAAGCGTTACACTCCACGACAACTGTTACTTTTGTACAAAGCTAAAATTCAACCAACGATGGAATAATGTTCCCATGTTTGGGGCTCTGCTCCCAAATATACACTTTATTTGTTGGATGCTGTTCAGAAGAGAGCTGTTCGCCTGATTAGAGACCCAGAACCCACCAGAAATTTTGATTCCTTGGAACATCCAAGAATGGTTGGCAACTTCTGTCTATTCTAACTAATAACTAGTCCAAAACCCCAAATTCGACAAACTGTTTAAAATTCAAGAATAATCGGCACAGACTATCGCCCAGGTTCACCCTGTTAGGTTCTGTAGATTATCTTAGTCAAATGCCTACGACCTAAAATTGTTAGCTCTAGCTCAGGTATATGGTTCCGTCTTTTGTTTTCCCTGTTAATTCGATCTATATTTTCACATAAATCGGAAGGCGCCACCGAAATTTTATTTCGAATGAAAGCGACCTTGCAGGCGTAGTATGTGGCCAGAGATAAAAAAAAAAAACTTCCAAAAAAATTAAAATGTTTGTTGACTGATAGTTTATTTTAAAAGAAAGGACATTAAATACAGTAGAAAACAAAGTATCTATTTTGAATAAAAAAAAAATTCAATATAGTACAAAAAAAGTATCCCTAGCAAAATAAAAATGGAGATCGAACTCCCTTCTTGCAACAACGTGACTTATACTAAATATATTAACCAAAATTTACTTCTAATAGAACAAAAGTTAAATTCCTAAACCTTGTCTTACAACCACAAATTTTCCAACGAGACTAAAACCTTACATATCTAAATCTTAAAGCTGTAGTGTGAACAGAGGTATCGTTCTTGAAACTAAATATAAAGGTAATATATTTGTGATCAAAATAGTGATAAAAATTAACTCTGTAAAAAACTCCGAACCACGGGTAATCTGATACTTTTGACTCGAGTGTATAATAACACCAAATTTTCCCTTGTGGTTCGTAGCTTAAATTTTACAGTATAACTTATCTGAAATTATTCCATCTATCCCTAAGTGGATGGTACAGATGGAAATTACTGATGGAAATACCAAAGTTGTTGGCTGGGATAAAGCTATGTCCTGCTTAATAGACTTTGAATCTGACTCCAGCACGTGGTGGGATTCGCTGTAGAGACCGAAATGCTCGGTTTGCACGTGAATTGCACGAAACCAAAGTTTATTGGTAGTAAGTCCAGAATTACCTTTACACCAAAAACAAACCAGAGGGAAAAACTAAAATAGACAAAATATAAAATAAAAACCCTGGAACAATAAAATACCCTAGTTTGGGGCATTATATTCCAGTCTGTGTGTGAAAATTCTCGAAGAGAATTTGATTGACACAGTCACACAGAAAAAATAAAATTCCATTAGATGATTACTTACCTCGAGTATTTACAATGCCCTCCTGCAGCTTCAGAAAGAAAATATATCGCCTCTAAATGGCTGGCTCGCGGTATCTTATCCAAATTTACCAATAATACCATAACCGGAACTTCAGTTTTCCATCAATCGGCACTTGGCCGTTTTTCTAAAAAAACTTTATTGAAAATATTGAACACTTCACTGAAAATCTAGTAGCAGAGGAAGAAACAATTAACGTCGTTTTCCTTTAAATACAATAGCCTCACTACGGAAGTTTATTTCAGCTTCCTGAAGACAAACAGGTGCACCTTTTAAAAAATAATAACCACAAAAGTTTAGAACGCCAGCCTGTGTTGAAAATTACAAGATAAGAAAGATAACTCGAGGGTTATATCTTATTCATCTTGCATCTCAAGATGAAAAGAAACCAGACGAATCTACCACCCTCGATCCTTTAGAATCAATTCAACAACGTGGAGGTGGAAATCCTTGAGCAACCAGTCATTAAGACATGTGCACATCCGACTTTTCCTTCAGATATCAAATTACCGTTGTTCATTAAAATAGGATATATCTGTTAATTTTATGTAGGAAATTTAAGTTTTCCTAATTATTCCCACTGGAAAAAACCACCAAGAACCAACACATAATAGTTCCTTACAGCTTAATGGTAATACTTAAAAGATTTTTTAACAAAAAAAAAGGAAAGGTTGCGTATCAATGTAAAAAAAACAATGAAATGCAAAGTCAATTAATCTCAATTCGAAAAATTGTTAAAAACAAAACCAATCAGGTATTTCCATTTATTATTTTAATTTGAAATAATTTAATATACAATTCAATTTGTGCCAATTTATCTCCATCAACGATGGTAAAAATTAAAAGCGAGAAGGATTTTCTCAAAGGTCAATTTTGACCATAACAGCATTTACCATATAAAATTTAATAACGTGGATACAAGAACCAACTGGACAACTAAACGTTTTAAAAATTATGGTTTAAATAAAACATAGGTCGGACGTTATATTCCTTCTATTTTAACATCGTGGAACAAACATGTTTCACAATCTTATCATTTGGCGTTTTGTATATACTGATCTGGAACCATCTCAGAGTAATGAAATCAATAAACGAGAGAAATCGTTTAGGATCACTCCAGATCGATAGAACTGTTCTCAACTGAAAAAATTGGTAAAATCAATCGGCCGAATAAGCAGTTCTACAATAAATATTAAATTTAAGTTTCTGATAGTAAAAAATAACTTAATCTAAGCATTAAAATCGATATTTTAAATGATAGGTATTTTATAGTAAGATATTATTCATATAAAAAGGAGAGCGGGCTTCACAACTAGAACTTAACATTTTCTTTTGTATACAATTTCTGTTAAAATTGAAAATAATGAAAAATGAATATATTTTCAGGTTCTTCAACTCCGAAAACCCTAAAAAAGAATTCGAGTCAACCTCTCTAATACCCTCGCTTCCTCTTTAACCCATTATACTTATAATTCATGCATAAAAGTAATTCATTATCCTAACTAAATCCAGCAAAAATTCTAATATTATTTTATATATTAAAACTAATCTAAATATAGTCACTCCTACCTCTTGCACCTGCTTCCTCAGAAGCGATACCGCTTAAAAATTACAATTTCTTTTGCTACTTCAACAACAGAAATATAAAGCCAGCCAAATTCAGAATAATTTACACCAGCTTAGATATGTTAAAATTAAATAGTACCGGGCATTGAGATCATATATCAAATGGTATCATATAGAGTTTAAATGGTCATCCTTGAACCAATTTTAATGAATGATATTTCTTCACTTCACAAATGACACTGCATATATTTAATTCTCAAATGAAACAGAACAAAATAAAATACTTCGTTTTCCATATGATGGAGTTATTCAAAACTGAAACCTGAAATTTCCCTAGATTCTCTTAAAATAGGAAGTAATGAAAAATGACGTGATTTTCAAATTCCTTTCTCCCTATGTATTTAACGTAGGTAATTTTATTTAACATTTGTTTATTATTTATTATTTCAAAAATTAGGAAAATGGTTTACGATTGATCCGTTGCATATACGCAGTTCAAAACTAAATACTAAATTAGACTTTCTTGAGTAAAGAATAACTTATGAGAAACAGAGAGAGAGAAAAGAGAGACAGATGTAAATAACAAAAACATGTTGAGCGAGAGAAATTTCATATTGAAATTGAAAATAATAAGAAAAGAACTTAATTTTCAGATTCCTCGATTATAAGAATTCAACCAGCTTAGGACTTTGGAATTTTTACCATAAGGACATTATACATTTGTCACCACTACACCAAACAACTTATTTTTCATTTTAGGCGCGTTTCGTTAACCATGCATCATCACGAGAGATAATTGGTTAAAACTAACAAAATAATCATAGCATGACAGAAAATCATTAGATTCATACGAAAGTATTGAAATAATAAAATGTAAAAATAGTCTAAATAAAGACGAGGATCTATCCATTCATCACACTTTTTATGCAGGAGCAGAGAGCAAGATCAGCTAAAGCCGATATACGTCCTTTCCTTTCTTTATATCCCTCACTTTCATTTAGAATATGTGTCCCACTGTCACCTGGTGAGATTGGTAGTGCGACCTTATCAAAAAATTAGCCAAAAAAAGCAAAGATCGGACGTAAAGTACCAAAGTCAGCATTGTTTCCCCTTTATATTGATCTTTGTCTTTTAGAGTTACGGCTAAACATCTAATAGTGGTATTAGTACTCTACTTTTACAGTTACTGCTATTCTTTTAATAGCGATATTAGTTCTCTACTCACTTATAATATAAGATACAAAATCTTATTTTATCTATGCTCTTCACTCTTGAATTAAAAGTTTTCGCGGTTTCACACCCGATGGCGCTGAAGTTTGTTGGCTACTGACATTTTTGAGCGTTGAGCCTTTTAAATCTCTAGTGCTAATAACTCTTCGCCTAGATTAGCTGATGAACTTAATATGGAGCGAAACACGCATGTCCTGTCCTAGTTCGGTGCATTTGGCATCCTTTTTTTTTGATACAAGACCAGAAAGCACGGTTTTTCGTTTGCGGATGCAGATATATATCCTTTAAGTGTATCTTCACTTCATTCAAATTATTAATGAAACCGCTTAACAAACCCAAATATAACTTAAAAGTAAGTAAGCTATCTATTGCTCAGCCACCTAGTTACTTGGCAGCTTACATATTTGCATTTTATTGTTTGTAGCTAGCTACGTTTTTTCAGTAGCTTACTCAGCTCTATCCTTGGGATGTTTTTCAGGCAGGATAATGGAAAAATATTGGGGTATATTTTAAATAATTCCAGAAATTAATTATAAGAAAATTGTTTTCTTATAAATATATATATTTTTTAGATCTTTTGAATCAGATTGTTAATGTATGTTCCATGTAAAAATCCAATAATTAAAATCTACAATATGCTACCAACTAAATCATCATAATGTTTTTATATAAAAATAATTTTTTACTCTGTTTTTGTATCTTACATGACGTTACGATGATAATAAAAATAATTAATTGCGTTTTACTCAAAATTCCAAAAATCGATTTACAGGGTTTTAACGTTTTAGGGAATAAAAGCATATTCAATTATTAATCTTTCATGCTCGTGTCACTCACGTGCTAAAGTAAAGCTCTGCTATTTCCCCAAAATTATATTCAAATTAATTGAGCTATTTTGGACCACAAAATGAATAATGTCATATCAAACTTTAACAAAATGCACGGAGCACTAAAAACGAAAATAAAATTACAAGAAGAATTTTGGTTCATTGATTTCATAGAACGGATGCTTTTACGGTTTGATCAAATGAGAAAATAAATCGCATCAAATGAGTGACTTTTTTTGACATGCTATTGCACGAGCGTCTTTATAGATCTTTGCAATTAAAACTGAATAAACTTGGCTGATATTTACTGGACAGTAACGTAGTATATTAATCAGTTTCCATGTAAGATGCAGACCATTATATAGATTTGGACCGTATTCATGTTACTAGTGTTTATAAATTTTGTTTGATTCTCTAATCGTCCGTTTAAAGGAATTGGACAAGAAAATGCTTGGTTGCTCTGATATTATTGGTATGAAGTACTTATTGCAGTACTGGGGTAATATCCCAATAAGATACAAGAAATTTTATCTTTGGCTGACAAGCCGTAATACGGAGAAACTCGTCCTGAGATTCATAAACAGATCAGAGAATAATGGTCACTACTGAAATATGGACATTGTTCATATACTTCAGCAGTTGATACAGATTTCTTATTACTAACCCTATCGATCGAGCTACCTAGCGGTAATTGTTAGTAACGCTAAGTCTGTGGTTTAGTGAGCACCCAAGAGAGAGCAGGAATGCTATTAAGTTATAGATTTTCACAAGCCAGAGATATAATTTGTTGTTTATTAAGATGTTACGCTAGTACTGTATTAAGTATTTCGAGTTTTGCTCTCTCGTTTGTCGTAGTGGCTACTGATTTTCCAGCGTTAAAATTGTTCGAATCTTGAGTAATTAAGTAATTTGACTATTTTGTCTGACGCTTAAGGATATGTAGATTAAAATCATAATAACTTATACTGACAATATTTATTGTTTTTAAAACCAAAATTATAGCAAGAAGCGACCAGCAAATCAGTCTTCTTATAGATTAAAGAGCTGTCAAAATACATCGTGGAACCTTAAGCTAAACGTAGCAAAATCACTCCAATTTGACACAGTCGAATCTTAAGAACCATCATTTTTCATTTTTTTACTTGTTGCAAAATCAGATATGAATCAATGACAAAGGATTGTTATCTGAGTTTTCCGTAACATTTAAGTGAGACCTGTGGATTTTTATTTATTAAGCGCATAAATAAAAAATAACCGGTCAAGTGTAAGTTGAACTTGTACAATTATTAGTGCTCCGTACGTTGATTGCTTTCAAAATAAAAAATGTTGTTAGGGTGGCATAAAATGATCAGTGACTTATTGATGAACCAACACGGATCCCTGATCGAGACGGGGAGTTCGCCAGTCTTCTTGATCTGTTTTTAACCGCCAATCCGGAAATTTACACGATCAGCCTAAATCCGCCGTTAGGTTCTTCCAACCATAAACTACTTTCGACATCGAGTATTGTACCGATCAGTGACAGAGAGGCGCCTAAACCGCGCAAGATTTGGCACTACAAATCTGCTAAATGGGCAGATCTCATGGAATATTTTCGAACTTTCCCTTGGTTAGACGTTTGTTTTCGATCCGAAGACCCATCTGACTGTGCCAGGGAGGTTTCCGATGTTATTTTGGCCGGTATGGAGGCTTACATCCCTTTTTCGAAGAAATGCCCTTCCAACGACAAGCCTTGGTTTGACCGAAAGTGCAAAGAAGCTGTTGCTTCTAAACATCTTGCATACCGACAATGGCGTGAAAATTCTAACACCATAAATCGTAACACCTTTGTTCGTGCCAGGAACAGATGCAAAGAAATTATCGACGAAACCACGGAGGCACACAATCAAACGGAATTAGAAACAAACTTCTCGCTTGTCCCAACAATTCTAGGTCCTTTTGGTCAGTCGCTAAGGCAGTTAGTCAAAATTTCACCAAATCCACCCTTCACAGCCAGATAATTCTATCGCAAGGACACCTGTTGAGAAAGCGAACTTGTTGGATGAACTCTTTGCTTCACATTCTACTGTCAATTTCCAAAGAAAAACATCACCTACTATTCCCATAGTGCAGTCAAGGATGCCAGATATTGTTTTCAGACAGCGTATCATAAAACGTATTTTGATGAAGCTAGACACCAAAAAGGCTTCTGGCGCTGACGGAATACCTACCTAGTTCTCAAAAACTGTGCGAGGGAACTAACACCAGTTTTCTGTAGACTTTTCAACCTATCCTACAGAAAGGGAATATTTCCTTCCTGCTGGAAATGTGCCACAGTTCAGCCGATACCTAAAAAAGGCAAGAAGACCTTGCCAAATAACTACCCACCAATCTTACTGCTTCCAATAATATCGAAAGTCATGGAAAAGGCTATCAATCAGCATCTTCTAAAATATCTTGAAGGATTCAACATTATTAGCGATCACCAATATGGCTTTCGTAAAAATAGATCAACAGGAGATCTTCTGACTTATATAGCACATGTTTGGAACAAGGCAATTGAACCCTTTGGAGAAGCTCGAGCGGTTGCTCTTGACATATCCAAGGCATTCGACCGTGTTTGGCACGATGGGCTGTTGGCTAAGCTACGTTCTTATGGTATGTCTGAAAAGTTCTGTTTGTGGGACTCATGTTTCCTCAGAGAGCGTTCTTTACGAGTGGCAGTCGACGGATTCCTTTCTAACACCCCAAGGCTCCATGCTGTCTCCTACTCTCTTTCTCATTTATATTAACGATCTGCTGGAAAAGACCGAGAATCCAATCTACAGCTTTGCAGATGACAATACACTTATCTCTTAATTCATTTTGAACGCTCGAACGTCAGCTACTCAGACAAACATCCGCAGACGGCAGGAAAGTCATTCAACTTAACAAAGACCTGGAAGAAAAAGTCTATCTTGGGGTAACAGTAACCAAGTGGAATTTAACGGTACAAAAACCCAGGCGGCAGTTTTTTCTAAAAAAGTTAACGTTGCTGAACCCGACATAGTTATGTCGGGGCACTCCATTCCTTTAGCATCGTCACTCAATTTGTTGGTCGTTAATTTGGAAGCAAATATGTCCTGGCATGAACATGTTGCAGGCATAGCAAGGAGAGCTTCTCAAAAGTTGGGAATATTATTTCGAACCAGAAAGCTTAACCCTCCACAACAACTGTTAATTACAAAACTCAAATTCGACCAACTATGAATACTGCTCCGCTCCCAAACATACACTGCATTTGTTGGATTCTATTCAGAGAAGAGCTGTTCGTTTGATTGGAGACCCGGAACTGACCGGCGGCCTTGATTCGCTGGAACATCGAAGAACGGTTGGCGGCTTGACCGTATTCTACAAGCATTTTCATGGAAAGTGTTCTAAGGAAGTGGCGCGCTTAATTCCTCCCAGAGCGGTGCATGTTAGAAGTACACATCGCGCTAAAACTTCACATCCGTATGAGGTTCAGCTTGTTACTCCTCGTACAACGCTTTTCAAGCAGTCTTTTATATGGAGAACATCATACCTTTGGAATAATTTGCCCAGGACTGTGTTTCCCACCGAGTACAATTTACAGCGATTCAAGAACAACGTGAATCGCTTTCTCTGCACACGTGTCACTCCTGTAGCGCTCTAGGGACTTCCCTGTAGCACGTGTGCTAGACCCATAAAAAAATACACCCATATATTTATTTAAAATTATTTTAAACGGCCATTCATCATTAGCATTAAAAAAAGCAATTCGCATGCAAAGCATATAGGTAACGAAAACCGTTTATTACTGTGAAAAAATTTAAACTTAACTGAAAAAAAAAAACTATTTGTTCAAAATATAGACAAAATACACATAAAAATTCATAAATCAAGGTGAAAATTAAATACAGTGATCAAAAAGAGAATGCATAGTTTTTAACCCTGCATAGCATATTCTTTGGAGAACTGTATTTAAACCAGACAGGAACATGTAAATTATTATTAACTAAACTGAAAAGAGCATCGAAAAATTTATGGTTATTTTAAGTATAAATAACACATTTTTTTTCTATAAATGTAACAAAAAATGTTTGCCCTTTTATTTTTAAATTGTAAGAAGAAATGTCAATTCATTATCAAAGTCATTTTTTATTCCTGAGCTGAGGATCTTTTTTGTCGTCATCAGGTACATCTTCAGATTTATTACTCCAACGCCAGCAACAGCAGTGAGTCAATTTTAAATTGCACAACATTTCATTGTGCCCCAAAACACTTTTTTTTAAAGATTTAAATTAGTTTTTAAAATGGTTTAAACTACGTTTCGTGAGACACAATGTAGCAAATAAGAAGCTTTTTGTATTGAATATGGAAAATTAAAACAATAAAGCAATATTTAACTCATTTTTTTCAACGCTCATGGTTATAATACTATAGTCAATCAAGGCATAAAAACCTAATACTAATTATTGGTATGATTTAACCATACAGCTTTCGCACTCTCTATGCTGGGAACATTGACTTGTCCCAGATATACCTAGATATCATAAGGATTAAGCTCTCGCGATGCCGTTTTCAGGTTAGTTCAGTTAAGGGTGATGCTGAGCACTTCCCACAAATTTCCTGATAGTATGTGCTGTTGCCAAAAGTATATGCAGTGCGTTATTTACAGAGTTGTAAATCTTCTAGCCATAACACATAATATCGAACAATTTATATCATAATTTTCTACAATAATGTCTCAAAGGCATCCATTAAAAAAACAGAAACATGAAAAAATGTTATTAAATTTGATTATATTTTTGCTGAGATTTGTGAGTTATACGCTACTAACTTCAAATTATTAAAAAAAAATACAATAAATTACCTCATTATTTCTTTACTCTAAGCTAAATATTTTCCAACAAATTGTTGATGTTGATTTTCACATTATTATAAATTTCATTTCCATAATGCTAAAAAATATATAAATATATTTTTTTGTTATTCAGACAAAATTATAAAAAAATTTTATTATACAAAATTTCACATAATTTTTCGTAAATATTTTATCGGCAATCAAAACCTTAAGTTAATTTAAACTATTATCTATATTTTAGAATCAAGAAAATTTATAGTTATCTTATGAAAAGATAAAAAAATATCAAAAATTTTTATTAAAACAGAAAATGGTGTATAACATGAAACTTGTATATTTCTTTAAAATAAAATTACGCGAAACTATAATTTAATCTTTTCTCTTGTTTTCAGTCATTTTTAAGATAAGGAAGAATGTAATTTTACTGTTTAAATAATTCTATCTCCATAACGCAATCAACCAACCTATAATATTCTTTCTAACAATATTCAGCTGTGTTAATTCAAAAACCTTTCATTTTTTGACCTAAATGCTAACGAAAAAAATCTGTAAAATAAGTATTTGAAGTATTTGTATTCTATTAATTTTGCTGCTTACATTTGGCAGCTGAACAAAAATTGCAAAGCAAAAATTGTCCTTTTAATGTATGTAAGTGGCGTGATCCAAAAATTTCCAAATTAAAGCTATAAAATCTAAAATAGCTACTTTTGAGTTTCATGAGTACTGTCAAGTTCAAAGTACTCAATCTAAATCCGAATGCACCGGTGCCACCATTTTTTCCACTGGTCGAATATTTTTTTGACGATTGAGGCTGCTACTTCCTTCAGCGCCTATTGAGATTCGCATATGGGAGAACAGCCAAAAATGACAGAATGCCAAATCATACAAGAATGGGGCGGGGATAACATGCATAGAATTCCTTGCCAAAAACTGTTGTGTACAGAACGAACTATAAGCCAATATTGCCGTGATGTAGCAGGA
Organism: Pachyrhynchus sulphureomaculatus; assembly: GCA_019049505.1. Lineage (NCBI taxonomy): Eukaryota > Metazoa > Arthropoda > Insecta > Coleoptera > Curculionidae > Pachyrhynchus > Pachyrhynchus sulphureomaculatus. The sequence goes on along the minus strand of CM032455.1, from coordinate 58,533,663 downwards.
AACTCTTTTAATTGCAAACCTTCGGCTGTTCCATCAGAGATATTCAGATCTGTCCGACAAGAACTTTAACGAATGATTTGTCGGTGACACTTTCACACATGGTTGTAGTGGAAAGTCTTTCTGAACACTCATTGTCTTTCACCGAAGTTCGGCCTGCTTTAAATTGCGAGAAGCACTCAAAAATTTACGTCCGGCTCAGAACCTCGTCCTTAAATCATTTGATACGTTTCATTAGCACTTTTTTCGAGTTTAAAATAAAATCTTTTCGTATACAATGTAAAAATTACAGAGAGGCCCAATTAGAGCTTTACAGAAACGTGTAAGATTTTAATGAGTATGGTAAGAACAAGTAGTCAAACATTGTAGAAAATCGCAAACCTGTTTTATGCAAAAAGTCACTTAAGTCCACGTTCTTACCACCGCTAAAGCATTGAATAGCCCTCCCTGTCGTGTAGTAAAACATGCTTTGGATGCTTTCCAATGTTATCACTTATACTTATTAATTTTAATAGCCGAATATAAGTCTCCTCTCTCAGTACTTTCACCCCAAGACACTATGCAGTTGTTGCTTCAACAGTCATTCTCCAGGCATTTTGATCCTGTGCGACCTGACTTGACTCGTGCATACCCATACCAAGAAGAGATTTTACTTGGTCGAGCCATCTTGTTGGAGACCGTCCCCTCGATCTTCTACCTTCTACCTTCCCCGTTACTACAACCTTTTCCATCGCATCCACTTTCCTCATAACGTGACCAAAATATTTCAGGTACTGTCTATTATCTCTGTTTGAAAGTCGGTCATTTATACTAAGCTCTTCAAGAATAGATACATTAGTACGGTGTTCGGTATATGATTCTTCGATATGCCCAAATCTGAAACGCATCGATTAGTTTCTTGTCGCCTTGTTTAATGGTCCATGTTTCCAATGTGTAAGTTGCTATGCGAAATATAAGGCTAGGTAACAATCTTAACTTTGTGATTTTTGTGACAGCTCGATCTTTTCAAACCTTTGTGAGTTTGATCGTCGAATTTCTAGCCACAGCCAAACGTCTTCTTACTTCCGCTTCCCAGCCACCATTGTTAGTTATGAGGGATTCCAAATAGTTGAAATGGACTACAACAGTGAAACCAGCAGGATGTATTTTAACAAATAAATGTACAGTTAGGTGGATTACAAATCGAAATATGAAGTAGGTATTTTCGAATATTAATCTAAGTGTTGAAGTGTGCTATATTCAGATATTTTTTTACGTCAAGTTCAACTGTATACCGTAACCGTAGGGGTCACAAAATTTTAAGGAGCCATGACTAATAGTAATTTTAAAAAAGTTACTATATATAATCTTCGTTGTTTCTACCAAATCTATCACAATACGACACTTTTTATCTACTAGCAAGCGATTATGACAGTTTTTATGGTTCATTTCACATAAAAAATCTGGTACTTTTTTATTGAGCTACTTAATGCCTCTATATAATTACAACATCCTTTTCGTCAACTAGTAGCTGATGTGAATCGAGCGATGACAGACTATTTGGCCCTCGTAGATGCTTCAAAAATCGCTTATAAGGTTATATTGACATATCATATATCCGAAGGAGTCCTACATATAAATGCAAAACTTTAATTTTATTGCTCTAGTCGTAACGTTAGGACACAGTGTAAGTCAGCAGTTGCTAAAATGTAATAAAATAAGTTTGAAATTTTTTTGTTTCTGCTAACATGATGATGCATTAGCCCTCTCTTGTTTTAGTTTTCAACCTCCACAGAATATACTTCAATGCTGAAAGAACTAAAGTTCTTCATTCGGTGTCCAATTTCGATCAATTGAAGTTACAAACACATAAATAATAATAATTGCATTACAGTTTGCACTACCCATTAAATTGGATTATAGACCAGCTTCTCAAGCCTTACTTAGTCTTGTCATAGAGTCAGGATCACCCCAAAATACATCGTGGAACCTTAAACGAAACATAGCAAAATTTACTCCAATTTGATACGGTCGAATCCTAAGAGCCATAATTTTTCATTTTTTTACTTGTTGCGAAACCAGACATGAATCAATGACAAAGGATTGGTACCTGGGTTTTCCGTGGCATTTAAGTGAGAACTATGGATTTTTATCTGTCTATCGCATAAATAAAAATTCCGATATCAGCAGAAAAGCTAAATTTTGCTCTAAAAGCTAAATGTCATAATACACCCATATATTTATTTAAAATTATTTTAAACAACCAAATTATATCATTAGCAATAAAATAAGCAATTTACATGCAAAACATATAGATAACGAAAAACTTTGATTACTATGAAAAAAATTAAACTTAACTGAAAATTATATTGCTGTTTGTTCAAAATATAGACAAAATACACACAAAAATTCATAAATCAAGGTGAAAATTACATACAGTGATCAAAAAGAGAATTCATACTTTTTAACCCCTCATAGCACGTTCTTTGGAGAACTGTATTTAAACCAGGCAGGAGAATGTAAATTATTATTGACTACATTAGAAAGAGGACACAAAGCATCGAAAAATTTATAGGTATTCTAAGTATAAATAACAGATTTTTTCTTATAAATATAACAAAAAATTTGTTTACCCTTTTATTTTAAAGTGTAAGAAGAAATAAGAACTTACCTTCATTATCAAAGTCATTTTTCATTCCTTCAACTTTAAAAATATCTGCATTGAGCTCAGGATCTTTTTTGTCGTCATCAGATACATCTTCAGATTTATTACTCCAACGCCAGCAACAGCAGTGAGTCAATTTTAAATTGCACAACATTTTATTGTGACCAAAAGCACTTTTTTTTAAAGGTATTCTTAAATAACCGATTTAAATTAGTTTTTAAAGTGGTTTAAGCTACGTTTCATGAGACACAATATAGCAAACAAAAAGCTTTTTGTATTGAATATACTCGTAGAATATTAATTTAATAAAGCAATGTACAACTCATTTTTTTCGACACTCATGGTTATAATACTATGGTCAGTCAAAGCATAAAAACGTAATACTAATTATTAGTATGATTTAACCATACAGCTTTCGCACTCTCTATGCTGGGAACATTGACTTGTCCCAAATATACTTAGATATAAGACGGCTCGCGATGCCGTCTTCAGGCTACAGAGGTTAAGGGTGACGCTGTGTACTTCCCACAAATTTCCTGATAGTATGTGCTGTTGCCAAAAGTATATATAGTATTTACAAAGTTGTAAATCTTCTACCGATAACACTTAATATCGAACAATTTGTATCATAATTTTCTACAATAATGTCTCAAAGACATCCATTAAAAAAAAAGACACGCGAAAAAATTTTATTAAATTTGATTATATTTTTGCTAAGATTTGTGAGTTGTACGCTACTAACTTCAAATTATTAAAAAAATACAATAAATTACCTTATCATTATTTCTTTACTCTTAGTTAAACTCTAAGTTAAATATTTTCCAACAAATTGTTGATACCGATTTTCACATTATTATAAATTTGATTTCCATAATGCTAAAATATATATATATATATATATATATATATATATATATATATATATATATATATATATATATATATATTTATATATATATATATATATATATATATATATATATATATATATATATATATATTTATATATATATATATATATATATATATATATATATATATATATATATGTATAATATATATATAATATATATATATATATATATATATATATATATATATATATATATGTATATATATATATATATATATATATATATATATATATATATATATATATATATATATATATATATATATATATATATATATATATATATATATATATATATATATATATATATATATATATATATATATATATATATAAACATTGATTGCCTAATTTACTAATAGAGTTTAATTTTAAAATTGGGTTAAGTTGACAGTTAGGGGTTTAAACTGACAAAAACACTAATAATTCAACTAAAGTCGTAAAGATGAACTGAAGACCAGATTATAATCAAACCGATAGAAATTAAAAATTATTTTGAAATTCTAAAAAAAACTATTAATTTTCTCACCTGTTTTTAGTTTTATCTGCCGATTTTCATTTTAAATTTTCTTCTATAAACGTTTCTTTACCAACATTTTCAAACTACACTCCTGGACAAAATTAACGCAACAATATATTAAATCATACAAATCTCCATAATGAATTAATTTTAATAATTTTTATGAACCTGAACTAAAAGTTAGAAAAAACTTATTCGGATACTTTAAAAGTGAATTAGCTACCAAATTTCTCTATAAGATTCGAATTAAAATTATTCTTAAGACCTAGTAACAAAATCGTTGAAATTATGTAATAATGAAAAAAATAAACTGGGACACTAGTAGCAAAATTAATGGTGTAACCGGGACACTAGTAGCGCATATTGCCTCCTCTACTTCGGATGACAGCGTTTATGTACCTATGCATGCTTCTAATTAAATTTTGGATAAAATCTTTAGGAATTTGCTCCCATTCTGTGATAACTACATTTTTCAAGTTCCCTCAGGTTTCTAGGTGCAGGTATATGACGTTTCACATTTTTCTTAAGGTGATCCCATACATGGGATGGGACTGGGCCCCACAAAATAACCGAAAGGCATCACATGTTCTATTATAATATTCTCAAGATAGTAGTCAGCATTCATGGATCTCGTACGGACAGGAACTAACTCTGTGCGAGCATCAAAGCAGATGCCACCCCAGAACATAACAGAGCCACCGACGAATGGAATCCTTGCAGAGATATTGCAAGGAGCAAACCTCTCTCCTGGTCTTCGCCATACTCGCTCACGACCATCTGGATGTTTTAGACTAACTCTAGTTTCATCTGTGAAGAAAACTTGTTTCCAATCATCCACAGACCAGTTTTCGTAATTTCGAGCAAAACGTAACCTGGCAACTTTGTTCTCGCTAGTAAGAAAGGGCGCAGTGACTGGTCTCCTACTGTTTAATCTAGGTCGCTAGTGCATCGTTTTCGCCCTTGCCCTAGCCTTCTTGAATAAGTTCCTACTTCATTCAAGCGTCTTACCATACGACTGATTGTGGAACGATGTTTGCCTAACAAATTGGCAACATAACTCTGACAATATCCCTCGTCCAATAAAACTGAGGCTCGCACTACCTCGTGTTCAGTTAAATTCCTTGTTCGATTCATTTTTCTACAGTCTACCACAAAAACGTATTACTTTGAAAAAGGGAACAATTTATAAGCTTACTTTTAAAGAAAATCTATCGCATTATTACAGAAAATTGTTTATCTTCTAAAAAATTCTTTAAAACTGTAAATCTAAACGAATTGTTTTCATTTCTGTCATGAACAACGAAACAAAATATGCATAGCCTACTATTCAAATACTCGATAAACTTTAAAACTGACATAAGAAAAAGATAAATTAATTTTCAGATTGTTGCGTTAATTTTGTCCAGGAGTTTATATATATATATATATATATATATATATATATATATATATATATATATATATATATATATATACATATATATATATACATATATATATATATATATATATATATATATATATATATATATATATATATATATATATATATATATATATATATATATATATATATATATAAATATAAATATAAATATATATATATATATATATATATATATATAAATATAAATATAAATAAATATATATATATATATATATATATATATATATATATATATATATATATATATATAGTCCAACAAAAACCGCCTTATAGCGGCTCTTTTGATCTGAATTGAGGACGTTTATTTGTGTTTTTGCCTAGGCTTATATTTTGAGGCGTGCCGTCTTTAATACTTGCCGAAATTAAAGTCAAACCAATGCATTCAGTAAAATTATAAATTACAAAATATATATTTTGTAGTTTTTGGTAATAATACCTAGTGACCTATATAATATATCGTTTTTGTTTGTATCGTTAAAGTAATACTGTCTTCGATTATTTACTTAATTTCGAAACATGTCACAGATTACAGAATTAATGTGTAAACTTTGAATAGGTACGCGTGCCATTCAAAATTGCTTGGCGTGCCAGATATGGTACGCGTGTCATAGGTTGCCGACCCCTGAAATAGGGCTTCATTCCAGGAAGAGGGACTAGAGAACAAATTCTCAGCATACGCTAGATAATAGAAAAATTCAGGGAATTCCAATCTGCTTTATAGACTACTCTAAAGCTTTCGACTGCATATAACGGAACAAACTCTAGTCGATTCTAATCAGCATAGGAACACCTATACATCTTGTAAACCTTATCCGATCCCTGTATGAGAACAGAAATGACAGAATTAAACTGAATAATTATTTTTCCGATCCCTTTAACGTAGAAGCCGGCTTCAGACAGGGATGTATTCTGCCACCCTTGCTTTTTAACATATATAGTGAACGTCTAATGAGATCTGTTTTGGATGGCTGGAGTGGGGATATGACAATCGGTGGAAAAAGCTAAGTAACCTTAGGTATGCGGATGCTACTGTTATACTTACAACTTCCATACACGATCTAGAATAAATTATGGAGCGCCTGGAAATCGTTAGCAAAAACTACGGATTGACAATTAATATAGCGAAAACCAAAGTAATGATTGTTAGTCGTAATGAAGATCTGGATAAACGGATTGGATAAAAACGAAATTGCTTGTTTCACTGTTGTATACCATTTCATCTATTTGGGATCCCTCATAACTAACAATGGCGGCTGTGAAGCGGAAGTAAGAAAACGTTTGGCCATGGCTAGAAATTCGACGATCAAACTCACTAAGGTCTGGAAAGATCCAGCTGTCACAAAAAAAAAAACAAAGTTAAGATTGTTATCTAGCCTTATATTCCCCATAGCAACTTACGCATTGGAAACATGGACCATTAAACAAGGTGACAAGAAACTAATCGATGCGTATGAGATGTGGGGGGAATCCTCAGATTATCATCTACCGAACACCGTACTAATGTCTCTATTCTTGATGAGCTTAGTATAAATGACTGACTTTCAAATAAAATTAATAGACAGTACCTGAAATATTTTGGTCACATTATGAGGAAAGTATATGCCATGGAAATTTTTGGATTACACCACGTACATACATTAAAATTACAATTTTTACTTTGCAATTTTTGTTCTGCTGTCAAATTAATAGAATAGGAAGATATCTCCAAATACCTATTTTACAGATTTTCCTCGTTAGCATTTAGGTCAAAAAATTCAAAGGTCTTTGAATTAACTCAGCTGAATGTTGCTACAAAGAATATTATAGGTTGGTTAATTGCATTATGGCTGGTTTTCTTTGCAAATGTCATTAAACATTTTAATTATCTGAGCTTGCAGCATAAGTGTTTCAACTAAAAAGCCGTTGTTATATAAAGTTAAAAAAAAATCACTTGCTTTAATTTCATCAGATCAAGTTTTCCATAAGCACTTTGATCTCAAAGACATCAAATGAGATAGAATTATTTAAACAGTGAAATTACATTCTTCCTTATCTTAAAAATGGCTGAAAAGAGAAGAGATTAAATTATTATAGTTTCGCGTTATTTTATTTTAAAGAAATATACAAATTTTATGTTATACACCATTTTCTATGTTTTAATAAGAATTTTTGATGTTTTTTATCACCTCATAAGATAACTATAAATTTTCTTGATTCTAAAATATAGATAATAGTTTAAATTACCTTAAGTTTTGTATTGCCGATAAAAATATTTACAAAAAATTATGTGAAATTTTGTATAATAAAAAATTTCTATAATTTTGTCCGAATAACAAATATATGGGTCATTCCATCCCAAAACCGACCACTTTTGACCCCGACCCCTTTCAATTTGGCTGAAAGTTTATTATCTTTTTCTACCCTATGAAAAACGGTTCTTAAAATTTTTTTTTTCAAATTTTTTTACCCACCTCAAAAAAAGTTATGAATTTTTCAAAAAAATGGCTCTTTTTTTTTCAAATTGCCATAATTTTTTTCAAAAATTGGCCGATCGAGACGTTTTTTTTTCAAAATTTTGATGATTAAATGTACTTTTAAAAAAAATACAAAAAAATTTTTTTTACATAATAAAATCTATGAAATTTTTGCCTTTCTTGAGAAAAACCGTCAATTTTTTATTTATTTATTTTTTTTCTTAAAAAAAACTTCAATCAATTCTGCAGTTATCCCCGTCAATCCCAGAGTGGGCCGAATTTTTTTCTATTTTTTTTTAATTGAAAAAAAAATTTTCAGTTTTTTTTTCACAATTTTTTAATTTTTTTGAAACTCTGTTTATATAATAAAATAAATGCAAGTAAATGATTTCACGGAATATTATACTTAATTTATAGTCTAAACTTACAACTAATGACTAGGATTCTACGTTTGATACGATTAACATTCACTGTTTTTAATACTAATTCAACAAATGATTTATTTCATTTTTCTTTGGCGTTTGAATAATTTTGTTCACTATAATTGTGTTTCACATTATAAAATTAATTTCCTAAGCATATTATAATAAATTTTAATCTGATTGGAGTTTTTAAAAAAAAAAAATAATAAAAAATGGCGAACTTCAAAAAATTGACGGTTTTCTCAAAAAAGGCAAAAATTTCATAGATTTTACTATCTAAAAATTTTTTTGTATTTTTTTTTAAAAGTACATTTAATTACGAAAATTTTGAAAAAAAAATCTCTCGATCGGCCTATTTTTGACAAAGTTATGGCAATTTGAAAAAAGAAGAGCCATTTTTTTTTTAAAATTCATAACTTTTTTTGAGGTGGGCAAAAAAAATTTGAAAAAATTCTGAGAACCGTTTTTCATAGGGTAGAAAAAGATAAAAAACTTTCAGCCAAATCGAAAGGGGTCGGGGTCAAAAGTGGTCAATTTGGCATGGAATGATCCATATATATATATATATATATATATATATATATATATATATATATATATATATATATATATATATATACATATATATATATATATATATATATATATATATATATATATATATATATATATATACATATATAAATAAATATATATATATATATATATATATATATATATATATATATATATTATATATATATATATATATACATATATATATATATATATATATATATATATATATATATATATATATATATATATATATATATATATATATATGGATCATTCCATGCCAAATTGACCACTTTTGACCCCGTCCCCTTTCGATTTGGCTGAAAGCTTTTTATCTTTTTCTACCCTATGAAAAACGGTTCTCAGAATTTTTTCAAAATTTTTTGCCCACCTCAAAAAAAGTTATGAATTTTTTCAAAAAAAATGGCTCTTTTTTTTCAAATTGCCATAACTTTGTCAAAAATTGGCCGATCGAGAGATTTTTTTTTCAAAATTTTCGTAATTAAATGTACTTTTAAAAAAAAATACAAAAAAAATTTTTAGATAGTAAAATCTATGAAATTTTTGCCTTTTTTGAGAAAAACCGTCAATTTTTTGAAGTTCGCCATTTTTTATTATTTTTTTTTTTAAAAAACTCCAATCAGATTAAAATTTATTATAATATGCTTAGGAAATTATTTTATAATGTGAAACACAATTATAGTGAACAAAATTATTCAAACGCCAAAGAAAAATGAAATAAATCATTTGTTGAATTAGTATTAAAAACAGTGAATGTTAATCGTATCAAACGTAGAATCCTAGTCATTAGTTGTAAGTTTAGACTATAAATTAAGTATAATATTCCGTGAAGTCATTTACTTGCATTTATTTTATTATATAAACAGAGTTTCAAAAAAATTAAAAAATTGTGAAAAACTGAAAATTTTTTTTTCAATTAAAAAAAAATTTAAAAAAAAATTCGGCCCACTCTGGGATTGACGGGGATAACTGCAGAATTGATTGAAGTTTTTTTTAAGAAAAAAAATAAATAAATAAAAAATTGACGGTTTTTCTCAATAAAGGCAAAAATTTCATAGATTTTATTATGTAAAAAAAAATTTTTTTGTATTTTTTTTTCAAGTACATTTAATCACCAAAATTTTGAAAAAAAAACGTCTCGATCGGCCAATTTTTGACAAAATTATGGCAATTTGAAAAAAAAGAGCCATTTTTTTTTGAAAAATTCATAACTTTTTTTGAGGTGGTTAAAAAAATTTGAAAAAATTTTAAGAACCGTTTTTCATAGGGTAGAAAAAGATAAAAAACTTTCAGCCAAATTGAAAGGGGTCGGGGTCAAAAGTGGTCGGTTTGGCATGGAATGACCCATATATTTGTTATTCGGACAAAATTATAGAAAATTTTTTATTATACAAAATTTCACATAATTTTTTGTAAATATTTTATCGGCAATACAAAACTTAAGGTAATTTAAACTATTATCTATATTTTAGAATCAAGAAAATTTATAGTTATCTTATGAGGTGAAAAAAAACATCAAAAATTCTTATTAAAACATAGAAAATGGTGTATAACATAAAATTTGTATATTTCTTTAAAATAAAATAACGCGAAACTATAATAATTTAATCTCTTCTCTTTTCAGCCATTTTTAAGATAAAGAAGAATGTAATTTCACTGTTTAAATAATTCTATCTCATTTGATGTCTTTGAGATCAAAGTGATTATGGAAAACCTGATCTGATGAAATTAAAGCAAGTGATTTTTTTTTTACTTTATATAACAACGGCTTTTTAGTTGAAACACTTATGCTGCAAGCTCAGATAATTAAAATGTTTAATATCATTTGCAAAGAAAGCCAGCCATAATGCAATTAACCAACCTTTACTATTCTTTGTAGCAACATTCAGCTGCGTTAATTCAAAGACCTTTGAATTTTTTGACCTAAATGCTAACGAGGAAAATCTGTAAAATAGGTATTTGGAGATATCTTCCTATTCTATTAATTTGACAGCAGAACAAAAATTGCAAAGTAAAAATTGTAATTTTAATGTATGTACGTGGTGTAATCCAAAAATTTCCAAATTAATCTAAAATAGCTACTTTTGAGCTTCACGCTGTCAAGTTCAAAGTACTCCATCTACACTCTAATGCACTGGTTCCACCATTTTTTTTCACTGGTCGAACATTTTTTGAACGATCGAGGCTGTCACTTCCTTCAGCGCCTACTGAGAGTCGCATTGTATCTCCTCTACTGTCTCGCAACTTCATCTTCTTATGGGAGAACAGCCAAAAATCACAGAATGCCAAATCATGCAAAAAGGGGGTGTTGCGTACAAAACGAACTATGAGCCAATATTGCCGTGATGTAGCAGGCAACTCTTTTAATTCCAAACCTTTGGCTGTTTCATCAGTGATATTCACATCTATCCGTCGAGAATCTTAACGAATGATTTGACGGCGATACTTTCACACATGGTTGTAGTGGAAAGTCTTTCTGAACGATCATCGTCTTTCAACCAAAGTTCGGCCTGCTTTAAATCGCGAAAAGCACTCAAAAATTTATGTCCGACTCAGGATATCGTGCCTGCGTTTTATTAGCACTTTTTCCGAATTTAACATAAAATCTTTTCGTATACATCGTAAAAATCACAGAGAGGTTCAATTAGAGCTTTACATAAACGTGGAAGATTTCTAATGAGTGTGGTAAGAACAAGCAGGCAACATTGTAGAAAATCGCAAACTTGTTTTATGAAAAAAAATCACTTTAGTCCACTTTCTTGCAACACCGCTAAAAATTGAATAGCCCTCCTTGTCGTGTAGTAAACATGCTTTGGATGCTTGTTAATTTTAATAGCCGAATTTAAGTCTCCCTCTCTTAATAATTTCACCCCAATAGAGGTATTAGAGACACTGTTTAGTTGCTGCCTCAACAGTCATTCTCCAGACATCTTGATCCTGCGCGACCTGACTTGACTCGTCTATACCCATATCAAAAAGAGATCTTACTTGGTTGGACTATCTTGCTGGAGACCGTCCTCTTGATCGTCTACCTTCTACCTTCCCCGATAATACAAGCTTTTCCATGGCATATACTTTCCTCATAATGTGACCAAAATATTTCAGGTACTGTCTATTAATTTTATTTGAAAGTCAGTCATTTATACTAAGCTCATCAAGAATAGAGACGGTGTTCGGTAGATGATAATCTGAGGATTCCCCCCACATCTCATACGCATCGATTAGTTTCTTATCACCTTGTTTAATGGTCCATGTTTCCAATGCGTAAGTTGCTATGGGGAATATAAGGCTAGATAACAATCTTAACTTTGTTTTTTTTTGTGACAGCTGGATCTTTCCAGATCTTAGTGAGTTTGATCGTCGAATTTCTAGCCATGGCCAAACGTTTTCTTACTTCCGCTTCACAGCCGCCATTGTTAGTTATGAGGGATCCCAAATAGATGAAATGGTATACAACAGTGAAACAAGCAATTTCGTTTATCCAATCCGTTTATCCAGATCTTCATTACGACTAACAATCATTACTTTGGTTTTCGCTATATTAATTGTCAATCCGTAGTTTTTGCTAACGATTTCCAGGAGCTCCATAATTTATTCTAGATCGTGTATGGAAGTTGTAAGTATAACAGTAACATCCGCATACCTAAGGTTACTTAGCTTTTTCCACCGATTGTCATATCCCCACTCCAGCCATCCAAAACAGATCTCATTATACGTTCACTATATATGTTAAAAAGCAAGGGTGGCAGAATACATCCCTGTCTGAAGCCGGCTTCTACGTTAAAGGGATCGGAAAAATAATTATTCAGTTTAATTCTGTCATTTCTGTTCTCATACAGGGATCGGATAAGGTTTACAAGATGTATAGGTGTTCCTATGCTGATTAGAATCGACTAGAGTTTGTTCCGTTATATGCAGTCGAAAGCTTTAGAGTAGTCTATAAAGCAGATTGGAATTCCCTGAATTTTTCTATTATCTAGCGTATGCTGAGAATTTGTTCTCTAGTCCCTCTTCCTGGAATGAAGCCCTATTTCAGGGGTCGGCAACCTATGACACGAGTACCATATCTGGCACGCCAAACAATTTTGCAATTTTGAATGGCACGCGTACCTATTCAAAGTTTACACATTAATTCTGTAATCTGTGACATGTTTCGAAATTAAGTAAATAATCGAAGACAGTATTACTTTAACGATACAAACAAAAACGATATATTATATAGGTCACTAGGTATTATTACCAAAAACTACAAAATATATATTTTTGTAATTTATAATTTTACTGAATGCATTGGTTTGGCTTTAATTTCGGCAAGTATTAAAGACGGCACGCCTCAAAATATAAGCCTAGGCAAAAACACAAATTAACGTCCTCAATTCAGATCAAAAGAGCCGTTATAAGGCGGTTTTTGTTGGGCTTGACTTCAATCGTTCAGACGCGCGCCGCAACTCTTTTTATATTGCCGAACTTTAGTTTTTGTTAGATTTAACTTCTAGGCGGCCCTGTAGATAATAATTTTTGTTCTAAGAAATTTAATAAACGTAATTATTGAAATTTTCTGGAAACATTATTTTTCTATATATAGAAAGTTTGGATCATTTAGTAGAAGTAACATCCGTTCCAATCAATAGTCGTCGAAAAGTTTAAAAATTAAAATTACGTTGCGTTATGGCCGCGAAGAAACAGAAGGAATACGTTCGATCATTTCAAACTTCATGGACAACAGATTACGGTTTTGTACCGCAAAACGATCGGGCCATTTGTGTCCTATGTCGGGAAAGCGTAGTTTTCCGGACATCTAGTGTTTAACGACATTTCCAGATAAAACATGAATCGTCATTTAAAGATAACGCTGATAAAAGGGAGGCAATACAAAGAGCAAGTAAACAATATGAGAAACAGTCAACATTCTTTAGCAAAGTTTTCCAAGGAAAAAATCAGGTAACAGTTTCAAAATTGCACAATCGTTGGCACAAAAGGGTAGGCCGTTCACTGACGGAGAATTTATGAAGCAAACGTGTTTGAGTACTGGCTAGATTTTATTCGAGGACTTGCCCAATAAGGATACAATATTGGCCAGGAATAGGGATATACCGGCATCAGCGCAGACCATCGAGAGACGAATTACCGAAATGACACAAAATGTCCAAAAACAGCAGAGAGACGCTATCAAACGGAGTTTTGTATTTAGTGTAGCATTAGATGAAAGTGTCGATATTAATGGCATTGCCCGTCTGGCAATCGTCGCGCGATACTTCAATGATGGCAGTGTGTATGAAGAGCTGATTTGTCTGCTCCCATTGCAGGGAACTACAACAGGAGAGGATATATTTTCAGAATTTGTTAAACATTTTGAAAAGCGAAACATTGATTTAAATAAAATTTTTTGCGTAACGACAGATGGCGCTCCTGCTATGATTGGGAGACATAAAGGATTTGTTTCCCTTCTTATTGAACGCATGGGTCGATCAGTTTTGAATTTTCATTGCATAATTCACCAAGAGAGTTGGTGCGCTAAAATCTCCGCTGGAAGTTTAAAAGCCGTGATGGATAGGGTGGTTAAAATAGTTAACTACATTGTCGGTCGTTCTTCACTGATCCATAGACAATTCAAGGCGTTTCTGCAGGGAATTAGAAAGTGCATATTCAGATATACCATTGCACAATAATGTGCGCTGGCTCAGCCGTGGTAAAGTGCTCTCTAGATTTGTGCAATGTCTGGGCGAAATTAAATCGTTCTTGTTGGAAAAAAATCAAGTCGATGCTTATCCTGAACTAGAAAATAAGAACTAGATCTGTATGTTAATGTTTCTTACTGATATTACAAACCATCTCAGTGAACTCAACTTAAAGTTACAAGGTTCAGGCAAAACAGTTCTGGATTTATACGAATCCTGGAAATCATTCAAATTAAAAATAGATTTATTTATCAGCGATATTACTACAAACACATATAAATATTTTCCAAATTTAAAAACTTATACATCCAGTGTCGACGATGGTGCACTAATAGACGAAATTCTTAAATATATGACTAATTTAAAAGAGAAGTTTATCGAGAGGGGTCAGAATTTTGATAAACATGGTCCTATGTTCGCTTTTTTAATCAAACTAGATTTAATGGATTTTTCCAGCAGTTGCTTTGACATACCTCTTTTCTCATGGATGGACATTAATGATTTTGATCTTCAATACATTGAATTTAAAAGCTCCGAGTTATGGAACACGAAATTTGTAGAACTAAGAGGGGTATTAGAAGGTGACTGCCAGAACCATTCAAACGAGATACTCAGTTGTTGGATAAGTTTACCAGAGAAATTTATTTGTCTTAAGAAAGTAGCGTTTGCCATGCTTACAGCTTTCGGATCATTCTATATCTGTGAACAACTTTTTTCCCATATGAAAGTGATTTTAAACCCTTACCGAAGCAGGCTTACAACAGACAACTCGGAAGCATGTGTGACACTGAAAATAACCAGACATGAACCGGATATCAGAAAACTCTCTAAAGAACTTCAAACACAGGGTTCACACTAGGTCCTAGGACTAGTATAATAAATAAATTATTTGTTAAATGTTAAAATTTTTTTGTTCTGTTGTTTCTTCTAAAAGCAATATTTTAAGTTAATTTAAGTTAATTTTTGTTAATTTTAGTTGTAGTAAGTACCTATGTCGGCACGCAAAATATTGTATGGATGTAAACTGGCACCCCTTAGTTAAAAGGTTGCCGACCCCTGCCCTACTTGTTCGGTAGATATTTGCGGAAGCAGGAAAGGATATAGGTAGTTATATATATAATTTAATAAAGTACAAATTTAGACAATATTTAGCTTAGGTAATGTTATTTGCTTTCTTTTCTACTAACTAAAATGATATTGCGCCACCGAACCAAGGAGTTTTTTAATTTTTGAAAATTTAACAATCCTACACATGTAACTGATTCGTTAGTAGTCAATCCAGTGGAGCCAGTTTTGAGAACAGGTTAGATCTGTTATAGCATTTTAATATAAATATACTGAGGCTTGGTTGCTAGGGATGTACCTATCACTACCCGTTGACGCTATTTGGCGTTTTCTGTTAAGTTTGGGATATCTTGAATCCAATTATACAAAATTTATCGACCCTCCATCCTACTGTAAGTATTATAAATGTAACAAATATGGAATCGATATCTTATTGTGTTTGAAAGATATCGTGTAGGTTTTTTGTGATTTAGGGACCCTGAAACGTGCAAAAATTCAACAATTTCGTAACGTAATTTTTTGACAATAAAAAAGCTACCCTTTTTTATCGACCAACACACTTTATCTATTACAATTTCTATTCCCGGTTTGAATATAACGTTAAGTTCTCTCCTTTTGCACAAACTGACCTTTCTTGCCAATAGGACCAGGCTCTGGAGTTCTGACACCTCGATATTATGTAGTTAAAAATAATAACGCAACAAACAACAAGGCTCATCTACAGGCTCTAACAGCCACCAAGTTACAATAATTTCTAGCAGACACCATCTATCATTTACACATGCAATATCTAAGGACCGAAATTCCCATCCTGGGTGATGTCCCCAACGTCAACTATTACCGACGAATAAGGCTGAATCATTTGTATTTTTAATCCACTTATCGATGAACCAACTCGGATTCCTGACCATAACAGAAAGTTTTCCAGTCTCCTTGACGTGATTTAACCATTAATTCAAAGTTTTATATTATACCGTCACCGTAAATCCGGAGTTAGGTTTTTCCGACCATGAATTGGTTTCGACATTGAGTACTCTAGCAATCAGTGACAGAGAGGGGCCTAAACTGCACAAGATTTGACACTACGCATATGCTAAATGAAAAAACCTCATGGAATATTTCTTAATTTTTCCATGGTTAGAAGCTCGTTTCAGATCCTTCGAACCATCCTACTGCTCTCAGGCAGTTTCCGACGTTATTTTGGCTGGCATGGAAACTTACATCCATTTCTCGATTCCTTCTACAGGTCCTATCGAAAATGTAAAGAATCTGTTGCCTTTTTGACATCTTTCGTGTCGGGTACAGATACGAAGAACGAAATTAAAGTTGCACACAACTCAAGAATTAAAAACAAACTTACCAAAGTCTAGATACGTTTGGTCGGTCACTAATGCAATAATTTTTTTAACTAATTAGTCAGCATGTCACTAAATCATCATTTACACGGCCAAACAATATTATTACAACACTTGCTGAGCAAGCCAATTTGTCAGCTGAACTCTTTGCTTCACACTTGTGTTGATTTCCAGGAAAAAGCACCACCAACTATTTTCAAAACGCAATCAAGGGTGCTCTATATTGTCTTCAGAGAGCATGTCATTAAACCGATTTTTAATGAAACTAGCATTTGATATATCCAACGCTTTTGACTGTACATGGTGGATTTTTGGTTAAACTACGCTCTTATGATAATTTTGTTCATGACTTTTATGCTTTCACAGAGACTGTTTCTTACGAGTTAACGGTTTTTTTTTAATATCTTCATTATCAAGGCTAGTGGGCCCCAAGGCTCAATACTGTCTCCTAGTCTCTTTTTTCAATCTACGGCTTTGCCGATAATAGTACGCTAGTTTTTTCATTTACTTTAAATGCTTGAACTTCAGCAATTCATCCGAATACCCACAGTTAGCAGAAAGTCGTTCAATTGAACAAGAACCTGGAAGAAATACTATCTCGGAGTCTCAGTAACTAAATAGAATATAACTATGCGAAAGCTCAGACAGCAATTTTTTAACGTTACCGCTCTGGAACCCTACATACTTATGTGGAGTCATTCCATTTCTCTAGCATCATCACTTAACTTATTGGATGTTAACTTAGAAGTAAATATGCCTTGGCATGAACATTTGCAGGCATAGTAAAGGAATCTTCTAAAAAGATGGGAATATAATTTCGTCCTAAAAAGCACTCCACAACAATTTTTAATATTCTACAAAGCTCACATTCCACAAACGATGGATATCCAGGACTGACAATTTCAGACATTCTTAGGCCACCTGCAACCATTGGCAACTAAGTAAACTTAAGTCATGAGCAACTAAAGACGTATAAAATGCACAAATGGTTCAAATTTCGTATTTATTGGTTACTTTATGTTGAGTACCTTATTTTTTTTTATGCATAAATTGTGTATGTATTCAGGACTGATAATCTCCATTCAACTTAGAATTAAATTTTAATCGAACTTAGATTAAAATTAAAATCGGTTGCGACCATAGGCGACCAACTAAACTTAAGTTATCAGCAATTAAAAAACGTACGAAATGCACAAATATGCCAAATTTCGCATTTAAACGGTTGCATGTTCCGTAATTTTTCGAATAGAGTAATAAACCATATTTAACACACTATTTTCGTAAATAAGTATTACGAATAAGTAATTTAGTTATATACGGAAATCTATAAAATGTTTAAAATCACCTTATTGTCAAACGTCTTTTAATTGCTTATAACTTGAGTTGAACTTGGTCGTCTATAGTTGCACGTGACCTAAGATTATTTGAAATTGTCAATCCTAAATATCTATGAAATTTATTCCTCAAAAAAATAATGTGTGCAACGTGAAGTCACCATTAAATTTGAAATTTGAATTTTGTTGCTTATTTGTCCCTTTTTAAACTTTTTTGAATTGCTCATAACTTGGGTTTACTTGGTAGCACGTGATCTAAATTTGTACGTAGTTGTCAGTTCTACATATCGATGCAATTGAAACTTTAAAAAAGTAGTATTTTCATCTACAATTATGTTTTTATCCTGTAAAAAGTACAATGCATTGATGTTATCAATAAAATCGACTTTAGCACCCTCTAAACCCTAATATTTTTGGACTAAAATTTCAGAGATCTATATTTACATATAATAGAAGGCTTTTAGCACTACCAAATATAAAAAGCTCTTTTTTTGTGGTCAGTCTAATACATATGTTCCAATAGCTAGTCAAACATCTCCATTTTAGTATAATAAGATTTATCCGAAAATGGAATAAAAATAAATAAATTGAGATGTTTACTGTCCTCTTGAAGATACTAGTTTCTAAAGTATCCTCGTAGGTAGTCGCGCTCCTCTTGGTTGACCTAATATTTGTAAAATCTGAAGCCTTTTTATTAAATTCTTTCTCACACTTTCACAGTAATCAATTTAAACTATCATATAATTTGTTGTACGAAAACCGTTTGATCGATTCACATTTTTACTTTCTACAAACAAACCACTTAACTTGAAGGACTTTATACTCATATAAAGTCCTTCAAGTTAAGTGGTTTGTTTGTAGAAAGTAAAAAAATGTGATTTTGACAGTGATTTAAAATTAATACCCCACAGAATGAACTATTTTTAAGAGCAAATTTTGAAGAAGACCTCCTCCGAAGGTCGAAACGTCAATAAATATATAACAGATCCAAGAATAGTTTTAATCCAAGTTCCAAGAACAGGTAAAATATAAAAAATATATATATGTCAAGATCAAAGAATCTTACACTCAACAAAAGTATATATATATATATATATATATATATATATATATATATATATATATATATATATATATATATATATATATATATACATATATATATACATATATATATGTATATATATATATATATATATATATATATATATATATATATATATATATATATACATATATATATATACATATATATATGTATATATATATATATATATATATATATATATATATATATATATATATATATATATATATATATATATACGAGGCTGGTTTGAAAAGTCCGTGCAAAAATAAAACTACTTATGTGTTTGGGGTAAACCTTTTTTATTTTTCGACATAGTCTCCTTTTAGGCTTATACACTTCGTCCAACGATGTTCTAGTTTGTTGATCCCTTCCGAATAATAGGATTTGTCCAAGTCTGCAAAATATCCATTAGTGTCTGCAATCACCTCCTCGTTTGAATAAAATCTTTGTCCCGCCAGCCATTTCTTCAAATTGGGGAACAAATAGTAGTCCGAGGGAGCCAAGTCTGGAGAATAGGGGGGATGTGAAACGAGTTGGAATCCTATTTCCATTAATTTTGCGACCACAACTGCTGAGGTGTGTGCTGGTGCGTTGTCGTGATGGAAAAGGACTTTCTTGTGGGCCAATCGCGGGCGTTTTTCTTGTAGCTCGGTTTTTCAAACGGTCCAATAACGATGAATAATATTCACCTGTAATAGTTTTACCCTTTTCCAGATAGTCGATGAGGATTATCCCTTGCGAATCCCAAAAGACAGTCGCCATAACCTTTCCGGCCGAAGGAACGGTCTTCGCCTTTTTTGGTGCAGATTCCCCCTTGGTAACCCATTGTTTAGATTGTTGTTTGGTCTCAGGAGTATAGTAATGTATCCATGTTTCATCCACAGTGACGAAACGACGCTTAAAGTCCTCCGGATTCTTCTGGAACAGCTGCAAACCATCCTTGCAACACTTCACACGATTCCGTTTTTGGTCAAGCGTGAGCAATCGCGGCACCCATCTTGCGGATAGCTTTCTCATGTCCAAATGTTTATGCAAAATATTATGTACCCGTTCAGTCGAGATGCCCACAGCACTAGCAATCTCACGCACCTTAACTCTTCTGTCATCCATCACCATATCATGGATTTGATCAATGGAGTCGTAACCTCCACAGGCCGTCCAGAACGTTCAGCGTCACTTGTGCCCATATGGCCAGTCCGAAAATTTTGAAACCACTTATAAACTGTTCTAATCGAAGGTGCAGAGTCACCATAATGTTTATCAAGCTTCTCTTTAGTCTCCTGAGGCGTTTTGCCTTTCATAAAGTAATATTTAATCACCACACGAAATTCTTTTTCGTCCATTTCTTGAAAATCACTAGACTTCCTTGATTCACACGAATGCCAAACACAAAGAAATAGACCAATATGGCTGAAACTTGGTGTGCGTTCATCCAAGAGATGCTACTAACTAAACATGACCTCGATACGCGCCGGTGGTGCCATCTCTCGGACTTTGCACGGACTTTTCAAACCAGCCTCGTATAAATATATAAATCCTTTGATCAAACAGTGAAGCAAATCTGAACGCAGTTTTCAATAAATGACATTTCTAGATGTACTGATACACAGAAAAAATAACAGCATTTTAAGACATTCTGTTTACGGAAAGCCATCTAATACAAATATACCGGATAGCCACGAGATTACTAGCCAAACCCTTATTTTAACAAAAAAATATTAATTTAAAATTTTAAGAACATACGTGATTCCACTAAATGGAGAATTTGACAGTAAAAATAAGCAGAAACGAAATTAATTTCGTTTTTAGTGTTCCGTACGGAACACTTATAAGATCACTTCGGTGTCTGTCTGTCTGTCTGTCTGTCTGTCTGTCTGTCACACCCGATTTTCTCGGAAACTATTTGACATAGAAAGGTGAAATTTGGTAATAATATAGGAATTGATGGCCTCATCAGAGCCATGTAGTTTTGAGAATTAAATTTTGACTTAAGGGGTTAGTTTTGGAGGGTGAAGTTGGAAGTGAAAAAAAAATTTTTTTACTAGGTCATCGAGTGTGGTGTCAAATGAAAGCTTGTGAAAACACGAGTAAAAAATATATATATAATATTATACTTGCGCGCACTTTTCTTTGTATTATTTTTAAAAATTCGCGAAAAATCGCTGTCCCGGGCCTTATCTCGAAAAGTACTTATCAAAAAATTTCGAAAAAATTCTGGAATATTCTCCACGGGGTGTAGATTGAACGAAAATTATCACGAGTGCATTACCTTTAATAATTAATATGGTATATAAAAAAAAAAAAAAATTTCAAGGTCATCAGATTTTAGTAAAGATTGGAAATAAACTTTGTTGAAAACTCATTTGGGGTGTGTTTTGTGAAGTCACTGATCATTTTATACCACCGTAACATAAATTTTGACTTAAGAGGTTCCTTTTGAGGGGTGAAATCGGAAGTGAAAAAAATTTTTTTTACTAGGTCATCGAGTGTGGTGTCAAATGACAGCTTGTGAAAACACGAATAAATATATATATATATATATATATATATATATATATATATATATATATATATATATATATATATATATATATATATATATATATACATATATATATATATATATATATATATATATATATATATATATATATATATATATATATATAATGTAATACTTGCGCACACTTTTCTTCGTATTACTTTTAAAAAATCGCTGTCCCCTACCTTATCTCGAAAAATACTGATCAAAAAAGTTTGAAAAAATTCTGGAATATTCTCCACGGGGTATAGATTGAACGAAAATTATCACGAGTGCATTATCTTTAATAATTTATTTGGTATATAAAAAAAAACAAAATTTCAAGGTCACCAGTTTTCAGTAAAGATTAGAAACAAACTTTGTTGAAAATTCATTTGGGGTGTGTTTTGTGAAGTCACTGATCATTTTATACCACCCTAACAAAAATTTTTATTTTAAAAACAATCAACGTACGGAACACTAATTGTGCAAGTTCAACTTGCACTTGACCGGTTTTTTTCTTATAGAAGGTTTTCGGAAAAATGTCGGTCAACTTCAATATTGTATTTTGACAGAAAAAATAAAGATATAAACAAAATAATCGTCCTTCGTGTTTACAATAGGGGTAATAATTACTTTCGGTTCAACAGAAGGAGTATCAGAAAACAATTTTTAAGGTAAAATAATAGATCATTTGTTAAATATTTATATTCTACAAAGAATTTTAACAACTTTTATGTATATTTTCCTATATCTAAAATTAGTAATTTCTGAGATATCGATAACTACTGTACCATAACTTTCATTCAATCCATCTGCAGGATATATGAAAGCTGTGCTTTAACCTAAGATGGCTATGCATACTGAAGGGTAGGTTATTGGATTTCAATATCTTCATTATTTAAGCTGTATTTTGGCCAGTCGGCGATTCTAAATTAATAATGAATTTGAATTTATTTCATTATAAAATATTTTAATAAGTTTTATTGCTTTAATTTTAATTAAAATGCCTCTTTTTACCCGGAGAGCAAAAAATTGATGTGTTGCATATAAGTATACAGAGAGGCCAGAAAAAAATCGATGAAAGGCAAGAGCCTTGCATCTTCAGCAATATCCTGGGCGGAATCCACCATGTGAAAATTATTTTTCGTGGTTAAAAACTCATTTAAAACACAAAATAATAAGTTAGATAAAAATAATTACATAGTGAACTAAGAGATAGATAAATACGTTAGGATGTATTAAAATCGATCAAACGGTTTTCGTACAACAAATTGTAGGATAGTTTAGATTGATTGGATAGGCCGTGAAAGTCTGAGGAAGATTTTAATAAACAGGGCTTCAGATTTTACAAATATTAGGTCAACCAATACTTAGAAGAGGGTGACTACCTACGAAGATACTTTAGAAACTAGTACCTTCAAGAGGAGTGTAAACATCTCAATTTATTTATTTTTATTCTATTTTCGGAAGAATCTTGTTATACTAACATGGAGATGTTTGACTAGGTATTGGCCCACGGAACATCTTTATTTAAAGAGACGGGGTTTTTCAGAAAAGATCTGGAATTAACGCTTGGCTTGACGTCGCAGGAAGCTGAATAATAAGACATTTCTTTTCCGAAAAATCGTTAAAAACTGAATAATATTTAAATTTTTAGAAAACCAAAATGCAAATTTTATTAAAAATTTGCCTGTTTTCGAATTCGCACAAATTATGTATCAACAAGACGAAGCCTATACCCATAATGCTAGAGTAGTAGTTAACTATTTAATTTGGCTTTTGGAAATCATTAAATTAGTACCAATGGTCCAATAAGATGGCCCCCAAAGTCACCAGACCTTACGCCTCTTGATTTCTTCTACTTGGGTCATATCAAAAAATATGTATACAAAAGGATAGGATTACCCAACCCGTCAATTCTATTACCCCACCTCAAATGGAAAATGTCCTTCGCGAATTTCAAGAATGAATTTGAACATTTAATAAACTACGGACATGATATAGGACATGTTACATGTTCCAAGATTAGATTTTTCCGTAGAATTTAAAAATGATTAAATGTATAGGATTTTCCATAAAAAATAACAAAAATGTTACTGTTACTACCAAATTCTGCACTTATTTAAACTATGTAAGCCTTAAAATTTAAACTTCGTATTTTATTTATATCAAAATGAGAACTTGGCTATTAATTTCGGACACCCGGTATATCTAAATTCTAACTTACTCTCAACTCTACAACTTATTACGATTTAATCTATATGTGATAAAGATTGTATCAGAAACAGGTAAACCCGACAAGGCCCTAAAAAGTAATGGATAAGCACTGACGATATCAGATTTTCGGTTAACTGCTTTGAAAACCTGGCTCTCAGATAATATAGTAATAAGAATCCACGAGTTTTATCTTACATATACAGCACTGGGGTAAATAAAACTAAAGTACTTAAAATTACAATGATACTTGATATCACCAAAAGACATAATTCCTTATGTGTCCCTTAAACTGAAGGTGTCTTTAAAATTCCCTATTCATGTGGTACTCGTACAGTGTATGCAAGAGAAATTGGAAGATAAATATCAGCTAGAAGTAAGGTACATGAAAGACGTATCAAAGTAAAACTAATTACACAATCAGCTGTAGCTGAATGTCAACACTATAAAAACAAACCACTAATGTAAGGGAAAACAAAGTTTTGCCTTCAGTCTCTAATTTCTATAGAAGAAATTTTAATAAATGAAAATTTACAAATGTCCGAAGAACATTACTAGATATTCGGGTTGAGGACTACATGTACTTGATTCACTATTATCACCACTACTTATTTCCTATGTTACCTTACGTAATAAAATATATCCTATAACCTAGCCAGAGAAATAAAAAAAAAAATCGTAAATCGGCTAAGTGGTACTCGAGTGATAAGTGCACTAACGGACAGACAGAGAGACGTTGCGAGATATATATATATATATATATATATATATATATATATATATATATATATATATATATATATATATATATATATATATATATATATATATATATATATATATATATATATATATATATATATATATATATATATATATATATATATAGATATATATATATATATATATATATATATATATATATATACAGGTCTTTTTCCCGATGAAAATAATTTGGATACCTCCAATAGGAATCTGTGGTATCAACAGGACGGAGCACCTCCTCACTATGAAATCAATGTACGTAGATATTCGGAAGCGATTTTTCCTAATAGATGGATAGGCAAAAGAAGTGCTGTAGAATGGCCTGCAAGGAGTCCCGACCTTACACCACTCGATTTTTTTATGGGGTCATTTGAGAACCAAAGTTTACCGAAGTCGGCCTGAAACTGTAGAAGATTTACAACAAAGAATTTAATATGAAGTAGCAAGATCACCCCGGATTCTCTGCAAAACTCTGTTCAGGCTGTTTATGACAAATTGGGTCATTGCCTGTTAAAGGTAGACATTTTGAGCAATTGTTACCTTAAAAATAAACCTAAAGTATTTATTAATAGTTTTTTTGTCTTTTTTTATTTTAAATTTGAAATGACAATAATTCCAAAACAGTTCAATTTAGACATATATAGGTATATTAGACAAATAATATCTCCATTTAAAAAAAAATCAAGATGCCGAAATTTCTTCGAACTGACAGTTTAAAACATTTTATTGTCAACGTCAGCATGTACGCCGTATAACACCCTATAACTTTATTTAAACATTTTTTTGATACACTGATTAATAAATGCTGTGGAATCATTATTTCATACATATGGGGCACCCTGTATGTATGAATTAAAAAAAAAAGCACGTAAATCGGATAAGTGGTTCTCAAGTGATAAGCGCACTAACGGAGAGACAGACAGGACAGACAGAGAGGTTGCATTTTATATTATATATGTATATATATATATATATATATATATATATATATATATATATATATATATATATATATATATATATATATATATATTTATATATATATATATATATATATATATATATATATATATATATATATATATATATATATATATATATATATATATATATGTATGTATGTATGTATATATATATATATATATATATATATATATATATATACAAGGTGTACAAGTATGAAATGCGGATTTCAGAGAACAAATGGTGCACCAATGCAGTTTGTACTATAAAGATTTGACACTGCGCCATTTTGTTGTGTCATCAACAAGTGTTCGTTGTGTTCAATAGGTCGAAATTTATACCGAACAAGGAGCATCCGCGGACAACATTAATTTTTTGTTTTCATTTGAAGAAAACTGCTGTTGAATCATACCGATTACTTCAAGAAGCTTATGTTGAACATGCACCATCGCAAGATAGGTATGAACGATGGTTTCGGCGTTTCAAAAGTGGTGACTTCGATGTTGTAGACAAGGAAAGTGGAAAACCGCCAAAAAAATACGGAGATGTGGAATTGCAAGTATTGTTGGACAAAGATGATTCGCAAACACAAAAACAACTCGCCGAGCAATTGGGCGTGTTAACAAGTTGTTTCCAGTCGGCTACGAAAGATGCGAAAGATTCAGAAGCCGGTAGATGGGTACCACATGAGTTGAACGACAGGCAAATGGGAAAGCGCAAAAACACGTATGATATTTTGCTCGCTCGGTACAAAAGGAAGTCGTTTTTGCATCGTATAGTTACAGGGGATGAAAGTTGGATTTATTTTGAGAATCTCAAGCGCAAAAAATCATGGATAGACCAAGGCGCACCATCCACTTCGACCGCAAGACCGAATCGCTTTGGCAGAAAGACGATACTCTGTGTTTGGTGGGACCAGAGGGGTGTAGTCTATTATGAGCTGTTAAAACCTGGGGAAACGGTTAATACTAAACGTTACCAACAACAATTGACCAATTTGAACCGTTCGCTGCTTGAAAAAAGGCCAGAATACCGAAAGAGGCAACACAAAGTAATTTTTCTTCATGACAATGCTTCATCACGAACGGCAAAACCAGTTCGCGACACGTTGAAAGTACTCAGCTGGGAAGTTTTACCCCATGCGGCTTACTCACCAGACTTGGCTCCTTCCGATTATCACTTATTTGCATCGATGGGTCACGCAGTTGCTGAACAGCGCTTTGGTTTATAGGAAGTTGTGAAAAAATGGCTCGATGAATGGTTCGCAGCAAAAGGAGAAGATTTTTACTGGCGTGGTATTCACAAATTGCCCGAAAATAGAAAAAAAGTATAACAAGCGATGGAGCATACTTTGAATAAAGCACTTTTTAACATTCTTTGGAATTTAACATGTTTTTTTATAAAAAAAAAAAATCCGCATTTCATATTGTACACCTGGTATATATAAATATTTGACTTGTGCACCTACATAATTCAGTGTTAAAGTTGTGACGATAAAGAGGTCTGAAGATTCCTTGTGTAATCGTTAGCGTTACGTCACCAATCTGACACGGTTTAATCCTAAAAACCATTAATTTTGTTTTATTTTTTTGGCGCATGCGTGCTTCAAAGTTAAAAAAGACTGCTAAAAGTTACTGTTCACTGTATTGACTCCTGAATTTAATTTCTTATATTATGATTAAATTGCATATAATAGAGTTTTAAATTATGTTCTGTAGGCATACGACAGTGCACTAACTGAATTTCCTTGCGGCGCACAACAAGAAACTAAATTAAAGCGAACGAAGTTATGGCCTATTTTCCACCTTTGTTTCCAACGTCGCCTTCCAGGAAGCAAATTGAATGAAAATTGTATATCTTATTCAGCCGTATTTCGTCATATTAAAAATAAAACTATAAAATATGCCAAAACAACGAAGTTTTTAAAACACTATATGCATGAAAATCTAAAGTAGATAAACCATATTAAAAATTTAACAATAAGCCTGTCGCCAATAATTGGAATTTTGTTTAAAATTCTAAATTACTCGCCTTTAAAATATTTGGAAACTGTAGAACAAAGTCATCAAATGGATTAATCCGTTGCAATTTTTAGAACCATCTATAGATCTACACAAACCAAAGGGATATCCTGATTTACATAGTGTATATTTTCATCTTGTAAACAACAACAATAAAAAACAGTCAATTTTAAAGTATGTGAAAATAGGTCATGATTACAATAAAAGACAAATTAATTTATTAAAAACAATAATGATTAAAAGTGATTGAGCAGAGAATCGATTTTATGTAATAATGTTTTGACATAATAATTTAGGCCTAAAAAGTATAAGCAAAAACTAATTTTTGTAAAGAAAAACTTAAACTTTACCTAAGAAACCACTAGTAGTAGTAGTAGTAGTAGTAGTAGAGTAGTAGTAGTAATGGTAAAAAGAGTGGGTGGTACCTTGAGTCCCTAATGTCACCTAGATCTAAGAGTTCTTTTGTCACTCCCCACTGTCGAATCAGGGTCGCAGTCCTAGTCCGGCATTTTCTGCCAAGAGACAAATGCTACTCACCCTGTCCTCTTGTAGATCTTTGGGTTCCCAGAATAGTTGACCCCAGTATCTGTATCTTTTAACCATTAGTGTAGGACATTCGCACAAAATGTGAATACTGTCCTCGCTTTCTCCCTTGCACAACCGACATGTTTTCCGCTCAGCCAGTCTGAGGTTATATAAATGGGCTTGTAGTGCCACATCTCCTGTAAAGAGTCCTATACTCAGGCGTAGCCTTTGTTTTGACATCGACAAAAATTCCTTTGTTATGCTTGTCATAATTTATTTCATAAGGAGTTTGGCTTGAGGACACCTGGCTCCTGCAGTCCAGGAGAGTTGGTGTTCTTTGTCCAACCATTCCCTAATCTTGTTTTTACCGAAAGCGAATGGAACTCCTACAACCTGTTCGGGTGGGTCCTCTAAGATGCCTCTTTTGGCGAGTTCGTCCGCTATTTCATTTCCAGATATGCCTTGGTGGCCTGGTACCCACATTAGGGTAACCTCGTTGTTACCTCCTAACATGTTTAGACCTTGCATGCATTTCCTGATCAGCAAGCTGTCCGCGGTGGATTTAGCAAGAGCTAGCGGCTTTACTGTCGTAGCAGATTAAAATTTTCGTATTATTTGTCCCTTCCGAGATTTGTATTTTCGCACATCTGAGGATGGCTATCACCTCAGCTTGGAAAACCGTAGCCATATTGCCCATGGGTATACTTAATCACTTGTTTTGTTTTCGTGATTCTATCTTGTTTTAAGATGAATGGGCGTTCCTGGAGGAATTTCAGACCTGAGTGTCCTCGATCCCCATTCCTCCATTCGCCTTGGCATTTTCGTCTGTATGGTGCTAATCTCGCCGTGTAGATGATAAACTGATCCAGTGGTGGGGCACAGAGTGCTACTTCTAGCGCCTCCGTTGGTGTCGTTCTCATAGCCGCCCTAAGGTAGTTCCCCTGTAGGCTTCGCAATAGGTTCTTTGACTTCACTGTGCCCACTCTGGGCCACCAAATCACTGCCGCGTACGTTAATCTAGGCAATAGCACCGCCCTGTATATCCACAGTGCAGTGCCACATCATCAGCGTAGCCATAAGCTGAGATGCCTTCTTCCTGTAGGGTTCTTAGTAGGTCATCCACCACTAAATTTTGTTTCACATCAATTATTGATAATGGCCGGTAGTAATTTTATTTACTTAGTGGAATTTAATAATGAAATAGTAAAATTTCAAGACTTTATTTCAATTCATCAAGGAAGTAGCAGCTATTTCAAATTTATTTTTCAAATATTGAAAAATAGCAAATAAATAGTTCCAAGCATTTTAATCGATCCTCAAAAAGTGAGTTAAAAATGAAAAAGAGTCCTGAAAACATTGAATTAAGCTCACTAGGAAACATAAGTTTTAAATTGTTTATTTTTACGAACGGAGTCCATTTCTCAATCAAATGCGCATACGAATTGCGCATAGAAGAAGGTGTCATAGACGAAATCATTTTTAATAAAACTATACTCTAAATAGCGATCAGATTCAAATTATTTCCGGGACCCGAAATAATAATATAAAATAAAAAAAAAATGAAAATGGCCAAAAAGTACTTATTGTCTAAAAATTACCCGTCACATGACAATATTTTTTGATAATGTTCTTTTCCTACTGTACTGGCTATTATTATTAAAACAACGTCTTTTGAGTTACCTCCAATAAACCTTCTTATCAAAAAATTATGTACTAATATTCGAGTTTTAAAAATATCGCGCACTACCATAATTATGACTTCAAGCAATTAAAATATAAGTTTATAACAGAGTTTATTTTGCATTAAAACACTTTTATTATGTATGTTTAAAATGTGAAGTGCACATGCAGAGATCATAATTTTAAAATAGATTTTTGCAACATACGAGGTTTAAACTCGAACATAAATTTAGTGCACCAACACCTGCAATCAAATAAACCTCATGTACTGGCTCTCTGTGAAATCAAGGTCAGTTCATCGACCAGCACAGTCAATTATCTCTATCCTAGGTACGACTTCTATTCCTGATTTAGGCGTAACTTTGGAATCTGTCTTTTTGTCAGAAGCGACCTCTCTTGCCAACGAGAAGAAGCTCTGGAGCCCAAAAAACTTTGATGATATGTGGTTAAAAATAACGACTCAACAAACCACAAGGTTCATCTGTATCCTCTATCGACCACCAAGTGCTACTAACTTTAGGACACTATTCTCTTCTCTTGCAGACACGATCGATCATTTACAAACTAACTATACAAGTACCGAAATTGCCATCCTGGGCGACTTAAATGTCCACAATATCAACTGGCTTAAATATTCAAATACTACCGACGAGCAAGGTCATGAAGCTGAATTATTATCATTCAGTTGTGGCTTAACTCAGCTTATTGACGAACCAACACGGATCCCTGTCGAGACGGGGAGTTCGCCAGTCTTCGCGATCTCTTTTTAATCACCAATCCGGAGATTTTCACGGTCACCGTAAATTCACCGTTAGGTTCTTCCGACTATAAACTGCTTTCGACATCGAGTATCCTACCAAACAGATGCATAGGAATTATCGACGAAACCAAGGAGGCACACAATCAACGAATTAGAAACAAACTTCTTGCTTGTCCCAACAATTCCAGGGCCTTTTGGACAGTCGATAAGGCAGTTAGTCAAAATTTCACCAAATCCACCATACCACCACTCACACGGCCAGATAATTCCATTGCAACGATACCTGTTGAGAAAGCGAACTTGTTGGTTGAACTCTTTGCTTCACATTTTACTGTCGATTTCCAAGGAAAAACACCACCTACTATTCCCATATTGCAGTCAAGAAAGCCCGATATTGTCTTCAGACAGCGTATCATAAAGCGTATTTTAATGAAGCTAGACACCAAAAAGGCTTCTGGCGTTGACGGAATACCTGCCATAGTTCTCAAAAACTGTGCGAGGGAACTAACGCCAGTTTTCTGTAGACTTTTCAACCTATCCTACAGAAAGGGAATATTTCCTTTCTGCTGGAAATGTGCCACAGTTCAACCGATACCTAAAAAAGGCAAGAAGAGCCTGCCAAATAGCTACCGACCAGTCGCACTGGTCTCAATAATATCGAAAGTCATGGAAAAGGCTATCAATCAGCATCTTCTAAAATATCTTAAAGGATTTAACATTATTAGCCATCACCAATATGGCTTTCGTAAACATAGATCAACAGGAGATCTTCTGACTTATGTAACACATGTTTGGAACAACACAATTGAACACTTTGGGGAATCTCGAGCGGTTGCTCTTGACGTATCCAAGGCATTCGACCGTGTTTGGCACGATGGACTGTTGGCTAAGCTACGTTCTTATCGTATGTCTGAAAAGTGGCGGTGGACGAATTTCTTTCTAACACCTTTACTATCAACGCCGGTGTGCGACAAAGCTCCATACTGTTTCCTACTCTCTTTCTCATTTACATTAACGATCTGCTGGAAAAGACCGGGAATCCAATCTACAGCTTTGCAGATGACAGTACGCTTATCTCTTCATTCACTTTGAACGCTCGGACTTTGGCTACCCAGGCGAATATCCGCAGACAGCAGGAGGTCGTTTAACTTAACGAAGACCTGGAAGAAATTCTATCTTGGGGTGACAGTAACCAAGTGGAATTTAACGCTACAAAAACCCAGACGGCAGTTTTTTTCTAAAAAAAATCAACGTTGCTGAACCCGACATAGTCAGTCGGGGCACTCCATTCCCCTAGCATCGTCACTCAATTTGTTGGGCGTTATTTAGGAGCAAATATGTTCTGGTATGAACATGTTGCAGGCATAGCCAAAAGAGCTTCTCAAAAGTTGGGAATATTATTTCGAACTAGAAAGCTTTACACTCCACAACAACTGTTAATTCTTTACGAAGCTCAAATTCGACCAACTATGGAATACTGCTCCCATGTTTGGGGCTCCGCTCCCAAACTCACACTGCATTTGTTTCTGTTCAGAGAACAGCTATTCGTCTGAATGGAGACTTGGAACTGACCGGCGGCCTTGATTCGCTGGAACATAGAAGAGCGGTTGGCGACTTGAGTCTCTTCTACAAGTATTTTCATGGAAAGTGTTCGAAGGATATAGCCCGCTTAATTCCACCAGAGTGGTGCATGTAAGAAATACACGTCGTGCTAATTCTTCACATCCGTATGAGGTTAAGCTTGTTACTCCTCGTACAACGCTTTTCAAGCAGTCCCTTATGGAGAACATCATCCCGTTAGAATAATTTAGCAATGGCTGTATTTCCTATTGAGGACAATTTACAGCGATTCAAGAACAACTGACACAGTTATACACAGTAGTTCATCCCACCCTTATACTCACAAAATAGCAGCTTTTAACTCTTTTATACACAGACTGTTACATATTCCTACGACTAAAACTAATTTTAACAAAGAATTCAACTTAATCAAAAAAATAGAAAATTAATAATGGATATGACCCTAGCATTATAGATAATATCTTGAATAAAAAATCGTTTAAACAAGCAATCTCTCTAATTTATCCCTCCATTAATGACAAAAAAGGAAAATTTAGTACACTCACGTACACAGGAAAAATTACTAGAACAATTTCGAAACATTTAACAAAAAAGAACAACAAAATAGCATTTAAAACCAGTAATACCTTAGGGAATATAATTTTACATTTTAAATATATTGGAAATTAAAACATAATAACAATAAAACAACTTAATTACTTTGTTAACTGTCACTAAATATATTTGTAAAGATTTTACAATTGCGTTATCGCGATTTCGTAGTACAACTACATTGTCAAACGCTTAACTAAGACTGAAACAGATTTTTGGTATTTTATGTTTTTATGATGAACAGATGTGGGTCTATTATATGTTAAAACAGTTGAAATAAAACAGAATTTGCTACGTCTAATTGACTATTCAGTAAATTTATATTATGGTCCTTTGAATGTTTGTAAATTTCTATGGATTCTAAGAAGTTGAGTTTTGACCCTTTAGGTGCCATATGGAGTATTTGTAAACAATTGATGTTGGGAAAAGTATGGTCTGTTTCTAAGAAATGTTTAGCAAAGTGTGATTTTTCATTTTTTAATCTATATGAGGCATTGTGTTCTGTGAATCTTGGTTTGAAATTCCGTCCCGTTTGACCTACGTAACAGCTATTGCACTCTTGACAATTAAGTTTATAAACTCCTGATTTATTTTATTTATTAGTTTTATCTTTGGCATTAAAAAATATATTGGATAATTTTTGAGCGGGTTTTAAAGCTATTCTTGTTTTTTTGGTCGTGAAAATTGGAATATTTTATCCGAGATGGGACCAAAATATGTTAGAGGTATGAATGTTTTCTTTTCTCGGTATTCTTTTACGGGGTAGATTAAGCTGAAAGTGATTTGTTTTCGTTTACGGCTTATTAAGGTATTAATTATTTTAGGTTGGAAGCCGTTATTGAGTGCTATATTTTTGATTGTCTTCAGTTCTTTTTTTAAATTATTTTTACTAAGAGGGATATTGAAGGCTCTATAGATCATAGATCTATAGGCTGCCAGTTTATGGGAGTTAGGGTGTATTGAGTCAGCTGGGATGGTGACATCGGAAAAGGTTGGTTTGCGGAAGATATCGAATTCTAGTCTATTTCTTTTTCTCAAAATTGTAACATCTAAGACATTTATTTTATTATCTGTTTCCTTGTGTGTGTGAATTTTATGTTGGGGTGTAAATTATTTAGGTGATTTAAAGAAGAATTTAGTTCAATATCATTTCCAAGGAAACATACTAAGATGTCGTCCACATATCTAAACCAAAAGAGAATATTTTTCGCGTGTTGAGTTTTTAGAAAACTGTTTTCCAATTCTGACATAAAAATTTCGGCTAGCAAATGATTAAGTGGAGACCCCATGGCAAGACCATCTCTTTGTTTGAAAAAATGATTATTGAACTGAAAATAATTTCCGGTTATACAAAATTCGTACAGTTTCAATATATCTTCTATTATTATATTGACGTTGTTTTTTTGTAACATAGTTTTTGTAATTTCTAAACAATCTTTATTTGGGATATTGGAGAACATATTTGTTACATCGAATGAAACTAGAAGGGGATAAATTTGTATTAGAGATGTTGATAAATCCCCTTACTGAAACTTAAAAAAACTAATAGAGAATAAAAATATACCGAAACGTCACAAAAAACCTTCTATAATAGATTTATCAACATCTCTAATACAAATTTCACAGAAAGTGAGAAAAAAACTGCTTAAAAAAGGACCAAAATATAACCCTAACTTTAATATAAGAAATACTACCGAAATACTAATATCCGAAATTGAATCAGCCACAAAAAACATAGGTGACCCAAATATTAAAAAAGAAAGAATAAAACATATAATGATAAACACAAAAAACACTACTTGCCGTAACCAAGAACAACTAACGATAGCGTCCATTCAGTATAAAATAAAAGATAATAACTTAATAATAACTAAAACAGACAAAGGCAACTCCATCATAGCTCTTGATAAAAACCATTACATTCAAAAAGTAAATGATTTTTTGGAAAAAGAAAATCGAATAAAACTAAAAAAAGATCCAACGGATAAAATTTAAAAACAACTCAAGACCCTGCTAAATGAAACCCTGAGCATTGTGGATGAAAGGGAAGAGTTTAAAATAATAAACCAAAATCCTACATCACCAAAACTTTATGGCTTGATAAAAATACATAAAGAAAATTCGCCAATAAGACCAGTAGTATCGTACAGCAACACCCCCTTAAAAAATCTAGCAACACATCTCAACACCATCTTTAAAGAAATTACACAATTCAATCCAAAATACAACACAAAAAACTCTATAGACCTCACAAATATCTCCATCCCAAATAACGCCCTTCTAGTTTCATTCGATGTAACAAATATGTTCTCCAATATCCCAAATAAAGATTGTTTAGAAATTACAAAAACTATGTTACAAAAAAACAACGTCAATATAATAATACAAGATATATTGAAACCATTCGAATTTTGTATAACCGGAAATTATTTTCAGTTCAATAATCAATTTTTCAAACAAAGAGATGGTCTTGCCATGGGGTCTCCACTTAGTCCTTTGCTAGCCGAAATTTTTATGTCAGAATTGGAAAACAGTTTTCTAAAAACTCAACACGCGAAAAATATTCTCTTTTGGTTTAGATATGTGGACGACATCTTAGTATGTTTCCTTGGAAATGATATTGAACTAAATTCCACTTTAAATCACCTAAATAATTTACACCCCAACATAAAATTCACACTTGAAAAGGAAACAGATAATAAAATAAATTTCTTAGATGTTACAAGTTTGAGAAAAAGAAATAGACTAGAATTCGATATCTTCCGCAAACCAACCTTTTCCGATGTCACCATCCCAGCTGACTCAATACACCCTAACTCCCATAAACTGGCAGCCTATAGATCTATGATCCATAGAGCCTTCAATATCCCTCTTAGTAAAAATAATTTAAAAAAAGAACTGAACACAATCAAAAATATAGCACTAAATAAGGGCTTCCAACCTAAAATAATTAATACCTTAATAAGCCGTAAACGAAAACAAATCACTTTCTGCTTAATCTACCCCGTAAAAGAATACCGAGAAAAGAAAACATTCATACCTCTGACATATTTTGGTCCCATCTCGGATAAAATATCCCAAGTTCTCACGACCGAAAAAACAAGAATTAAACAATATATTTTTTAATGCCAAAGATAAAACTAATAAATACAATAAATCAGGAGTTTATAAACTTAATTGTCAAGAGTGCAATAGCTGTTACGTAGGCCAAACGGGACGGAATTTCAAAACAAGATTCGCAGAACACAATGCCTCTTATAGGTTAAAAAATGAAAAATCATACTTTGTTGAACATTTCTTAGAAACAGACCATACTTTTCCCAACATCAATTGTTTACAAATACTCCAAATGGCACCTAAAAGGTCAAAACTCAACTTCTTAGAATCCATAGAAATTTACAGACATTCAAAGGACCATAATATAAATTTACTGAATAGTCAATTAGACGTAGCAAATTCTGTTTTATTTCAACTGTTTTAACATATAATAGACCCACATCTGTTCATCATAAAAACATAAAATACCAAAAATCTGTTTCAGTCTTAGTTAAGCGTTTGACAATGTAGTTGTACTACGAAATCGCGATAAGGCAATTGTAAAATCTTTACAAATATATTTAGTGACAGTTAACAAAGTAATTAAGTAGTTTTATTGTTAAAATATACTGCCACAAAGTAACGTAACAATCAATCAACTCTTTAAAACATAGTGTTGTTTTTATATAATTATAAATACTGAATTTGATTTTGTCATACTAAGGCAAAGCTTATTCCTAACCTTACAACTGCATATTTAAAACGTAATTTTTGGTGGGATATTAATCACAAAAAAAAGATGAGCAGAAGATAGGCTTCATAGATATTTACAACCAAAACCTGACTTTCACATAGTATTTATAATTTTCAGATTCCGCGAACTTATGAAACAACTCATCTAACACCGTCCCTTGACCCTTTTCCTTTTAACATGTTTAACCATAAATAATATCGCCTACAGTTTTTCCATTGTCACAACTGGAAACCAGCAAACAGTCTCTTAATATCACCCATTTTCCTTCAATCGCTCAAAAACTACTATTCATGTACTACATGTATACGAAATTTAGAAATGATGTAGTAGTATTAGATCTCTGCGAAATTTAGAATTGATATCCCTTTGATTCTAGAGTTATCCGACCAACGTATACGATATATACGAAGCAACCCCTCTAATTTCGTCGTCCACCCCCCATCTGTTTACTTAAAAATAATTATACTCAAAATTTGTCCCCTGTTGTCTATTTAAGCCAGGAATCATCATAATATCACATCTACAAGTTCGGTTCCTACTTCAAATATTATATGTGCATCAAATTTAATATGAATTTCTCATTTCGTTCGAAAGTTATCGCGCCAACAGAACGACCAAAAGACAGATCGACGCAAATTAGGAACTAGGTTTTTCGTAAACTAGGAATTCTAAAACGTGAAGAAATGCAAAAAATTTCGGAGCATGATTTTTTCACGAATACTATATTTTGTATGAGCAAACGAGCTAATAATGAATACGTCTTCAAAAAATTAAACCCTTTCAGTATCTATTACAAATAGAGTTTAATTTTTTAAGTGACTTAACTATCAATTATAAATAAACATGTGTTATTCAACATCTAATACTTCATTTTATTCAAATTATAACTGACATGTTCAATTTAGGAAATTGTGGTAACTCAGAATTTATTTGCTGTACACGGTTTTTTTGTAACGATTATTTAACATTACATTGTTTTTAAGACAAAGTGATAATAAATATGATATATAACATTTATAATTTGACAACAACTACTTAAAGAAAGTTCTAATAGGAAGCGGATGTAATCCAGAAATACTATTTTAGCACAGATACTTCTCGCAAAACAATTCGTTTTTGTAATTTTTTTCTATTTCGAGATTTTTGCATTTTTTTATGCTTCAAGATCCCTAGATAATGAAATATACAGTCTCTAATTTTCGTAGGACTGCCTATCGGTCTACCTGTCTTCCTGCCTGCTGGTCTGTTGGCACGATAACTCTGAAACGAAATTAGATGTCGATTTTAGATTTGGTACATATATATAAGTTAAAAGAGGCGGCCATAGCGTAGTGGTTAAGGAGTCGGCTTTCTACGCCAGCGTCCCGAGTTCGTATCTCGACTCGGGACGTAATAACAATAAAAAAAGATAAATAAATAATAAAATAAAATTTACAACTTTACGGTCGCCTCTCTCGGGAAGGCGGTGGCAAACCACTTATAGTATCAGCCTAGTAAAGCCTTCTCACTTTGGCTGTTCGAAAGCGGCATTAAACTGTAGGTCCCTTTTGTGTGTGGAGATACTTAAAAAGGCACCATCCACAGGCAAAGGCGAAAGGGTCGCCTACGTCCGTATCGGATATGGCACTTCAAGCTGAAGTAAGAAAGAAGCATGTAGTCTCTGAAGAATACCGCTACAAAGAAAGTAAATGAAAGTCTTAGTTTAAATAATACTGTGAAAATGTTTCCTTGTTTTTTGATTTTAATAATAAACAAAAATTAAATAAATTCATTTTTAAAATGG
This sequence comes from Pachyrhynchus sulphureomaculatus, assembly GCA_019049505.1. Lineage (NCBI taxonomy): Eukaryota > Metazoa > Arthropoda > Insecta > Coleoptera > Curculionidae > Pachyrhynchus > Pachyrhynchus sulphureomaculatus. The sequence continues at coordinate 58,494,969 of CM032455.1, read as the reverse complement.
CCTCGAATATTATACGCCCTTTTCGGGGTTGTAGTGGAGGAATCTGAACATTATATTATTGTGATGATGAATAAACTGTAAGCAATATTATTTATAGCCAAACACAGAAAAGGGCAAATGAGCGAGAAAGAAGCTTAGATAAGTTGTCTCGTATATGGCGTGTTATACATCCGTTTCAGGTTTCTTGGAGTACAAGAATCTAAAAATTAAGTTTTTTTCATTATTGATATAAGTAGAGAAAAAATATATTGACTTTATTATTTTTTTTCTATAAACAATTGGGGAATATTAAAAAAACACAGAGAACTGATTAGTTGATAACAATAAGGTACAGAGATATAGACGTGTGTTTCATAATTTTTCATGAGTGAAGTAAGTTTTCGAAATTAATAAAAGTATATATTTTACTTACTACTCAGATATTTTTATAAATAATTACGATTAGACCGTGTCAAATTAGAGTAACTTTCCGACGTTTTACCTACGGTTACACGAGACATCTTTAGGGATTTTTACTCTGTGGGATTAGAACACTGAATGCTATAATTAAAAACCACGATTTTTATATCTAACCAGGAACGTGAAAGCTTCTGTTTCATAATAAAAAATACCACTCTATTTTCCTGTACTATACCTATATCCTATTATGGTTAACAAATAAAGCTATTTGAAATTATTTCAGTTTAATTTAATTTTGATTTTAAGTAAATGTTTTTTACTTTTTCCCTTTGTAATAAAATTTTCTTATTTAAACTCGAAAACTCGTAAAACACGTGGAAAAGCATCCTGGAAAACGATTGGCGAAGCGTCAGTTTTCCCGTCCCGACGAGCTTCACTGCCCGACTGAACGAGAACCTTGCGCGAAGTGTAATTTCGAAGAACTACAGCCCTCAATTTGACCGTCCCTTTTTATAGTTTAAATTAAGAGTTCTAGATAAAGTAAATTAAGGATAATTCCATTCTTTTTAAATTGCTGATCCAAGTAAATTGTTTTTTTATTAGTCTCGTATTATTCTACATAAATAATTTGCCAAGATAAGTTAGCAATAAATGAGAGAACTATTTTAACTAATATAAATGTGAAACGATGGTTATTTAGTAATGTCGACAAAAACTAAAAAATACACAATAGTTCCCTTTCAAACACACAGCTCTAAAATAAACACACACTACAAATAACTTAATTCAAGTAGTACAACTCGGTATTTTACACAATTGATACTTTAAGGTGAGACATCAATAAAAAATATTAAACAGAGAAAGAACTTCAATTACAAATAATAGAAAATAATAAATTCCTGGACCTACAGAACCCTGAAATAGATGCATATTATTATATTAAAACAGTCACTCCTTTAATCAAATCCCTTTAACCTCAAATATTTTATTATCTTGTAACATTCATTTTTTTCTAGATTTTAAGACCATGTAATGTTACTGATTTTTCACTTCAAATTGTACTTATTTTCATTTTTGTATCGAACGGTATATTAAACAGAGATTCCAAGACGTTCGGTATATACTGTGCAGTGCGGGTTCCTGACCGAATCTACCGCTACGCCGCGATTGGTGAAATGTGTGTATCCGCAGTTTTGGTTCCGGCGTCGCCATATTACCGGCAGAGTTTGCACGGTTTATTTAAGGGTCCGAGAAACGACTGTCTTGGCGAATTTCCATCCAGCCGCCGAGTAGGCGAGGCTAATTTCATCGGAGCCGCCAAGTAGGCTTCCTTCGACTGAGCTACAGTAAAAGCTCATAACAACCATCATGCGAGCTAAGTAAAGCACCAGTTTCTTAACGAAAAGCCGTAGTGGGCTCTCTAAGTGTTTGCTAGAAAAGTGTGAAATCGGTCGTATTCCATCAAAGCCGGAATAAGAACAGTAAGTTACCAAAACATCCTTCAATAGACCTATCCCTGAGTAGTGCCTTAACAGCAATTTAAAACTGACTAAAAAGTGAAGTGAAAAGCACTATTTTTCGTCTTCGGGGGTAGTCATAGTTCAGAATTTAAATGTAATAACTACTAGTTAGGCTAGAATTTTTTTGTAGAACTGCAAAGGTTAGAACTTTTTATTTTTAAAAACATGAATAAATTTTCTTTTTGTTGATTAAAGCTAGTGTCTCACTGAATACCTATTTTTCTTTTCAGGATAAGTTGTACTAGACTAATTCTTTTTAGTAATACCCATAAAACCCTTCAGTATTTTTTCATTTTTTTAACTGAAGTTAGATCCTTTCTATTTTAAAATGAATGGTGCCCAAAAAATTTGTACAACTGAAGCTTTTTAAAAATAGAAAAAAATTCCAAAAAGACGTACAAAAATTATCTCTTACCCATATCTCTCTACCAAGGAAAACTGAGCTAGTGTGTGTTTAATTTCTTTAGTTCTTTTAAAATCAGGATTCACTCAATTCATTATCAGAAATTAAAGCGGGGCTGCAAGAAAATTGTGATCAAGCTTGGGGCATCCAAATTTCAAACGGTACAAAATAGCGCTGTCAACGCGGGGCTTTTGGAATTTTATTTTTTAAAGGGTTCAGTGTACTAGCTTTCGAACAAAGTAAAAGCTCTAACTTTGCAGATATTTTTATTTCATAATATTTATTAAACGAAACTACACTATAGCAGTAAGACAAAAGCAGGAAATTTGTAGAATTTTTTATTTCAATTTATCTGATGGTGGTATAGATATTTGAATTTTGTTAATTGACTCTAAGATAAGCGATTCCTACTTTTTTCTTAAAAGCTAGCTTTATAGTTCAGATTAGCAGATGTGTTAGTCGACTTAAATTTTGCACTGTTTATTTTGCGGATAGCCGAAGAAAAAACGGTACGTTTTTTTCTCACCTATATTTTGCATGAATATTAAAAGTACTTTGCTGATACGAAACGGTATTTGGAGATTTTTTTTTGTTGAGAAATTCTTAACATATTTGGTAAAAGAATTTAAATACAAGGCGATACTTAGAAATTTTTTTTGAAATTGTCGAAGATTTTTTTTAATGTTTAGTAAAGAAGTTTACATATTTTAAGTGCCTTTACATATTTTTTATTTTGACTATTGGGAGCACAGGAGAAATATTTTCAAGACTTTTTAAACAGTTCTTTTAAATTTTATTCATTTATCATGGAAGCCTTCAATTTTAAAGTCAATCACCTACTGGAAAATGAATTAGACTATGAACTGAAAATCCGTCGTACTTTCTCAGAACGTCCGGTCGCGGATAAAAGAAAGATTCTAACGAGGATCTTAAGTAAAGAAATATTCCAATAGATCAGATTGGACTAAATAGTTACAAAAAGTTTCAGATTTTTTTTAGTCTAATAAAAGTTCTCCTTCTCAAGTTAAAACTCCTGCTTCTCCAAATGGTCACATGTCTCCTTTATTCGTGCATAAATATTTAGATAACAGACCGCATATCGAGATAAATCTATTAGGTGCCCATTTCTCGGCTTTATTTGACTCTCGTGCAAATGCCTCCGTTTTAGGTCAGAATGGTATTAAAATTTTAAGTCGTTTAAGTATAAAAATATGCCACGTCAAAAATAGAAGTGTTACCACTGCAGATGGCAGCCGTTTAAAAGTTTTAGGTACGGTTGAGTTGCCGCTAGTCTGCAATGGTCATTGTTTAGTAATCTCTGCTCTAGTAGTACCTTCTCTATCACATACTTTGGTTTTAGGATGTGATTTTGCACAAAAATTCGGAATTTTTTGTAAATTTTAAAGATAATTCGTGGTATCCACAGTCCCTAGAAGTCAATTCCCATACAAGTTTTAAAGATTGTTATTCAGAAAGTTCTATAGAAAACCTTTTCTCGCGTCTATGTACCCTAGATGATCTCTCGCGGACGGACGGAACGCTTAAAGGAAGAAAAAGTAATAAGCTCTTTCAATGAAATAAGTAGTAAAGATAGGTTAGGCCGAACGAATAAAATCAACATGTCTATAGATACGGCTGATGCCAGTCCTGTAAAGACAAGGCCCTTCGCCATGTCTCCGTACATGTCAAAAGTATTAAATAAGGAGTTAGACGAAATGTTGAAACTCGGAGTGATATCGTCTATGCTTTGACGGAAGAAAGCTCAACGAGGTCAGCAAATTTGATAACTATCCATTACCGAACATCGACAGAATTTTGTAAGGAGTTAGACGAAATGTTGAAACTCGGAGTGATATCGTCTATGCTTTGACGGTAGAAAGCTCAACGAGGTCAGCAAATTTGATAACTATCCCTTACCGAACATCGACAGAATTTTGACATCACTCAGGAATGCTAAGTATGTATCCTCGATAGACCTTAGAAAGGCTTTCTGGCAAATTCCTTTGGACAAATCCTCTAAGGAAAAGACCGCTTTTGCAGTAGTAGGCCGAGGTCTATTTCAGTTCGTCACTATGCCGTTTGGTCTAAAGAACGCTGCTCAAACTCAGCAACGTTTAGTGGACGCTATATTTGGTCCGAAATATGAGCCACATATTTTTACCTATCTCGATGATATTTTAGTAACATCGGAAGACTTCGAATCGCATATTCGCTTACTTAAGGAAGTAAAAGATAAATTGAAAGAGGCCGGACTGACGATAAATTTGAGCAAATGTGATTTTTTCAAAACTTCTCTAAAGTTTTTAGGCTATATTGTAGGCTCAAATTCCTTGCGTACCGATCCGGATAAAGCAGCAAGCATGGTTAATTATGCGAGACCTACTAATACTACGGAAGTTAAGCGCTTCGTAGGAATGTGTTCATGGTATAGGCGTTTTATTGAGAATTTTTCTACCTTGTTGTCACCTATTAATGATCTTTTGAAAGGACGAAAAAAAGGACAATCGATAGATTGGACAAACGCAGCAGAAAGATCTTTTATAAAGATTAAAGAGCTATTGGTTTCAGCTCCCATTTTATCCCAACCAGATTTTTCCCAACAGTTTTATATTTCTAGTGATGCTTCTAATACCGGTTTTAGGGGGCGTCCTAACACAGAAAATCAATGGTGAGGAAAGAGTGATAGCGTATGCCAGTAGAACTTTGTCAAAGGCTGAACGTAACTATTCGGTTGTTGAAAAAGAATGTTTAGCAGTACTCTTTAACATCGAGAAGTTTCGACCTTACATAGAATGTGTTCCTTTCACGGTCATAACAGATCATTATAGTTTATTGTGGCTTAATTCTATTAAAAACCCTAGTGGCAAACTAGCGCGTTGGGCGATTAGGCTGAGACAACATACATTTAATTTAATTCATAGAAAAGGAGTCCACAATGTTATTCCTGACGCTTTGTCAAGAATCCCAGATCATACAGTGGAAGAAAACAGTCTTAATGCACAGATAGACGTAAGAATAGATACAGTTGATATAGATCGCATTGATCCATGGTACGATAATTTACGGCAGCAAATTAAAGAATTTCCTCAAAATTTTCCGCAGTGGAAGGTGGAAAATGATTTCGTATACAAATTTATCCCAAACCAGTTGCCTTTAAAAGTTAATGTACCCGAGTGGAAAATACTAGTTCCTAAACCGCAGAGAGGGGAAATTATAGACATGTGTCACACTCCTCCTACTTCTGGTCATTTTGGTTTTTATAAAACTCTTCACAGGGTTCAGGAACAGTATTATTGGCCAAAAATGCGTTTTGATATCTTAAAGTTTGTGAGGACTTGTGAAGTATGTGGAGCGCAGAAATCTCCAAATGCACTGCCTATGGGACTGATGGGAAAAGAGAAAACGGTTAATTACCCTTTTCAAGTCATAGCAGCTGATCTAGTAGGCCCATTCCCACGTTCAAAAAAGGGAAATAAATGGCTTCTCGTGGTTTCTTGCTGGTTTACAAAGTATACCATGCTATTTCCTTTGAAAAGCTCTAAAGCTGGATATATAGAGAGAATTTTGGAAAATAATGTCTTTCTAATCCACGGTGTTCCATCGCTCTTGATATGCGATAACGGTACTCAGTTTACCTCTAAAAGTTTTAAGAGCCTAAGTGAAACTTATGGTTTTAATATCCGTTTTAATCCCGTGTACTCTCCACAATGTAATTTTGTCGAACGTAATAACCGAACAGTCGGGACCGCTTTAAGAAGTTACGTTGATTCTCATGACACTTGGGATGGCAATATTTCCAAAATTCAACAAGCAATAAATACCGCAAGACACGAAGTAACAGGGTTCACACCGTCTTTCTAGTTTACGGCAGACATATACCTCTATCTGGATCGTATTATAAAAATTTAGATTTGGATGTCAATGTTGACAGCGAAATAATTCCGGGGTAACAGGGGTGCGTACGCCGAAAATTTAAAAGGTTTAAAAGATATTTTCACCGACGTGCGTAGTAGGATACATAAGGCTTATGAACGGAACAGTAAGTCTTACAACCTTAGAAAAAGGGATTTTGCCTTTAATATAGGAGATCACGTTTGGCGAAAAAATAAAATTCTTTCCAGTGCAGCAGATAAATTCACATCTAAGTTGGTACCTAAGTATGTGCATTGCGTGATAAGAGAAAAGATTTCAGATTTAGTTTATGGTTTGGTTAATTTAGATGGGACTAAAATAGGAAGATGGCATATTAAAGACTTAAAACCATTCAACGGACCTAACCCTAGTGAAAGTTTGTCAGGAGAAGAATAGTTTATATTTACATTATCTTAATTGCTTTACTTTATTTTTTGATGTTGCTCTGTGGAGGTGACGACCTCGTTTTTTTGACTGTTATAAAAGTTGAGCAGAGTATAGCTTACTTTTATAGTTTAATACTAAGGTTTTGGGTACTGATCATATCCAAACTTAGGTTGATTGTAGTTGATGTTTAGCATCGACTCAGCTGTTGCGAGCTTGCGAAAGAGTCACACTCAGGATATATCATAAGACTGGTATGTCGGTGGTCGCGGGATTTGATTTGCTTATGACCCCAAATAATATCCAGTTCTTGACACTTGGAAGCGAAATTTTGATTAGAGGCAATCCAAGGTGATCTTGAGTTAGGACAAGCGCAAGATGTAGCTCGCGTGGTATGATGTAGAGTCAAAATTTTTATGAGCAATTTCAAAGTTTGTTACCCGAGTGGGTGTATTTTTATTACCTTAGTGGTATATGTTGGGTGCAATTAAGAGTAAATTGATTTTGGTTTATCCAGTAAGTCTAAGACTTGGATTATTTTGATTTAGATCTTCTTCTGAATTGACAAACTGAGGGTATTTTCTATTTTTTTTCAGAGCCGTTTAAACGTTACCTTTGAGTCACTAATTTTTTTTTAAGATTTTTTTTGCATGGACTCATAGGCGTATGTTGAGTTTTTTCGGTCTACTATCAGATTGATAGAAAATTGAAGTTCTGCAGGAGAACTAAAGGCTGATCATTTACAGGAGATGAGAGCAGAGTAAGACAGTCGTTTCACAAAGAAATGATCAAAATCTGATACCGATATGAGAACCTTGTCAAGAGAGGCTAGGCGCAGTGAAGGAAGATTCCTAGCCGAATTTTTAGATTTCCAAGAGGTAATCTAGAAGTTTGGGCTGACAGAAAACGGTTATGCCTGATACCTGTAGCAGTTTCTTCTAGAGGCTATTGTCTAGGGAGACGATTAACACCATGATCGAATATTTTAGCTGTCGACGATGTTTTCTTCTTGTTTCTGATTAAGCTGGAAAAGCTCTTGTCGTCTTCAAAAGTTTTGTTGCGTTGCCACCAAAAATTTGAGAAATTTTTGCTTCATGTAGCTTTTTAAGCTCATTTTCGTTTTTTTTTTAAATTTCGTTAGAAGCTTGGTTAAGTCAACCTTGTAAACCTTTTAGGTTGTATCCCATGAGTTATCTGTTTTTACAGGCTGTGATGCACCGGGTGCTAACAGATGCCGTTACGACGTTTGGCAGGGAGTTAGTCTTCCTGAGGAACAGACTGATTGGAAGGGTAGTCTATGGGGGGTGAACGTTTGACCTTTGGGACCTTTAGGGGTTTTGTTACCCAATGGTTTATTTCCATTTGAACCAAAGGAGAGCCTAGCTACTGTAGTCGACCTCAGCTCCAATTAGCCTATTAGTGGTGACAGGCTGTTGGCAGTAGTGTGTTTCGGAACACCCTATTGATTAAATTTTTTTGACTTATGGTGGTGTGGTAGACACCGTTTCAGTTTAGTGGATGCTATAATCTACTCCCTTTTGTTGGTGGACACCAGGGTCACCAATTCTGTATTTTATTGTCTCCACCATTCAGTATATCGTGGTGAGGTGTTTGTCTCCTGTTATGTGGGATGGATTGAATGTTTTTCGTTGTTGTTCTAGGGCGAGACCAGTACACGAGGGTTCTTCATGCAACTTGGAGAAGCGCAATGCTGGTTAAGTTTTATATCTCTGTGTAGCCACCCTGAAGAATGACGGAGGGCGTTTCTTTCTGGCTCATGTTTCTAGGCAGATTTGTCACTTTGGTGCGATGTGCCGAAGATTTGATTAGCTTTTGCTAAGAGCTTTCACCAAGCTCAGTATGGAGTAATCATAACCAAGAGTTTGGGATTTGAACTCCTGTATGTATTTCTGTATATATTTCTGTACATATTTCTGTATATATTTCGGTGTATGTTGGTTGCCTGAGGGCATGTGCTCAAAATGCGAGATTTTGAGTCGTTTTTCTTATGGACTCCTATATTTAGGATTATGACTTTAGGGAGGTCCTATTTCGAGACTTGCTGTCTCATATAGTTATGTTAGGAATGTTTCCTTGAATGTTAGTTGCGCGCGGACTAATCATTCTGTTCTTAGTGAACATTGCTTTTTGAAGCAGGATCATTCAGTTTGGTGAATTTTAGCTTTTATAGCTATTCACTGTGTTTAGGGTGAATTTTAGCTTTTATAGCTATTCACTGTGCCTATAGTGATATTGTTAGCTTTTATAGCTGCTCACTATGTTAAAAGCGAGATTGTTCTTTTAGAACGCAGACTTTGTGTAGTCGAGGACTACTTACAGAGTGTTTTCTTGGCGAGGAGCTGAGGCTTTTTTCTGGCGATATGCCAGAGTGTTTTCTTGGCGAGGAGCCGAGTTTTTTCTGGCGATCAACCAGAGCGTTTTCCCTAGCGATTTTAGCATGTCTAGATGTCTTAGGACGTCGACATTGCGCGATAGAGTGCGATTATTTTCCGAGTGCGACTAGTAGTGATACTAGATTTAGAATGTTCTCTTAGCGATGAGCTAGAGCATGGATGGCGATTTTTCCCGAGCGTTTCTCTGGATATTTATCCAGATATTCCCTTTTTTGGCCTAATGCTAAATGGTCTGACAAGACTTTTTCTTTTTAGTGTAAGTGTTTGCACTAGAATCATTTTTTTATTTTTTTTTCTTTATTTAAGAATTTTTATAAATTTCTTTTGCTGAAATAGAAAATTTTCAGACAATCCTTAAAATGTTTTAAGGGGGGTGTTCATATTTTATTTCAGTTCACTTTTTTTGATTTAGACAAGAGTCTAGACAAAGTTATATTTTTTGTTTTGGTAACAATAACAGAGCTGATTCTTTTATATAAGAAGACCGCGATTGTTATTTTGGAAAGGTATTTCTTATGTTCATGCAAGGATTTTTATTTGCTTTTTGATGTACTTAACCTTAGTGTCTAATTAAGTTAAGTCTAGTTATAAGATTCTTGTGATCATGCAAAGATTTTCATTTGGTTTTCATTGTACTTAATATTAGTGCTTAATTGAATTAAGTCTAGTAGTAAGGTCCGAAGTCTGTACTTTTGTTTTAAGTTCTGACCTTAGTATTAAGTGATAGTGTACCACTTTGTACCTTTTCATAAGTAGCCTAAGTTTAATAGACTAGTGTAGTCTATTTCTTTTGGAAGGGGGTAAATGTAACATTCATTTTTTCTAGATTTTAAGACCATGTAATGTTACTGATTTTTCACTTCAAATTGTACTTATTTTCATTTTTGTATCGAACGGTATATTAAACAGAGATTCCAAGACGTTCGGTATATACTGTGCAGTGCGGGTTCCTGACCGAATCTACCGCTACGCCGCCGCGATTGGTGAAATGTGTGTATCCGCAGTTTTGGTTCCGGCGTCGCCATATTACCGGCAGAGTTTGCACGGTTTATTTAAGGGTCCGAGAAACGACTGTCTTGGCGAATTTCCATCCAGCCGCCGAGTAGGCGAGGCTAATTTCATCGGAGCCGCCAAGTAGGCTTCCTTCGACTGAGCTACAGTAAAAGCTCATAACAACCATCATGCGAGCTAAGTAAAGCACCAGTTTCTTAACGAAAAGCCGTAGTGGGCTCTCTAAGTGTTTGCTAGAAAAGTGTGAAATCGGTCGTATTCCATCAAAGCCGGAATAAGAACAGTAAGTTACCAAAACATCCTTCAATAGACCTATCCCTGAGTAGTGCCTTAACAGCAATTTAAAAACTGACTAAAAAGTGAAGTGAAAAGCACTATTTTTCGTCTTCGGGGGTAGTCATAGTTCAGAATTTAAATGTAATAACTACTAGTTAGGCTAGAATTTTTTTGTAGAACTGCAAAGGTTAGAACTTTTTATTTTTAAAAACATGAATAAATTTTCTTTTTGTTGATTAAAGCTAGTGTCTCACTGAATACCTATTTTTCTTTTCAGGATAAGTTGTACTAGACTAATTCTTTTTAGTAATACCCATAAAACCCTTCAGTATTTTTTCATTTTTTTAACTGAAGTTAGATCCTTTCTCTTTTAAAATGAATGGTGCCCAAAAAATTTGTACAACTGAAGCTTTTTAAAAATAGAAAAAAATTCCAAAAAGACGTACAAAAATTATCTCTTACCCATATCTCTCTACCAAGGAAAACTGAGCTAGTGTGTGTTTAATTTCTTTAGTTCTTTTAAAATCAGGATTCACTCAATTCATTATCAGAAATTAAAGCGGGGCTGCAAGAAAATTGTGATCAAGCTTGGGGCATCCAAATTTCAAACGGTACAATCTATAAATAATTATGTTAAAATCGTGTCTAATACCTCAACCAAAAACTAGGAAATCTTCTCATAAAACTATTGAAACTTATTAATTATAGATCCTCACCTATTTCACCCATTCCCTGCTAGAATTGAAAATAATGAAAAAAAAAATGTTTTATGATTCTTGGCCACAAAGACCCTAAAAAGGACCTATAACCCATTCCCTCGACCTTTTAATCCCTTATATATTTTACTATTTTATACAATATTTTATGCTTCAAATTTGTCCATTAGACTAACAAAATCCAAAAAAAATTTTTCATAACACTATTGAAACTATGCAATATAATCATAAATAACCGGTCGAGTGCAAGTTGAACTTGTGTTCCGTACGTTGATTGCTTCTAAAATAAAAAATTTTGTTACGAAGGTATAAAATGATCAGTGATTGACAAAACACACCCCAAATGAGTTTTCAACAAAGTTTGTTTCCAATCTTTACTGAAAACTGATGACCTTCAAATTTTTGTTTTTTTTATATACCAGATAAATTATTAAAGGTAATGCACTCGTGGTAATTTTCATTCAATCTACACCTCTAATCCAGAATTTTTTCAAAATTTTTTGATCAGTACTTTTCGAGATGAGGGGGGAACAGCGATTTTTCGCGATTTTATAAAAATAATACAAAGAAAAGTGTGCGCAAGTATTACATTCAAATTTTTTTTTATCGCTCACCTCCCCGCCTCAGTAGGGATTTTATTTTTTTTTCATATTGCAAGGATATCGGCGAGGATGTCGTAATACCCGTGTATTTCTCAGCACCTTTTAGACAACGCGGTAGTGCTGCCACGGACGTTATTTTTGCATTACTTCAAACAACTACTACCTATTTGGGTGCTAAATGACCTTAGTAGTCGATGCGCCCAATCCCCATAACATCCATCCATCCAACTACTACCTATGAACACTCACAACACCCAGCGCCGACACACGGAATCTAACCGCTGACCTCCTGACCAACAGCAGGTTCCTTAGCCCACTGCGCCAATCGGTCCTATATATATATATATATATATATATATATATATATATATATATATATATATATATATATATATATATATATATATATATATATATATATACGTATATATATATATATATATATATATATATATATATATATATATATATATATATATATATATATATATATATATATATATACATACATACATACATATATATATATATATATATATATATATATATATATATATATATATATATATATATATGTTTTGACGAATGGTCTCACGGGTGTGAAATGTAGTAGTGGTTTTTCGGGTATCCCGTGTTAGCTTGAAGTCCCTTGATGGACGGTTTTCGCTGACGTTTCGATGGAATCTCATCCATCTTTTTCAAAGCGTTGATCACTGGTCGGTCATTCAACGGCAAGACACCGACCAGTGATCAACGCTTTGAAAAAGATGGATGAGAATCCATCGAAACGTCAGCGAAACCGTCCATCAAGGGAATTCAAGCTAACACGGGATACCCGAAAAACCACTACTACATATATATATATATTATATATATATATATATATATATATATATATATATATATATATATATATATATATATATATATATGTGTGTATATTTTACTCGTGTTTTCACAACATTTCTTTTGACACCACACTCGATGACCTAATAATTTTTTTTTTTCACTTCTGATTTCACCCCTCAAAACTAACCCCTTAAGTCAAAATTTATCTTTCAAAACTACATGGCTCTGATGAGGCCATCAATTCCTATATTATTACCAAATTTCAACTTTCTATGACAAATAGTTTCGGAGAAAATCGGGTGTGACAGACAGACAGACAGACGGACAGACACCGAAGTCATCTTATAAGTGTTCCGTACGGGACACAAAAAATAATTTAATTTTCAGGTTTCTCTACTGTACAATGAAATAAAATACCGGTTTTAAACTTACTACCTACAGTTTTTAGCGAGATCAGCAGAGCGTGAGGGTAAATGGCGTGGGGATCGATTTTTGTGTAATTTCATTTTTATTCTAGTAATGTTCTGTATTTTTTTATCATTTAACCTAACAGATTTTATTAAATTGACTGTTCAGATACTTACATTTTTAAATAGTCTACAAAAAATTATGCTTTACTTACCCACGTCTCTCACCATTAATAGTTTGGCGGAGATTTTAATAATTTGTCGAAGTTTTCTTACCTGCAAGAAGAAGAAAAAAGAATATTAAAAATTACTTATAATACGATACGACCCCTCTGATGTCCTTCGTCACTTATATAAACCCTTGCAGGTTTTGCTATATTTAATTAAACACAATATGTGTTTCTTACAGTAGAAACAGAAAAAATTCCTGTAACAGATTAAACTGTGCGAACTCCTTTCACCTATCCTAAAACTGAAGCGCTATCACTCAAAAACTATAATTAAGCTTCATTCCTACTTACAGTATTATATGTATACCAAATTTGAAATCGTATATTATTTCGACTTGTCGTGTCAATATACTGAGACACTGACAGATCGAGGGAAATTTGAAATTTTTTCGTATTCCTGAATCATGAAGGAAAGCAAACATCTCGACTTTTTTTTTGCGAATACAGTACTTCCTTCAGCAAGGGAAGTAAGAAGTTAACAGTGTTAAAAGTGTCCCGTTTCTCTGATTAAATTGATGGAGCTAGTGGAAAAAAAAATCGATTAAAATGCTAGTAAATTTTTACTTTCTCGTAGGATATTGTGTTATATCCGCGAAAAATCATTCTCTCAGATATTTGCATTTCTTGACGTTTCAGGCTCTATAGATCACGAACAACGTAATTTTCGTAACGTTTGCCTGTTGGCAGAACAACTGTCGATCGAAATGATATATGAATTGAAATTTTACTCTACATATCATACTTGAACTAAGACAAAAAATATATTCAGGGAAAGAAGTAAGGGAAAATTACTTTGTATGCAATTAGTCGCATTATATATATATATATATATATATATATATATATATATATATATATATATATATATATATATAGGGTGTTATTATTATCGTTTAATATATTGATTTAAAATGGTGAACTATTATAAAAAAGGAGATTGTAGAAAAACACTAATTTCCACTTCTGTTTTATAACTGCAAAAATCGACCCTAAACAAATTAGATCTCTTTTGCTCTGCCATTGGTAAACAAAACAAAATAACATATTACTGAATTTTTGACAAACAAGAGGAATTTACATTCTTGTCCAAAGTTGTCGGGGTTTAGCTTTCCATCGATAAATCTTACAGGGCAGCGGTATTTACAATTACTCCAAGAGCAAGTTATTCCAACTTGTGCAAGTCTTTTTCCCAATGAAAATAATTTGGATACCCTTAACAAGAATCTGTGATATCAACAGAACGGAACACCTCCCCACTATGAAATCAATGCTCGTAGATATTTGGATACGATTTTTCCTAATCGATGGATAGGCAGAAGAGGTGCTATAGAATGGCTTGTAAGGAGTCCCGTCCATACGACACTCAATTTTTTTTTATGGGGTCATTTGAAAACCAAAATTTACCGAAGTCAACCTGAAACTGTAGTAGATTTACAACAAAAAATTCAATATAAAGTAACACAGATCATCACGGATTGTCTGCAAAATTCTGTGCAGGCTGTTTATAACAGATTGGGTCATTGCCTCGCTGTTAACGGTAGTCATTTTGAGCAATTGTTACTTTAAAAATAAACCTAGAATATTTATTAATAGTTTTTTGGTTTTTTTATTTTAAATTTCAAATGACAATAATTCCAAAACAGTTCAATTTAGACATATGGTATGTTAGACAAAAATAAAATAATATCTTTCCATTTAAAAAAATTCAAGATGGCGTAATTTCTTCGAACTGACAGCTCAAAACATTTTATTGTCAACGTCAGCATGTGCGCCGTCTAGCCTCTAGCTTGTATTTAAACATTTTTTTGATACACTGTGGAATCATTATTCCATACATATGGGGTATAGTTTTAATACTATTATGAGATATGATTTATTTTATAAAAAATTTTAGCAAATAATTTGTAGTAAAAGGTATATTGGGTGAAAGGTATGAGGTAAGTAGAAGGTTGATTGCGAATATATCATAATATACTTCTATTTCTGTGTTCTTGCATTCTCAGCGTTATGTAGTATGTAACCTAAAAAATGTTAATTATAGAAGAAGTTTTGGAAATGCAAACAGTTAAGTTGGCCGAAATTTACTTACCATATTTTTTTACTCTTTTGCTAATAAGAAGTATTGAATTCGTGAAAAATGACTCTCAACGCTTTATACTTTAGGACCCTTAGATTATAAGAAACATATTTTTCCACTTCCGTCGGTCTCTATCTGACTGTCGGTCTATTGGCACCATAATTTTCAACTGAAATGATATTCATTATCATCATCAGCTTATACTGGTCCACTGCTGGACGAAAGCCTCCCTCAAGTCTTGCTACTTTTTTCTGTCCTGGGCCGCTTGTACCCAATTTCCAGCCACTCTTTTCAAATCATCAGTCCACCGACTTGGTGGTCTACCTTTACTCCGATAGGCTTCGGATCTTTGTCGCACCTCTATGATTCTCTTTGTCCATCGCCCATCCTTTAACCTAGCAACATGCCCAGCCCAGTTTCATTTAAGATGTAGAATCAATTTAACTGCATTTTATATCCCCGTTCTCTTCCTAATAATGTGATTTGACCTCTCCGTCTTTCGTTGCATGACACATATTTTTTTGATGTTTTTCTTCGTCATTGTGAGAGTATCGGCTCCGTATGTAAGAACGGGGAGTATGCTTTTCTTTTTAAACACATAAGAAGGTTAGACTTGAATACATAGGCCAGTTTCTCATATGCAGCCCAGAAGAGACCTATTCGCCGCTGAATTTCATGTGTTTGGCTCTATCTCTACGTTTTTCAGTTTTATAGTGTCGCTTAATACAAGATTTGTCATAAACTGGGTCTTGGATATATTGATTTTTAGACCAACCTTTCCTGAAGCTTCCTGAAGCATGTGTAGCATAGTTTGTGGTGGTATTTTATCTGTTATTAAGACAATGTCGTCGGCGAAAAAGTGGTGATTTAACTTTTCACCGTCAATGTTAAGTCCCATTCTTTTTCAGTTTCTTGATTTTAGAATACTTTCTAGAAGTGCTACGAAAAGCTTTGGTGAGAGCGTATCACCCTGCCGAACTCCTTTTTCGATTCGAAGTTTGCTGGTGGATTGATTAGTTTGTGTTTTAACATGAGCGGTGGCATTTTCATATATGTATTTAATGACATTGAAATATCGATGATCAATACGACACTCAGTAAGCGCTTCTAAAAGTCTCTGCTGATTTACAGAATCAAAAACCTTTTCGAAGTCCACAAATATGATTACCAGAGGCCTATTATATTCTATACATTTTTAAATGAGGATTTTAATTGTAAGCAGATGGTCGTTTGAAAGGAAAAACGCGACAGTTTGTAAGGTTTGAAGTATCCCCTTTGCATGATAACAATAGTTGCATTATTCCATTGCGATGAATTTATTCGTTCAGAAAGGCAATTATTGAATAACATATTATGTGATTTGATAATTTGTTATCCCCCCTTGTTTAATTGCCTCTACTACAATATTGTCTTAACCCGGAGCTTTGTTATTTTTCATATTCCCCAAGGCTAATGTGTCCTTCTTCTGTGATATCTAGGATATCCTTAGACCCCTGATTTAAGACTTTTGGTATGTTGATTTCTGTTCTTTTGTCTTGTAAGGAATATAATTGTTGAAAAAATAAAACGATGATGATCTGTAAAATATCTATTTTGTTTGTTGTTACATAACCATGCATGTCCCTAATCTTGTATATGTCTTTCATTCGCATTGTGTTCTTCCTTCTCAAGACTTTTAAGCTTTTATTCTGTTCTACAACATTTTTAATTTCTTCTGCATTTTTTTTTTCTTTTCTAATTTCCCTCAATAACTCTCTACGTATAGTTCTGTATTCATCTGTAGTCTTATCTACAATTTCTCGCCTTTGCTTCATTAGTGTTTTACTTTTTGGTTTAATTTCTGTTCTTTTTGTTGTTTTGGGCAAATTTTGTCAATAGCATTTTCTATACTATTTTTGATGTTTTCAAATGTCATCATTGTGTTCCAAGGAGCATGCGATCTCTCTTCTATAGGAATCCACATCCTCCGGGGTTGTCCATTTCTTATGGTTTCTTTTAAGAATCATGTTGTTTCTTTCGTGTTTAATGTTAATAAACACTTTTGCTCTCACAATGCGATAGTCACTCCCGACTGAACATCTATGTAGGATACATACGTCTCGAATAATGTCTTTCCTGTTACTGATTATGAAATCTACTGCATTTTTTATTTTACCATCTGGGCTACACCAGGTCCATTTTCTGTTTTTGTTCTTTCTGAAGAAGGTGTTCATTACATATAAATTATTTGAATGTAGAAAACCTACTAGTGTACTCCCTCTTTCATTTCGATCTCCTAGCCCATGATGACCTATTGTAGTTTCCTCTTCGTCCTCCCTGCTTCCAATTTTGGCATTGAAGTCACCGATTAACATCGTAAAATACGCGTTTTTCGTCTTGTAGAGCAAAATCATATTACAACACTTAAAATAGAGATGAAAGCTATAGTTTGTGAGTTATATCATTTCGGGACAAGGAGGTGAGTGTTGGTATGTTGTACGATTTGAATTGTATTGTAGAAATTTACTTTCTCTTTATTTAAGAAAGTCAGACTTAGTACTTATTTTAAAACTGCATGTTTGCAAGGAAAGCACTGGGTAAATCGCTTTATCAATTTTGGTTTATTTGTTATTGTATGCACCATATCTAAGATATAAAAATCTATAATTTTTGAAGAAAATCATCTTGGCAACACAGCAGAAATTTTGTTTGCATCTATGTATTTCGCCCACTCTCGTACAATGACAGCCATTGATTTGATATTAGGTACGTGTTGATTAGTCGGTAAAGTCCAGTTTACCGCCTGCTCCTTGTTTCGTAATGAGTGTAAAGTCTACCTTTGTCGAAATTCTTATTAGTTGTATTTTTGGAACAGAAGACGTGAAAGCTAAGAGACAGTAATATGCTTTAAGAAAGAATATAACAAATGTATGAAGACAAGACGATTAATTCCAAGATTACCAGCCTAAATCTTATTATTATCTCTCCTTGCAATGTTGTAAATATCTTTCGTAAGATTCAAGTTAAAAGAACACTCCAATACGATTAGGTTTATCCTAAAGGATCAGAAAAGGTAATAAAAACAAAAGAAAGTCTAAAACTTTAAGAATTTACACCGATACCCCTGACGGACTGAAAGAAATACAGCAGGAAAAACAAAATGAGAAAAACAAGGGTTTTAAACAAAATGTATTTAACAGCTCCGCAATTTTGTTTTTTATATGGGTCTAGCACATGTGCTACAGGGAAATCCCTAAAGCGCTACAGGAGCGACACGTATGCGAAAAAAGCGATTCACGTTGGTATTGAAACGTTGTAAATTATGTTCGGTGGGAAACACAGTCCTAGGCAAATAATTCCAAAGGGATGAGGTTCTTCATATAAAAGACTGCTTGAAAAGGGTTGTACGAGGAGTAACAAGCTGAACCTCATACGGATGTGAACTATTAGCGCAAGGTGTATTTCTAGCATTCTACGCTCTGGAAGAAATTAAGCGGGCTACATTCATCGCACACTTTCCATCAAAATACTTGTAGAATAGACTCGAGTCGCCAACAGTTCTACGACGTTCCAATGAATCAAGCCCGCCGATCAGTTCCGGGTCTCCAATTAGGCAAACAGCTCGTCTCTAAATACAACAAAAATGCAATGTGTGTTTGGGAGCAGGGCCCCAAACATAGAAGCAGTATTCCATAGTCGGTCGAATTTGAGCTTTTTACACAATAACCAGTTGTTGTGGAGTTGCTTGCTAGTTCGAAATAATATTCCCAGCTTTCGAGAATCTCTCTTTGCTATGTTTGCAACATGTTCATGCCAAGACATATTTGCTCCCAAGTTAACGCCTAACAAATTGAGTGACGATACTAGAGAAATGGAGTGCCCTGGCATAACTATGTCGGATTCAGCAACGTGACCTGCTTTAGAAAAAACTGCCGCCTGGGTTCTTGTAGCGTTAAATTCCACTTGGTTACTGTCACCTCAGGATAGAATTTCTTCCAGGTCTTTGTTAAGTTGAATGACTTCCTGCTGTCTGCGGATATTTGTCTGAGTAGCCGATGTTCGAGTGTTCAAAGTTAATGAAGAGATAAGCGTGCTATCACCTGCAACGCTGTAGATTGGATTCCCGGTCATTTCCAGCAGATAGTTAATGTAAATAAGATAGAGAGTAGGAGACAGTATGGAGGCCTCGGGCACACCGACGTTGATAGTGAAGGTGTAAGAAAGAAATCCGTCGACTGCCACTCGTAAAGAACGCCCTTTGAGGCCACATGAGAGCCACAAACAGAACTTTTCAGACACACCATAACAGCATATCTTAGCCAACACGCCATCGTACCAAACACGACCGAATGCCTTGGATATATTAAGAGCAACCGCTCGAGATTCTTCAGTGTTCAATTGTCTTGTTCCAAACATGTGTTACTTAAGTTAGAAGATCTCCTATATATAGAAAAATATATATATTCCATCCGTTTCTATCTTCCCAGTCTCCATCTGTTAGACCCCTATCCTCCATAGCCTCGTCCACATCATCTCTCCACGATCGTCTGGGTCTTCCTCTTTTTCTTCTCCCTATAAAGCTCCACTCCGTTATTTTCTTTATCCACCTATTATCTTCGCTCCGTCTTATGTATCCTATGTCTATGATATTTTGAATATTTTTTATTTTTATAGAAAAATAAATAAATATAAATAAACACTAACTAATATAAAACAGATAAACTAGAACAAAATTATCTTACTTCATTTTTGAGTGAAACTGAAATTTTAGTACACGATAAATCTAAAGACGATTTTAATGATTAGACCTATTCAGATTCAAAAGAGCGGAGAGGAAGTAATCGACCGAGATGCTGTGCGGTTTCAAGTTAAAAACGTAATGGTACTTTATGTCAGATAAATTAAAAATATAATTATTTATAGCGTTGGGCAATCTTTCAATGTAAATAAAACATCACAAAAATTAAATTTTTAGGAATTAGGAGTTTGTTTATCGTATTTAGTTGCACTGTCATAAATAATATTATTAAAATGGTTATCAGTCAATCAACTGCCCCTACAACAACTGGAACTGCCATAACAGCTGCGTATTTTTATTTCTATGGCAAAGTAATAACTTAGTTGTTAACTGTCAGTAGTAAATTTAATGTTTCATTTATATTTCCTTTGTATTATTATTTATTTGGATCCACAAAAAGGAAGATAGAACTAGCTGTCAAAACTGTAGATATATCAGTAACGAGCATCCTCAGTAGAGTCTACCGAAAAATTTTAACAAATATAATTGAAGATGAATAGTCTCTAAATGATTGAACAACAAGCTGGTTTTAGAGCTAGTAGATTGTGTGTAGACAATATATTTAGTTTAATTCACTTAAATGAAAAAAGATATCAACGAATAGAGACCTAACCAAAAAGCGTATGATACCGTCCCAGTGAAAAAACTATGGCAAATATTAGAACGATCAACCATAAATAGTACAGCAACCGCCGCAGTAAAACAGCTGTACGACCAGTCACGTTCTCGAATAAAGGGGGGAAACAATCTCTCCAAAAATGTTTCTGTAACAAAGGGTGTTTCCCACATTATTCAAAATTTATCTGAATGAGGCATTAGAAAAATGAGGAGTACTATGTGGAGGAATAGGAATACGGCTGACCGACGAAACAACGTTGTATACTCTACATTTTGCCGACGATCAGGAGGTTATTGCTCAGGACAACGAAGACCTTGAACTTATGACAAGAAATCTGTTTGAAGATTATAAAAACTGGGGTTTAACAGTTAACTGCAAGAAAATCAAATATTTGTGTATAGGAGGAAAACAGGGAAGCGTTACTCTATACTATCGGTAAGGTCAATGATGCTTGTGAAAAGTATATATATATATATATATATATATATATATATATATATATATATATATATATATATATATATATATATATATATATATATATATATATATATATATATATATATATATATATATATATATATATATATATATATATATATATATATATATATATATATATATATATATATATATATATATATATATATGTATATATATATATATATATATATATATATATATATATATATATATATATATATATATATATATATATTATAGCCTCAACTTTCTTTACTTTTAATAAATATTTTATTTATTAAATAGAAGCCATTATTTGCCCCTTATGTATATCTTAATTTTTAAGAATGGATTGAGTGGATATTAATATTGAGAGATCAAAAATTAGATGTAAGCTAGCTCGGTGTTTTTAAAACTGGTAGAGAACATGGAGATCGAGATAATTTTTGTACGTCTTTTGAAAATAGTCTCTATAGTTGTTTAAAGCTTGGTCGTACTGTTTATTTTTTGGGCACCATTTTAGAAAAAAAGGAATCTAATTTGAGCTCAAAAAATTAAAAAATAATGAAGAGTTATTTGGTTGTTAAAATAAAATTAAATATATTACAACCTGTGCGTCGTGAAAAAAAGAGGCAGATAGTTCAGTAAAAGGCTGCATTAACACAGAAAAAAGTATATTAACAAAATAAAAATTCTTGCACTCTTAAAATTACATGAACTAAATAAAAACCCCTTATGCTATGAGAGTGTACACATTTAAAAGGTTTTACTAATCAGTGATTCTAATTGCAAAAAAAACAAGTGGCTTTAAAAGACACGATATAAAAGTTTGTAAAATTGACTTCGCGGATTACACGTGTTAAGTAGTCGTTGGAAACACACGTTGTAAACAGGAAGTGAGATATTTAAACTGATGTACTACTGACTTACTGATGGGCTTCTCCTCGTGGTTTTCCATAAGCTGCTTAGCCTCTCCTGGTGAGATTCTCATCAAAAATATTGTCTCAGCCACTACTCTCCTATTTTCATCTGGGTAGCTAATCACTTTTTGACCCGAAATGCCTTAGGATGAGCAGGATATTTTAAGAACGGAAACTTGAGGTCTAGAAGCTACGGCATGATGGAAGAAAAAAAAGCCACTACGGATGCTGGAGGAAAAAGCCGATACTGCATCACGGAGGAAAAAGCCCTTAAAAATTCCATATGGCCGTTTATACATCTTTTGCCTCTTCTTCAAAGTGAAATCTTTAAAATGGTTCACTTCCAGAACGCAAAAGAGACGGGAGTGTTAAACTCGCGACTTACACTTGGTAGACAAGAACCAATGATGCCCATTTTCCTTATAAATCAGACGCATTCAATGCAAATAAAATAAGTTACATAGGCAACACACGTTACACACGGTTGAAGTTACACTGCTCAAAAATTTAAACTCACTGCCTAATCAAATATAAAAATGTAATAAAACATAAATTATACAAACAAAAACGGTGTTGTAACATGATCTTAAAATCTGTTAAAAAATTAAATGCTACAATATATATATATATATATATATATATATATATATATATATATATATATATAACGAAACTAAGGTAAGTAAAGGAGATAGAACGGAAAAAAAAGTGGACAGTAGAATAAGTAAAGGAAAGGCGGTCATAAGGCACCTGAGCTCTGTTCTTTGGTTGAAGAACGTAACATCACAGAGGAGGCACCTCATTTAAAATGCAGTTTTCAGGACATCGTGTTATACGGTTGTGAAACTTGGCAACTGCCGAGACAATTGGAACAGAAACTAGTGGCACTCAAAATGGAATACTGGCGAAGATCGGCTGGAGTGTCAAGAATGGATAGAATAAGAAATGAAAGAATAAAAGATGTAATGAAAGTAAAAACCACGATTATTTAGGAAATTCAACGACGGCAGCTTATATGGTACAGACACGTGGAAAGAATTGAAAAATATCGAATACCAAAGATGGTTCTGAAGTAAGTACCAAGCGAAAAGAGGAGAAGATAGAAGATCGAAGAGGATGTAAACTGGGAACCGGAAAGCGAGGAACGCTATAAAAAAACCGGATTGATGATAATTATTAATTATACCTTTCAATTTGAATTTATTTCTGTAAACAAAAGGCACAACATTTATGTTTTAAAACCTTTTGTGTTCTTTTTTTTAACTAAATAACGTATCTTCCCTAAAGGCTCCATCTATATTGACTAAATATCGTTGTAGGGAGTTTCTTATAAGGAATTCTAAAAAGGTTTTATTTGCCAATAACCTGTTTGTCTGGTAAACAACTAATATATTATTTATTTCAAAAAATGTGTTTACCACCTTTCGTGCCGTCTCTTTCAAAATTAAATAACTTATGTTCTCTGACTATTCAGTCAAAATGTTCCACCTATATTGATTGAATATTCTCTACCTCCGGAGAGCCTGTTCTAAGAATAGTTAGAATGATTTTATTTCACACTAACCTGTTTGTCTATTAAACATCTAACATAGTTAGTATAAAACAACAGAAAACGTACGAAGTCCATATTTCAACAGTTGATCCACCGTTCTCTTATTCGTCAAATCCATCCTGAGACGCGTTTCGCCGTATGACGGCTCGTCAGTCAGACTAGGTTTACCAAACAGGAGAACAGAATTTACTGGTACTTATCCCGGAAGTTACGGATTACAATGGTAGGATACAACGAATTGTAAGTACGCATACCTATTACTACATCGAAAGCTGGCACAGCAGCTTTCGAGCCGGCAGAGTTAGCGCTTTTCGAGGGATTCCTGAGACGAATAAGAGAACGGTGGTTGTTTTACATTAACTATATATGCCTGAGGAGAGTCCCTCGAAAAGCGCTACCTGTGTCAGCTTTCGATGGAGTAATACGTATGCGTACTTGGTACAATTCGTTGTATCCAAACGTTTAATATATAATTTCATCATTTTTACAATGTAAACAAAAATTAGCCAAACATACAATAAAACTACTAGTACTACTACTGTACTGAGTGTTTGGTTCGACTCACATATTGATTTAAGGCGATTTCTGCTATAGCCACCATCGATGCCACTAGTTTGACCCAATGTCTCTGAAAAAAAAGGAACTGAACGCGAAATAAGAATGAGCCTGGGGAACCACACTGCAATAGTTCTCTTTTAAATGAAACCACTGTTTACATTTTTTGGGTACCTGTTAATAAGATAAACGCGGAGAAGTGTCAGGTAGCAAAGACATTCAATTATAAGAAGTGCAATGTTCAGTCTCAGTAGAAAAAATCGGTAAAGTAATTTACCCAGTCATCATCATCATTAGCTTATTCCATCCGTAGTTGGATGTAAACATCCTCAATTTGTCTCCAATGAACTTTGTTGTTTGCTTTTTGCATCCAATCGTATCCTGCTAATTTTTTTTATGTCGTCCGTTCATCTTGTCTGTGATCTACCTCTGCATCTTTTATGTTCTCTAGGCCTCCATTCGACTATACGGCATATCCATCTGTTATCATTTAGCCTTGCGATATGCCCCGCCTAATTCCACTTTAATATACATATTCGTTGCAATACGCTTTAGGCTACTTGGAGTTTATTTATTCTGCTTTTATTTAAAGCCCACGTTTCAGTTCCATATGTTAATACCTGCAGTACACACTGATCGAATACTCTGGGTTTTATTGTATTTGGGATGTCCAATTTGAATGTAGATTCTAACCTTCCGAACGCAGACCAAGCCAACGAGACTCTTCTATCCAAGTCAGCCTTTAAATTATTTTTTTATATTTCAATTTTTTGTCCTAAATATATGAATGTTTGTAGCTTTTCTATTCTTTTACCCGCTATTAATAGTTCCTGGCTGTTATCTTCACGTTTGTTGTTCAAATATTTGGTTTTGATGAAATTTATTTTTAGACCTATTTCTCGAGACTTATTTAATTCCGTCAGCATATGTTGTAATTCTTCTTTTGTGTTCGCGATCAGAGTGATATCATCTGCGAACTTTAAGTGATTAAATGTTCACCGTCCATTAATATTCCTTTATTTTCCCACTTTAACGATTTGAACATGTCTTCTGGAGTCAAAATGAACAGCTTTGGGGATGCCTTGTCTAATTCCTCTTTTAATTTTGATTTTATTTGTTTTTTCTTTAAGCATTATTTGTGATGTGGCATTTTTATATATATATCAAGAAGAGTTGTGTACCTTTCATTGACTCTGCCGTTACTTAAGGCATTAAGGACCGCCTATACTCTCTCTACTCTATCTACCGAATCAAATGCTTTTTCGTAGTTAACCATTGCTATCCACAAGGTGACCTTATATTCATTTGCTTTTTCCACTAGTAGTCTATTTGTTTGAAGATGGTCTAAAGTGCTGTATCGCCGTCTAAATCTCGCTTGTTCACGTGGTTGATAACTGTCTAATTTGTTCATTAATCTATATGTTACGATTCTAGTGAGGATTTTATATAGTTACAATAACAGGCTAATGGGTCTGAAATTCTCCATTTGAAATTTGTTCCCCTTTTTAAATATAAGCACAATGAAGGCGTTTACTCAAATTGTTGGTATTTTACTTTCTATGAGGCACCCGTTAAATAGAGCTTGAAGAGATTGTATTATCGATGCCCCTCCATACTTCATTATTTTCATAGTTATCTGATCACCCCCTGGTTCTTTGTTGTTGTACATTCGTTGTAGGGCATTCATTATTTCATCCATTGTTACATCAGGAATTTCTTCAGATCCCACATTTCTTACTCTCGCTCTATTTCCTTCTTCTTTTCCTGGCGGTGGCGGTATTTTCGAATCATATAGTGTTTGATAATATTTCTCTGTAGCTTTCTTTATCTCTTTGATTTGTGCGATCTCTTGGTTCTCGTTATTTATAAGTTTTATTATTTGAAATCTCCCTTCATTCATTTGTTTGTTTAGGTGTTTCAAACTTTTTCCCTCAGTTTGTAGGATCATTTTTTAATAGTCGTCTCTATTTAATGACATTTTGTTTCTCTTTGCATAATTTTTGGGTTTTTTCTTTTTTCATAGTTGTTATTTATTTTGTAGTCATGAGCCAACTGTTTGTGTTTCTAAAACTTTATGGTAAAAAACACCGTTTTAACCCCCTACCCCATTCCTTACATCTTTTACTATAAATTTAGCTAAAATTTTATAGAATATCCCAGCCAAAAACACGGAAAAATTCTCATAATAATATTGAAAATATCCAATGTTTGTTTAGTGATTACCATCCCTTTCACACGGTGTTAATGGAGTCTGCAACCTCTTCCTTTGTAATTGCATAATTATCTGCGTTCTGCTGTTGGAACTGTAAACAGAAAATCCCAAAGCAATCTAGGGCAGGAGTGTCCGCGTTCAATGGTCTTTTTGTCTCTTAAATGTCCTTTCAGACTGTTATTACTCTTCCTATGAATGGCGGTGTTTCAACTTTGGCTGTCTCTTCCTCAAGTAAGCGAGATGGTTATGTGAGTAAAACCCTATTATCGGCAACAGATTCTATTTGCTTTGCGAGACGTTTCTTTACTACCACTAGAGCTCGTATTCGTTCCAGACAATGCTGTTTGATGGTGTTTAATGAGTCTCTGCTTTGACTGTTGGTGTGTGGGGTCTGGTTTGCTTGGTGTGAAAGAATTTCCTAAGTGCTTGTATTTGTTTTGTGTGATTCCTCTTCTTCCTGCCTTCCTCTCGATGGTAAGTCTTTCTTTGCATGCGTTGGGGTATAATTACCTGTATTTGGTGAATTGAGAACAAATAAGGATGTGAATGTTGTCTCTGTCTGTGTATGACCATTTGATGATACCAAATGAATATGTGGGTATAAGTATAGCGAACGTGTTGATGGCTTTAGTGAGACTTTTGGAGTTGAGTTTTGTTTGTATAAGTTTCGTGAGTCTATTTTTGAATCCGGTTCTGAGCTCTGTTTTGATGTGAATGTAGTTGAGTTTGGTGTTTTGATGGAAGCCGAGATATTTGTATGTTGCTTTGTCGAGCATGTTACCGAGTGTTTCACTGTTAAGTTTCTGTCTCGGGGTGGCCTTTCCATTGGCCTTTGTTGATGTGGAGAACTTTACGTTTACTTATACCAAATTCCATATTGATATCTAAAGTGAATGTTTCTGTGATTTTGAGGAGTTCTTTCAGCTGTGTTTCTGTGGCAGCGTAGAGTTTTATGTCATCCATATATAATAGGTGGTTTATTTTATGTTGGTTCACTTTTTGATATCTGATGCAGAAGCCATGGTCTGTTCTGTTTAGTGTATTCGAAAGTGGATTGAGACAGAGGCAAAACCATAGAGCGCTGAGCGAGGCTCCCTGAAATATACCCCGTCTGATGTACAGGTCTTCTGTTTGGATGCTTTCGGTTTGTGATTTTAGGTGGATTGCTTGAGGTTTTGGTTGATTTTGTAGATTTCTAGAGCTCTGATTAACCAGCTGTGGGGTATGGAGTTGAAGACTTTTTTATAGTCTGTGTAACAGGTGTGGAGATTTCTGTGTTCTCTTCTGGTTTGTCCCATGATCACTCTATCTATGATCTCTTTGCATCCTCGGCTATTTTTCCTATTCCTTCTGCTCTTCTGTGAGCATATTGTTGTCTATTAGGTGTTGTTCTATTTTCTTGGAAATTGTGGCTGTGATGACCTTGTATAGGGTTGGAAAACAGGTGATAAGTCGGTAGTTTAACGGGTTTGTGGGTGTCTGAGGTTTTAGGTTTGACATATGTTATTCCTTGTGTAAGGAAAGTGGGAAATGTGTGTGATTGTAGAATGGCTTTGTTGATTTTGTGTCTGAGTGCTTCGTATAAGGTGGTAAATTGCTTGTAGCAGAAGTTTTGTATATTGTCTATTCCAGGGCATTTCCAGTTGTGTGTGTGTTTGATTGTTTCTGTAACTTCTTACGCAGTTAATGTGGAATTTTCTTATTTCGTCACATGTTTATGTTTTTTTTTTTCAGCTTTGATCCAGGGGGTATTATTGTGTAGTCTGGGTTCTGACCAGATACTTGTCCAATAATCTGTGAGTTCTTGTTTGTTTGGTGATTCAGTCACTGCTGTCTGTTCGTTGTACATAATTTTTCTGTAGAACTGTTTTTCGCTTCTTCGGAAGAGGTTGTTGGTGTCCCTCCTCTCGTTTGATTATTTGGATCTACGAAGTCTTGTGGCATCCGTAGTTTTTATTTCAAAGTATCAAGGATTTCTGGTAGTGTTCGGTTAGGAAATTTGGATTTGATCTTGTCTACATCCTGTGTGACATGTTTGGACGTGTTCCCGTTTATAAACTGGTTAAGGTGTCCTAGATCTCTTCTGATGTTGTTGATTTTGTTTTCTATTCTTATTTGCCATTTGAATTTTGGTTTTGTGCTGTTGGAGTTTCGTTGTTGTTGCGTTTTTGATTATTTTATGTTGATTGCTGCTACGTATATTATTATGCGAATGTCTTCGATTGTGCTTGTCTGTTATGTACTGGGGTAATATGTGCTTGTTTATTGTGTTGAGGATTGGTTGCGTGCTCTGTTTGAAAATTAAACGAGGGATGGGATTTCTTGTTGTGGGGTCAGTGTCTGACCATCAATCTAGATGTGACCCCATTTCTGCTTTTAGTGTTTCTATGAGAGGTGATTCGGGATGATATGTGTATATGTTGTTGAGGGTGTTGTCTGTAATATGGTGTTGTACGGTGCTGGTTATTTGCCTTATAAAATTATTTTGAGTTATGCTCCTGCTAGGTGGTGAGTCTTGTGTGTATTTTTGTGTTCGGCTGGGTGGTTGTGTGTGTGAGGTTGGTTCGGTATCAGCTCTATTGTTTTTATTGTTTGATTGGTCTTTGTTCTATATTTATTATTATTTTTATCATTATTAATACCATTAATATTTATCCTATTGTTCCTATTAAATCGTACGTACATGTTATGTTTTGTAGGGGTTATGAAAAATAATTTTATTACATATTTTTCAGGTGTATATCCTACAACCCCGTGACTGTAGGATATACACCTAAAATATGAAATATTACGTTAATACCACTTAAGCTCAAGAAATGGGCCGCTTCCTATTTCTTGAGCTTAAGTGGTATTAACGTAATATTTTATATACCTTATCATTTTATTTATTACACCAAAATTAGTATTTATAAAGCACCTGGCTAATTATTTTCTCCTAAAGGAAAGATAATAGCCAACAAAATAATGACGATATATAAAAACTTCTTAATGTTCCTGAAAAACAAATTATCTTTGATTACTTTCAAAAAGTAAATTAAATTGGTAAAAAAATCCTTGGAAAAAAAATTATTAGATAGTAATTTAAAAGTTTATATAAAGTAAAATGATTAAAATCATATTAAAACCATTAAATCAAGTTTTAAGAAAACTTTTATTACCAAAAGTGATTCAAAAGGTCAAGGAATAGGTGTGTATAAAATTTCAAGGATAAACACTAAATAATACGGACCATTTATTACCAGTACATCAAACACTGTATTTTGGCACTGGATGTGTGTTTTATTAACCATGTTACATTATCAGGAACGATTATTAACTATTTATATATTTTATCAGGAACGATTATTAACTATTTATAGTTAAAAACCATACTATTTATATTAAAATTGTAATTTTCTCAAGCAGAACCGACGCCTCATAGACGGCGGTTTAATTCCCGTCAAGTAACTAGGAAATAACTGTGACCAGTAAGTTTTCGCGCGCTCTCTTGCAATACACCGCTTAAACCATTAAATACGAAACAATATCATGTAGCAAAGAATATCTATAATATATATAAAATGCAACGTCTCTCTGTCTGTATGTCTGTCCGTTAGTGCGCTTATCACTCGAGAGCCACTTATCCGATTTAAGTCCTTTTTTTAATTCGTACATTTATTCTCTGGCCAGGTTATCTT
>CM032455.1:58423379-58463379 GCA_019049505.1 Pachyrhynchus sulphureomaculatus | reverse complement strand
TCTCTTTCTAATAGTACCAAATTCCATAGTATACCTCATGCTTTTCATGGATTAAAATGATTGAAAGGGAAAACAAGGAGAACAAGGATTGAGAATAGGAGTAAACGAAAGGAAAAATAAAAAAAAATTTAAGTTTAACAATTAATTATTGACAAAAACCAGAAACAATATTTTGTATTACTCCTCTAGACCTTATTACTGCTTCCAGTAGATTTTTCATGAAGCGGGTCAGCTTTTTCACCAACCACTGTTTGTCCTCCAGCGTTTCAGGGGTTGGATTTCTGACTGGAACCCATCTTTTGAGTTCATCCCATATGCGCTGGATTGGATTGAGGTCAAGACTTGGCGCAGACCAGTCTAATGTGAGTATTCCCACTTCCGCCTGGTATTGCCACACGGATACAGCAGTATATGGCCTCGCATTGGCACGAAGCTATCGCCAGTAAACCCAGCGCAAAGAACGACATGTTCTTAAAGGATCTCCTCGATGTACTGGTAAGCAGTTAATCCACCACTACGAGTCTCATCATTCACGAAAACTAAATCGGTTTTCGCATCCAGGAAGATGCCTCCCCACATCATGACACAGAACCTCCTCCGTAGGCAATGGTTTCAGTGGTGCAGAACTGCGCATAGCGCTCCACAGGCCTCCTGTAGACTCGTCTTCTGCCATCATTACCATGTAGGTATATTTGAGACTATTGAGTGAAATCGTTTTAATCAGTAAAACTTTTTGAAAGTCCAAATGATACCACTGTTTTGAAAATTAAATTCAAGGATCGGTATTAAATGAAGCAAAATGGTTTAGTCGATTTTTTGCTCACTATATACATACATATATATATATATATATATATATATATATATATATATATATATATATATATATATATATATATATATATATATATATATATATATATATATATATATATATATATATTCTATAAAATTTAGAAATAGAAAATACGAGTCACTATTCAAAATAACTAAACAAAAACACCAAAAAAAATTGAACCAACTTACTAAACTCGTACTTCCCGAACAAAGTACCAAAGCCAATAAAAATTGGATAAAAAACATATCCAACACTATAATCCCAAAGAAAGTTTCAGAAGTAATCGCGCTGGGCCCGGATTTCTCCATAAATGTCACAAAAGAAACACGACTACCGACAACAGATTACATTGCGGCAATTGAAACAACAATTAACGATCTCCCCGGAAACATCCAAACTACAAGCAGAGCTGAAACTACCAATATAATAACTAATTATAAAAATAAAATCAAACAAAAAATATAAAATCAAACCAAACACAAAACAAAATCAAAAGAAGTTTACTACGTATTAAAACATTTTTGAAAGACAATCCACAAATAATAGTATTGAAACCAGACAAAAGTAATAAAACAGTCGTTATGAATACTTGTGAATATGAAACTAAAATGGACAAATTATTAAATGATCAAACCACCTTTATTAAATTGAAAAGTGATCCCACAGTAGTTTTTGAAAAAAAAAACAATACGTTGATAAAAAAAAAGCTAAAAAATAACAAGGAAATAAATGACCAAGAAGTAAAACGGTTAACCATTCATAATTCCACTCCTCCTAAAATATACGGCATGCCCAAACATCACAAAGAAAATATCCCTTTACGGTCAATTGTTTCATCGTTACAATCACCATTTTACAATCTATCCAAATATTTGCCAAACTGTATTTCTCACATTACGGTAGAAATAATTACTACATAAAAGATTCGTTCGAATTTAAAACCTTTATTGACAATATAGACATCCCTAATAATTACAAATTGGTTTCATTAGATGTAATCTCATTATATACAAATATCCCATAAGAACTAGTACAAACTGTAATAACCAATAAATGGAACGACTTAAAACACACACACCACAATTTCAAAAGAAAATTTTATAGAAGCAGTAAACCTCACCCTATCCACAAACTAAGGACACTTTCTATAAACAAATTGACGGTTGCGCAATGGGTTCACCAATATCTTCCACAATTGCACAATAGGTAATGGAATATTTGGAAGATGTGCTCGGTAAACTAACGTTTAATACAGTGTTTTACAAACGACTCGTTGATGATTGCATTACAACAATTCCAGCTGACAAAACTGAAGAATTGCTGCATGAATTTAATAAATTTCATTGCAAATTACAGTTAACAACTGCAATTGAGGAAAACGGCAAATTAAACTTTCTTGACATAACACTGTATAGGAACAACCAAAATAACAAAGTAGAAACTAAATGGTACACCAAACCAACATGGTCTGGTAGATACCTAAATAACGATTCAAATCATTCAAAAAAAAAAACAAAAAACTAGTACCATAATAGGTTTGACGGATAGAGCCATAATACTAACATCCCCTATATACCGACCTGAATGCCTAAAAAAAGTAAAAGAAGTCTTAATATCCAACGGCTACAAGGAAAAACACATAGAACATATATTAAAAAAAAGAACTTATAGATTGTACTACCAACTAAAAAAAAAAAACCATTAATAAACACGACCAAAAACGATATCACAAAACGTTGAATACTGCCCTACATAAATGAACTATCAGAAAGAATACAATTCGCCTTAAGGGGGTCACTACCGAGAGAAATTAAAAAAAATACGTTTTTCGTTTTTTTCAATTTTTATAATCTACAATCATTTCTGCACAAAACAATCCAACCCCCACAATTATACGATGAGTATAAGTGCCTGAAATTTTTATATAAAGTAGTCAAGGTATGAGCCATCAGTCAGTATCGCCAAGATATGAGTCCCGCTCAGCCTTCGCCTAGCTTCGCACTACGCACCTTTCAATATACCACCCCATTCCACCCATTATGAAGTTATTATTATTTCCACTATTATTATTATTATCCCACTTTTTATTAACAATGCTTAGAAATAATTATATAACACTATTTACTATATACAAATAAAAAAACTTTATTTTTACAAAAATATTTTGAAATACTATTTACTATATACAAATAAAAAACTTTATTTTTACAATAATATTTTGAAAAGTAATAATAAGATTTTATTATTTTGTTATACTTTTTTTTTAACTAAAATGAACCCGCTTCATATGACGGGCCTTCTTTTTTTTCTAACTTCTTAAATTTTTCTTCTAAACTTTTTCTTGCTCTTGAAATTTTTTGCCTCTCGCATTTCGATGCTTGTTGTAAGTCTTTCTCGGCTTTCACTATTCTCAGTTCATCTTCCTTCATCAGCCCAGCAATTGTAAATTTTCCAGGGTCAATGAAAAGTTTTTCAAGTACTCGGCAGCGGGAAATATTACCTTCACTGAAGCAGCATAGTGCATCATATGCACCTAATTCTAGTGTGCTTTTCTCTACAAAAATATTTTTTGGGCATCTAACGCACAATGCATTATTATAGCTTTCGTTTGTGTTTTGTGTCTTACCGTGAACACATTTGTCTAACAGGGCTGGATTAGCCAGGTCCCTGAAGACAGGTTTCAAAATTTCCATTACTACTTTTGGTAGATGAAAATGCTTTGAGTGCTCATATAATTTTTTTTCTGCCTGGGCCTTGAGGAACTTACACCAGTCCAAGCTGCATAAATTGTGTGCCGGATTCTGGTCATTTCAGCCAAGCTGCCAACGTTTCTTCGTATGGCTAAGCCATAAAACTTTTGAATGTCGTTTATTGCCACATCCGTGAGTCTGCCCTTTCCTCCTATCGGCTTTCCATCTTGCAGTTTTTTAGACGTGTAGGAAGTTTTTAGCTTTCTGAGTCTAGATCCCATCCTTTTTTGTACATGTCCTATACATTCTAACTTCTGAACTAAGAGACTATCTCCGTAAGGGTTTTGTTCTACAACCTTCAAGAAACCCTTTGAGTCTCCATCACCTAAGTAGTGGGAATATCTCACATTGTATTTGTCCATTGACCTCAGGAAAATTTGCTTTGCACCAGCTGCTTCCATAGCCCCACTGGTACCACTATGATTGGATTGATTATGTGTATTCTGAAATTTTAGTGGACAACGACAGTGTTTGGAGAGTACCACAATATCCACTATTTTGCCTGAGTCAGTACTCGCAGCAGAGACCACGCCATTCAAAGAAGTATTTTTTTTGCCAACTGCCATCTAGTGAGATGGCCAAATCCCTGTTGCCACTATTTGAAATACAGGCTTCCTCTACGGCAGCCACCATTATATCTTTTCCAACTACTTCAAGAGCTGAACGAATAACATTTTGGTGCAAAAAGTGCTTGCTTTGTGGGGGAGGAATGTTCATCATAGCACAAAGAAGTTTAGCTCCAGCAAATCCTTTACCAGTACACCTAAGTGCATAAGTAAATCTAATATTTATTGTATCTAATTTCACAGATTTACCTTCGAGTTCATAATCCAGTTTCTTGGAGTTCCTTAGTTTATTTAGGACTTGACAATTCTGACAAACAATCTTTATAGCGGATGCCAAACCGTTTCTCAAACAAACACTTAGGGTGATTTCACCACCACATTTTTTGCAGTCCACTGTTGAGTTCAGTGCTTTACTCAGCTCTCCAACATCCACCAAATCATACGCATGGTTGCTCATGAATGACTCAAATTTATTTTGATTACCTAGTTTTTTTTTTGAAGAAGAAGGTGTACGATTTTCAGATGAGGTTGATGGTGTTGATTTAACAGATGGTAAGGACATGACCAATTTACGAGCAACAGAAATATGTGTCCCACTAAAAGGTTTATTCCTTTTCTTGCTCTTGAAGCTAGTCTTTGGCTTAGTCATTTTTCTTCACAAAACAATAATAAAAAACTATAATAAAATAACAATATAATAAAATTTAAAACACCAATAGTAACAGAAAACAGGAAAAAAAATTTGTAACTATGTAAACAAAAAGAATCTCTCACGTAAAATATAACCAAACAAAACAAAACTAAAAAAAAAAAATTTGGAAAAAAACATATTTTGTTGTAAACAATCAGTGTTGCTAAACTTGTTTTTGCAAAAAAAAGAAGACAAACACTCTAGAAATAAATTTAAAAAAGTTGATTATAACAAAAAAAGCAGTCAAAACTACAACTTTTTAGTTTTTCGGCTCTCCTGAAAAATTGACTTTTTTGTACATTTGCCCCATTATCTTCAAAACTATAAAAGTTATTGAGCTATTTTTTAAAAAAAAATATCCATGGCAACACTGTCTACAGTTCGGACTAAGGAAATGTCAAACGAAACAGCTGGTAATTTACCGCGTCAATTCAAACATACAAATAAAATTCATGAACTTTCAAAATTTCTAGAAAATGTAATTTAAATTATTTCTTTAAACCCTTAGTCCCATTAAATTATATAATAATAAATAATAAGTGTGCAAAGTTTCGTTGAAATAGGATGAACGGTTGCTGAGAAAATGGGTTTTACTTTTCAATGTAAATTGACCTCGGTAGTGACCCCCTTAAAGAAACATAATATCCTAACATGCCACAAAAGTCATAATAAATTAAGTATATTATTCACACAACTAAAAAGGAAAACACCAAAAATGAAACAATCAAATGACATTTATTCCATTTTCCATGTTCAGAATGCCCGAAAAAATATATAGGGATGACCAGCCAATTACTACAAAACCGACTAAAAGGACACAAATATACGCAAAACGCCTCCACAGCACTAAACAAACACACCAAAGACACTAAACATGAATTCAATTATAAAGCGACAAACATTTTAAATAGAGACTCTAATTACCAAAAACTAAAAATCAAGAAAATGATCGAAATAAGACGGGATCCTGATATTGTAAATGATAGAACTGATATAGCCTGCCTCAGCCATATTTATCAAAATATAATCCACATAAAATAAAAAGAAAAAAAATAACAACATAAAAATCAACTATTTTTTAAACCAAAGGCAGGATTTATTTTAATCTCACCTTTACAAACTAGTAAATATCCAATATTTCGATCAATAACGACCTGTGTATGAAAAATACTGAGTTTATTAGGTACGTACCATATACCAAATCAAATATTTCAGTAAATATTTTTTGTATTAATTTTAAAAACAGTATAATTAGCGTACATATTTTTAAATTAGTTATATATATATATATATATATATATATATATATATATATATATATATATATATATACATATATGTAAAAAAAAAATGCGTAAACTGTTTTTTATAGCGTGACGTGAATTGTACCAAAATTTTAATTTTTAATTTCAAATTGTAAAATATGTCCTGAAACTTTTTTAAAAAATGTTTAGATACTTTAATGCCCACAGAAAAATGGACGAAACGTCAGTAAAGACTAAATAAAATAAAATAAGTTGTTTTAATAAGCAGAACCAAAATCCTAAGAAATAAAAAAAAGCACAGAATCATATATATATATATATATATATATATATATATATATATATATATATATATATATATATATATATATATATATATATTTACATATATATGTATATAATATCTAGTGAGAGGATGAAGCCTAGAGTTAGTTATTAGTTATCTATAAGATTTTTTGTTGACGATTTTATCTATTATATCTGGTCGATATCCATTGTTTAACCGCTATCTGTTTTTATTATATTTAGTTCCTTAATATAATTCTCTCTTGTCGTTGGTATGTGAAGAAGTCTATGAATATCCGAGTTAAAAGCAGCCATTTTATGTAAGTGAGAATAATTAGAGTTATTATGTATTATCGAGTCTGTATGCGATAGTTTATGGAAGATCGAGAAATCATGTTTATCGTTAATATTTTTAATCGTTCGGACACATTTCCAACTTAGTCCATATATATTTTATTATAAAAAAAAATAATTTTTTAAGAAATATCCAGTACCTAATAAAGAATCAGCAAGGAATATACTGGGTAAATAACTTTACTTATGCACTTACATTGTGCGCGCTGTGCTTAGCCCGGTAACATATATTTATAGCAATCCCTGATTATTAGTATTATAAGTCCACTTAATTCCTTTTGAAGTGTTACATTGGTTAAGGTCGTATACCAGACTGTTATTTATCGTGATAATTCGCCGATAATACTAAAATAACTACTAAAATTTTAGTCATATAAAAGTTTAGTGCACGTGTGAATTATTAATGTTTTGTATTTAATACCCATTCATTTTAAGAAGGATCAATTAATAATTATAAGTACCCACGGCACCGAGAGAAACGAATCTAAGATGTTCACATTGTGAGAGTGTCATCAAGGGCCGGGGGTCACCGGCAATTCCCTCCTGCGTATACCTCCCGGGGTTTCATAAGGGCTGCTTTGAACTTACGCACAGGGAGTTGCCAAAACAAAAAAACTATAATGTGGACGAGATCAAATAAGACAACCTGGAATTGTAAAACTTGTGCAGGTCATGTTGACACCACACTCCTTCTAGACATTCTCGTTGTCGTGTCTCTGTGGCTCCGTGGGTGAGTGTCGCCAAGCATGATGAACGCTGTCTATTTCCTACTCTGGAACTCAGATCTCACTAAAAAAGACTAACGGACATGGAATCACAGTACAAAGTTCTAGTTACTACTACTACTCTTGCAATACACTGCCTAAACCATTAAATATGAAACAATATCATGTAGCAAAGAATATATGATATATAAATGCAACATTCCTCTGTCTGTCTGTCCATTAGTGAGCTTATGACTTGAGAACCACTTATCCGATTTACATGTTTTTTCTTTTTAATTCATACATTTGTTCTCTGGCCAGGTTATCTATAATAATCTTCTATAATATACATAAAATGCGACGTCTCTCTGTCTGCGTGTCTGTCTGTCCGTTAGTGCGCTTATCACTCGAGGTTATAGGATACATTTTATTACGTTAGGTATGATAGAAAATCGAGTCGGAAAAAAGTATGCACTGCCTAAATCATCAAATATAGAATAATATCATGTAACAAAGAATACAATATATATAAAATGCAACGTCTCTCTGTCGGTCTGGCTGTCTGTCCGTTAGCGCGCTTATCACTCGAAAACCACTTATCTGATTTATGTGTTTTTTTAATTCATACATACGTTCTTTAGCCAGGTTACATAATAATAATAATAATAATCTATATAATATATATAAAACACAACGTCTCTCTATCTGTCTGTCTGTCTGTCCGTTAGTGTGCTTTATCATTTAAGAACCACTTATCCGATTTACGTGTTTTTTTTTAATTCTTAACTTAATATTTGTCAAAATAAATCTATAATACATATAAAAGGCAACGCCTCTCTGTCGGTCTGTCTGTCCGTTAGTGCGCTTAGCACTCAAGAACCACTTATCCGATTTACGTGTTTTTTATAAAATGCATATATTCTCTGGCCAGGTTATAAGATATATTTTATTACGTTAGGTAACATAACGAATAAGCAGTGACGATAATAGTGAATCAATTACCCGTGAGCGGAGTCGCGAGCACGGCTAGTATATATATATATATATATATATATATATATATATATATATATATATATATATATATATATATATATATATAATATATATATATATATATATATATATATATATATATATATATATATATATATATATATATATATATATATATATATATATATATATATATATATATATATATATATATATATATATATATATATATATAAGAAAGGATACCGGTTCGATGCTGGCTAAAGGCTAGCTGTTTTGAATGTGCATACAAATGTGCTGCAGAATTACAAACACAGAGATTTAAAAGGAATAAGTGATTTTAAAATTTTTTATTATAGTGTACTTATAATGCATATTGGGTAAATGGATTTTGGTATCTATAATCAGATAAATGTCGAAGAAATGTATTTTGTAAACTAATATTTTCACAATGAAAAAGTAGAGATGCTTTATTGTAGTAGCAAAGTAAATAAACAATAATAGAAGTAAAAAATTTAGGTAATAATTCATAAGTATACATTTTTACAGTCAAGATTAACTAAAGTATGATTCATTTTTTTGAAGTATGTAAATATCCATAAACAAACACTAATTATAATTAATCTGTAACCAAGGGTAAAAATAAAATATGTTTTTTTGAAGTCTTCTTTATTTATATACAAATTTATGTATAACGAAGGTTACTGTTTGAATTAATATTAATATTTACCTTTAACATTTACTCCTTGTTTGAGCTAACTAGAAAAAGATTGATTTTAATACTCAACGAAGCTAAGCACGAACTAACTAAACCAAAGCTTTGTAAATTCTATCAAATTGAGAATTATTTCAATAAATATATGTATATTAAGTACTTTAATTAATTTATTTGAAGTTGTTAATTTGGTTGATTCAATAAATCTATGTTAAATACCACTTGAGTACCTAAATTTGTTTGATGTTAAATGATATATACTTTTCTCTTTGATTTAAATGCAAATAATTCTATAAAAAGAAAATTGTTTTAATTACTCTACAAAAGAGATATAGAGCATCATGCATAATATCAAATCAATAAATATTTCCAGTAATAATTATTATGCAGTCCGATTATTTCGGGCATTTTTTATATTGTCTATATGGTATATCTTAAAGATAACACGGACTTTTGTACCAATTTTTTAACGTCTGAATTAAAGCGGCCTCAAATATAATAACTCTGTATATGAAACGAAAATTTTCATTGGGATATCTAAAATATAATATATACTTAAAAAAATTTAAACATATCTTACTTATACAATATATCAGCATAACTCTAGCGTCTAAATCTTTATATATCTGTCAGCCACGTCGCTCATTACGTGAGCATTTGCGTCTATTTCAGAGTCCCCCTCCGCAGATTTAAAGAGGATATAATGAAGAACATCTCTGAATATTAAATCCTATTTTATGAAAGCATGAATATGTATGGAAAACAACGAGTAAATGTTACAGGTAAATATTAATATTAATTTAAACAGTAACCTTAGTTATACATAAATTTGTATATAATTAAAAAAGATTTCAAAAAGACATATTTTATTTTGTTTCCTTGGTTACAGATTAATTATAACGAGTGTAATATACCATCTTGCTTATAAATGCTTACATACTCCAAAAAAAAATGAATCATGCTTTAGTTAATCTTGACTGTAAAAAAGTATATTTATAAATTATTAAACGATTTCCGTCTGCTTATTTACTTTGTTGAATATTATCAATTATCGTTGTATTTTTAATTATTAGTTTACAAAATACATTTCTTGGACGTCTGATTACGGACACAAAATTAGTGTTTTAATTTATTTACTACCTAACAAGTAAAAGTTCAGTAATCAAAAAATTATTTTCTAGTTTAGCTCTAAAAGCTCTTTGAAGCGTGCGATTTTATGCGCAAGAAATCCATCTACCGAATATATATTTGAAGTAGACTATAATAAAAAATATTACAATCACTTATTCCTTTAAAATCTCTGTGGTGTTTGTAATCCTGCAGCACATCTGTACGCACATTCAAAACACCCAGCTATTAGCCGGAATGAAACCCGCATAATATATATATATATATATATATATATATATATATATATATATATATATATATATATATATATATATATATATATATATTGTAACATTCATTTTTTCCTAGATTTTAAGACCATGTAATGTTACTGATTTTTCACTTCAAATTGTACTTATTTTCATTTTTGTATCGAACGGTATATTAATAAGAGATTCCAAGCCGTTCGGTATATTAGTGTGCTGTGCGGGTTTCTGACCGAATCTATCGGCACGCCGGGATTGGTTGAAAATGTGTATCCGGATTTTTGGTTCCGGCGTCGCGATATGACCGAGAGAAGGCCCACGGCTTATTTAAGAGTCCGGTAGGACAGGAATCAGGGCTGTGTACCATCAAGCCGCAGCCAGGCTAATTTTCATCGGAGCCGCCAAGTAGGCTTCCTTCGACAGAGCTGCAGTAAAGACTCATAACAACAATCATGAGAGCTAAATAAAGCACAAGTTTTTTTAACGAAAAGCCGTAGTGGGCTCTCTAAGTGTTTACTAGAAAAGTGTGAAATCGGTCGTGTTCCATCGAAGCCGAAATAAGAACAGTAAGTTACCAAAACATCCTTCCATAGACTTATCCCTGAGTAGTGCCCTAACAGCAATTTAAACTGACTAAAAAGTGAAGTGAAAAGCACTATTTTTCGTCTTCGGGAGTAGTCAGAGTTTAGAATTTAAATGTCATAACTACCTGTTAGGCTAAAATTTTTTTGTAATCCTGTAAAACTGCAAAGGTTAGAACTTTTTTATTTTTAAAAACATGAATAAATTTTCTTTTTGTTTATTAAAGCTAGTGTCTCACTGAATACCTATCTTACTTTTCAGAATAAGAACGGCTGTACAAAACTGATTTTTTTATTTACCAACAGTACACCCTTTCAGTATTTTTTCATTTTTTTAGCTGAAGTTAGATCCTTTCTATTTTAAAATGAATGGTGCCCAAAAAGTCGTACAGCTGAGGTTTCTTTAAAAATAGAAAATAATTCCAAAAAGACGTACAAAAATTATCTCTTACCCATATCTCTCTACCAAAGAAAACTGAGCTAGTGTGTGTTTAATTTCTTTAGTTCTTTTAAAATCAGGATTCACTCAATTCATTATCAGAAATTAAAGCGGGGCTGCAACAAAATTGCGCTCAAGCGTGGGACAAACAACTTTTCCACAAGGTACAAAAATGACGCCGCAAAAACAGGCGAGTTAACACCTTACTAAATGACGCAGTCTACGTGGGGCGCAATTAAATTAAACACCTTTTCATAGGCTACAAAGTAGCGCTGTCAACGCGGGGCTTTTGGAATTTTATTTTTTAAAGGGTTCAGTGTACTAGCTTTCGAACAAAGTAAAAGCTCTAATTTTGCAGATATTTTTATTTCATAATATTTAATTAAGCGAAACTATACTATAGCAATAAGACAAAAGCAGGAAATTAGTAGAATTTTTTTATTTCAATTTATCTGATGGTGGTGTAGATATTTGAATTTTGTTAATTGACTCTAAGATAAGTGATCCCTGTTTTTTTCTTAAAAGCTAGCTTTATAGTTCAGATTAGCAGATGTGCTGGTTTACTTTAATTTTTTGCAGTGTTAGATTTATTTTGCGGTTAACCGAACAAACAACTGTTCTTTCTTCTTACTGATGTTTTGCATGAATATTAAAAATACTTAGCTGATACGAAACGATATCTGGAGATTTTTTGTTGAAAATTCTTAACATATTTGGTAAAAGAATTCTAATACAAGGCGATACTTAGAAATTTTTTTGAAATTGTCGAGGATTTTTTTTAATGTTTGGTAAAGAAGTTTACATATTTTAAGTGCCTTTACATATTTTTTATTTTGACTATTGGGAGCACAGGAGAAATATTTTCACGACCTTTTAAACAATTCTTTTAAATTGTATTCATTTATCATAGAAGCTTTCAATTTTAAAGTCAATCACCTACTGGAATATGAGTTAGACTATGAAAGGAAAATCCGCCGTATTTTCTCAGAACGTCCGGTCGCGGATAAAAGAAAGATTCCAACGAGGATCTTAAGTAAAGAAATAATCCAATAGATCAGATTGGACTAAATAGTTACAAAAGTTTCAGATTTTTTTTAAGTCTAATAAAAATCCTCCTTCTCAGGTTAAAACTCCTGCTTCTCCAAATGGTCACATATCTCCTTTATTCGTGCATAAATATTTAGATAATAGACCGCATATAAAGATAGATCTATTAGGTGCCCATTTCTCGGCTTTATTTGACTCTGGTGCAAATGCCTCCGTTGTAGGTCGGAATGGTATTAAAATTTTAAGTCGTTTAAGTATAAAAATATGCCACGTCAAGAATAGAAGTGTTACCACTGCAGATGGCAGCCGTCTAAAAGTTTTAGGTACGGTTGAGTTGCCGCTAGTCTGCAATGGTCATTGTTTAGTAATCTCTGCTCTAGTAGTACCTTCTCTATCACATACTTTGGTTTTAGGATGTGATTTTGCACAAAAATTCGGAATTTTAGTAAATTTTAAAGATAATTCGTGGTATCCACAGTCCCTAGAAGTCAATTCTCAAACAAGTTTTAAAGATTGTTATTCAGAAAGTTCGTTAGAAAACCTTTTCTCGCGTCTATGTACCCTAGATGATCTCTCGCGGACGGAACGCTTAAACGCAGAAAACGTAATAAGCTCTTTCAATGAAATAAGTAGTAAAGATAGGTTAGGCCGAACGAATAAAATCACCATGTCTATAGATTCGGCTGATGCCAGTCCTGTAAAGACAAGGCCCTTCGCCATGTCTCCGTACATGTCAAAAGTATTAAATAAAGAGTTAGACGAAATGTTGAAACTCGGAGTGATTGAAGAATCAAACAGTCCTTGGTGTTCTCCAATCTTATTGGTGAAAAAGGCCGATGGACAGTATCGTCTGTGCTTTGACGGAAGAAAGCTCAACGAGGTCAGCAAATTTGATAACTATCCATTACCGAACATCGACAGAATTTTGACATCACTCAGGAATGCTAAGTATGTATCCTCGATAGATCTTAGAAAGGCATTCTGGCAAATTCCTTTAGACAAATCCTCTAAGGAAAAGACCGCTTTTGCAGTAGTAGGCCGAGGTCTATTTCAGTTCGTCACTATGCCGTTTGGTCTAAAGAACGCTGCTCAAACTCAGCAACGTTTAGTAGACGCTATATTTGGTCCGAAATATGAGCCACATATTTTTACGTATCTCGATGATATTTTAGTAACATCGGAAGACTTCGAATCGCATATTCGCTTACTTAAAGAAGTAAAAAAATAAATTGAAAGAGGCCGGACTGACGATAAATTTGAGCAAATGTGATTTTTTCAAAACTTCTCTAAAGTTTTTTAGGCTATATTGTAGGCTCAAATTCCTTGTGTACCGATCCGAATAAAGTAGCAAGCATGGTTAATTATGCGAGACCTACTAATACTACGGAAGTTAAGCGCTTCGTAGGAATGTGTTCATGGTACAGACGTTTTATTGAGAATTTTTCTACCTTGTTGTCACCTATTAATGATCTTTTGAAAGGACGAAAAAAAGGACAATCGATAGATTGGACAAACGCAGCAGAAAGATCTTTTATAAAGATTAAAGAGCTATTGGTTTCAGCTCCAATTTTATCCCAACCAGATTTTTCCCAACAGTTTTATATTTCTAGTGATGCTTCTAATACCGGTTTAGGGGGCGTCCTAACACAGAAAATCAATGGTGAGGAAAGAGTGATAGCGTATGCCAGTAGAACTTTATCAAAGGCTGAACGTAACTATTCGGTTGTTGAAAAAGAATGTTTAGCGGTACTCTTTAACATCGAAAAGTTTCGACCTTACATAGAAGGTGTTCCTTTCACGGTCATAACAGATCATTATAGTTTATTGTAGCTTAATTCTATTAAAAACCCTAGTGGCAAACTAGCGCGTTGGGCGATTAGGTTGAGACAACATACGTTTAATTTAATTCATAGAAAAGGAGTCCACAATGTTAATCCTGACGCTTTGTCAAGAATCCCAGATCATACAGTGGACGAAAACAGTCTTAATGCACAAATTGGCGTAAGAATTGATACAGTTGATATAGATCGCATTGATCCATGGTACGATAATTTACGGCAGCAAATTAAAGAATTTCCTCAAAATTTTCCGCAGTGGAAGGTGGAAAATGATTTCGTGTACAAGTTTACCCCAAACCAGTTGCCTTTAAAAGTTAATGTACCCGAGTGGAAAATTCTAGTTCCTAAACCGCAGAGAGAGGAAATTATAGACATGTGTCACACTCCTCCTACTTCTGGTCATTTTGGTTTTTATAAAACTCTTCACAGGGTTGAGGAACAGTATTATTGGCCAAAAATGCGTTTTTGACATCGTAAAGTTTGTGAGGACTTGTGAAGTATGTGGAGCGCAGAAATCTCCAAATACACTACCTATGGGACTGATGGGAAAAGAGAAAACGG
Organism: Pachyrhynchus sulphureomaculatus; assembly: GCA_019049505.1. Classification (NCBI taxonomy): domain Eukaryota; kingdom Metazoa; phylum Arthropoda; class Insecta; order Coleoptera; family Curculionidae; genus Pachyrhynchus; species Pachyrhynchus sulphureomaculatus. Next base: position 58,448,373 of record CM032455.1, on the reverse strand, counting down.
TTAATTACCCTTTTCAAGTCATAGCAGCTGATCTAGTAGGCCCATTCCCACGTTCAAAAAGGGGAAATAAATGGCTTCTCGTGGTTTCTTGCTGGTTTACAAAGTATACCATGCTATTTCCTTTGAAAAGCTCTAAAGCTGGATATATAGAGAGAATTTTGGAAAATAATGTCTTTCTAATCCACGGTGTTCCATCGCTCTTAATATGCGATAACGGTACTCAGTTTACCTCTAAGAGTTTTAAGAGCTTAAGTGAAACTTATGGTTTTAACATCCGTTTTAATCCCGTGTACTCTCCCCAATGTAATTTTGTGGAACGTAATAACCGAACAGTCGGGACCGCTTTAAGGAGTTACGTGGATTCACATGACACTTGGGATGGCAATATTTCCAAAATCCAACAAGCAATAAATACCGCAAGACACGAAGTAACAGGGTTCACACCGTCTTTCTTAGTTTACGGCAGACATATACCTCTATCTGGATCGTATTATAAAAATTTAGATTTGGATGTCAATGTTGACAGCGAAATAATTCCGGGTAACAGGGGTGCGTACGCCGAAAATTTAAAGGGTTTAAAAGATATTTTCACCGACGTGCGTAGTAGGATACATAAGGCTTATGAACGGAACAGTAAGTCTTACAACCTTAGAAAAAGGGATTTTGCCTTTAACATAGGTGATCACGTTTGGCGAAAACATAAAATTCTTTCCAGTGCAGCAGATAAATTCACATCTAAGTTGGTACCTAAGTATGTGCATTGCGTGATTAGAGAAAAGATTTCAGATTTAGTTTATGGTTTAGTTAATTTAGATGGGACTAAAATAGGACGATGGCATATTAAAGACTTAAAACCATTCAACGGACCTGACCCTAGTGAAAGTTTGTCAGAAGAAGAATAATTTATATTTACATTATCTTAATTGCTTAAATTTTTTTTTGATGTTGCTCTGTGGAGGTGACGACCTCGTTTTTTTGACTGTTATAAAAGTTGAACAGAGAATAGCTTACTTTTATTGTTTAGTGCTAAGGTTTTGGGTATTGGCCATATCCCAAACTTAGATTGATTGTGGTTGATGTTTAGCATCGACTCAGTTTTGCGAGCTTGCGAAGGAGTCACACTCAGGATATATCATAAGACTGGTATGTCGGTGGTCGCGGGATTTGATTTGCTTATGACCCCAAATAATATCCAGTTCTTGACACTTGGAAGCGAAATTTTGATTAGAGGCAATCCAAGGTGATCTTGAGTTAGGACAAGCGCAAGATGTAGCTCGCGTGGTATGAGGTAGAGTCAAAATTTTTAAGAGCAATTTCAAAGTTTGTTACCCGAGTGGGTGTATTTTTATTACCTTAGTGGTATATGTTGGGTGCAATTAAGAGTAAATTGATTTTGGTTTATCCAGTAAGTCTAAGACTTGGATTATTTTGATTTAGATCTTCTTCTGAATTGACAAACTGAGGGTATTTTCTATTTTTTTTCAGAGCCGTTTAAACGTTACCTTTGAGTCACTAATTTTTTTAAATTTTTTTTTGCATGGACTCATAGGCGTATGTTGAGTTTTTTCGGTTTACTATCAGATGGATAGAAAATTGAAGTTCTGCAGGAGAACTAAAGGCTGATCATTTACAGGAGATGAGAGCAGAGTAAGACAGTCGTTTCACAAAGAAATGATCAAAATCTGATACCGAGATGAGAACCTTGTCAAGAGAGGCTAAGCGCAGTGAAGGAAGATTCCTAACCGAATTTTTAGATTTTCACCAGATAATCTAGAAGTTTGGGCTGACAGAAAACGGTTATGCCTGATACCTGTAGCAGTTTCTTCTAGAGGCTATTGTCTAGGGAGACGATTAACACCATGATCGAATATTTTAGCTGTCAACGATGTTTTCTTCTTGTTTCTGATTAAGCTGGAAAAGCTCTTGTCGTCTTCAAAAGTTTTGTTGCGTTGCCACCGAAAAATTGAGAAATTTTTGCTTCATGTAGCTTTTTAAGCTCATCTTCGTTTTTTGGAAATTTCCGTTAGAAGCTTGGTTAAGTCAACCTTGTAAACCTTTAGGTTGTATCCCATGAGTTATCTGTTTTTACAGGCTGTGATGCACCGGGTGCTAACAGATGCCGTTACGACGTTTGGCAGGGAGTTAGTCTTCCTGAGGAACAGACTGATTGGAAGGGTAGTCTATGGGGGGCGAACGTTTGACCTTTGGGATCTTTAGAGGTTTTATTACTCAATGGTTATTTCTATTTGAGCCTAAGGAGAGCCTAGCTACTGTAGTCGACCTCAGCTCCAATTAGCCTATTAGTGGTGACAGGCTGTTGGCAGTAGTGTGTTTCGGAACACCCTATTGATTAAATTTTTTTTTTGACTTATGGTGGTGTGGTAGACACCGTTTTAGTTTAGTGGATGCTATAATCTACTCCCTTTTGTTGGTGGACACCAGGGTCACCATTTCCGTATTTTATTGTCTCCACCATTCAGTATATCGTGGTGAGGTGTTTGTCTCCTGTTATGTGGGATGGATTGAATGTTTTTCGTTGTTGTTCTAGGACGAGACCAGTACACGAGGGTTCTTCATGCAACTTGGAGAAGCGCAATGCTGGTTAAATTTTATATCTCTGTATAGCCACCCTGAAGAATGACGGAGGGCGTTTTTTCCGGCTCATGTTTATAGGCAGATTTGTCACTTTGGTGCGATGTGCCGAAGATTTGATTAGCTTTTGCTAAGAGCTTTCACCAAGCTCAGTATGGAGTTATCATAACCAAGAGTTTGGGATTTGAACTCCTGTATGTATTTCTGTATATATTTCTGTACATATTTCTGTATATATTTCGGTGTATGTTGGTTGCCTGAGGGCATGTGCTCAAAATGCGAGATTTTGAGTCGTTTTGCTTATGGACTCCTATATTTAGGATTATGACTTTAGGGAGGTCCTATTTAGAGACTAGCTGTCTCACATAGTTATGCTAGGAATGTTTCCTTGAATGTTAGTTGCGCGTGGACTAATCATTCTGTTCTTAGTGAACATTGCTTTTTGAAGCAGGATCATTCAGTTTGGTGAATTTTAGCTTTTATAGCTATTCACTGTGTTTAGAGTGAATTTTAGCTTTTATAGCTATTCACTGTGCCAATAGTGTTATTGTTAGCTTTTATAGCTGCTCACTACGTTAATGGCGAGATTGTTCTTTTAGAACGCAGACTTTGTGTAGTCGAGGACTATTTACAGAGTGTTTTCTTGGCGAGGAGCCGAGGTTTTTTCTGGCAATATACCAGAGTGTTTTCTTGGCGAGGAGCCGAGGTTTTTTCTGGCGATATACCAGAGTGTTTTGTTGGCGATGAGCTGACGTGTTTTCTGGCGATCAACCAGAGCGTTTTCCCTGGCGATTTTAGCATGTCTGGATGTCTTAGGACGTCGACATTGCGACGTAGAGTGCGATTATTTTCTGAGTGCGACTAGTAGTGATACTAGATTTAGAATGTTCTCTTAGCGATGAGCTAGAGCATGGATGGCGATTTTTCCCGAGCGTTTGTCTGGATATTTATCCAGATATTTTTTTTTTTGGCCTAGTGCGAAATGGTCTGACAAGACTTTTTCTTTTTAGTGTAAGTGTTTGCACTAGAATCATTTTTTTATTTTTTTTTCTTTATTTAAGAATTTTTATAAATTTCTTTTGCTGAAATAGAAAATTTTCAGACAATCCTTAAAATATTTTAAGGGGGGTGTTCATATTTTATTTCAGTTCACTTTTTTTGATTTAGACAAGAGTCTAGACAAAGTTATATTTTTTGTTTTGGTAACAATAACAGAGCTGATTCTTTTATATAAGAAGACCGCGATTGTTATTTTGGAAAGGTATTTCTTATGTTCATGCAAGGATTTTTATTTGCTTTTTGATGTACTTAACCTTAGTGTCTAATTAAGTTAAGTCTAGTTATAAGATTCTTGTGATCATGCAAAGATTTTCATTTGGTTCTCATTGTACTTAATATTAGTGCTTAATTGAGTTAAGTCTAGTAGTAAGGTCCGAAGTTTGTACTTTTGTTTTAAGTTCTGACCTTAGTATTAAGTGATAGTGTACCACTTTGTACCTTTTCATAAGTAGCCTTAGTTTAATAGACTAGTGTAGTCTATTTCTTTTTGGAAGGGGGTAATGTAACATTCATTTTTTCCTAGATTTTAAGACCATGTAATGTTACTGATTTTTCACTTCAAATTGTACTTATTTTCATTTTTGTATCGAACGGTATATTAATAAGAGATTCCAAGCCGTTCGGTATATTAGTGTGCTGTGCGGGTTTCTGACCGAATCTATCGGCACGCCGGGATTGGTTGAAAATGTGTATCCGGATTTTTGGTTCCGGCGTCGCGATATGACCGAGAGAAGGCCCACGGCTTATTTAAGAGTCCGGTAGGACAGGAATCAGGGCTGTGTACCATCAAGCCGCAGCCAGGCTAATTTTCATCGGAGCCGCCAAGTAGGCTTCCTTCGACAGAGCTGCAGTAAAGACTCATAACAACAATCATGAGAGCTAAATAAAGCACAAGTTTTTTTAACGAAAAGCCGTAGTGGGCTCTCTAAGTGTTTACTAGAAAAGTGTGAAATCGGTCGTGTTCCATCGAAGCCGAAATAAGAACAGTAAGTTACCAAAACATCCTTCCATAGACTTATCCCTGAGTAGTGCCCTAACAGCAATTTAAACTGACTAAAAAGTGAAGTGAAAAGCACTATTTTTCGTCTTCGGGAGTAGTCAGAGTTTAGAATTTAAATGTCATAACTACCTGTTAGGCTAAAATTTTTTTGTAATCCTGTAAAACTGCAAAGGTTAGAACTTTTTTATTTTTAAAAACATGAATAAATTTTCTTTTTGTTTATTAAAGCTAGTGTCTCACTGAATACCTATCTTACTTTTCAGGATAAGAACGGCTGTACCAAACTGATTTTTTTATTTACCAACAGTACACCCTTTCAGTATTTTTTCATTTTTTTTAGCTGAAGTTAGATCCTTTCTATTTTAAAATGAATGGTGCCCAAAAAGTCGTACAGCTGAGGTTTCTTTAAAAATAGAAAATAATTCCAAAAAGACGTACAAAAATTATCTCTTACCCATATCTCTCTACCAAAGAAAACTGAGCTAGTGTGTGTTTAATTTCTTTAGTTCTTTTAAAATCAGGATTCACTCAATTCATTATCAGAAATTAAAGCGGGGCTGCAACAAAATTGCGCTCAAGCGTGGGACAAACAACTTTTCCACAGGGTACAAAAATGACGCCGCAAAAACAGGCGAGTTAACACCTTACTAAATGACGCAGTCTACGTGGGGCGCAATTAAATTAAACACCTTTTCATAGGCTACAATATATACCGGCTAAGGGCTGGGTGTTTCGAATGTGCGTACAGATATGCTGCAGGATTACATTATATATATATATATATATATATATATATATATATATATATATATATATATAATTTCAAAATAGAAAATTGGTAAAATTACTTATTTACCCCGTACTTTCTTTGCAAACATTCAGTTCTGAGATAAACCCTAAAATTGACTATCTCCCTCAAAAAATACAATCAACTTTATGGTGAGATGTACATAAAAAATTAGAGGTTTACCTTGATCATGTAATCAAAAACAGTATTTAATGATTAAAGAACGACCATCCTCTCTTTCAAAATCACATCAAATAAACTACTCTTTGCCAAAGAACTTTAAACAATAAAATTCAAATGTGGATGATACAGATAATAATTTGTCATGTATGCAAAAAAAAACCTCCTGACATGTAAATAAAATTGCACGTTTTTTATGATGTATGCTGAGATTAATATTGGTTATGAAATCGAAATTTAAAAAAAAAATATGTTTTTCGTCATCTAAAAACCCTAACACCTGAAAAGAAGAACAATTATTAGAGTTTTTTTCACGAATACAATACTTCCAGTCCAGGAAAACAAATATAATAATTTGCCTGATGTTCCATAAGTATTCGTACATTTCGTCTAACTTAACCTTTTGTATTTCTAAAACTTGTCCTATATGCAACTCAACTTCTTTGAGGTTACTATATAATCAGAATAATTCACCATAGTATTGAAAAGATACAATGGCTTCTACCCCTTTCAATTTCTTCTCACATTAACAACGAAAATACAAAATGTAGTGTTTTAATTCCTTGACTGAGAGAACTCCGAAAAAGATCTATAATAAGAGAAATAACAAATCACTCTTCTATCTCTTTCTCCACCCCTTTGGCACCTTATATATTTTATTACAAATGATTATGCTCCAGATTTGCCTAGTCTCTCATCAAGAAATCATGAAAAATTTCTCATAATACTATTGAAACCTCTCCCATATTTTTCACCCCCATCCCCTATTAAAATTGATAATAATATAAAAATAACTTAATTTTCATACTCCTACAATCTAAAGACCCTGAAAAAGGCATATAGTACGATATATATAAAGCAACCCCTCCAGTCCCCTACTCCATTCGATTATCCTCTTATATATTTTACTATAAATAGAAAACTTAAAATTTGTCAATATTTAACCACCCCATGATTTCATTTGTTTTATAACGCCATTATTGTGGCATAATTTAAGGTGTTTTTTTGACTGCATTCTACAAGATCCTAATTATATGGTAAGTTTAGTCGCTTTAATTCCATCTAAAATGTTTGCTTTTACCCGAGGGCATCAAATTAGTACGTTATTAATATACGAAGAGGCCAGAAAAAATCAAAGATAGAGGAGAGAAAATTATTTTCCTTGGGTAGCAAATCACTTAAAACAAGAGCAAAGATGCAAAAATAAATACATTAGCTTGTCTCGAAATCAATCAAACAATATCCATGCGACAAATTTACTGTGACCTACATAGGTCGTGAAAGTGTGCGAAAGATTTTATATCAACATAGCTTCAGACCTTGTAACTATCAAATCCCCCAATACTTATATAAGGGCTATCACCCACAAAAATTACAATTTACAATCTGATATCTTAAAGAAGCGTTATCACCCAAGTTTAATACGCAATTTGTGAGATACAGGGTGTCAAAGTTATACTTTTATTTTAGTTTTTCTTAAGTAGCTTTGTACAAGTTTGGTGATAAGGGGTTTTCTGAGATGAGAAATCGAAATCATCTCACAGTTTTGTTGTAAATTATAAGGGGCGCTACTCATTGCTCTGTGTATACTTTTAAATTGTCATAACTTTTTTATACCACTCTGTATGATATTTTTAATTAAATATTCGTATTTCCGCCTTCTCTTGTCTAAAAAAGCTCGCTTGGTAAATGCTTCGAGCAATAGTTTCCGAAATAGTGGGATATTTGTTTCCATTTTTTAATTCCATTGTCAAATTCGCAAATGTATAGTTACTTGTATAGTTACTTGGCAACGTTCAAAAATCACTCTGGCAATGATGCCACTGGCTTGTAGTAATACTGACAGAAAGTAATTTATATATATATATATATATATATATATATATATATATATATATATATATATATATATATATATATATATATATATATATATATATATATATATATATATATATATATATATATATATATATATATATATATATATATATATATATATATATATATATATATATATATATATATATATATATATATATATATAATATATATATATATATATATATATATATATATATATATATATATATATGTATATTTATTATATATATATATATATATATATATATATATATATATATATATATATAAACATAGCCGGCTTAGGCTGCGTCAAGTTGCTTAACGTTTCGAGGCTGTGCAGATGACTCCGGATTTACTGGAAAACTAGCATGATGAAGTTTCCAGAATCAAGCATTTCCGGAGGTAAAAGAGCCCCTGTTGGGATCTCCGAATGGAAGTTGATTCGGGGATGTCAACATGCGGAGATCGCAATTTTAAAATGGATTTTTGTAACATATGAGGATTAAATTCCAACATAAATTTAGTGCACCAACAAGGTCAGTTCATAGAATAACACAATCAAGTTTTTCTATCCTGGGTACGACTCAACAAATCGCAAGATTTATCTGCGGTCTCTATCGACCATCAAGTGATATTTACTTTAGATCACTTTTTGCTTCTCTTGCAGACAGCATTGATAATTTAGAGGTTAATTATCCAAGTGCCAAAACTACCATCCTGGACGACTTTAATGTCCACAACATCAAGTGGCTTATGTATTTAAATACCACCGACGAACAAGGTCTTGAAGCTGAATAATTCTCAATCATTTGTGGTTTTACTCAACTTTTGGAAAAAAGAACACGGATCCCTGATCGAGGCGGAGAGCTCGCCAGTCATTTTGACCGTTTTTCACCACCCATCTAGAGATTACACTGTCACAGTAAATCCGACGTTAGATTCTTCCGACCATAAACTGGTTTCGATATAGAATAGAGGGACACCTATAACGCGCAAGATTTGACGCTATAAATCTGCTAAATGGGAAGAACTCATAGAATATTTTCAAACTGTCCCTTGGTTAAAAATTTGCTTTAGATCTGATGACCCATCTCATTGCATTAACATTTTGGAAAATCTCAAGCGGTCGCACTTAGCATATCCAAGGAATTCAGCCGTGTTTGGCATGACGAATTGTTAGCTAAATCACGCTCTTATAGTATGTCTGAAAGGTTCTGTTTATGGCTCTCCTATTTCCTCAGAAAGCCTCCTTTACGGGTGGCAGTTGACCGATTTCTTTCTAACGCCTTCGCTATGAACACCGGTGTGCCCTAAGGCTCCATACTGTCTCCTACTCCCTCTCTTATTTGTATTAACGATCTGCTGGAAAGAACAAGGAATCCAACCGACAGCACTGCAGATGACAGTACACTTATTTCTTCATTCACTTTGAACGGTCGAGCATCGGCTACTCATACCAATATCTCCAGACAGCAGGAAGTCTTTCAACATAACAAAGACTTGGGGGGGGGGGGGGGGGGGGGGGGGGGGGGGGGGGGGGGGGGGGGAATTGGAAGAAATTCAATCTTGAGGTGACAGTAACCAAATCAAATTTAATGCTACAAAAACCCTGGCGGTTCTAAAAGACTTGAGGTTGCCAAACCCGACATACGAGTATTTACGTCGGTGCATTCCATTCGTCCAGCTTCATCGCTCAATTCGCTGGGCGTTAATTTAGGAGCAAATAGTCTTGACATGAACATGTTGCAATCAAAAACTAGGGAAATTATTTCGAACTAGAAAGTTTTACACTCCACAACAACTGTTAAATCGTACAAAGCTCAAATTCGATCAACGATGGAATACTGCTCCCATGTTTGGGGCTCTGCTCCCAAACATACACTTTTTGTTGGATTCCATTCAGAAGTTCACTGTTCGCCCGATTGGAGACCCAAAACTGATCAGCAACCGTGATTCCTTGGAACACTGAAGAACAGTTGGCAACTTGAGCCTATTCTACAAGTATTTTGATGGAAAGTGTTCAATGGATGTAGCTCGCTTAATTCTTCCCAAGGCAATGCATGTTAGGAATACACGTCGCGCTGATGCTTCACATCCCTATGAAGTTCAGCTTGTATATCCTCGTACAAACCTTTTCAAGCAATCTTTTGTATGGAGAACCTTACCTCTTTGAAATCTAAAGATGCGTAGTTTATTACATCATTAAATTATATTTTCGCCCTGATCTGATTACTTTATATCTATTAACGTTAAAACTCAGGAAGTTATAATTACACCAAAAAAATAAGCCTGAATTTATTAATAATTATAATATTCTAACTTTACTACGACCAAAAAATTGTATATCAACCCCATAAAGAAGCCGGGAAGGAATCACAAGATGGGTCGTTCATGCTCCATAATTTATGCTTTCGAATTTTTCCCTATTTCGATATTTACAACTCCATCTGGCCTACTCTCAGTTCGAATCCCTTAAACAGTTAAAAAAAGCCGATATAAATTTATCGCATCGAGATAATCATCAGTTTTCCGATCTGGAATCCTGCTTGACTGCAGGTGGAAATAATGGATGAAAAAAACTCAGCAGATTACTTAAAAGATTGGGTTACCTGGGTTTTTTTATATGTAAATGTTAAATCTGGCTTATAATGTTCGCGAATTAATTTGTTAACATAATATTTGTATTTACTTTTTTTTGGGTGTTTTGCATTCATATTAATAATTTTAAAATAGCGAAATGGATATTAAAATATCTGACATTTAAAATTTAAAAACTTGTATTTTAGTTATTTTAACTTATTTAATAATATTAAATATAAAACAATATATTTTATATATGTATCTCTGCAATATTATCATTGAAAATACGTTATTTTATTACTATTTAATTTCTATATAACTGAATACTAAATAAATATAGAAAATTATCATTAAAAATACGTTATTTTATAACTTTATATATAGATATTTATATATATATATATAATATATATATATATATATATATATATATATATATATATATATATATATATATATATATATATATATATATATATATTATATATATATATATATATATATATATATATATATATATATATATATATATATATATATATATATAGATATTTATATAGATATTTATATATATAAAATATATATATATATATATATATATATATATATATATATATATAGAAATAAATAAATATAGAAAATATTAATTAATTATAAGTTATGCCAACATATTTATTTGATCAGATAAATAATTTTCTAAACAAAGATGTAATTTAATAAATCAATATTAACTTTCCAAGAATTCAAAACCTTCTAATTAAACTTAAAATCAAACTTTCAGTTTAAGCTTGATTATCATCAAGAACGGAAATTGTCTACGTAACTTTATCCAAGGTGAAAATTAATTAGTAAATAATAAATTATACATCAATAGAATATTATTTAGTTATTATTTTCCGGCGATTTAATTTTTCATATAAGTCACCCATAATCAATATTTAAATAAGTTCATTCTCCAAAACCACAATACTAAAAATGAAAGAAAAATCAATAATTCATTCAGAAATATAACCTCCGGAGTATTTATAACAAAAAAATTAAAACAATTATTTAACAATTTTTCTTAAAGGTTTAGCAACTTAAAATCTATAAGAGAAATATAAATTGACCCAAAAGAATGAAAACGACATTTTGCAGAGGTGAAAGATTGAACTAACATCTATTATAATAAAAAAAGAACAAATGACAAATTATTTTTACTGCTATTTTAATCTTAATAATTATTATTCTTTATAAAGCTCTGTTTTAAAATTAGAGACTTCAAGGTTCTTTCCAAAGATAGTTTTTAAAAACACAAAATATGTCATTATAAGTAAAATTGTGTCAGTTATGGTTAATATTAGAATATGTTATTCATACAACCAAGATTGTTATGCAGTTACCCTGCAAGCACAACAATAAAAGTACTCAAATATTCCAAATCTAGTAAGTCTTCTTGTAAGATTATTTGTATAAAATTTATCAAAACAAACACAATCAAATGCAAATCAGCATGACGAAATAATTATTGATATGATGATCGACGTACTCCTCAATCAACATAAATTTTAATTAACCATTAGCATAACCACTGCTCCAAATATCAATAGATCAAAAGTACTGATTACATAAAGAAAAGTAATTAAAAATAATTTAATTTCTCCACGAATTACGAAATACGAAATAAACGGTAAAGTACATTGCGTTCAGCAGCATTAACGATCCATTTGCGTTCATAATTTACAATATTGAATTCTATGTAATTTGTTATAATGAGACATGAGTAAACTTTAATATATTACTAGAACTAGAACTAAAAATTAACTTAATCTTGCAAAATGTCATCATTATTTTGATTTCAATTATTCTAAATTTACTAGAACCTCTATTCATATATATGAAACTCAACGTCTATCTATACGTACGTATGTAGCTATAAATGTATATAAACGTATTATATATTCTACAATTTTCACATGCAGGTACATCAGGTTCCTTGGATTTTTCATTATATTTCCGAGGTCTTATTAAAAGATTTTATTTTAAACGTTCTTCTAAAAATACTTTTTTCGTCTTATCCAGTATACCAATATCAATAACACAAATCTTCCACAAGGTAGGTTTTAAATTTTAAACAATTTAATGCGAATCTGGTTCGCACTGATTTATTCTATAACCGTGATGGCAAATATTTAACTTGAATTGGAAGTATGGAAAAAAACATTCGGTAGCTTCATAAAATTAGTGACAAATATTTACTCTGAACTAATGGCAACTTTATACATAGGAGAATTTGTAACCAAGTGCGAATAAGGATTTTAAGGCTTAAATGGAATGAAAAATGTTAACGATTTTCATTTAGGGGATTGTTTTCGTATGTATATGAGCCAAAATAGGAAAAAACATTCATTATTTTCGATTTTTTTTTATGGGTCTTGCACACGTGCTGCAGGGAAGTTCCTAAAACGCTACAGGAGCGACACGTGTGCAGAAAAAGCGATTCACGTTGTTCTTGAAACGCTGTAAATTATACTCGGTGGGAAACACATTCCTGGGTAAGCCATTCCAAAGGGATGATGTTCTCCATATAAAACACTTTCCATGAAAATACTTGTAGAATAGACTCAAGTCGCCAACCGTTCTTCGATATTCTAGCGAATCAAGGCCGCCGGTCGGTTCCGGGTCTCCAATCAGACGAACAGCCCTTCTCTGAACAGAATCCAACAAATTCAGTTTATGTTTGGGAGCGGAGCCCCAAACATGGGAGCAGTATTCCATAGTTGGTCGAATTTGAGCTTTGTAAAGAATTAACAGTTGATGTGGAGTGTAAAGCTTTCTGGTTCGAAATAATATTTCCAACTTTTGAGAAGCTCTCCTTGCTATGCCTGCAACATGTTCATGCCAGGACATATTTGCTCCCAAATTAACGTCCAACAAATTGAGTGACGATGCTAGGGGAATGGAGTGCCCCGACATAACTATGTCGGGTTCAGCAACGTTAACTTTTTTAAAAAAAACTGCCGCCCAGGTTTTGTAGCGTTAAATTCCACTTGGTTACTGTCACCCCAAGATAGAACTTCTTCCAGGTCTTTATTAAGTTGACTTCCTGCTGTCTGCGGATATTCGCCTGAGCAGCCGATGTCCGAGCGTTCAAAGTGAATGAAGAGATCAGCGTACTGTCATCTGCAAAGCTATAGATTGGATTCCCGGTCTTTTCCAGCAGATCGTTAATGTAAATAAGAAGAGAGTAGGAGAGAGTATGGAGCCTTGAGGCACACCGGCGTTAACAGTAAAGGTGTTAGAAAGAAATCCGTCGACTGCGACTCGTAAAGAACGCTCTCTGAGGAAACATGAGAGCCACAAACAGAACTTTTCAGACATACCATAAGAGCGTAGCTTAGCCATTTGTGTGTATGTCCCAAAATTCGTTACAAATAGGCGAATAAACTTTTACCAAATTTGGCAGTGAGCTAGAGTAGGTCTTAGATTAATATAACAGATTCATTTCGATCTATAAAAGGTGTCCGGACATAATCACATGTATACAAATCAAGGTAATTCTGTTCTCGATTTTTCTCTGTACATGTATGGGTGGTTGCGATGGTCGGCCGTCAAGCCATATTTAAAGAAATGATATGGATAGAGACCTGAACTTCCTCAAAATGGGACAAGCCAAAGTATTCTATAATTAGTAAAAAGCAACTTCTTTTTTTACAGTAGAATATATATTATTAATTTTTTGGATTCTACGCAGAATTTTAATTTTAAAATATATCAAAAAAACAGTTTATAAAATATCGACATTGAAAATAGTTAAGTAGAGATACTTCTTTTGTTTAAGAAAAATTTAACACAATCCTTGAATTATAACTAGCAAGTTTCATTCATTTTTTTCAAAGCAATGTTTTTTTATTAGAAATGTATACACATTTTAGACTAAAATGCGCTTTATTAGATTATAACGCATAAAATTAAAATAACTAGTTCGATAACAAAGCTGTTCCTGGTGATTTTAATAAACCGTTAAATAGCACAATTTTTCACCAAGGATCTTCAAGCCTGTAAACTTTGTAGCTACGCAGGATACTTATGTTCCAACGCTTGGGTCACTCGCATCTCCCACGTCTGCGCACTATATTTGAAGCATCATACGTAGCAAGGCATTTACGTAGAATGTAGCATAGAACTCTATATGACATAAATATAGTAGGATGTAAATATAAAATGAGGACTTCGACAGTGTATTATTATACTCACACGACCAGATAATTCTATTGCAACGACACCTGTCAAGAAAGCGAACTTGTTGGTTGAACTCTTTGCTTCACATTCTACTGTCGATTTCCAAGGAAAAACACCACCTACTGTTCCCATAGTGCAGTCAATTATGCCCGATATTGTCTTCAGACAGCGTATCATAAAACGTATTTTGATGAAGCTATACACAAAAAAGGCTTCTGGCGCTGACGGAATACCTGCCATAGTTCTCGAAAACTGTGCGAGGGAACTAACACCAGTTTTCTGTAGACTTTTCAACCTATCCTACAGAAAGGGAATATTTCCTTCCTGCTGGAAATGTGCCACGGTTCAGCCAATACGTAAAAAAGATAAGAAGACCTTGCCAAATAACTACCGACCAATCGCTCTGCTTTCAATAATATCGAAAGTCATGGAAAAGGCTATCAATCAGCATCTTCTAAAATATCTTGAAGGATTCAACATTATTAGCGATCTCCAATATGGCTTTCGTAAAAATAGATCAATACTTCTGACTTATGTAACACATGTTTGGAATAACGCAATTGAACACTTTGGAGAATCTCGAGCGGTGGCTCTTGATATATCCAAGGAATTCGACCGTGTTTGACACGATGGGCTGTTGGCTAAGCTACGTTCTTATGGTATATCTGAAAAGTTCTGTTTGTGACTCTCATGTTTCCTCAGAGAGCGTTCTTTACGAGTAGCAGTCGAACGATTTCTTTCTCACACCTTCACTATCAACGCCGGGGTACCCCAAGGCTCCATACTGTCTCCTACTCTCGTTCTCATTTATATTAACGATCTGCTGGAAAAGACCGAGAATCTAATCTACAGCTTTGCAGATACCAGTACACTTATCTCTTCATTCACTTCGAACGCTCGGACATCGGCTACTGAGACGAATATCCGCAGACAGCAGGAAGTCAACTTAACAAAGACCTGGACCTGGAAGAAATTCTATCTTGGGATGACAGTAACCAAGTGGAATTTAACACTACAAAAACCCAGGCGGAAGTTTCTTCTAAAAAAGTTAACATTGCTGAACCCGATATAGTTATGTCGGAGCACTCTATTCCTCTAACATCGTCACTCAATTTGTTGGGCGTTAATTTGGGAGCAAATATGTCCTGGCATGAACATGTTGCAGGCGTAGCAAGGAGAACTTCACAAAAATTGGGAATATTATTTCGAACCAGAAAGTTTTACACTCCACAACAACTGTTAATTCTTTACACACCTCAAATTCGACCAACTCTGGAATTTGCTCCCATGTTTGGAGCTCCGCCACCAAACATACACTGCACTTGTTGGATTCTATTCAGAGAAGAGCTGTTCGTCTGACTGGAGACCCGGAACTGACCGGCTGCCTTGATTTGCTGGAACATCGAAGAACGGTTACCGACTTGAGCCTATTCTACAAGTATTTTCATGGAAAGTGTTCGAAGGATGTGGCCCGCTTAATTCCTCCCAGAGCGGTGCATGTTAGAAGTACACGTCGCGCTAATACTTCACATCCGTATGAGGTTCAGCTTGTTACTCCTCGTACGAACGTCATCCCTTTGGAATAATTTGCCCAGGACTGTTTCCCACCTAGTACAATTTACAGCGATTCAAGAACAACGTGAATCGCTTTCTCCGCGCACGTGTCGCTCCTGTAACGCTTTAGAGACTTCCCTGTAGCACGTGTGCTAGACCCATAAAAAAAAATTATATGTTGTATATACAGCGCCTGAGTTAGAGATCTTCTTCGACAATTTGAACAAATAATTCCAAATATTATTATTTTGAGAATCTGACATTTTCTGTTTTATTAATGCCAATCCTCTGTACTTTATAAAATTGTTTTCAAATAAATACTATTCTGATGTATTCTCAAATTATTCTTGGATTTTAGTACATATGTAAATGAAACAGGTTATATTTTTACAGCTGTATTTCTTGCTTCATGAATGTGTTTCTAAGTATGATAATATTAATCTCCGGTTTCTCCGCAGGTATATTTTTCATATTATATACCTCTTAGATCTAACGTAATACAATCATAAGAATTTCAAGTCAGCGAGACATCGTCAGGAATTTTCCAGACTCCGTAGGGAAATTAAAAATCTGTCAGTCAAGGCGTATAAATTATACAATGGGAATAAAGAAAATAATGTATGTTGTGATCTCTCATTTAAGAAAGGGTATTGTAGGATACCTAGTTGTTATATATAACAGACGTGAGTATGATTCGTGTTTAGTAAATATTAATGTTTTTTTTTTTCAATACTTTTAGAAACATATAACGAGTTTCAGAATAGTGTTAACAATAATCACAAGTTGGAGTATTTCTAGAGACATGGAAGTTGAAGAAAGTCTTTTCAGAATTATGAAACTATAGGCCTGCTTCTATTTAATCTTACAACGGTAAAGGAAATAGATGGAGAGACGGAAATATTAAAATCGAGCGCCCAACGCATTTTAACCGAGGTGTTGGGCCAACGAAAGTCTGAGCGTGATGGATAACATATTTTTTATCGGGCGAATAGAAAGCAATCCGTTTGGAAATTTCGGTTAAATTGCTCACTAGCTACCAACGTGAAGGCGATGTTTTCCTGAACCGCATTATTGCTGTAGAGGAAACCTGGATTAGGGACTTTAAGTCCGAATTAAAGTCGCATAGCAACACCTGGAAAAGGAACAGTTCACCAAGGGCTCAGAAACTTCGACATCAACAATCCAAAGTGAAACAAATGATGATCTTCGTATACGCCAAGGATTTAGTTATTGCCACTAATCGAATTCAGCTACAGTCACTACAGACTACTACAAACATTTCCTGCGAAAGATATTGTGTCCAAAAAACCAGAAAAAGCGTCCAGCAATGTTAGCACGTGGTGTTGCAATTCGCACTACAATGCAGGCTTACATATCGGTACTACTGTAATGAAACTTTTAAAGGGAAATGGGAGGGAATACATCCCCCCTCGTATAGTCCAGACTTGATTCCGCCTGATTTTGATTTATTGCAAAAACCGAATGAACCGTTGAAACAAGTCCATTTTTCATCCTTAGATGACTTACATCAGAGTGTTACCTCAAGGATTGGGGCGCTGCGCAAAAACAAGTCACTGAACCGTCTCTAATCACTTCCATGACAATGCAAAAATGCATTGACAAGAAGGGGAATTATATTGAAAGACTAGCAGTGCCCGCAGCTCCACTCGCGTGGACTTGATTCACTACTATCGTCACTGCTTATTCCTTATGTTACCTAACGTAATAAAATATCTGCCATTATTTCCCCTTATCTCCCATTATCTCCACATAATTTCCATTATCTAGGCTTATCCCTGTTCATCTCCCATTATTTCTCTTTATCTCCTATTATTTCCCCTTATCTCCCATTATCTCACCTTATTTCATATTATCTAGGCTTATCTAGACTTATCTCTCTATAGTTCTCCTTATCTCCCATTATTTCCCCTTATCTCCCATTATTTCTCCTTATCTCCCATTATCTTCACATAATTTCCATTATCTAGGCTTATCTCTGCTCATCTCCCATTATTTCTCTTTATCTCCCATTATTTCTTCTTATCTCCAATTATCCCCCATTATCTAGGCTTATCTCGACTTATCTCGCAATAGTTCTCCTTATCTCCCATTAGTTCCCCTTATCTCCCATTATTTATCCTTATTTCCCATTATCTCCACATAATTTCCATTATCTAGGCTTATCTCTGCTCATTTCCCATTATTTTTCTTTATCTCCCATTATTTTCCCCTTATCTCCCATTATCTCACCTTATCTCCCATTATCTAGGCTTATCTCGACTTATCTCGCAACGGTTCTCCTTATCTCCCATTATTTCTCCTTATCTCCCATTATCCAGACTTATCTCTGCTTATCTCCCATTATTTATCCTTATCTCCCATTATTTATACTTATCTCCCATTATCTCACCTTATCTCCCATTATCTAGGTTTATATCGAATTATATAGAACATATGTATAAATTTATAAAAACACGTAAATCGGATAAGTGGTTCTCAAGTGATAAGCGTACTAACGGACAGACAGACAGGCAGAGGCAGTTGCATTTTATATATATTATATTCTTTGCAACATGATATTGTTCCATATTTAATGGTTTAGGCAGTGTATTGCAAGAAAACGCGTTAACGGTAACCTTTTTTCCGACTTGGTTCACTATTATCGTCACTGCTTATTCTTTATGTTACCTAACGCAATAAAATATATCCTATTATATATATATTATAGATGTAATAAAATATATAGCTATAACCTGGTAAGAGAATATATGTATAAATTTTAAAAATCACGTAAATCGAATAAGTGGTTCTCGAGGGATAAGCGCACTAACAGACAGACAGACAGACAGAGAGACGTTGCATTTTATATATATTATAGATATAGATTATTATTAATATTATTATTATATAAACTGGCCAAAGAATATATGTATGAATTTAAAAAGACACGTAAATCGGATAAGTGGTCCTCGCGTGATAAACGCACTAATGGACAGACAGACAGACAGAGAGAGAGACATTGCATTTTATAAATATATTATAGATTATAGATTACAGATATTCTCTGTTACATAATATTGTTCTATATTTAATGGTTTAGGCTGTGTATTCCAAGGGAATGCGCTAGCGGCAAACTTTTTTCCGACTTCATTCACTATTATCGTCACTACTCATTTCTTATGCTACCTATCATAATAAAATATAGCCTATAACCTGGCCAGAGAACATATGTCTGTTTTAAAAAAAAAAAGTACGTAAATCGAATAAGTGGTTCTCCAGTGATAAGCGCACTAACGGACAGACAGACAGACAGACAGACAGACAGAGAGACGTTGCATTTTATATATATTATAGAAGATGATATTACTTTGTTCTACTAGCAAAAATTTTTTGCTCTAGAGCCAAATGGGCAACACTTTTGGAACAAACCTCTATTTCCCAATTCTTAAATTCAGACAATCGATTATACAAGACAAAAAAAACATACAAAAACGTTAGAAAAAGTACCGACAGCAGTGAATTCGAATTCCGTTTGAATAAAAGCAAGTATTGTCCGCAATATTCGCATTCTTGTTTTGCTTGACTATCTTGAATAAGAAAGACGGATACCAGACGACATCTAAAGTTATATTTAACACATACAAAATCAAGATAAAACTGATGTAAATTTAATCGCTTAACATATTATTCTGAAGCTTGAAACTAACCAAGTGGTTAGTTCTAACCAAAATTAGGATGCGCACTCGCCCATACCCATTTACATATTCCCTCCATTGTTTGAATATACGCTACCATTATGGTCATGTAAAGGGTAATGGCTGGAGGAAATGGCAAAAGGATGTTACAAAAAATTGTATTATTTTTTTAGTACCTGATTTGAAAGAAATAATATATAGAGGCAAATGTCGATTTCAGTTGCTAATACTTCTGGCGTAACTTTGAAATCTGTATTTTTGTCAGAAGCGACCTATCTTGCCAACGAGAAGAGGCTCTGGAGCCACCAAACTTTAATGTTATGTGGTTAAAAATAACGACTCATCAAATCACAAGGTTCATCTGTACGCTCTATCGACCACCTAGTGATACTAACTTTAGAACGCTTCTCGCTTGTCTTGCAGAAACCATCGATCATTTACAAATTAACTATTCAAATACCGAAATTGCCATCCTGAGCAACTTTAATGTCCACAACATCGACTGGCTTAAATATTCAAATACTACCGACGAACAAGGTCGTGAATCATTTGCAATCAATTGTTGCTTAACTCAGCTTACTGACGAACCAAGACGGATCCCTGATCGAGACGGGAAGTTCGCTAGATTTCTTGATCTGTTTTTAACCACCAATCCGGAGATTTACACTGTCACCGTAAATCCGCCGTTAGATTTTTCCAATCATAAACTGCTTTCGACATCGAGTATCCTACCAATCAGTGAGAGAAAGGCGTCTAAACCGCGCAAGATTTGGCATTACAAATGTGCTAAATGGGAAGATCTCATGAAACATTTTCGAATTTTCCCTTGGTTAGACGTTTGTTTTCGATCCAACGACCCATCTGACTGCGCCAGGGAGATTTCCGATGTTATTTTTGCTGGTATGAAAGCTTATATCCCTTTTTCGAAGAAGTGCCCTTCCAACGGCAAGCCTTGGTTTTACCGAATATGCAAGGAGCTGTTGCTTCTAAACATCTTGCCTGCCAATGGCATGAAAATCCTAACACCATAAATCGTAACACCTTTGTTCGTAGCCGGAACAGATACAAAAAAATTATAGACGAAACCAAGGAAGCACACAATCAACGAGTTAGAAAGAAACTTCTCTCTTGTCCCAAAAATTCCAGGTCCTTTTGGTCAATCGCCAAGGCAGTTAGTCAAAATTTCACCAAATCCACTATACCACCACTCGCATGGCTAGATAATTCTATTGCAGCGACACCTGTTAAGAAGCCGAACTTGACTGAACTCTTTACTTCACATTCTACTGTCGATTTCCAAGAAAAAACACCACCTACTATTTTCAGAGTGCAGTCAAGAATACCCGATATTGTCTTCAGACAGATTATCATATAACGTATTTTACTGAAGCGAGACACCAAAAAAGCCTCTGGCGCTGACAGAATACTTGCCAGAGTTCTTAAAAACTCTGCAAGTGAACTAGCACCAGTTTTCTGTAGACTTTTCAACCTATTCCTACAGAAAGAGAATATTTCCTTTCTGCTACAGTTCACGTAATACCTAAAAAAGGCAAGAAGACCTTGCCTAATAACTACCGACCAGTCGCATTGCTTTCAATAATATCAAAAGTCATGGAAAAGGCTATCAATCAGCATCTTCTAAAATATCTTGAAGGATTCAACATTATTAGCGATCACCAATATGCGTTTCGTAAACATAGATCAACAGGAGACCTTCTGACTTATGTAGCACATGTTTGAAACAACGCAATTAAAAACTTTGGAGAATCTCGAGCGGTTGCTCTTGACATGTCCAAGGCATTCGACCGTGTTTGGCACGATGGACTGTTGGCTAAGCTACGCCCTTATGATATGTCTTAAAAGTTCTGTTTCTAGCTCTCATGTTTCCTCAGAGAGCGTTTTTTACGACTGACAGTCGACGGATTTCTTTCTAACACCTTCACTATCAACGCCGGTGTGCCCAAGGCTCCATACTGTCTCCTACTCTATTTCTCATTTACCTTAACAATCTGCTGGAAAAGATCGAGAATCCAATATACAGCTTTGCAGATGACAGTACACTTATCTCTTGATTCATTTTGAATGCTCGGACGTCGGCTACTCAGACGAATATCCGCAGACAGCTGGAAGTCATTCAACTTAACAAAGACCTGGAAGAAATTCTATCTTGTGGTGATAGTAACCAAGTGAAATTTGACGCTACAAAAACTCAAGGGGCACTTTTTTCTAAAAAAGTTAACGTTGCTGAACCCGACATAGTTATGTCGTGGTACTCCATTCCTCTAACATCGTCTCTCAATGTTTGGGGGGGCTCCGCTCCCAAACATACACTGCATTTGTTGTATTCTATTCAGAGAAGAGCTGTTCGTCTGATTGGAGACCCGGAACTGACCGGCGGGCTTGATTCGCTGGAACATCGAAGAACGGTTGGCGACTTGAGCCTATTCTACAAGTATTTTCATGGAAAGAATGTAGCCCGCTTAAACATCATCCCTTTGGAATAATTTGCCCAGGACTGCGTTTCCCACCGAGTATAATTTACAGCGATTCAAGAACAACGTGACTCGCTTTTTCCGCATACATGTCGCTCCTGTAGCTCGTGTGCTAGATCCATAAAAAAAGCATTTTTTTTGTAATTGATAATAAAGTGGTTATCCTTTAAGGTATCTAGTCGCTTGGATAAAGTTATTTTTTAGTGTGTAAAAAAAGATTCAGTTGTTATCTTAGTAGTAGAGTATGTTTGTGAGTTATCAATTTTTTTATTTAAAATCAGCTATGAGAAATCGGGGATCTTAGAACTAGATAGTTTGGAGTCACTTTCCGACGATTTGCCTACAGTTGCTTTACATCCAAGGCTAGAACACTAAATGAGCTCAAGGAAGCACAAGTCGAACATTTATACCTGACCGGATTTACCGAATCGTGACCCAGTGTAATGATCGATTTTCACGTATGATGTAGATCTTTGCCAAAGTCTCTATTAATGTTGTCAGGGTATTCGTTCAGGTTAAACAACATTAATGGAGACTCGGAATACAGTCTGCATCATACATGAAAAACGATAATTACACTGGGTCACGGTCGGATGAACCCTGGGCAGGCACAAATACTAAACCTATGCTTCTAATCCTAAAAACCACCATTCTCATCGAACCAAGATAGCGTATTGAAAATCTCTGAAATATAACAACAAACAATAAATATATCTTTTTTTGGAAGTTTGAATAATTTAATATATAGTATCTTCTACACTGAAAAAATATATGTCAAACTACATGGAAAATAATCAAAAAACTGGTTTAATTTTTTACGGAATTTGATATAAATATCAAATAAATCCGCTAAAGATTCTGAAACTGGATTTAACCAGTAATGTCACATATGTGTATTACTACAACGATCCATAATCGTATGTAATATTTAGGTTATAAAATTTAAATCGGTCTGTTTCTATGTAAACCTATTTTATAGTACTTTATATTTATGCAGACGATCTTATTTGAAGCCGACAACGAAGTAATTTAAGTATTTAGTCTTCCTCATGCTATTAGGATTTAATTGATGGTAGCGTCAGAAAATATTTACACGCACAAACACACACACACACTTTAAGAGGGTAACTTTTTATTTCTTGCTTATTATTATTTGATTAAAAAATATATGCTCTATGTAAATATGTCTGTCGTACAAATAGTGGAGCTGTAGGATAAAAAATATATTTCTAAAATTATTTTTCAGAGTAGTTGTTACCATTTTACTTTCCTTGCTAAATATTACTGTAAGTAATATACTTTATATAAATATATGAATTTAAATGCATATTTTTGTAGTGTATTCCACATAGTGATACTAACTTTAGAACACTCTTCGCTTTTCTTGCAGAAACCATCGATCATTTACAAGTTAACTATCCAAATGCCGAAATTGCCATCCTAGGCGACTTCAATGTCCACAGCATCAACTGGCTTACATATTCAAATACTACCGACAAACAAGGTCGTGGAACTAAATCATTCTTAATCAGTTGTGGCTTAACTCAGCTTATTGACGAACCAACACAGATCCCTAATCGAGACGGGGAGTTCGCCAGTCTTCTTGATCTGCTTTTAACCACCAATCCGGAGATTTACACGGTCACCGTAAATCCGTCGTTAGTTTCTTCCGACCATAAACTGCTTTCGACATCGAGTATCCTACCAATCAGTGATACAGAGACGCCTAAACTGCGCAAGATTTGGCACTACAAATCTGCTAAATGGGAAAATCTCATGGAATATTTTCAAACTTTCCTTGGTTAGACATTTGTTTTCGATCCGACGACCCCTCTGACTGCACCAGGGAAATTTCCAATGTTATTTTGGTTGGTATGGAAGCTTACACCCTTTTTCGAAGAAATGCCTTTCCAACCAAAAGCCTTGGTTTGACCGAAAATGCAAAGAAGCTGTTGCTTCTAAACATCTTGCCTACCGACAATGGCGTGAAAAATCCCAACACCATAAATCGCAATACTTTTGTTAGTGCCCGGAACAGTTGCAAGAAAATTATCGACAAAACCAAGGAGGCACACAATCAACGAATTAGAAACAAATTTTTCGCTTGTTCCAACAATTCCAGGTAATTTTGGTGAGTCGCTAAGGCAATTAGTCAAAATTTCACCAAATCCGCCATACCATCACTCACACGGCCAGATAATTCTATTGCAACGACACCTGTTGAGAAAGCGAACTTGTTGGCTGAACTCTTTGCTTCACATTCTACTGTCGATTTCCAAGGAAAAACATCACCTACTAACCCATATTGCATTCAAGGATGCCCGATATTGTCTTCAGACAGCGTATCATAAAGAGTATTTTAATGAAGCTAGACACCAAAAAAGCTTCTGGCGCTGACGGAATACCTGTCATAGTTTTCAAAAACTCTGCGAGGGAACTAACACCAGTTTTTTTTCTGTAGACTTTTGAACCTATCCTACAGAAAGGGAATATTTCCATCCTGCTGGACATGTGCCACAGTTCAGCCAATACCTAAAAAAGGCAAGAAGACCTTGCCAAATAACTACCGACCAGTCGCACTGCTTTCAATAATATCGAAAGTCATGGAAAAGGCTATCAATCAGCATCTTCTAAAATATCTTGAAGGATATAACATTATTAACGATCACCAATACGGCTTTCGTAAACATAGATCAACAGGAGATCTTCTGACTTTTTATGTAACACATGTTTGGAACAACGCAATCGAACACTTTGGAGAATATCGAGCGGTTGCTCTTGGCGTATCCAAGACATTCGAATGTATTTGGCATGATGGGCTGTTGGCTAAGCTACGCTCTTATGGTGTGTCTGAGTAGTTTCTATTTGTGGCTCTCATGTTTACTCAGAGAGCGTTCTTTACGAGTGGCAGTCGACGGAATCCTTTCTAACACCTTCACTATCAACGCCGGTCTGCCCCAAGGCTTCA
>CM032455.1:58389607-58423279 GCA_019049505.1 Pachyrhynchus sulphureomaculatus | reverse complement strand
CGACTGCGACTCGTAAAGAACGCTCTCTGAGGAAACATGAGAGCCACAAACAGAACTTTTTCAGACATAACATAAGAGCGTAGCTTAGCCATTTGTGTGTATGTCCCAAAATTAGTTACAAATAGGCGAATAAATTTTTACCAAATTTGGCAGTGAGCTAGAGTAGGTCTTAGGTTAATATAACAGATTCATTTCGATCTATACAAGGTGTCCGGACATAATCACATGTATTCAAATCAAGGTAATTCTGTTCTTGATTTTTTCTCTGTGCATGTATGGGTGGTTGCGATGGTCGGCCGTCAAGCCATATTTAAAGAAATGATATGGATAGAGACCTGAACTTCCTCAAAATGGGTCAAGCCAAAGTATTCTATAATTAGTAAAAAGCAACTTCTTTTTTTACAGTAGAATATATATTATTAAATTTTTGGATTCTACGCAGAATTTTAATTTTAAAATATATCAAAAAAACAGTTTATAAAATATCGACATTGAAAATAGTTAAGTAGAAATACTTCTTTTGTTTAAGAAAAATTTAACACAATCCTTGAATTATAACTAGCACGTTTCATTCATTTTTTCAAAGCAATGTTTTTTTATTAGAAATGTATACACATTTTAGACTAAAATGCGCTTTATTAGATTATAATGCATAAAATTAAAATAACTAGTTCGATAACAAAGCTGTTCCTGGTGATTTTAATAAACCGTTAAATAACACAATTTTTCACCAAGGATCTTCAAGCCTGTAAACTTTGTAGCTACGCAGGATACTTATGTTCCAACGCTTAGGTCACTCGCATCTCCCACGTCTGCGCACTATATTTGAAGCATCATTCGCAGCAAGGCATTTACGTAGAATGTAGCATAGAACTCGATATGACATAAATATAGTAGGATGTAAATATAAAATGAGGACTTCGACAGTGTATTATTATATTCACACGACCAAATAATTCTATTGCAACGACACCTGTAGAGAAAGCGAACTTGTTGGTTGAACTCTTTGCTTCACATTCTACTGTCGATTTCCAAGGAAAAACACCACCTACTATTCCCATAGTGCAGTCCATTATGCCCGATATTGTCTTCAGACAGCGTATCATAAAACGTATTTTGATGAAGCTAGACACCAAAAAGGCTTCTGGCGCTGACGGAATACCTGCTATAGTTCTCGAAAACTGTGCGAGCGAACTAACACCAGTTTTCTGTAGACTTTTCAACTTATCCTACAGAAAGGGAATATTTCCTTCCTGCTAGAAATGTGCCACGGTTCAGCCGATACGTAAAAAAGATAAGAAGACCTTGCCAAATAACTACCGACCAATCGCTCTGCTTTCAATAACATCAAAAGTCATGGAAAAGGCTATCAATCAGCATCTTCTAAAATATCTTGAAGGATTCAACATTATTAGCGATCTCCAATATGGCTTTCGTAAAAATAGATCAACAAGATCTTCTAACTTATGTAACACATGTTTGGAATAACGCAATTGAACGCTTTGGAGAATCTCGAGCGATGGTTCTTGATATATCCAAGGAATTCGACCGTGTTTGTCACGATGGGCTGTTGGCTAAGCTACGTTCTTATGGTAGATCTGAAAAGTTCTGTTTGTGGCTCTCATGTTTCCTCAGAGAGCGTTCTTTACGAGTGGCAGTGGAACGATTTCTTTCTAACACCTTCACTATCAATGCCGGGGTACCCCAAGGCTCCATACTGTCTCCTACTCTCTTTCTCATTTATATTAACGATCTGCTGGAAAAGACCGAGAATCCAATCTACAGCTTTGCAGATAACAGTACACTTATCTCTTCATTCACTTCGAACGCTCGGACATCGGCTACTGAGACGAATATCCGCAAACAGCAGGAAGTCAACTTAACAAAGACCTGGACCTGGAAGAAATTCTATCTTGGGATGACAGTAACCAAGTGGAATTTAACACTACAAAAACCCAGGCGGAAGTTTCTTATAAAAAAGTTAACATTGCTGAAACCCGACAAAGTTATGTCGGAGCACTCCATTCCTCTAACATCGTCACTCAATTTGTTGGGGCGTTAATTTGGGAGCAAATATGTCCTGGCATGAACATGTTGCAGGCGTAGCAAGGAGAACTTCACAAAAATTGGGAATATTATTTCGAACCAGAAAGTTTTACACTCCACAACAACTGTTAATTCTTTACACAGCTCAAATTCGACCAACTCTGGAATTTGCTCCCATGTTTGGAGCTCCGCCACTAAACATACACTGCACTTGTTGGATTCTATTCAGAGAAGAGCTGTTCGTCTGCCTGGAGACCCGGAACTGACCGGCTGCCTTGATTTGCTGGAACATCGAAGAACGGTTACCGACTTGAGCCTATTCTACAAGTATTTTTATGGAAAGTGTTCGAAGGATGTGGCCCGCTTAATTCCTCCCAGAGCGGCGCATGTTAGAAGTACACGTCGCGCTAATACTTCACATCCGTATGAGGTTCAGCTTGTTACTCCTCGTACAACGCTTTTCAAGCAGTCTTTCATATGGAGAACGTCATCCCTTTGGAATAATTTGCCCAGGACTGTTTCCCACCGAGTACAATTTACAGCGATTCAAGAGCGTGAATCGCTTTTCTCCGCGCACGTGTCGCTCCTGTAACGCTTTAGGGACTTCCCTGTAGCACGTGTGCTAGACCCATAAAAAAAAATTATATGTTGTATATAGCGCCTGAGTTAGAGTTCTTCTTCGACAATTTGAACAAATAATTCGAAATATTATTATTTTGAGAATCTGACATTTTATGTTTTATTAACGCCAATCCTCTGTACTTTATAAAATTGTTTTCAAATAAATACTATTCTGATGTATTCTCAAATTATTCTTGGATTTTAGTACATATGTAAATGAAACAGGTTATATTTTTACAGCTGTATTTCTTGCTTCATGAATGTGTTTCTAAGTATGATAATATTAATCTCCGGTTTCTCGGCAGGTATACTTTTCATATTATATACCTCTTAGATCTAACGTAATACAATCATAAGAATTTCAAGTCAGCGAGACATCGTCAGGAATTTTTCCAGACTCCGTAGGGAAATTAAAAATCTGTCAGTCAAGGCGTATAAATTATACAATGGGAATAAAGAAAATAATGTATGTTGTGATCTCTCATTTAAGAAAGGGTATTGTAGGATACCCAGTTGTTATATATAACAGACGTGAGTATGATTCGTGTTTAGTAAATATTAATGTTTTTTTTTTCAATACGTTTAGAAACATATAACGGGTTTAAGAATAGTGTTAACAATAATCACAAGTTGGAGTATTTCTAGAGAGACATGGAAGTTGAAGAAAGTCTTTTCAGAATTATGAAACTATAGGCCTGCTTCTATTTAACTTACAACGGTAAAGGAAATAGATGGAGAGACGGAAATATTAAAATCGAGCGCCCAACGCATTTTAACCGAGGTGTTGGGCCAACGAAAGTCTGAGCGTGATGGATAACATATTTTTTATCAGACGAATAGAAAGCAATCCGTTTGGAAATTTCGGTTGAATTGCTCACTAGCTACCAACGTGAAGGCGATGTTTTCCTGAACCGCATTATTGCTGTAGAGGAAACCTGGATTAGGGACTTTAAGTCCGAATTAAAGTCGCAGAGCAACACCTGGAAAAAGAACAGTTCACCAAGGGCTCAGAAAGTTCGATATCAACAATCCAAAGTGAAACAAATGATGATCTTCGTATACGCCAAGGATTTAGTTATTGCCACTAATCGAATTCAGCTACAGTCACTACAAACTACTACAAACATTTCCTGCGAAAGATATTGTGTCCAAAAAACCAGAAAAAGCGTCCAGCGATGTTAGCACGTGGTGTTGCAATTTGCACTACAATGCAGGCTTACATATCGGTACTACTGTAATTAAACTTTTAAAGGAAAATGGGAGGGAATACATCCCCCCTCGTATAGTCCAGACTTGATTCGGCCTGATTTTGATTTATTGCCAAAACCGAATGAACCGTTGAAACAAGTCTATTTTTTCATCCTTAGATGACTTACATCAGAGTGTTACCTCAAGGATTGGGGCGCTGCGCAAAAACAAGTCACTGAACCGTCTCTAATCACTTCCATGACGATGCAAAAATGCATTGACAAGAAGGGGAATTATATTGAAAGACTAGCAGTGCCCGCGGCTCCGCTCGCGTGGACTTGATTCACTACTATCGTCACTGCTTATTCCTTATGTTACCTAACGTAATAAAATATCTGCCATTATTTCCTCTTATCTCCCATTATCTCCACATAATTTCCATTATCTAGGCTTATCTCTGTTCATCTCCCATTATTTCTCTTTATCTCCTATTATTTCCCCTTATCTCCTATTATCTCACCTTATTTCATATTATCTAGGCTTATCTAGACTTATCTCGCTATAGTTCTCCTTATCTCCCATTATTTCCCCTTATCTCCCATTATTTCTCCTTATCTCCCATTATCTTCACATAATTTCCATTATCTAGGCTTATCTCTGCTCATCTCCCATTATTTCTCTTTATCTCCCATTATTTCTTCTTATCTCCCATTATCTCACCCTATCTCCCATTATCTAGGCTTATCTCGACTTATCTCGCAATAGTTCTCCTTATCTCCCATTATTTCCCCTTATCTCCCATTATTTCTCCTTATTTCCCATTATCTCCACATAATTTCCATTATTTAGGCTTATCTCTGCTCATCTCCCATGATTTCTCTTTATCTCCCATTATTTCCCCTTATCTCCCATTATCTCACTTTATCTCCCATCGACTTATCTAGGTTTATATAGAATTATATAGAACATATGTATAAATTTATAAAAACACGTAAATCGGATAAGTGGTTCTCAAGTGATTAACCGCACTAACGGACAGACATACAGGCAGAGAGACGTTGCATTTTATATATATTATATTCTTTGCAACATGATATTGTTCCATATTTAATGGTTTAGGCAGTGTATTGTAAGAAATCGCGTTAACGGTAACCTTCTTTCCGACTTGGTTCACTATGATCGTCATTACTTATTCTTTATGTTACCTAACGCAATAAAATATATCCTATAACCTGGCCAGAGAACATACGTATGTTTTTTAAAAAAAAGCACGTAAATCGGATAAGTGGTTCTGCAGTGATAAGCGCATTAACGGATAGACAGACAGACAGAAATACGTTGTATTTTATATATATATATTATAGATGTAATAAAATATATAGCTATAACCTGGTGAGAGAATATATGTATAAATTTTAAAAATCACGTAAATCGAATAAGTGGTTCTCGAGGGATAAGCGCACTAACAGACAGACAGACAGAGAGACGTTGCATTTTATATATTATAGATATAGATTATTATTATATTATTATTATATAAACTGGCCAAAGAATATATGTATGAATTTAAAAAGACCTCGCGTGATAAACGCACTAATGGACAGACAGACAGACAGACAGAGAGACATTGCATTTTATCAATATATTATTATAGATTATAGATATTCTCTGCTACATAATATTGTTCTATATTTAATGGTTTAGGCTGTGTATTGCAAGGCAATGCGCTAGCGGCAAACTTTTTTCCGACTTCATTCACTATTATCGTCACTACTCATTTCTTATGCTACCTATCATAATAAAATATAGCCTATAACCTGGCCAGAGAACATATGTCTGTTTTAAAAAAAAAGTACGTAAATCGGATAAGTGGTTCTCCAGTGATAAGCGCACTAACGGACAGACAGACAGACAGACAGAGAGACGTTGCATTTTATATATATTATAGAAGATGATATTACTTTGTTCTACTAGCAAAAATTTTTTGCACTAGAGCCAACTGGGCAACACTTTTGGAACAAACCTCTATTTCCCAATTCTTAAATTCAGACAATCGATTATACAAGACAAAAAAAACATACAAAAACGTTAGAAAAAAGTACCGACAGCAGTGAATTCGAATTCCGTTTGAATAAAAGCAAGTATTGTCCGCAATATTCGCATTCTTGTTTTGCTTGACTATCTTGAATAAGAAAGACGGATACCAGACGACATCTAAAGTTATATTTAATACATACAAAATCAAGATAAAACTGATATAAATTTAATCGCTTAACATATTATTCTGAAGCTTGAAACTAACCAAGTGGTTAGTTCCAACCAAAATTAGGATGCGCACTCGCCCATACCCATTTACATATTCCCTCCATTGTTTGAATATACGCTACCATTATTGTCATGTAATGGGTAATGGCTGGAGGAAATGGCAAAAGAATGTTAAAAAAAATTATATTATTTTTTTAGTACTTCCTGCTTTGAAAGAAATAATATATAGAGGCAAATGTCGATTTCAGGTGTTAATACTTCTGGCGTAACTTTGAAATCTGTATTTTTGTCAGCAGCGACCTATCTTGCCAACGAGAAGAGGCTCTGGAGCCACCAAACTTTAATGTTATGTGGTTAAAAATAACGACTCAACAAATCACAAGGTTCATCTGTACGCTCTATCGACCACCTAGTGATACTAACTTTAGAACGCTTCTCGCTTCTCTTGCAGAAACCATCGATCATTTACAAATTGACTATTCAAATACCGAAATTGCCATCCTGGGCAACTTTAATGTCCACAACATCGACTGGGTTAAATATTCAAATACTACCGACGAACAAGGTCGTGAATCATTCGCAATCAATTGTTGCTTAACTCAGCTTACTGACGAACCAAGACGGATCCCTGATCGAGACGGGAAGTTCGCTAGACTTCTTGATCTGTTTTTAACCACCAATCCGGAGATTTACACTGTCACCGTAAATCGACCGTTAGATTTTTCCAAACATAAACTGCTTTCGACATCGAGTATCCTACCAATCAGTGAGAGAAAGGCACCTAAACCGCGCAAGATTTGGTACTACAAATGTGCTAAATGGGAAGATCTCATGAAACATTTTCGAATTTTCCCTTGGTTAGACGTTTGTTTTCGATCCAACGACGCATCTGACTGCGCCAGGGAGATTTCCGATGTTATTTTGGCTGGTATGTAAGCTTATATCCCTTTTTCGAAGAAGTGCCCTTCCAACGGCAAGCCTTGGTTTTACCGAAAATACTTCTAAACATCTTGCCTGCCGACAATGGCATGAAAATCCTAACACCATAAATCGTAACACCTTTGTTCGTACCGGGAACAGATACAAAGAAATTATCGACGAAACCAAGGAAGCACACAATCAACGAGTTAGAAACAAACTTCTCTCTTGTCCCAAAAATTCCAGGTCCTTTTGGTCAATCGCCAAAGCAGTTAGTCAAAATTTCACCAAATCCACTATACCACCACTCGCATGACTAGATAATTCTATTGCAGCGACACCTGTTAAGAAGGCGAACTTGACTGAACTCTTTACTTCACATTCTACCGTCGATTTCCAAGAAAAAACACCACCTACTATTTTCAGAGTGCAGTCAAGAATACCCGATATTGTCTTCAGACAGATTATCATATAACGTATTTTACTGAAGCGAGACACCAAAAAAAAGCTTCTGGCGCTGACAGAATACTTGCCAGAGTTCTTAAAAACTGTGCAAGGGAACTAGCACCAGTTTTCTGTAGACTTTTCAACCTATTCCTACAGAAAGGGGATATTTCCTTTCTGCTGGAAATGTGCTACAGTTCACGTAATACCTAAAAAGGGCAAGAAGACCTTGCCTAATAACTACCGACCAGTCGCATTGCTTTCAATAATATCGAAAGCCATAGAAAAGGCTATCAATCAGCATCTTCTAAAATATCTTGAAGGATTCAACATTATTAGCGATCACCAATATGCGTTTCGTAAACATAGATCAACAGGAAACCTTCTGACTTATGTAGCACATGTTTGGAACAACGCAATTGAAAACTTTGGAGAATCTCGAGCGGTTGCTCTTGGCATGTCCAAGGCATTCGACCGTGTTTGGCACGATGGACTGTTGGCTAAGCTACGCCCTTATGATATGTCTTAAAAGTTCTGTTTCTAGCTCTCATGTTTCCTCAGAGAGCGTTTTTTACGAGTGGCAGTCGACGGATTTCTTTCTAACACCTTCAGTATCAACGCCGGTGTGCCCCAAGGCTCCATACTGCCTCCTACTCTATTTCTCATTTACCTTAACAATCTGCTGGAAAAGATCGAGAATCCAATATACAGCTTTGCAGATGACAGTACACTTATCTCTTCATTCACTTTGAATGCTCGGACGTCGGCTACTCAGACGAATATCCGCAGACAGCAGGAAGTCATTCAACTTAACAAAGACCTGGAAGAAATTCTATCTTGTGGTGAAAGTAACCAAGTAGAATTTGGCGCTACAAAAACCCAGGGGGCACTTTTTTCTAAAAAAGTTAACGTTGCTGAACCCGACATAGTTATGTCGTGGTACTCCATTCCTCTAACATCGTCACTCAATGTTTGGGGGGGGGCGCCGCTCCCAAACATACACTGCATTTGTTGTATTCTATTCAGAGAAGAGCTGTTCGTCTGATTGGAGACCCGGAACTGACCGGCGGGCTTGATTCGCTGGAACATCGAAGAACGGTTGGCGACTTGAGCCTATTCTACAAGTATTTTCATGGAAAGTGTTCGAAGAATGTAGCCCGCTTAAACATCATCCCTTTCGAATAATTTGCCCAGGACTGTGTTTCCCACCGAGTATAATTTACAGCGATTCAAGAACAACGTGACTCGCTTTTTCCGCATACATGTCGCTCCTGTAGCTCGTGTGCTAGATCCATAAAAAAAGCATTTTTTTTGTAATTGATAATAAAGTGGTTATCCTTTAAGGTATCTAGTTGCTTGGATAAAGTTATTTTTTTAGTGTGAAAAAAAAAGATTCAGTTGTTATCTTAGTAGTAGAGTATGTTTGTGAGTTATCAATTTTTTTATTTAAAATCAGCTATGAGAAATCGGGGATCTTAGAACTAGATAGTTTGGAGTCACTTTCCGACGATTTGCCTACAGTTGCTTTACATTCAAGGCTAGAACACTAAATGAGCTCAAGGAAGCACAAGTCGAACATTTATACCTGACCGGATTTACCGAATCGTGACCCAGTGTAATGATCGATTTTCACGTATGATATAGATCTTTGCCAAAGTCTCTATTAATGTTGTTAGGGTATTCGTTCAGGTTAAACAACATTAATGGAGACTCGGAATACAGTCTGCATCATACATGAAAAACGATAATTACACTGGGTCACGGTCGGATGAACCCTGGGCAGGCACAAATACTAAACCTATGCTTCTAATCCTAAAAACCACCATTCTCATCGAACCAAGATAGCGTATTGAAAATCTCTGAAATATAACAACAAACACTAAATATATCTTTTTTTGGAAGTTTGAATAATTTAATATATAGTATCTTCTACACTGAAAAAATGTATGTCAAACTACATGGAAAATAATCAAAAAACTGGTTTAATTTATTACGGAATTTGATATAAATATCAAATAAATCCGCTAAAAATTCTGAAACTGGATTTAACCAGTAATGTCACATATGTGTATTACTACAACGATCCATAATCGTATGTAATATTTAGGTTATAAAATTTAAATCGGTCTGTTTCTATGTAAACCTATTTTATAGTACTTTATATTTATGCGGATGATCTTATTTGAAGCCGACAACGAAGTAATTTAAGTATTTAGTCTTCCTCATGCTATTAGGATTTAATTGATGGTAGCGTCAGAAAATATTTACACGCCCAAACACACACACTTTAAGAGGGTAACTTTTTATTTGTTGCTTATTATTATTTGATTAAAAAATATATGCTCTATGTAAATATGTCTGTCGTACAAATAGTGGAGCTGTAGGATAAAAAATAAATTTCTAAAATTATTTTTCAGAGTAAGGTTAGTTGTTACCATTTTACTTTCCTTGCTAAATATTACTGTAAGTAATATACTTATAAATATATGAATTTAAATGCATATTTTTGTAGTGTATTCCACATAGTGATACTAACTTTAGAACACTCTTCGCTTCTCTTGCAGAAACCATCGATCATTTACAAATTAACTATCCAAATGCGGAAATTGCCATCCTGGGCGACTTCAATGTCCACAGCATCAACTGGCTTAAATATTCAAATACTACCGACAAACAAGGTCGTGAAACTAAATCATTCTTAATCAGTTGTGGCTTAACTCAGCTTATTGACGAACCAACACAGATCCCTAATCGAGACGGGGAGTTCGCCAGTCTTCTTGATCTGCTTTTAACCACCAATCCGGAGATTTACACGGTCACCGTAAATCCGTCGTTAGTTTCTTCCGACCATAAACTGCTTTCGACATCGAGTATCCTACCAATCAGTGATACAGAGACGCCTAAACCGCGCAAGATTTGGCACTACAAATCTGCTAAATGGGAAAATCTCATGGAATATTTTCAAACTTTCACTTGGTTAGACGTTTGTTTTCGATCCGACGACCCCTCTGACTGCACCAGGGAAATTTCCAATGTTATTTTGGCTGGTATGGAAGCTTATACCCTTTTTCGAAGAAATGCCTTTCCAACTAAAAGCCTTGGTTTGACCGAAAATGCAAAGAAGCTGTTGCTTCTAAACATCTTGCCTACCGACAATGGCGTGAAAATCCCAACACCATAAATCGTAATACCTTTGTTAGTGCCTGGAACAGTTGCAAGGAAATTATCGACAAAACCCAGGAGGCACATAATCAACGAATTAAAAACAAATTTTTCGCTTATCCCAACAATTCCAGGTAATTTTGGTCAGTCGCTAAGCCAGTTAGTCAAAATTTCACCAAATCCGCCATACCATCACTAACACGGCCAGATAATTCTATTGCAACGACACCTGTTGAGAAAGCGAACTTGTTGGCTGAATTCTTTGCTTCACATTCTACTGTCGATTTCCAAGGAAAAACATCACCTACTAACCCATAGTGCATTCAAGGATGCCCGATATTGTCTTCAGACAGCGTATCATAAAGAGTATTTTAATGAAGCTAGACAACAAAAAAGCTTCTGGCGCTGACGGAATACCTGCCATAGTTTTCAAAAACTGTGCGAGGAAACTAACACCAGTTTTCTGTAGACTTTTGAACCTATCCTACAGAAAGGAAATATTTCCATCCTGCTGGACATGTGCCACAGTTCAGCCAATACCTACAAAAGGCAAGAAGACCTTGCCTAATAACTACCGACCAGTCGCACTGCTTTCAATAATATCGAAAGTCATGGAAAAGGCTATCAATCAGCATCTTCTAAAATATCTTGAAGGATATAACATTAATAACGATCACCAATATGGCTTTCGTAAACATAGATCAACAGGAGATCTTCTGACTTATGTAACACATGTTTGGAACAACGCAATCGAACACTTTGGAGAATCTCGAGCGGTTGCTCTTGACGTATCCAAGACTTTCGAATGTATTTGGCATGATGGGCTGTTGGCTAAGCTACGCTCTTATGGTGTGTCTGAGTAGTTCTATTTGTGGCTCTCATGTTTACTCAGAGAGCGTTCTTTACGAGTGGCAGTCGACGGAATCCTTTCTAACACCTTCACTATCAACGCCGGTCTGCCCCAAGGCTTCATACTGTCTCCTACTCTCTTTCTCATTTATATTAACGATCTGATGGAAAAGACCGGAAATCCAATCACACACACAGCTTTGCAGATGACAGTACGCGTATCTCCTCATTCACTTTGAATGCACGGACATTAGCTACTCAGACGAATATCCGCAGACAGCAGGAAGTCATTCAACTCAACAAAGACCTGGAAGAAATTCTGTCTTGGGATGGCAGTAACCAAGTGGAATTTAACGCTGCAAAAACCCAGGCGGCAGTTTTTTCTAAAAAAGTTAACGTTGCAGAACCCGACATAGTTATGTCAGGGCACTCTATTTCTCTAACATCGTCACTCAATTTGTTGGGCGTTAATTTGGGAGCAAATATGTCCTGGCATGAACATGTTGCAGGCATAGCAAGGAGAGCTTCTCAAGAGTTGGGAATATTATTTCGAACCAGAAAGGTGCTCAAATTCGACCAACTATGGAATACTGCTCCCATGTTTGGGGCCCCGCTTCCAAATATACACTACATTTACTGGACTCTATTCAGAGAAGAGCTGTTCGTCTGATTGGAGACCCGGAACAGACCGGCGGCCTTAATTCGCTGGAACATCGAAGAACTTGGAATACAGTCTGCATCATACATGAAAAACGATAATTACACTGGGTCACGGTCGGATGAACCCTGGGCAGGCACAAATACTAAACCTATACTTCTAATTCTAAAAACCACCATTCTCATCTAACCAAGATAGCGTATTGAAAATCTTTGGAAGATAACAACAAACAATAAATATATCTTTTTTTGGAAGTTTGAATAATTTAATATCTAGTATCTTCTACACTGAAAAAATATATGCCAAACTGCATGGAAAATAATGAAAAAACTTGTTTAATTTTTTACGGAATTTGGTATAAATATCAATGTTCCGCTAAAGATTCTAAAGCTGGATTTAACCAGTAATGTCACATACGTGTATTACTACAACGATCCCTAATCTTATGTAATATTTAGGTTATAAAATATATAAATCAAGTCTGTTTCTATGTACTTTATATTTACGTAGACGATCTTACTTGAAGCCGTTAACGAAGTAATTTAAGTATTTAGTATTCTTCATGCTATTAGGATTTAATTGATGGTAGCATCAGAAAATATTTACACGCACACACTCTTCAAGAGGGTGACTTTTTATTTCTTGCTTATTATTATTTGATTAAAAAATATGTACTATGTAATTATGTCTGTGATACAAACAGTGAAGCTGTAGTTTAAAAAATATATTTCTGAAATTATTTTTCAGAGTAAGGTTGGTTGTTACCATTTTACTTTCCTTGCTAAATAGTACTGTAAGTAATATACTTTATATAAATATATGAATTTAAATGCATATTTTTGTAATGTATTCCACATAGTGATACTAACTTTAGAACACTCTTCGCTTCTCTTGCAGAAACCAAATTAACTATCCAAATGCCGAAATTGCCAACCTGGGCGACTTCAATGTCCACAGCATCAACTGGCTTAAATATTCAAATAGTACCGACAAACAAGGTCGTGAAGCTAAATCATGAATTTAAATGCATATTTTTATAGTGTATTCCCCATATCTATGAAATTTTGTGTATAATAAT
The DNA here is from genome assembly GCA_019049505.1 of Pachyrhynchus sulphureomaculatus. Taxonomy (NCBI): domain Eukaryota; kingdom Metazoa; phylum Arthropoda; class Insecta; order Coleoptera; family Curculionidae; genus Pachyrhynchus; species Pachyrhynchus sulphureomaculatus. The sequence continues at coordinate 58,410,050 of CM032455.1, read as the reverse complement.
TGATAATCCATATAATTTTTTTACAGCGTAGAAAAATAATTTCTCACCCCCTCCAGAAAGTTACTCCATCTGACTTTCTCGGGGATCCTGAAATAATAATATGAGTACAGCATTCATGTAAATGACTAAGTAACTAATACTATAGCAACCGTTGTTCTAGCTATCGATCAACCAACCAACAGGTTTTATAAAAGGGCAAAACGTTGGGCAAAAGAAGAGCTCACAAATGGTCATTTGATATTCAGAAGAAACAGGGATGATGAATAATAATACAAGTCCTGCGAATAGTAACAAAAAATGTTTAGAGTAGATCACAGGCAGCAGACAAATCAGCAGAGTTTAATAAGATAGCCTTAAGTTAAGTATACTGAAAGAGTTTGGTGCAAAATTGAAGAATAAGAGGGAAATCTAAAGATCAATATTAAGATGAATCTCAGGAAATATTCAGTAACAATGGTTAAGAGGGTTAGACGTCCATAATGTTTAATAGGTACTTAGAAGAGAAAGGAAAAACCTTAAAGTATGCTTCAACATATACGCTGTCAGTTTACAGGCCACATAGTTGTTTTAGTGGAAAGCGAAAAATAATTGGAATATACTCTTATTTAAGTGCAAAAACAAAGATAAATAATAAAAAGATCTCGCATACACCAAAGATCAAATATCGGCGTCACGGGCAAATAGAAAAATTTCAATAAATAGGTAGAATTATAACGGTCGCAGCAAGAATGATACTCGTATATAAAACAGGATGTGCAAGCAATAAAAGTTTTCACAGGAAACATGCCGGTGTTAACAAATAACTTAGATATAGGAATCAGTGCATGATACTAGAGAGACCCAAAAATGACATATAGATGCAGTTCAGATAAGGTGATACAGAATAATATTAAAAGAAGTTGAGTAAACTGCGACTAGCCAAATAGAAAGTGCTGGATCGAGTTATGTTTAAAAAAAATCATTTGGATAATGAACAAAAAGTAATAAGGTGATCAAAAACATCGTTAAGTAGTTGTTGTAGAGTGAATAGCACGCTAGACAACGCGAAGTTTGTAATTTAAGTTATTTGCATGGAAAATACGTAAGGTTAGTTCAGGTTTGGAGACTTGAAGAACAAGAATAACGTTTTATAGCTTTATATTTTTTATGGAATCTACTGAGAAATAGAAAAAAAAACAATAAATGAGTATATACAAAATACAAGAATTACGGTGGAAGAATGGGAAAGATATTTCGAAAAACTCTATAGTCCATCAGAAACCAATTCATTAACACAGTAAATACAGCATGAAGAAGAAAATGTTGCCCAACCAAATAGGACCATTTCCTTAAATCAAAAGCACATGGCATCGAAACTAAAAAACAGAAAAGCCCCGGGCATGGATGAAATTAAGAACGAAATGATCAAATATGGAGGTGATAAATTACTAGACAAATTACAGATTTTCTTTAACAAAATACTCACAGCCAAGATTATACCATCCGAATGGAAAGAAAGCATCTTGATACCAATTTTCAAAAAAGGAGAGAGATCCAAAAAACTATCGAGGTATCACCTTATTGAGTGCGAGCCTAAAATTGTTAACTAAAATTTTAGCAGAAGAAATAATGTTAACCGGAATCTGTGAAGAACAGCAAGGGTCAGAAAGAACAGGTCTACTATAGACGCCATATTTATAATCCGCCAAATTACCGAAAAAGCCATAGAGTTTAATAAGATAGCCTTTATGTGTTTGATTGATCTTACCCGGGCATTCGATAGGGTACGGTTAACTGATGTCATAACCTTACTACAAAAAAGGAGAATTCACCCGAATATAATAAAAACCATCGAAGAGTTGAACATCAACAACCACACATATGTAAGAGTGGCAAATAAATTAAGCAATAAAATACCTATGACAACCAGAATCAGACAAGGCCCAATCTTATTTAACATCATAATGGATGAAATTATAAACGAAGTAAAGAAAACTGGGAGAGGATATCGATTGGGAGACAAAGAAATAAAAATAATATGCTACGCTGATGATGCAGTAATCATATCAGAAGACGAAGATAACTTACAGAAACTCCTACATAAGTACCAACAAACAGCAAAAGTGTTTAATATGCAAATATCTGTAAAGAAAACAAAATCCATTAAAATATCTAAAGAACCGGAAACTCGCGATTTATGATCAGAGTATAGAACACGTGATGTCCTTCAAATATCTAGGAGCAAACATAACAAGTACCAGGAACCTTAAGGAGGAAGTAAAAACTCAAACAACAAAGGCATCAGGATACTTAAGAGATATAATTTGGAGAAACAAATATATGAGCACCGGGAGCAAAGTAAGAATATACAAAACATGCGTAAGACCGATCATGACGTACGCGATAGAAACCAGAGTGGAGAACACGATAACAAAACGACTCCTAAGAACAACAGAAATGCGAACACTTAGATCGATAATAGGACATACCTTATTTGACCGGAAGAGATGTGAAAAAAAAAGGGAAATGTGCGAAATACAGGATGTGGTGAGATGGGCAAGGAATAGAAGAAGAGAATGGAGAGACCATGTGGGCAGAATGTCAAATGACCGGTTGGCTAAGGTTGCAAAAGAGAAGCGACAAAACACACCTCGACCGCTTGGAAGACCACCAATAAGATGGTATGAGAGCTGGTCTTCATCATCGCAATTGTTTCTGGGAAACCTTTGAAGTGAACACAGGCATGGTCCTAACGTAGGAAGAAGAAGAAGATCTTTTTTAAAAAATGGTGGTGGTAAAACTAAATCCTTAGGTAAACTAGAGTTTCTTCCAACATTATGTAATAAAATTGTTGAAAGTACTTATCCAGTACTTTCCCTACAATACTAAAAATAAGTTATACAATATATAGAATTTTACTTGCTGACACTGAAAAATAATCCTTACTAAGGAAATTTTAAAGAACGAAATGATACCTTATGGTGAAATATTATTAATAAAATATTAGAATTTACCCCGACGTCCCATTATGGGATTAAAAATAATTAGGTTTCAAATGTTCTTTGTTCCAAACTACAAGCAAGCAAAAAGTAGAATACTACCATTGATTTTTTTTAGGTCACTCTTTATCACATCCCAGTGGCCCCTCCATACAACCATTTGAATGAAAACTTCGATGATATATTCGACATATTCCTAAAACCCCTTTTGCTACTTTTAGATGTTTGACTAAATATTTATTTTCAAAATTTGTTAATTCTCTCAAACAAATACAAGGATATTACCCAAAAAGCATAGGTGCCTTTCCTACTGCATTTACTATAAATTTACTACACTTAAAATCGATAGCTTATTTCGGTAAGTAGTTATCTCAGAAGCAGGTCGACAAACAAACAAACCGACGAAAATTAAAAAAATTATATTTAGCGATCGAAATATCACCAAACGAGGCGATTTTTTTTCATATACAACACTTTCCTTAGCGATAAAAGGAAAAATTGCACACGTTTTAAATGTCAATTATTAATGGTGAGGCACAAGTCATAAAAGGAAGTTGAGCAAATGAAGGGCTTTAGAGATATTTACAGTTGAAAGCTGACATTTATCTACATCGGGGATGTCAAAGATACGGCCCGCGGGCGGCATCCGGCCCCCGGGACGTATCAATAAGGCCCGCGATCGCAATGAAGAATCATAATTTTTAACAACCGTATATTATATACTATATAATTAAATAAATAAAATGTTATAATAATTCAGTACATTTTTTTTATTTGAATCTGGCCCGCCTACACATTCTAAATTTAATATATGGCCCTCTGCAAAATTGAGTTTGACACCTCTGATCTACATACAATTTCTCTTAAAATTAAAAAAGAAATAACACAATTTTCAGATCTTTGACTGTAGGAACCTCGTAAGAAGATAATAAGAGATACGATGGAGACCCTCTAACCTCCTCCACCTTGGTACACCATACTTGTACCAAGTTTCAAGCACATATCTTATTTCGAGAACCTAATATAAATAAAGTTCCCGTACTACAAAAAGTATTTTTTATTAAATATACAAGAAGAAAATGAGCCTAACTTATAAGGACTCGGTGTCCTTTAGACTAGACCATGTTAAACTGGAGTGATTATCCGATATTTTACCTACGATTACATGAAGCGCCTTAAAGAACCTTTATTCTTCAAATCTAAAACAGTAAATTATTAGTTTCAGTAATCAAAGTTGGAAAAGCAAAAACTAACGTGTTTTTTACATTGTATAATGAAAATACAGTTTAAAATCCGACGTGGTTTTTTTGATAAAAGGTAAAAAAGTGGATTAAGAAAAGGAAGGAAAAATAAATAAATTAATTAATTGTTTTCAACTCGTGAAAAGAAAACTTTCATCTTTCTTTTTTCCCAAAAGAAAAGTCTCAACCTTTTATCGAAAATCTCTTTTCACAACTTATATCACAAGGGAAAAAGTAAAAAAAAAAATACTTTCTAGAGTATATTAAAAGATACCATCTGTTTTCTTAAATCTCGAAAAGTTTGATATAACCATTGCTATTGTGTTAAAAGAAAATAAAAAGTACACGGAAAATTTTGCTTTCTGAAAGCAATTTTATTACTAATTTAATAAAAAAAAAACTAAATATTCTCTTGGCATTGTTCTCGTTATACAGAAGTAATAAAAATAATTAAGAGTGAACATATTAAAACTTATCTTCGATTAGCTGTATCCTTAAAACTTTATAACATATTTAGTGTCAAAATATCGGCTAATATTATATATATATATATATATATATATATATATATATATATATATATATACATATATATATATATATATATATATATATATATATATATATATATATATATATATATGTATATATATAATATATATATATATATATATATATATATATATATATATATATATATATATATATATATATATATACATATATGTATATATATATATACATATATATATATATATATATATATATATATATATATATATATATATATATATATTGTAACATTCATTTTTTCCTAGATTTTAAGAGTATGTAATGTTACTGATTTTTCGCTTTATATTGTACTTCTTTTCATCTTTGTATCGAGCAGTGTATTTCAGCAGAATTTTTCTAGCCGCGCAGTGCGGGTTTCCGACCGAATCTATCGAATTCGTAGTACGCCGGGATTGGTCAAATGTTTGTTTCCGGAGTTTGGTTCCGGCTTCGCCATTTTAGAGACAGAGTTCTCACAGCTTATTTAAGGGTCCGGAGAGCGCGGATCCTTCCACACCAAGCCGCCGAGAGGCTTACTTCCACCAAGCCGCCGTGAAGGCTTATTTCCATCGAGCCGCAGCCAGGCTTTGCCCATCAAGCCGCAGTAGAGGCTTCTGGCAATATTTACGAGAGCCAAATTAAGTACGAGTTTTTAACGTAAAGCCGCAGTGGGCTTAGTGTGTTTTTTCTACATGGAGTAGCCAAAGTAGGCTCTTCTCATAAGTGATGGAATGTGTGAAATCGGTTTTGTGTTCAATTTAAGGCCTAGAAGCCCGTAGGAAAACCGTAAGTCACCAGAACATACATCAGTAGATCTATTTCCCGCAAATAAGTGTTTTTTTAACAGCAATTTGAACTGATAAATCGTGAAGTGAATATCACGACTCTTTGATTTCGGGTGTAGTAAAGTTTTAGAAATAAAACGCCTGATTTAGGAACTCTAATTTTAATAACTACTGTTTAGGCTAGAATTTTTGTAATTCTTAAAACTGCAAGGGTTGGAACTTTTATTTTAAAATCATGAATAAATTTTCTTTTTGTTGGTTAAAGCTAGTGTTTCACTGTACATCTATCTTTCTTTTCAGGATAAGAAGGGTTGTACTAAACTAATTCTTTTATACCAACTGTATAAACACTTCAGTGTTTTTTTTCATTTTTTTAGCTGAAGTTAGATCCTTTCTATTTTAAAATGAATGGTGCCCAAAAAAAAAATAGTACAAATAAAGTTTTTAACCATAAAAAAAACCATATTTCTCTACCAAGGAAAACTGAGCTAGTGTTTGTTTAATTTCTTTAGTTCTTTTAAAATCATTATTCACTCAATACCTTCTCAGAAATTAAAGCGGGGCTGCAAGAAAATTGCGCTCAAGCGTGGGACAAACAACTTTTCACAGGGTACAAAAAAAATGAGGTCACAAAGTGCGGGCAAGTTCCCATGATACAAAATGACGCTGTCAACGCGGGGCTTTTGGAATTTTATTTTTTAAAGGGTTCAGTGTACTAGCTTTCGAACAAAGTAAAAGCTCTAACTTTTCAGATATTTTTGTTTCATAATATTTATTAAACGAAACTACACTATAGCAATAAGACAAAAGCAGGAAATTTGTAGAATTATTTATTTCAATTTATCTGATGGTGGTATAGATACTTGAATTTAGTTAACTGACTCTAAGATAAGTGATTCCTACTTTTTTCTTAAAAGCTAGCTTTATAGTTCAGATTGGCGGATGTGCTGGTCTACTTTAATTTTTGCACTGTTAGATTTATTTTGCGGTTAACCGAAGAAAAAACTGTACTTTTTTTCTCACCTATGTTTTGCATGAATATTAAAAATATTTTGCTGATACGAAACGGTATTTAGAGATTTTTTTATAGGAAATTCTTAAGATATTTAGTAAAGGAATTTTAATACAAGTTTGGTAAAGAAGTTTAAATATTTTAGCTGTCTTTACATATTTTTATTTTGACTATTGGGAGCACAGGAGAAATATTTTCACGACTTTTAAACAATTCTTTTAAATTTCATAAATTTTATACATTTATCATGGAAGCCTTCAATTTTAAAGTCAATCACCTACTGGAATATGAATTAGACTATGAACTGAAAATCCGTCGTACTTTCTCAGAACGTCCGGTCGCGGATAAAAGAAAGATTCTAACGAGGATCTTAAGTAAAGAAATATTCCAATAGATCAGATTGGACTAAATGGTTACAAAAAGTTTCTGATTTTTTCAAGTCTAATAAAAGTTCTCCTTCTCAAGTTAAAACTCCTGCTTCTCCAAATGGTCACATGTCTCCTTTATTCGTACATAAATATTTAGATAATAGACCGCATATAGAGATAAATCTATTAGGTGCCAATTTCTCGGCTTTATTTGACTCTCGTGCAAATGCCTCCGTTGTAGGTCAGAATGGTATTAAAATTTTAAGTCGTTTAAGTATAGAAATATGCCATGTCAAAAATAGAAGTGTTACCACTGCAGATGGCAGCCGTCTAAAAGTTTTAGGTACGGTTGAGTTGCCGCTAGTCTGCAATGGTCATTGTTTAGTAATCTCTGCTCTAGTAGTACCTTCTCTATCACATACTTTGGTTTTAGGATGTGATTTTGCACAAAAATTCGGAATTTTAGTAAATTTTAAAGATAATTCGTGGTATCCACAGTCCCTAGAAGTCAATTCTCATACAAGTTTTTAAAGATTGTTATTCAGAAAGTTCTATAGAAAACCTTTTCTCGCGTCTATGTACCCTAGATGATCTCTCGCGGACGGAACGCTTAAAAGCAGAAAAAGTAATAAGCTCTTTCAATGAAATAAGTAGTAAAGATAGGTTAGGCCGAACGAATAAAATCACCATGTCTATAGATACGGCTGATGCCAGTCCTGTAAAGACAAGGCCCTTCGCCATGTCTCCGTACATGTCAAAAGTATTAAATAAGGAGTTAGACGAAATGTTTGAAACTCGGAGTGATATCGTCTATGCTTTGACGGAAGGAAGCTCAACGAGGTCAGCAAATTTGATAACTATCCATTACCGAACATCGACAGAATTTTGACATCACTCAGGAATGCTAAGTATGTATCCTCGATAGATCTTAGAAAGGCTTTCTGGCAAATTCCTTTGGACAAATCCTCTAAGAAAAGACCGCTTTTGCAGTAGTAGGCCGAGGTCTATTTCAGCTCGTCACTATGCCGTTTGGTCTAAAGAACGCTGCTCAAACTCAGCAACGTTTAGTGGACGCTATATTTGGTCCGAAATATGAGCCACATATTTTTACCTATCTAGATGATATTTTAGTAACATCGGAAGACTTCGAATCGCATATACGCTTACTTAAAGAAGTAAAAAGTAAATTGAAAGAGGCCGGACTGACGATAAATTTGAGCAAATGTGATTTTTTCAAAACTTCTCTAAAGTTTTTAGGCTATATTGTAGGCTCAAATTCCTTGCGTACCGATCCGGATAAAGTAGCAAGCATGGTTAATTATGCGAGACCTACTAATACTACGGAAGTTAAGCGCTTCGTAGGAATGTGTTCATGGTATAGACGTTTTTATTGAGAATTTTTCTACCCTGTTGTCGCCTATTAATGATCTTTTGAAAGGACGAAAAAAAGGACAATCGATAGATTTGACAAAGGCAGCAGAAAGATCTTTTATAAAGATTAAAGAGCTATTGGTTTCAACTCCAATTTTATCCCAACCAGATTTTTCCCAACAGTTTTATATTTCTAGTGATGCTTCTAATAGCGGTTTAGGGGGCGTCCTAACACAGAAAATCAATGGTGAGGAAAGAGTGATAGCGTATGCCAGTAGAACTTTATCAAAGGCTGAACGTAACTATTCGGTTGTTGAAAAAGAATGTTTAGCAGTACTCTTTAACATCGAAAAGTTTCGACCTTACATAGAAGGTGTTCCTTTCACGGTCATAACAGATCATTATAGTTTATTGTGGCTTAATTCTATTAAAAACCCTAGTGGCAAACTAGCGCGTTGGGCGATTAGGTTGAGACAACATAGGTTTAATTTAATTCATAGAAAAGGAGTCCACAATGTTATTCCTGACGCTTTGTCAAGAATCCCAGATCATACAGTGGACGAAAACAGTCTTAATGCACAGATTGGCGTAAGAATTGATACAGTTGATATAGATCGCATTGATCCATGGTACGATAAATTACGGCAGCAAATTAAAGAATTTCCTCAAAATTTTTTCCGCAGTGGAAAGTGGAAAATGATTTCGTGTACAAATTTATCCCAAACCAGTAGCCTTTAAAAGTTAATGTACCCGAGTGGAAAATACTAGTTCCTAAACCACAGAGAGAGGAAATTATAGACATGTGTCACACTCCTCCTACTTCTGGTCATTTTGGTTTTTATAAAACTCTTCACAGGGTTCAGGAACAGTATTATTGGCCAAAAATGCGTTTTGATATCTTAAAGTTTGTGAGGACTTGTGAAGTATGTGGAGCGCAGAAATCTCCAAATACACTACCTATGGGACTGATGGGAAAAGAGAAAACGGTCAATTACCCTTTTCAAGTCATAGCAGCTGATCTAGTAGGCCCATTTCCACGTTCAAAAAAGGGAAATAAATGGCTTCTCGTGGTTTCTTGCTGGTTTACAAAGTATACCATGCTATTTCCTTTGAAAAGCTCTAAAGCTGAATATATAGAGAGAATTTTGGAAAATGATGTCTTTCTAATCCACGGTGTTCCATCGCTCTTGATATGCGATAACGGTACTCAGTTTACCTCTAAAAGTTTTAAGAGCTTAAGTGAAACTTATGGTTTTAACATCCGTTTTAATCCCGTGTACTCACCACAATGTAATTTTGTTGAACGTAATAACCGAACAGTCGGACCGCTTTAAGAAGTTACGTTGATTCACATGACACTTGGGATAGAAACATTTCCAAAATTCAACAAGCAATAAATACCGCAAGACACGAAGTAACAGGGTTCACACCGTCTTTCTTAGTTTACGGCAGACATATACCTCTATCTGGATCGTATTATAAAAATTTAGATTTGGATGTCAATGTTGACAGCGAAATAATTCAGGGTAATAGGGATGCATACGCCGAAAATTTAAAGGGTTTAAAAGATATTTTCACCGACGTGCGTAGTAGGATACATAAGGCTTATGAACGGAACAGTAAGTCTTACAACCTTAGAAAAAGGGATTTTTCCTTTAATATAGGTGATCACGTTTGGCGAAAAAATAAAATTCTTTCCAGTGCAGCTGATAAATTCACATCTAAGTTGGTACCTAAGTATGTGCATTGCGTGATAAGAGAAAAGATTTCAGATTTAGTTTACGGTTTGGTTAATTTAGATGGGACTAAAGTAGGACAATGGCATATTAAAGACTTAAAACCATTCAATGGACCTAATCCTAGTGAAAGTTTGTCAGAAGAAGAATAGTTTATATTTACATTATCTTAATTGCTTTACTTTATTTTTTTGATGTTGCTCTGTAGAGGTGACGACCTCGTTTTTTTTTTGACTGTTATAGAAGTTGAGCAGAGTATAGCTTACTTTTTATTTTTTTTGCTAAGGTTTTGGGTACTGATCATATCCAAACTTAGGTTGATGGTGGTTGATGTTTAGCATCGACTCAGCTGTTGCGAGCTTGCGAAAGAGTCACACTCAGGATATATCATAAGACTGGTATGTCGGTGGTCGCGGGATTTGATTTGCTTATGACCCCAAATAATATCCAGTTCTTGACACTTGGGAGCGAAATCTTGATAAGAGGCAATCCAAGGTGATCTTGAGTTAGGACAAGCGCAAGATGTAGCTCGTGTTGTATGATGTGGAGTCAAAAGATTTTTTTTATGAGCAATTTCAAAGTTTGTTACCCGAGTGGGTGTATTTCTATTACCTTAGTGGTATATGTTGGGTGCAATTAAGAGTAAATTGATTTTGGTTTATCCAGTAAGTCTAAGACTTGGATTATTTTGATTTAGATCTTCTTCTGAATTGACAAACTGAGGGTATCTTCTATTCTTCTCAGGGCCGTTTAAACGTTACCTTTGAGTCACAAATTTTTTTAAAAAAATTTTTTGCATGGACTTATAGGCGTATGATGAGTTTTTTTTTTTCGGTATACTATCAGATTGATAGGAAATTGAAGTCCAGCAGGAGAACTAAAGGCTGATCATTTACAGGAGACGAGAGCAGTGTAAGACAGTCGATTCACAAAGAAATGATCAAAATCTGATACCGAGATGAGAACCTTGTCAAGAGTGGCTAAGCGCAGTGAAGGAAGATTCCTAACCGAATTTTCAGATTTCCAAGAGGTAATCCAGAAGTTTGGGCTGACAGAAAACGGTTATGCCTGATACCTGTAGCAGTTTTCTTCTAGAGGCTATTGTCTAGGAAGACGATTAACACCATGATCGAATATTTTAGCTGTCAACGATGTTTTTTTCTTCTTGTTTCTGATTAAGCTGGAAAAGCTCTTGTCGTCTTCAAAAGTTTTGTTGCATTGCCACCGAAATATTGAGAAATTTTTGCTTCATGTAGCTTTTTAAGCTCATTTTCGTTTTTTTGGAAATTTCCGTTAGAAGCTTGGTTAAGTCAACCTTGTAAACCTTTTAGGTTGTATCCCATGAGTTATCTGTTTTTACAGGCTGTGATGCACCGGGTGCTAACAGATGCCGTTACGACGTTTGGCAGGGAGTTAGTCTTCCTGAGGAACAGACTGATTGGAAGGGTAGTCTATGGGGGGTGAACGTTTGACCTTTGGGACCTTTAGAGGTTTTGTTACTCAATGGTTATTTCTATTTGAGCCAAAGGAGAGCCTAGCTACTGTAGTCGACCTCAGCTCCAATTAGCCTATTAGTGGTGACAGGCTGTTGTGTGTTTCGGAACACCCTATTGATTAATTTTTTTGACTTATGGTGGTGCGGTAGACACCGTTTTAGTTTAGTGGATGCTATAATCTACTCCCTTTTGTTGGTGGACACCAGGGTCACCATTTCCGTATTTTATTGTCTCCACCTTTCAGTATATCGTGGTGAGGTGTTTGTCTCCTGTTATGTGGGATGGATTGAATGTTTTTCGTTGTTGTTCTAGGGCGAGACCAGTACACGAGGGTTCTTCATGCAACTTGAAGAAGCGCAATGCTGGTTAAGTTTTATATCTCTGTGTAGCCACACTGAAGAATGATGGAGGGCGTTTTTTCTGGCTCATGTTTCTAGGCAGATTTGCCACTTTGGTGCGATGTACCGAAGATTTGATTAGCTTTTGCTAAGAGCTTTCGCCAAGCTCGATATGGAGTTATCATAACCAAGAGTTTGGGATTTGAACTCCTGTATATATTTCTGTATATATTTCTGTATATATTTCGGTGTGTATTAGTTGCCTGAGGGCATGCGCTCAAAATGTGTTATTTTGAGTCGTTTTGTTTATGGACTCCTATATATAAAATTATGATTTTAGGGAGGTCCTATTTCGAGACTTGCTGTCTCATACGGTTATTTTTAGGAATGTTTCCTTGAATGTTAGTTGCGCGCGGACTAATCATTCTGTTCTTAGTGAACACTGCTTTTGAAGCAGGATCATTCAGTTTAGTGAATTTTAGCTTTTATAGCTATTCACTGTGTTTAGAGTGAATTTTAGCTTTTATAGCTATTCACTGTGTTTAGAGTGAATTTTAGCTTTTATAGCTATTCACTGCGCTTATAGTGATATTGTTAGCTTTTATAGCTGCTCACTATGTTAATGGCGAGATTGTTCTTTTAGAACGCAGACTTTGTGTAGTCGAGGACTATTTACAGAGTGTTTTCTTGGCGAGGAGCCGAGGCTTTTTTCTGGCGATGTACCAGAATGTTTTCTTGGCGAGGAGCCGAGTTTTTTCTGGCGATATGCCAGAGTGTTTTCTTGGCGAGGAGCCGAGGCTTTTTTCTGGCGATATACCAGAGTGTTTTGTTGGCGATGAGCTGACGTGTTTTCTGGCGATCAACCAGAGCGTTTTCCCTGGCGATTTTTGCATGTCTGGATGTCTCAGGACGTCGACATTGCGCGGTGTAGCGATTTCCCTGGCGATTTTAGCATGTCTGGATGTCTTAGGACGTCGACATTGCGATGTAGAGTGCGATTATTTTCTGAGTGCGACTAGTAGTGATACTAGATTTGGAATGTTCTCTTAGCGATGAGCTAGAGCATTGATAGCGATTTTTCCCGAGCGTTTGTCTGGATATTTATCCAGATATTTTTTTTTGGCCTTGTGCTAAATGGTCTGACAAGACTTTCTCCTTTTAGTGTTAGTGTTTACACTAGAATCATTTATTTTTTTATTTTTCTTTATTTAAGAATTTTTCTAAATTTCTTTTGCTGAAATAGAAAATTTTTCTGACAATCCTTAAACTATTTTAAGGGGGGTGTTCATATTTTGTTTCAGTTCACATTTTTTTTTGATTTAGACAAGAGTCTAGACAAAGTTATATTTTTTTTTTGTTTTTTGGTAACAATAATAGAGCTGATTCTTTTATAGAAGAAGACCACTATTGTTACTTTGGAAAGGTATATGTTCATGCAAGGATTTTTATTTACTTTTTGATGTACTTAACCTTAGTGTTTAATTAAGTTAAGTCTAGTTATAAGATTCTTGTGTACATGCAAAGACTTTCATTTGGTTTTCATTGTACTTAATATTAGTGCTTAATTAAATTAAGTCTAGTAGTAAGGTCCGAAGATTGTAATTTTGTTTTAAGTTTTGACCTTAGTATTAAGTGACAATGTAGCACTTTGTACCTTTTTTTGATGAATAGGCTTAGTTTTAATAGACTAGTGTAGTCTATTTCTTTTTGGAAGGGGGTATGTAACATTCATTTTTTCCTAGATTTTAAGAGTATGTAATGTTACTGATTTTTCGCTTTATATTGTACTTCTTTTCATCTTTGTATCGAGCAGTGTATTTCAGCAGAATTTTCTAGCCGCGCAGTGCGGGTTTCCGACCGAATCTATCGAATTCGTAGTACGCAGGGATTGGTCAAATGTTTGTTTCCGGAGTTTGGTTCCGGCGTCGCCATTTTAGAGACAGAGTTCTCACAGCTTATTTAAGGGTCCGGAGAGCGCGGATCTTGGCTTACTTCCACCAAGCCGCCGAGAGGCTTACTTTCACCAAGCCGCCGTGAAGGCTTATTTCCATCGAGCCGCAGCCAGGCTTTGCCCATCAAGCCGCAGTAGAGGCTTCTGGCAATATTTACGAGAGCCAAATTAAGTACGAGTTTTTAACGTAAAGCCGCAGTGGGCTTAGTGTGTTTTTTCTACATGGAGTAGCCAAAGTAGGCTCTTCTCATAAGTGATGAAATGTGTGAAATCGGTTTTTTGTGTTCAATTTAAGGCCTAGAAGCCCGTAGGAAAACCGTAAGTCACCAGAACATACATCAGTAGATCTATTTCCCGCAAATAAGTGTTTTAACAGCAATTTGAACTGATAAATCGTGAAGTGAATATCACGACTCTTTGATTTCGGGTGTAGTAAAGTTTTAGAAATAAAACGCCTGATTTAGGAACTCTAATTTTAATAACTACTGTTTAGGCTAGAATTTTTGTAATTCTTAAAACTGCAAGGGTTGGAACTTTTATTTTAAAATCATGAATAAATTTTCTTTTTGTTGGTTAAAGCTAGTGTTTCACTGTACATCTATCTTTCTTTTCAGGATAAGAAGGGTTGTACTACACTAATTCTTTTATACCAACTGTATAAAAACACTTCAGTGTTTTTTTCATTTTTTTTAGCTGAAGTTAGATCCTTTCTATTTTAAAATGAATGGTGCCCAAAAAAAAATAGTACAAATAAAGTTTTTAACCATAAAAAAAATAATTCCAAAAAGACGTACAACAATTATCTCTTACCCATATTTCTCTACCAAGGAAAACTGAGCTAGTGTTTGTTTAATTTCTTTAGTTCTTTTAAAATCATTATTCACTCAATACCTTCTCAGAAATTAAAGCGGGGCTGCAAGAAAATTGCGCTCAAGCGTGGGACAAACAACTTTTCACAGGGTACAAAAAAAAATGAAGTCACAAAGTGCGGGCAAGTTCCCAAGTTACAATATATATATATATATATATATATATATATATATATATATATATATAAATATATATATACTAGCCGGGCCCGCGGCTCCGCTCCCGTGGACTTGATTCACTTCTATCGTCACTGCTTATTCCTTATGTTACCCAACGTAATAAAAATATCTCCCATTATTTCTCGTTATCTTCCATTATTTCTCCTTATATCCCATTATTTCTCCTTATCTCCCATTATCTCACCTAATCTCCCATTATCTAGGCTTTTCTCAACTTACCTCGCAATATTTCTCCTTAACTTCCATTGTTTCTCCTTATATACCATTATCTCACCATAACTCCCATTATCTAGATTTATCTCTGCTTATCTCCCATTATTTCTCCTTATCTTCCATTATCGAGGCTTATCTCGACTGATCTCCCATTATTTCTCCTTATCTCCCATTATCTCACCTTATCTCCCCTTATCTAGGCTTATATCGAATTATATAGAACATATGTATAAATTTATAAAAACACGTAAATCGGATAAGTGGTTTCTCGAGTGATAAGCGCACTAACGAACAGACAGACAGACAGAGACGTTTGCATTTTATATATATTATATTCTTTGCTACATAATACTGTTCCATATTTAATGTTTTAGGTAGTGTATTGCAAGAGAACGCGCTAGCGGCAAACTTTTTTCCGAATTGATTTACTATTATCGTCACTGCTTATTCCTTATGTCATCTAACGTAATAAAATATATCCTATAACCTGGCCAGAGAACATATGTATGTTTTAAAAAAAAAAAGCACGTAAATCGGATAAGTGGTTCTCCAGTGATAAGCGCACTAACGGACAGACAGACAGACAGAGAGGCCAAAGAATATATGTATAAATTTTAAAAAAGACACGTAAATCGGATAAGTGGTTTTCGCGTGATAAACGCACTAACGGACAGACAGACAGACAGATACGTTGCATTTTATATATATTTATAGATGTAATAAAATATATATCTACAACCTGGTCAGAGAACATATGTATGAATTTAAAAAAAACACGTAAATCAGTTAAGTAGTTCTCGAGGAATAAGCGCACTGACGGACAGACAGACAGAGAGACGTTGCATTTTATATGTATTATAGATATAGATTATTATTATTATATAACCTGGCCAAAGAATATATGTAAGACTTTATATATATATATAAATATATATATATATATATATATATATATATATATATATATATATATATATATATATAAATAAATATACATATATACGTATATATATATATATATATATATATATATATATATATATATATATTATATATATAAATATATAAATAGAAACATATTTACCTCAATAATATCATACTAAGAATTACAAGATATAAGATATAATGTGTCCACATTTAACAATTTTGTTGGAATCAATGAAAAATTGCACCGTAAGGTGAATTCTTCTTGCATCTTATAGCAAAATTTGTTATTTTCACTAAATTGATTTCTACATATAAAATTACCGTAGGAGGATAATGTATCACTATTTATTAATTAATTAATCATACTATTAAAACAAAAATTAGTTTAATAATAGCTTTTAAAACAACATGTAAAAAAGAAAGAGCATGGCATTCGTCACTATTTAATTATAAAATATATATTTAACATTTATTTACACAAATTCTTAGCTCAAATACCAGCACAAATTTACGAAACCCTTTTGCAATAACAAAAACGTATCTCAAGAAAATGACCTTTATAGAGCACAATCCTATTTTTTATTATATTAAAGAAACAGCTATAAAACTACCTAAACTTTCCAGACGCATAAGAACCATACGAAATATTTGTAGAAAAAAAAACTACAAAGACGACAATTTTTAAAAATTCAGTTTGTGTATTTACAGTATTCCTGGTTCTGAATTACACAACATGAAAGTAAACGAAGACTAAACTTTATAAAACATGTGCCCTTTCAGAACATACATCTAGTTTAGGACATTTTGCTGGTTGTATTAAAAAGATTATAAAATGTAATTAATTACCACAAAAGGTTATTTTTTAGAAATAGTAGCAATTAATAAAAAAAAACATTTATGGCATTGGTGTCTTTTATTCCGATCTTTTGATTTTAAATAAAAATAACAATAATTCTAATGACTATTAATATCTAACAATGATGCAAAATAACATTTTTTATTTTTCTGTTATTTTTATATTAAACACAGAATTATTCATTCTATTTTAATATTCCTGGTTAATAAATATTTTGATGTATTTTAATATTATTTTATGCCAAATATTTTTGATATAATTATTTACTATTAGGTATGCAATTAAAATACACATTTTCAGATTTCATTGTTGGTTTTGTTGGTTAACAATAAAAATAATATTTGCCACTTTATATAATTGAAGCCATTTTTGTATTATACGCTCTATATATTCATATATGTGTATATATATATATATATATTATATATATAATATATATATATATATATATATATATATATATATATATATATATATATATATATAATATATATATATATATATATAATAATATATATATATCTATATATATATATATATATATATATATATATATATAATATATATATATATACATATACATATACATATACATATACATATATATATATATATATATATATATATATATATATATATATATATATATATATATATACATATTTATATATACATATTTATATATACATATTTATATATACATATTTATATATACTTAACTAAAACTATACTAAAACCTGGCCAGAGAACATATATATATATATATATATATATATATATATATATATATATATATATATATATATATATATATACATATACATGAATTAAATAATAACCGATCAAGTGCAAGTTAAACTTGCACATTTAGTGTTCCGTTCGTTTGATTGGTTCTGAAATAAAAAATTTTCGTTACGGAGGTATAAAATGATCAGTGACTTCACAAAAGACACCCCAAATGAGTTTTTCAACAAAGTTTGTTTTCCGATCTTTACTAAAAACTGATGACCTTGAATTTTTTTTTTTTTATATATACCAAATAAATTATTAAAGATAATGCACTCGTGATAATTTTCGTTCAATCTACACTCCGTGGAAAATATTCCAGAATTTTTTCAAAGTTTTTGGATCAGTACTTTTCGAAACAGAGCGCTTTTTTCGCGATTTTTTTTTCAAAATAATACAAAGAAAAGTGTGCGCATGTAGGACATTATATATATTTTTAAACTTGTATTTTTACAAGCTTTTATTTGACATCCCACTCGATGACCTAGTAAAATTTTTTTTTCACTTCCGATTTCACCCCCTAAAACTAACCCCTTAAGTCAAAATTTAACTTTCAAAACTATACGGCTCTGATGAGGCCCTCAATTTCCCTATTAGTACCAAATTTCAACTTTCTATGTCAAATAGTTTCAGAGAAAATCGGGTGTGACAGGCGGACAGACAGACACCGAAGTGATCTTATAAGTGTTCAGTGCTGGTGTCAATAAAACAGGTAAATGTTAATTTTCCTTGTTTCTCAGTTATAAAAATTTTATTACCATACTTTAACTTTAATCTTGTCTTCATTGTTCCATTATCTATAGCTGGATTTTTGCAACTATTTTTTAATTCTTCCAATGAAATCTGACTATTTTCAATGTATGCAAATATTTCTTCCATCGCCAAAGTAATAGAATCATCTTCAGGACCATTGATTTTACCCCCCGTGGTGGGTGTCAAAAAGGAATTATAACAATCATTATGCCATATAGCCTCAGCAGCAACAAAATCATATTCATACTCAATGCGTGCAATAACAGCTTTTGCTAGGTCATCAGAACGAGTCGGAGCAACCTTCGGAATAGAATCCTTAAATGGAAGTGTAGCAACATGATAAATTTTACGCCGAACATTCTGCGCTTTTTTCTTTTCAGCCTCTTCATTTGCTTCACCGCCGCAAAATAAACAATAATTTTTAAAACAAAAAACCTACTCACTTACTCGCACTCTAGTACGAGGTGGACTAATCGTAGATGTACTGGCTTGTTCCATCTCGTGCTCGTGCAGCAATACTACTCTTTCGAGTGTACATTTTGCGACACTGCACATGGATTGTCACAGATTGCTTGTCTTTCAGGCATTCAAGAAACCCATCATTTCTTTCAAAACTTGAATCAATCAAAGTCTTCATTCCACGATCAACAACAACAATTTCACCTTCACTACTACAAATACAGCAAAAGTGCGACATTTTTTAAAAATTATTTAACGGCACAAATTCAAATCAAATATTGCCAATAAGCACGTGTCTTCACTACAAAGAAACGTTCAATACTAAAAGTAGTTATTTCATTTGCGTCCTTCAAAAAAGGGCAGGTATACGACCGTCACCACACGAACAATGGAGTAGCTGACAAATGTTGCTCAAGGTTATAAACGGGCCAACGGAATTAGGGACCGAATGTATATTCATTTAGCATCATATAATTGTACATATTGTAGTGTGAGAGTTACAGAAACCAATATTTTCATATTTTTACTTATACTGAACGTTCAATGACGTAAACAAGCCGCGTAAGAGTGCATTAGTATTTTTCGATGTTTGAAATCAGGATATCTCAGGAATGGTGATTCGTAGGAAAAAAAGTATAAGAACAATTTTTGTAGAGAATTGCATGATCTACAACTTTTTGCCTGACCTGTTTTTACGACAACACTTACGTTTGCGAGAAAAACCGATATTTTTGACCTTTGACCTTGAATAAAATTTTTTAGCAAACGTAGGATCGATGAGGACTTTTGATATTTTATTTGTAATAGTTCCTGGTACAATCCATTTTTACAGTTTCCAAACTAGATTATATCTAGGTTCATTGAAAATACGCGGAACTTCTTCCGAACCATAATAACTAGCCGACGTTTTCTTTTTGGAGTGTCAAAGCAAAAAATGAGTAAACCAAGTTCTGGGAATTAGTCTAAATGGAGGAGGTCTAGGCCAATAGAAAAGTATCTGAAGTGACCATTTCCGAGGCCTACAGTGGTCAATGCTTTCGAAGAACTTCAGCCACACTTCTTTCTAATGAAAAAACTTGTGCACTAGGGCGTAAAATATTTCACACACATTGTCACTGTAAGGTTAAAAAATATTATCAATGAAAACATGTATTGCATGCTGACATAAATGGACAAACATTGTTATTATTTTGTACGACTGTGGAAAAAATGAATTTTATATCCCGTTTTTTTCCTCAAAAATAAACATAAACTCTCTTGAACTTTCAAAACACATTTTCTAAATGTATTTTCATTTTGTCCTGTCAAGCAATAAACGTATATTACATAAACCTAAACAAAGCAACTCATCACACGCGAACCCTTTGTACTGACCGATAGGCATTAGAGAGGAAATTACTTCTATAAAGTAAACCAAAATTAATTTCCGAGCGGAATCGATAAGGTCCAAAATAACCCAATGTTTACTGGGTCAGTAAAATAGATAGATAATATCCATTTTTACTTATAATTAATTTAAAAGGTATAGACTATGAAACACCAGGAGATCGATCGGGAACATGATAATAAATA
>CM032455.1:58244524-58387024 GCA_019049505.1 Pachyrhynchus sulphureomaculatus | reverse complement strand
GGAATGGTGATTCGTAGGAAAAAAAGTATAAGAACAATTTTTGTAGAGAATTGCATGATCTACAACTTTTGCCTGACCTGTTTTTACGACAACACTTACGTTTTGCGAGAAAAACCGATATTTTTTGACCTTTGACCTTGAATAAAATTTTTAGCAAACGTAGGATCGATGAGGACTTTTGATATTTTATTTGTAATAGTTCCTGGTACAATCCATTTTCACAGTTTCCAAACTAGATTATATCTAGGTTCATTGAAAATATGCGGCTCTTCTTCCGAACCATATGACTAGCCGACGTTTCTTTTTGGAGTGTCAAAGCAAAAAATGAGTAAACCAAGTTCTGGGAATTAGTCTAAATGGAGGAGGGTCTAGGCCAATAGAAAAGTATCTGAAGTGACCATTTTCCGAGGCCTATAGTGGTCAATGCTTTCGAAGAACTTCAGCCACACTTCTTTCTAATAAAAAAACTTGTGCACTAGGGCGCAAAATATTTCACACACATTGTCACTGTAAGGTTAAAAAATATTATCAATGAAAACATGTTTTGCATGCTGACATAAATAGACAAACATTGTTATTTTGTACGACTGTGGAAAAAATGAATTTTATATCCCGTCAAAAATAAACATAAACTCTCTTGAACTTTCAAAACACATTTTCTAAATGTTATTTTCATTTTGTCCTGTCAAGCAATAAAACGTATATCACATAAACCTAAACAAAGCAACTCAGTCACACGCGAACCCTTTGTACTGACCAATAGGCATTAGAGAGGAAATTACTTCTATAAAGTAAACCAAAATTAATTTCCGAGCGGAATCGATAAGGTCCAAAATAACCCAATGTTACTGGGTCAGTAAAATAGATAGATAATATCCATTTTTACTTATAAATTAATTTAAAAAGGTATAGACTATGAAACACCAGGAGATCGATCGGGAACATGATAATAAATATGTATTACTTTGACTTGTCGGGAATAAATAGTTATCGCATAGATTTGTCTGGAAAAATAACACAACAAAATCAATCTTAAAGATATTACTTAACTGCACGCTACTTAATGACTACTAAATAACAAGAGCAAATTAAACACTAAAACGAAAACTAACGTTAACAAAATTTTTATATGGTTAGTGGGCCATCATGGTGCACCAACAATCCAGAATTAACCAACAACAAACTTGCTAAAATAAAGTTCTCAGAAGAATTTTCGACGACCCAAGATTCACATCAAATAGAGTCATCCATATAGACGTTATTATGGAAAGGATCATCGAATTTTTAAAGAAAGTGCTCTGTAATTATTTTCAAGCAAGTACAGATAACTGATAAATTCACGCTATCAAAACATTGGATAATTAGAAATTTCTAAGAATATACAGGTAGATCCAGCACTGAATCTTCATTCTTGCTTTCTTACTCTTTTTCCTTCCACCAACCACCTCTGATTAGCGAACAAAGCATGACTTTGAACATCAAATCTTTAAAGTTAATTTTTAGTGTTCCGTACGGAACACTTATGGGATGACTTCGGTATCCGTCTGTGTCACACCCGATTTTCTCCGAAACTATTCGACATAGAAAGTTAAAATTTGGCACAAATATTGGAACTGATGGCCCAATCAGAGCTGTGTAGTTTTGAAAGTTAAATTTTAACTTAAGGGTATAGTTCTAGAAAATCAAATTACCAGGTTATCCAGTAAGGTATCAAATGAAAGCTTGTGAAAACCCGAGTGGCCAACGGGTAGGCAAAGAGACAAATTAATTTTATTTTATTTGTTTATAATTAAACAAATATTTAGGTAGTAAATATTTATTTTACACTTAGATTAGATTACTAGGCTATTAGGTAGCTAAGAGATAACTATTATCCATTATTGACTAAGACAAAACGTAAAATACATATTGGATTGAAAATCTATACATGCCTAGAATTTTTTGTCTTATTAGGTATTAGCTTGCTGAGTCTAATAGTAATCTGGGGGCTTAATTCTTTTATCGAAAAACTCACCTGGGGTGTTTTGTGAAGTCACTAATCAGTTTATACCTCCGTAACAAAAATTTTTTATTTTAAAGGCAATTGCGCAAGTCCAACTTGCACTTGATCATTTTTTTTTTTAAGTTCTAAGAACAATAGATGTCCAAAAGTTGATAAATTTAACATAAAAATCCCTGAAGATCCTGGAACATGTAACATTAATAATTATATTATCTAAAATAGGAATAAGTGGACAATCAATAGGAACCAAAATAACCCATGTTTTGTATTAATCAAATAATTTTGAATGGGTAAAGAATATATAATATTAATCAACAATATTTTTCCAACATTATCTCGAAAAGGAATAGAATAAAGTGTTTTAAAAGTGAAAACTGAAAATTCTGATTTTTATGAAAATTAGGTACAGTCCGTGTTGGGGGCATGACTTTTTGTTAGAAATGACACGTTTTATAAAACGGAATCACATTACGTTTAATAATTAGTTTATAGTGTATGATCTCCAGAGGAGCCAATTTTCCTCTAAATCGTATTGAAATATAAGCATATCTCTCATTTTATAGACTTAATTTTAATAACTACAACCTTTATTACCTTGAAATCTCATATATCTTGGTTTATATCATTCGTGGTCGGAGGTGTTCCGTTTCACGATTCGTTACTTTGACCTCACAAATAATGAGAAAATCGTAGAACTGTTAAAAAGGGAAGGGCCTCAAAAAAATTCTGAAAAAATCCACGATGATTCTATGAGTAAAAACAAGAATTTTTTAACTCTTACATAATTTCTCTGAAAGTTTTAGCTTTCGAGTAAAAAATTGTTGAGTATCCAAAATATGGCACATACCCTATGATAAATATCTCCAAAAATTGAGGCCATAAAAAAACTGTTCCTACAAAAGTTATATCTTTTTAGGATAAAATAAGATTATCAGAGAAAACTTTTAGTTATATTTGGAAATAGCATTTTTACTTTAGTTTTTCTGAAATTTTTTGAAATCTATTTTCAGTTTTGGGTGGTATTGAGCCCAAATCAGCAGAATTTCTTAATATTCCACTCAAAATTCAAAACTACATATCATAAGCTTTAATTTGGACCAAATTGTGTTCTCATAATTTACGTCAACTTATGGACTGATGGGGGGTCCGATTGACGAAGAATGACCCATATATATATTGTATATATATATATATATATATATATATATATATATATATATATATATATATATATATATATATATACGAGTATATATTCACAGCCAGCCACTAACGCCGATTTCGTACCATCGACCATCCGGTCACTTGGCACACTCAGACGTCCTTGTGTTGGATCGATTCGTGATTATAACAAAAAAAATGTCCCAAGTAGGATCAAACCCTGTAAATTTTATATCCTATTGACAAATTTTATTCCTGAATGCATAAAAGAAAGTACCAGAATACGTGCTTAAACAGTAAAGTTAAATTAAACACATAAATAAAAAGATAATTAACTTTTCTGGCCAGGCCAAATGTAATTATGTTGTTTATTTCATTTGGACAAGCCCCATGTTATTTACACTAAAAAAGTTAGCCTTTTCTGCTTTTAAAAACCAATTTACTTTTTACCAGGGCTCAATTAGAACGCTTTTGATATAACCCTTTACCCAGTTTACAAAGCTTTTTTGTATAAACCTCTAAGCAATTTTATACTTGTTCGTGTCAAAGAGGGAAAGAGTACAAAAAATTCTCATGATAAATGACTATTCGTTGTAAATTTACATTTTTTTAGTGCTGAACCGTAGGATATATTTTATAGTTTATGACCCAAGCATTTCCGATTTTTAAATGTGTCAAGTTTTTGCAGACAATTAATGTCATTGGTTATAAATGGAATTCCAATTCAGTATTAAAAATTAATCTAATTCAATAATATTTAGAATAGTTATTTTTCAAAAGAGCTATCCCTATCCCTTTTCTATATATATATATATATATATATATATATATATATATATATATATATATATATAGCATTCTTGATATATATATATTTCTTTGTGTTTGGCATATGTGGAATATATTTCGTGCGGTGATTATTACTTTTATGAAAGGCAAAACGCCTCAGGAGACTGTTGATATATATATACCTTCGATTATATATACATATGTATGTATATATATTTGATATATATATATATATAACGGGTATAATATTTTGCATATAAGTGTTGCAAGGATATAAGAATATATATATATATAGACCCAAACACAATCTAAACAATATATATATATATATTCGCAAGGATATATCGATATGATATGTATATATATATACAGCTATAGATTTTAATGGAAAAAATTAAGACAAATCCTATTAAAGTTAAAGCTGGACGAAGTATAAGCCCTAAAAGGAGACTATGGTAATTTAAAATTATTTTTGCACGGACTAACTGAGAAACAAGGAAGTTTATACATTTACCAGTTTTGGAAAAATTTAGACAAGGAAGTTTAACCAGCAACCAGCACGGAACACTTATAAGATGACTTCGGTGTCTGTCCGTCTGTCTGTCTGTCTGTCACACCCGATTTTCTCCGAAATTATTTGTCATAGAAAGTTGAAATTTGGTAATAATATAGGAATTGATGGCCTCATCAGAGCCATGTAGTTTTGAATGAAGTTAAGTTTTGACTTAAGGGGTTAGTTTTGGGGGGTGAAATCGGATATGAAAAAAAAAATTTTTTTACTAGGTCATCGAGTGTGATGTCAAATGAAAGCTTGTAGAAACACGAGTATATATATATATATATATATATATATATATATATATATATATATATATATAATATGTAATACTTACGCGCACTGTTCTTTGTATTATTTTTAAAAAATCGCGAAAAAATCGCTGCGCACCCGCCGCCATATCTCGAAAAGTACTTATCGAAAAAATTTTGAAAAAATTCTGGAATATTCTCCAAGGGGTGTAGATTGAACGAAAATTATCACGAGTGCATTAACTTTAATAATTTATCTGGTATATAAAAAAAAAACAAAATTTCAAGGTCATCAGTTTTCAGTAAAGATTGGAAACAAACTTTACCTTTAATAAATTATCTGTATATAAAAAAAAAACAAAAATTTCAAGGTCATCAGTTTTTCAGTAAAAAACACTGGAAAACAAACTATGTTAAAAACTCATTTGAGAAGTGTTTTGTGAAGTCATGATTTTTATACCTCCGTAACAAAATTTTTTATTTTAAAAGCAATCAACGTACGGAACACTAACTGCGCAAGTTCAACTTACACTTGACCGGTTATTTTACTTTTTGATACTCATTCCTTTCTTTACTCTATAATTCCTACAATCATTAAAATAGGCCTGATTGAATATATTCTATATTTTAGTTATAGCACGTAGGATCTACAGTATTCGTGAATTATTCCCACGACAATAAAAAAAATATTTGAATTTAAAGTATGGAGAAGATTAGCTGGATGGTAATATAATGGGGCCAGACATACTTAGGGAGGAATTAATTAAAGCGTTAAAAGAAACTAAAAATGGAAAAGCTAATGGCCCCGATGATTTAAATGTTGAAATCTTAAAACTACTGGATGATGAAAATGCTAATCTTCTACTCAACTTATTCAACCGAATCTACAACACAGGAGAAATACCCAAGCAATGGTTGCAGTCTACTTTTGTTACACTCCACTAAAAAATCCAACTCCAAGAAATGTAACGAGTACCGTTTAATAAGCCTTATGTGTCATTGTTTGCAATACAGGTGCTGACTCAAAAATACCTCCATCAGCAGAGGAATATCTTCGCTTGCTTCATAGATTATGAGAAGGCATTTGATAATGTGAACAACAAGTTAATTTACTTGCTGAAACGAATTGGTCTAAATGGCAAAGACATAAAGACTATTAAAAACTTATATTGGAATCAGTCAGCTCAAATAAGAATCGGAAACATGTCCACGGAGAACAAACAAATTTTAAAAGGCATCAGGCAAGGATGTATATTGTCGCCCCTTCCTTTTAATCTATATTCAGAATCGATTTTCCAGGAAGCCATGAAAAATATAGAGGTAGGAATAAAAGGTGAATGGGAAACATGTCAACAACATCCGGTATGCTGACGATACGGTGCTCCGTGCTAATGATGAAGAAGAATTGCCACGTATATTGGACAGAATCAATATCATCAGCTAAAGATATGGACTCAGAATGAATATTAAGAAGACAAAATTCATGGTCATTAGTAAGACAAAGATCGACAATGTTAGACTGCCAGTAGGAACGCAAGACATAAAAAGAGTACAGAGATTTAAGTACTTGAGGTGCTGGCTCAACGATAAATGGGACCCCGATGAGGAAATTAAATGTAGAATTGAAATAGCCCGAAATATTTTTTTTTTAAGTGAAAGCACTTCTATTCTACCGGGATTTAAGTCTGACTACTCGATGGCTAGCCACTAAATACTATGTACTGTCTACGGTATTATATGGGGCAGAGGGGTGGACATTAAAAGCACGAACCATGTCACGTCTGGATTCATTTGAAATGTGGCTGTACCGGCGAATGTTGAGAATAGGTAGACCGAGCGAGTAACCAATGTTGGAGTCCTGGAGAGGATGAATAAGGACCAGGAACTTTTAACTACAGTAAAAAAGAGGAAAGCAGCATACTTTGACCATATTATCAGAAACGCTAAATATGGTTTTCTGCAGCTGATTAGAGAGGGAAAGATTGAAGGAAGACCATCGGACGCAAAAAGTTCTCAGGGATGCGGAATCTGTGCTAGTGGTTTGATATTAAAGAGGCTAGCATACTTATTCGTTTTGCTCAAGATAGAGAAGAATTCCAGTTGATGGTCGCCAACTTCCGTTGAGCAGAGGGTACTGATGATGTCATTTATAATATAATATATATATATATATATATATTATATATATATATATATATATATATATATATATATATATATATATATTCAGTGTATTAAACAATAAAACACCTAAAAATCGAAAAAACTCAATAGTATATGAAATTCCATGCAAAGATTGCCAGGCAACATATATTGGACAAACATCACAATACTTACAGAACAGACTAAATGGACATAAAAATGACAAGAAGAACAAGATAGCTGTAACGAAACAAGAAAAAAAGAAAACACAATTTTAATTTCTAAGAGACCAAAATCATTCAAACCGAACATAACCAACAAAAACGAGAATTTTTGGAAACGGCCCATATAAAAAGAGTTCACACGCAATAAATGACAAAACTGACATGAAGGGTCTAAGTAAAATCTATAATAATTTAATTTAATTAATCGGTTGAAAGAGGGTAACACCTAATGTTTTGTTATACATATACACAAAAATATATCGACAATAACAATCGAAGGCTGATATCTTTAAATATTTCTTTCGATAAATATTTCTTTCGGTAAAAATAATTTTATTACATTCTCTGTACAGCTGTGTCCTGCAGAGAATAAATATGGTTCATTTTAGTGAGAAAAATATGAATGTTTTGGCGTAAAAGTGCTTTGTCTATTCATGTTTTCAAGCTTATGGAGCGAGGAGGGAAGAAATACGTCATATTATAGGTAAAGGGTGAGCGAGGTGAGCGAAAGAGGGGGGGAAAATAATGAGAGCATCGAAGACGAAGGTTGTCTAAAATTAATATATTTATTATAAAAATGATTGGAGGAAAGAGATTGTTTATGCAAAAATCCAATGAAGATTGAAAGCAACAGGAGGTGATGAAGGGGTTTGACGCAGGGTGTGGTACTGTCATTGGAAGGAAGACAGTAATCGCTAAGAGTGCCAAGATGGCCCAGATAATGTGGATCAGGAATATCAAAGGAGAACGTAAACAAAGAGAGGAAGGGAGGGAAAGAACCCCGGAAATCACAATAGCCAAAGAGAGAGAAGACTACCATTTCAATACAGATGGATCATTGAAGACAGGGAATTATCGTGTGGAGTTGATTTATCACAGGAGAGGAGGAAACCTTTATGCTACTAAGACCCATCCAGGTTGGCGGTTCTTTTATTTGATATTAAGGTGATTCTCTGGATGTAACACATCACATTTCCTGGCCTTACAAACAAATTGGTCCATTTTGCGTGTCATTCCGAATATTAAAATTGCTAAATATTTACTTCTTCAAAAACAGACGTGTTTTTTCAGCAAAGCTGAAGGCCCCGCTGCCAGTTCTTTCCATGTCAGACTAGTTTAACATTTCCTGCCTCAATTGTACATCATTCTATATTGCCAAACTTCTCAATCCTTGAATCGTCGTATTGCACTCCATAAAAGCGATACTAGATCCATCGACTCAGATGTGCTTAGGCGCAACCCATTCTGTTGACAATTAGATGGTCTTAGTAGCTATATAGTTTCCTTCTCCTGATGAAAATCCCCTTATACATATACATATATATATATATATATATCGCTCGATATAATGGTATATACTTATATATATATAATTGAGTTTTATATATATATATATATATATATATATACAATATACATACATCTCATCATCAACGGCCATTCAGCTCATGTTTGTCCATTGCTGGACATAAACCCTCCAGCTTCGTTTGTCCGCTCATGGTTGCCATTCCAAGATTTTTCTTGCCGACCTACCATCGTTCATTCTCGCAACATATACCGCCCATTTCCACTTCATATCTGCTATTCGTTCCAGGTTAGCATCAATATCCATGCTTCTGCAAAAATCCTCATTCGGCATTTTATCCCTTAGGCTTATATCAAGGATCGAACATTCCATTTTACGTTGTGTTCGTTTAAGTTTACATGCCGATGTTTTGGTGAGGGTCTAAGTTTCTGCACCATAAGTGAAGACGGGTAGGATACACGTATTAAAACCTTTCTTTTTCAGCCTGGTTGAAACCTCGTCTTTAAACATATCGCGAAGCTTACCATGAGATACCCATCCTAGTGTTATTCTACGCAGGAATTCAGCCGTTTGATTATCTCTGCCTATCCTCACCTCATGACCCAGATATTTATATAACTTTGTAAGGTTTGTATTTCGGTGTTATCTACATTTATTAGCTGGTTAGGCACTAGGTTAGTCATCATTTTTGTCTTATCAAAATTGATCTTTAAGACAATTTTCTGTGTCGCCTCTTTCAGTTCTTGAATCATAACTCTAGCTTCTCTCAAGTTGTCAGATATGAGCACGATATTATCCCATTTTAATTTCTTGAAGACATGTTCTAGAACAGTAATAAATAATTTTAGTGACAAGGCGTCCCCCTGCCTTACTTCTCTTTCCATGTTGATCCCTTATTTTGTATGGGAGTGGATTGACAGTTATTGTGGCATTTTTGTATATATTTTCTATAATTTTGAATAGCAATGATCAACTCAACATTCATTCAAAGCTCTCAGATGGCAAATTAACTCTACAGTATTGAAAGCCTTATGTAAATCGACAAACATCAAAACAAGAAGTCTATTATAATTTTCGATTAAAATCGGATGATAGAGCTCGAATTTTACTCTAGTATGTTGATTAAAATTTCAGTATATATCTTATATAGGGGGTTAAGCAAGCTAATTGGCCTGTAATTTTCTAAAATCTTGTGTCACTTTTTTATCCAACAATATCGTAAATGAGTTGTTCCACGGGTTTGGAATACTCCCACTTTGAAGACACAAATTAAAAAGTTTTAAGATGTTGTTCATCAGTACGGGACCTCTAAGTTTTATGACCTTTGTGACTACTCCATCTTTTCCAGGAACCCTATTGTTTTTCATTTTTTTGAGACTGTGAAGTACTTCATCTCGAGAAACATCGAGTATATCTTCAAAGTCGTGATTTTGTATTTTTTTTGAGTGGTTCTTCTCTAGCTTGGTCGGTATGTGAATTATACAAAGTTACATAAAGCTCTTCCACCCGTACGTATTAGATTACCATTTCCGATTTTTAGTTGAAGAATTTCTCGTTTGCCATTGGAGGTTTTTCAGGATATTCAGCAACAATAGTTTTTATCACTTGTTTTGTATCTTTGTCTGACGGCCTTTGACAGTCTCAATCAAGAAAATATTCTCAACAATACTTAAATTTAGGGTTTACCAGTACTGAAGTAAATAACGAAGAAAGGCCCCTGGGTGTTATTTGCTCAAAAATCTTGGCAGCAGACAGCATGAAACCAAATAAACTTAAACGACATTTGGAAACGCTTCATAGTGAGTTCCTTAACAAACCCCGAGAATTCTTCGAATTAAAATTAAAATCATATGTAAAGCAGAAATCATTTTGTAAAAAAACTTTGTCTGTGAATGAAAAAGCTTTACTTGCCTCTTACAAAGTACAATATAAAATAGCCAGATGAAAAAAGCCTCACACCATTGGTGAAGAGCCTGTTTTGCCAGCAGCAATTAAGATTGTAGAAACTATGTTTGGAGATAATTTTGCCAAACAATTGGTATCTATATCTATATCAAATGATACTGTTGCCCGTCGAATTGGTGATATAGCTGAAGATGTACAGCATCAGCTTTTCGGGAAATTGCGTGACAAATTGTTTTCAATACAGCTTGATGAGGCAATAGATAGCAATAAAGATGCTCATTTCATTGCCTATGTTCGATTTTGTGATGATATGTCAGCGTAGAAGAACTATTTTTCTGCAAACCAATAGAACTCAAAGCAACATCACTCGCATTATTTGCTATCTTAAATGATTTTATAAACGAGGTAAATATGGAGTGGAAAAATTGCGTCGGAATATGTACCGATGGTGCTCATTCAATGTCTGGAAGATTTCAAAGTGTACAAGCACTTGTGAAACAAAAATCTCCACTGTGTATGATCCACAGAAAAGCTCCAAAGAAATGAGTCCTGCTCTGAATATGGTGCTCACTACAGTTGTAACCGTAGTAAATTATATTAAAATGAGACCCCCAAAAATCTAGAATTTTTTCTGCACTTTGTAAAGACATGGGTGCCGAACATTCAGCTTTCCTATTTTATTGTGAGGCAAGATGGTTATCACGTGGAAAATGTTTGCAACGTGTTTATGAATTAAGAAATGAAATCGCCATTTTTCTAGAAGAGGAAAATCGACCGGAAGCCGAGAAGTTTCGAGATAGTTTATTTGTAATGAAATTGAGCTACTTGGTCGATACATTCGAGAAACTAAATACCTTAAATCTTCAACTCCAAGGAACAAATACACATATATTCGATACAAGTTATAAAATTAATGCTTTTTGTAAAAAATTGGAATTGTGGAGCAGAAATGTAAAGCAAAAAAAACTAGAAATGTTTGCAAATGTGGGTGACTGTGTTAAAATATACAAGGCTGAAGAACATGTGAAAGTTGTTTTAGTAATCATTGAAAATCATCTAGCCATGTTGACAAAGAATTTTAAAAAGTATTTTCTTACTGACGACAACTTGGTAGCAAGTTACGAGTGGGTTAGGGATCCATTTCAAAATACTCCCGAAGGGCTTTTAACTTCCGAAGAAGAAATCTTCATAGACTTCATGGTAAGTGGCGAAATCAAAAGACGATTTAATAATAAATCAGTCTTTGAATTTTGGGCAGGGGTGAATGATGAGTTTTCTGCACTGAAAACAAGAGCTTTTCGTATCCTATTACCATTTTCAACATCTTACCTTCGCAAACCCGGATTTTCTGCGGTGGCTGCTTTGAAAACAAAATATAGATCTCAACTAAATATAGAAAAAGAACTCAGAGTGTCTATTTCTAATATGAAACCATCCTTCGAAAATCTTTGCTCTGCAAAAATCAGTGTAAATGTGTATTTTATTTTTTATTATGTCAGAATGTATTTTATTTTGCTTTCCTTTCAATAAATTATATTAAATTTTTTTAATGAATGTTTTTAATAATAATTTCTTTTCGATACGCTGGCGCCCCCCCAATAGTGTAATCACGCCCCCTGGTGGGGCGCGCCCCACGGGTTGAGAAACGCTGCCATAGAGGGAATTGGGATGTAAATAGCAGAGCCAAGCATGGTGTAGAGGGGAAGGGGCACATTGCTGTGAGTAAAATTACAGTTTAAATGAAAAATAATAGAAGAAATATTGAATTATTCATAATTTTTTTTATTACTATTATCAAAAGTTAAATTGGTCCAAACTTATCTACTCATCTCCCAGTAGGAAGATTAATGACATTGACATAAAAAAAATGCAAATTTCTAAATCGGTGTGTCAACTATCATTATGGCTCCGCATATTTACCCTAAAACAGGGTCAATTATATAACGTGCTGCCAAAACTGGTTGATTGTATCGGCTAGTAACGACTGGGTAAAATTTGTAGTATCGACTTCCAAAATTCAAGAATCATTGGTTGATCTATCTACTCTCACAATATCATGGTATGTGTTATAAAAGTAGATATTATACGATGTTCATCAGATATACTTTTTTATAATATAAATAGTTACAGATAAAATCTCGTTTTAGTTTTAAATTTCGTCTCTGAAAATTTCAAGTCCAAATTAAACTGAAAGAATTATTTTTTCACTTTCGATCACTTCCAGTTCGTTTTTAAAAGACAACATATTGTATTTATAGTTCTTAGAAATATGTAAAAAGTTAGCACAATGTATTAAGTTATTAATAATAAAGATTTATTGAAATTAAAATGGAAATTGACTTCCAGTTCGCAAGCCAATATATTTTCAGGTAAATACCAAACTTATGACTTTAGTATATTATTCAGTCAAATTACACTTTGACTTCTAAAAAATTCCGACCAAGCTAAATTTTTCTGGAGACCGTTATTTTAATGTCCCAAACATATCCTAAAAAGTACCTTTGGTTTGAGCAGTGGGTTTTTTTAATGGTGAAAGAGGCGAATTTTAGTTTTTTGGAAATATCTGAAAAATTATTAATTTTTCGAGGAAAATGGTTATTAGAAAATTTGTAGCTCCTTAGGTTTTTTTTTAAACAGCCAACCGTTTTCGAATAAAAGGCGCGATAAAGTAGTAATATTATTTTTTTTTAATATATATCCTTTTCCACGTCAGCAAGGGGGTAGAGTATAGGGCGCGTTTTTTTTTAATGTGAAAACCCCGGTAGACCTAATCCACCTAGAAGTAGAAAAAAGTCGGTTTAAATTATTCATCGTCATCCTCCTGATCTATGTCAATCAGAACTTCCTCATTTTCTTCAACATTTCTTGAACTAAAGCCATCGGATCTATTCCTTCATCAATGTCTGCATTATTTTCGCTTCCTTCAGTATTTGCGTTTAAACATAATTGCCCTCGGCAATTCCTATACACTAAAGAACAGCGGAGGCCAATTTTTCTTAAACTCGCAATACAGCCTCTAGTTCAATCGCAAAATATATTTTTAATTAACCGGTGACATAAGGTTTCGAATTGGTTCTAATCTATTGTTGTTAATCGTTCACCCCGAGACTTCAGGATTTAACTCATTATAAAGCCATTTTTGGACCTGAAGGCAAGACACTAAATAAATGCTGTTGTAATGCACTGAATGTGGGTGGTAGATTTGATAATTTAACGGGTTTATTTAGTCTGGTTGGTATTACAAATGAATATATGTATGTCAGTTGATTTTTCGTTACATGGAGCATTATACATTGAGAAGTAAGCGAATTCCATTGTCAGTGATTACTTCACGTGAGCTTTGTGGCATTTTAAAAACTTCGACACAATCCTGTAAGTCGCGATTTTTGAGTAGTTTTACAACTTTCTTGTTCCCTGTTTGAAACAGTGCAGATGTAGTATCACACCTGTTAATAGCACGGATCAATAAAATATGATTCTTACTGTTACAATTGGCCATATTTCGGAAGAATATATTTTAATTTTAAAATTTACTTACATTAACTACATGGTCTTACTAAACATATCCATATCTACTAAACAGATACATCAATATTCAGAACAGTAAGTAGACAACAGAAATCGAGGTTGGTCCTTCTTTGAGTACCGGCCATCTGTCCCTCAAGGATACATCAGGGTTCGAACACTATAAATATTTCAATCTCTCTTTAATTCTTCTGTAGATACTTTTAAAATATTTTCCAACAGTCAAATATTTTGAATCTAATTTTTCTATACTTTAAAATCATATTTAGTACTATAGTGGTGTACGTAATTTGTGTTCAGGCATAAATCAGTCTATATCTTTGAAACGGTTGACTATACAAAAAAAGTCTAAGGACTTCTTATAAGCTACAAATATTCTAATAACTATTTTTCTCAAAAAATTGATAATTTTCGAGATATTTCCAAAAAAACTAAAATTCACACCCTTTCACCCACTAAAAAAAACCCATGGCTCAAATCAAGGCTACTTTTCAGGAGATGTTAAGGACATCAAAATAAAGGTCTCTACAAAAATTCAGCTTGGTCGGAATTTTTGAGAGGTTCGGCCTATTTTGTAACTAATTTGACTGAACTAATACTACGAGGGCCGCCATTTAAGTTTTTACAATCGGCCACTATTGAGATGTGACATTACCATTGTTGTGAAATTTGACATTTGTTATTGTTAAAACAGTGGCAGCTCAGAAATTGGCCGAGCATTTTGTTTACAGTGAGCGTGAAGGTTTTCGTTGGATGATTTTGTACGATTTTAGCAAAGGCCTAACTCAGCAACAATGCCTCAAATCGCTTCGTTCAACTTTTGCTAATGAATCACCATCAGAAAAGACTGTTTACAATTGATTCGCAGAAGTTCGTCACGGTTTTGCTTCCGTCATCGATGAATTTCGTGAAGGTCGACCAAAATCGGTTGTTATTCCAAAAAACATCGATACTGTGCGCAACATCATTGAAGAGAATCGGCATGTGACTTACCTTGAGATAGAGGCATCCTTAGGCATATCAAAAACTGCAGTACATTCGACTTTGCATGAACATTTAACTATGAAAAAGATGAATTCCGCATAATTAGACCGAAACTTTAAAACAGGCTCGTGTCAATTGGTGTAAGGAAATGCTCAAAAAATTTGACCGAGGACATGCAAAATCCGAAATTTGGATATATTCATACGGGCCGAAAACTAAGCAACAAGCAACTGTTTGAATGTTCCAAGATGAACCGGATCCAACAAAAGTGGTTCGTTCGCAAAGCACTTCCAAAAAATGATCACTTATTTCTTTACTTATACTGGATATGTCGCAACCATTGCTTTAGAGGGTCAAAGAACAGCTAATGCTGAATGGTATCCAACAATTTGTTTGTCAAAAGTCATCGATGAAATCACGAAAAACAACCGAAAATGTCACAACATTCTTCATCATGACAATCCTAGCTCTCACACAGCACGTCAAACAATTGATTATTTAATGGAGAAAAACATCGAATTAATGTCTCAATGTCTGATTTATCACCTAACGACTTGCCGAATGTCAAAAAAAAAAATGCGTGGACAGCGATTTTCATCATGTAAAGAAGGTGTTGATTCCTTCCACAACAATATTTTTGAGATACCAACCTTAGAGTGGAAAAAATGTTTCGAGAATTAGTTTGAACGCATACAGAAGTGTATGAATCTTTTGAGAAACAACAGAGCAACTTGTACCAAAAAACTTTTTGCTTTTATTGTTTTTGTAAAAATTTAAAAGATCGCATAAAAAACTACTTTGTTTCACAATACACTGTTTTTGACACTAAAAATATTGGTTTAAAGTTCTCGTATCTCTGCAATCGTTATTGTATTCAACTTTTTTGTGCTTATAAATAATATCTAACCCTACTTTATTATTTACAATATTCAGTAGTAATGCTTAAGTTACTTTTAGTGTGAAAAGTCAAATAATTATTAAATTTACAACTTATATTTACGAGGAAAGTTTTGGGTAAATAATTTTACAAACTGATGTTTTTTTCAGCAAAATATGCCAATATATATCCACTCCATACATAAAGCATATTCTATATACGCTACTTTTTGATTACTTTCAACCTCATCCTGTCGAAAACAAAGCAGAAAGCCTGAGGGCAATTTTTACCCTTTTATCTATAGCCAACAAACTTTTGAGAACAATTTTTTGGCATCACGTTTTATCCTAACTGTTCTTTGTTTTCTCAAATAAAGGAAAATTTGTATTGTTTTTAACGTTATTTTGTTGTTATTTTATTTACAAAAAGAGATATTCGGTTCATCTCAGGGGCTTTTTATTCTATTTGGAAAAATTAGGCCTTTTAGATAACACATAAAATGTTTTAGCACCTGTCTTCTTTGTTACTGCTATTTGATGTTAATGGTTTCTAGAGTAAAAGCGAACATTTTGAAAAAAAGCCTGTATGTTTCATTTTTTCACACTGATCTCTAACATTGAGTATCTATTTGAATAGGTCCTAACTAGGAAAGACACTACACTAAATACAGCCTATGCGAGGTTTAAAAATAAGCAAGATCTTTGAAATTATTTAAACTTCTGGAAATGCTACTGTAATAAGTCGCCGAGTACTAAAATTCTTGATTACATAAACAATTATCCTTTTAAATTATCTATAATATATAAAATACAACGTTTCTCTGTCTGTCTGTCAATACGTTAGTGCGCTTATCACTGGAGAACCACTTATCCGATTTACGTGCTTTTTTTAAAAGATGCATATGTTCTCTGACCAGGTTATAGGCTATATTTTATTACATTAGGTAACATAAGGAGTAAGCAGTGACGATAATAGTGAATCAAGTCGAAAAAAAGTTTGCCGCTGTCTGTCAATCCGTTAGTGAGCTTATCACTGGAGGACCACTTATCCGATGTACGTTTTTTTAATTCACACATTTGTTCTCTGGCCAGGTTATCTATAGTCTTCTATAATATATATAAAATGCAACGTCTCTCTGTCCGTCTGTCCGCTAGTGCGCTTATCACTGGAGAACCACTTATCCAATTTACGTACTTTTTTTTTGAAACATACATATGTTCTCTGGCCAGGTTATCTATAATACGAGGCTGGTTTTGAAAAGTCCGTGCAAAAATAAAAACTACTTATGTGTTTGGGGTAAACCTTTTTTATTTTTGACATAGTCTGCTTTTAGGCTTATACACTTCGTCCAACGATGTTCTAGTTTGTTGATCCCTTCCGAATAATAGGATTTGTCCAAGTCTGCAACATTTCCATTAGTGTCTGCAATCACCTCCTCGTTTGAATAAAATCTTTGTCCCGCCAGCCATTTCTTCAAATTGGGGAAAAAATAGTAGTCCGAGGGAGCCAAGTCTGGAGAATAGGGGGGATGTGAAACGAGTTGGAATCCTATTTCCATTAATTTTGCGACCACAACTGCTGAGGTGTGTGCTGGTGCGTTGTCGTGATGGAAAAGGACTTTCTTGTGGGCCAATCGCGGGCGTTTTTTTTTGCAGCTCGGTTTTCAAACGGTCCAATAACGATGAATAATATTCACCTGTAATAGTTTTACCCTTTTCCAGATAGTCGATGAGGATTATCCCTTGCGAATCCCAAAAGACAGTCGCCATAACCTTTCCGGCCGAAGGAACGCTCTTCACCTTTTTTGGTGCAGATTCCCCCTTGGTAACTCATTGTTTAGATTGTTGTTTGGTCTCAGGAGTATAGTAATGTATCCATGTTTCATCCACAGTGACGAAACGACGCTTAAAGTCCTCCGGATTCTTCTGGAACAGCTGCAAACCATCCTTGCAACACTTCACACGATTCCGTTTTTGGTCAAGCGTGAGCAATCGCGGCACCCATCTTGCGGATAGCTTTCTCATGGCCAAATGTTTATGCAAAATATTATGTACCCGTTCAGTCGAGATGCCCACAGCACTAGCAATCTCACGCACCTTAACTCTTCTGTCATCCATCACCATATCATGGATTTGATCAATGATTTCTGGAGTCGTAACCTCCACAGGCCGTCCAGAACGTTCAGCGTTACTTGTGCCCATATGGCCAGTCCGAAAATTTTGAAACCACTTATAAACTGTTCTAATCGAAGGTGCAGAGTCACCATAATGTTTATTAAGCTTCTCTTTAGTCTCCTGAGGCATTTTGCCTTCCATAAAGTAATGTTTAATCACCACACGAAATTCTTTTTCGTCCATTTCTTGAAAATCACTCGACTTCCTTGATTCACACGAATGCCAAACACAAATAAATAGACCAATATGGCTGAAACTTGGTGTGCGTTCATTCAAGAGATGCTACTAACTAAACATGACCTCGATACGCGCCGGTGGTGCCATCTCTCGGACTTTGCACGGACTTTTCAAACCAGCCTCGTATATATAAAATGCAACGTCTCTTTGTAGGTCTGTCTGTTCGTTAGTGCGCTTATCACTCAAGAACCACTTATCCGATTTACGTGTTTTTTTTTAAACATACATATATTCTCTGGCCAAGTTATAGGATATATTTTATTACGTTAGGTAACTGAAGGAATAAGCAATGACGATAATAGTGAATGAAGTACGCTGCCTAAACTATTAAATATGGAACAAAACAAATGTGAATTAAAAAAAAAAAAAAAAAAAGCATGTACATCGGATAAGTGGTTCTCGAGTGATAAGCGCACTAACGGACAGACAGACAGACATTGCATTTTATATATATTATAGATAAGGACACCCAAATATGCAAAGCGCATATAATGCATATTTTGCATATTATATGCATTTTTCTAAATATTTGCATAAATGCTTTAAAAATACCATATATGTGCATATTTGAAGGAATTTATAATAATGTAGGTCTTTGGCAGGCGTTTTCATTCATTTTTCGGAATAAGGGTCAATGTTTAGGCCGCCGCCGCCGCGCCGGTGGTTTTCCCCAAATAAATTTTATTATTTTATGGTCAGTAAAAAACCAGTCAGTAAACCCCAGACGGCCATCAGAGCATACTTGTATTATTAATTTATTAGATTTCATTTTTGGTTGTGCTTTTAAAGTGGGTGACGTCGATTTGTGGTTTTTATCTTGCGAGTCGTATTTTACTACAGTGAAATGCCCAAAGCTAGTAGTGTGTCAGTGTGTTAAAGTTGTAAGTATAATTTTTGAATACTTACATTTTCGTTTAATATTTAAACATAACGAAATTTTTGTCAGGATTTTGCCGTTGATGCTATTTTCAATGTTATTTAAGTTATTTTTGTTCAATGGAACGTTAAATGTAACGAACAAAATTTCTATTTAACAAAACCACGAAATAGAATTACATACGTAAACGTATGTATTTCTAGGTAATCTAATAAAAAAAATACAAAGCAGAATTTTTAATTTTTGCCTGCCCTAAGCACCTAGTTTTCTATTTAACGAAATTTCTATTTAACGAATTTTTTTCCTTGGGATTTTAATTAATTTTTTTTTTTTATTGCAGATACCATACGATAAAAAATTTCAAATAGAGCAACACGTGAAAACTGCTTGCCATATTGCCAAATTGAGTAAGACGAAACCTGGAGATAGGTCACAACACACATTAATGCAATGTTTCCAACCAACGTACAAAAATAAAGAGCTAAATGAACAAGACATCTTTAACCGAGATCTA
This sequence comes from Pachyrhynchus sulphureomaculatus, assembly GCA_019049505.1. Classification (NCBI taxonomy): domain Eukaryota; kingdom Metazoa; phylum Arthropoda; class Insecta; order Coleoptera; family Curculionidae; genus Pachyrhynchus; species Pachyrhynchus sulphureomaculatus. Next base: position 58,367,500 of record CM032455.1, on the reverse strand, counting down.
TGCCATGCAATGATGACATCAAACATTCCGTTATCGAAGCTACGTAATCAAAACTTTACTTCCTTCCTCCAGAAGTATTGCAAATTTATTATCCCAGTTGAAACAACAATAAGGAGAAACGACGTAAGCTCCTTGTATTCACTGGTAATTGAGGAAATTAAAGGTAAAATTCGCAACGAACATTTTTACATATATATTGATGAAACCACCGATTCAAGAGGACGGTATATTGCGCATTTATTGATTGGAGTTCTTAGCGACGATATTTTGCCAAAATCTTATCTGATCTAACTGAACAGTTAGAAAAAACAAATGCATTGACAATGGCCAGATTTGTTCAACAGGAACTATCGAAGTTTTTTCTTCCTAAGCATGTTCCAGGAGATAATTTTTTGCTTATTTTGTCAGATGGAGCACCGTACAAAATTTAAAATGGGTTTTTTATTGCTCCATATGTATAGTACTCGTCTCATGTAATGTGAAACAATAAATTTACATTTTTCAAGTCTATTTCGATTTTTTTTACTGCATATTTACAACATGTATGTGCATATTTTGAGAAAATTATTTGCATATTTATGCGCATATTTTAAAGTTTTTCACTTGCATATTTGGGTTTCCTTAATTATAGATATTCTTTGCTACATAATATTGTTCCATATTTAATGGTTTAGGCAGTGTATTGCAAGTGAACGCGCTAGCGGCAAACTTTTTTCCGACTTGATTCACTATTATCGCCACTGCTTATTCCTTATGTTACCTAACGTAACAAAATATATCCTATAACCTGGCCAGAGAATATATGCATGTTTTAAAAAAAAGCACATAAATCGGCTAAGTCGTCCTCCAGTAATAAACACACTAACGGACACACAGACAGAGAGACGTTGCATTTTATATATATTATAGATGCAACGTCACTCTGTCTGCCTGTCTGTCCGTGAGTGTGCTTATTACTCGCGAACTACTTATCCGATTTTCGTTTTTTTTTAAATTCATATATGTATATATATATATATATATATATATATATATATATATATATATATATATATATATTTTTTGGCCAGGTTATAGGATATATTTTATTACGTTAGGTAATATAAGGAAGAGCAGTGACGATAATAGTGAATGAAGTCCGCGCGAGCAGAGCCACGGGCACTGCTAGTTTATTAAATAAAAAATAGACCTTTGGCAATCGAATCTAGCAATGATGTCGTGGTATAGTATAGATACTAACGGTATTTTGAAGGTGGTGATGTTTTTATGTAATTTACCTTGACCGAACTTAGTCCAACTTTATTTCATTTTAGGGTGACTTTTCCTAGGTTATATTTAGCGAAATGACTTTATATTCAGTATCATAACGAAGTAAAAATTATTTCTAACTTGAAAAGCACCCGTGTTTCGAGGCAAATGTTTGCGTAATACGTGCGACTACCCACAACTTTCTTATCGTTCTGTTAAACGTATGCTGACACTCGTAACTTAACGAAAAATTCCAATTAACGAATTTGCTAGTTAACATGCTATTAGTTGATTCCGTTGTTCTAGGTCCTTAAAATTCTTTACAACTTCATTAAATGAATTCTTGCATTCCGTTGTGAAGCAGATCAGTTATATTTTATTCTTTGATTTTTTAAAAGAAATGACTTCTAAACGGAAACAATTAAATGCCAATACATATTTTCAATAGAATTGTCTATTTCTTTTGTCTTTCTAAATACTCTAAAAAACGAAATAAAACGATTTTTTTTAAATCTTAAAACCGCTGAAAAAAGGCATATATTCCCGGATATTGCCCAAAAGTAGTTGCTCCGTAAAGATTCGGCCGGTCTGAACACTCGATAACATGGTTTAATTCATATTAACCGTATGCAATTTTATATATTATTCCTTTACAAGACTACATTATACAGACATTTAAGAATAATAAGCATTCGAAATTTCTGGCATTAATCAAATATGTCATGATGAATTTCAGCAACTAGTTACCACTTTTTTTAGGTAACGCACCTGAAAGGTTATAGAAAAGGAGTTGTTACATATACTTTGTAACCTGTGAACTTGCCCGCTTTTTGAGGCGTTATTTTGTACCGTGTATATTAATTGGTCGCTTTTTGCGGCGTCATTTCGTACCCTGTGAAAATTGTTTTTCCCACGCTTGGGCACAATTTTCTTGCGACCTCTTTTTAATTTCTGAGAATGAATTGAGTGAATAATGATTTTAAAAGAACTAAAGAAATTAAACAAACACTAGCTCAGTTTTCCTTGGTAGAGATATATGGGTAAGAGATAATTGTTATACGTCTTTTGGAATTATTTTCTATTTTTTAAAAAAACTTCAGTCGTACAAATTTTGGGCACCATTCATTTTAAAATAGAAAGGATCTAACTTCAGTTAAAAAAATGAAAAAATACTGAAGTGTTTTATGGATATTACTAAAAAGAATTATACTAGTACAACTTTTCTTATCCTGAAAGGAAAATAGGTATTCAGTGAGACACTAGCTTTAATCAACAAAAAAAGAAAATTTATTCATGATTTAAAATAAAAGTTCCAACCTTTGCTGTTATAAAAATTATAAAAGTTCTAGCCTAAATGTAGTTTTTATAAATTAGAGTCCCTAAATCAGAGATTTTACTTCTAATTTTTGACTACACCCCGAAATCGAAGAGTCGTGATTTCCACTTCGCGATCTTTCTGTTCAAATTGCTGTTGAAACACTTATTTGTGGGGAATATATTTATTGATGTAGTTCTGGTAACTTACGGTCTTCCTATGGGCTTCTAGGCCTTCAATGCTACACAAAACCGATTTCACACTTTTGAGGAGAGTCTACTTTAGCTACTCCATTTAGAAAACACACAACGCCCACTACGGCTTTATGATAAAAAAACTCGTGCTTAACTTGGCTCTCGTAGGTATTGTCGTATGCCTCTACTGCGGCTTGATGTTACTGCCTCGCGGCGGCTCGGTGTTCTCAGCCTGGCTGCGGCTTGATGGTACTAACCACTCGGCGGCTTGGTGGAAATTAGCCTAGATTCGCGTCACCCGGACCCTTAAATAAGCCGTGGGCACTCTGTCTGTAATATGGCGACGCCGGAACCAAAACTCCGGATACAAACATTTGACCAATCCCGCGTATCGATAGATTCGGTCGAAAACCCGCACTGCACAACGTACGACGAGCGGCTAGAAAATTCCAGTGTAATACACTGCTCGATACAAAGATGAAAAGAAGTACAATATAAAGTGAAAAATCAGTAACATTACATGGTCTTAAAATCTAGGAAAAAATGAATGTTACATTACCCTCTTCCAAAAAGAAATAGACTACACTAGTCTATTAGACTAAGGCTACTTATGAAAAGGTACAAAGTGGTACACTATCACTTAATACTAAGGTCAGAACTTAAAACAAAATTACAAACTTCGGACCTTACTACTAGACTTAATTCAATTAAGCACTAATATTAAGTACAATGAAAACTAAATGAAAGTCTTTGCATGATCACAAGAATCTTATAACTAGACTTAACTTAATTAAGCACTAAGGTTAAGTACATCAAAAAGTAAATAAAAATCCTTGCATGAACATAAGAAATACCTGTTCAAAGTAACAATCGCGGTCTTCTTATATAAAAGAATCAGCTCTATTATTGTTACCAAAACAAAAAAAAATATAACTTTGTCTAGACTCTTGTCTAAATCAAAAAAAATGAACTGAAACAAAGTATGAACACCCCCCTTAAAATATTTTAAGGATTGTCTGAAATTTTCTATTTCAGCAAAAGAAATTTATAAAAATTCTTAAATAAAGAAAAACAAAAAAAATAAATGATTCTAGTGCAAACACTAACACTAAAAGGAGAAAGTCTTGTAAGACCATTTAGCACAAGGCTAAGAAACATCTGGATGAAAATCCAGACAAACGCTCGTGAAAAATCGCCATCGTTGCTCTAGCTCACCGCTAAGAGAACATTCCAAATCTAGTATCACTACTAGTCGCACTCGGAAAATAATCGCACTCTATCGCGCAATGTCGACGTCCCTAAGACATCTAGACATGCTAAAATCGCCAGGGAAAACGCTCTGGTTGATCGCCAGATAACACGTCAGCTCATCGCCAACAAAACACTCTGGTATAACGCCAGAAAAAACCTCGGCTCCTCGCCAAGAAAACACTCTGGTATATCGCCAGAAAAAACCTCGGCTCCTCGCCAAGAAAACACTCTGGTATATCGCCAGAAAAAAAAGCCTCGGCTCCTCGCCAAGAAAACATTCTGGTACATCGCCAGAAAAAAGCCTCGGCTCCTCGCCAAGAAAACACTCTGTAAATAGTCCTCGACTACACAAAGTCTGCGTTCTAAAAGAACAATCTCGCCATTATCATAGTGAGCAGCTATAAAAGCTAATCATATCACTATAAGCGCAGTGAATAGCTATAAAAGCTAAAATTCACTCTAAACACAGTGAATAGCTATAAAAGCTAAAATTCACTAAACTGAATGATCCTGCTTCAAAAAGCAATGTTCACAAAGAACAGAATGATTAGTCCACGCGCAACTAACATTCAAGGAAACATTCCTAGCATAACTATGTGAGACAGCTAGTCTCTAAATAGGACCTCCCTAAAGTCATAATCCTATATATAGGAGTCCATAAACAAAACGACTCAAAATCACGCATTTTGAGCTCATGCCCTCAGGCAACTAAATAATATACACCGAAATATATACAGAAATATATACAGAAATATATACAGGAGTTCAAATCCCAAACTCTTGGTCATGATAACTCCATATCAAGCTTGGTGAAAGCTCTTAGCAAAAGCTAAATAAATCTTCGGCACATCGCACCAAAGTGGCAGATCTGCCTAGAAACATGAGCCAGAAAAAAAACGCCCTCCGTCATTCTTCAGGGTGGCTACACAGAGATATAAAACTTAACCAGCATTGCGCTTCTTCAAGTTGCATGAAGAACCCTCGTGTACTGGTCTCGCGCCCTAGAACAACAACGAAAAGAATTCAATCCATCCCACATAACAGGAGACAAACACCTCACCACGATATACTGAAAGGTGGAGACAATAAAATACGGAAATGGTGACCCTAGAGTCCACCAACTAAAGGGAGTAGATTATAGCATCCACTAAACTAAAACGGTGTCTACCACACCACCATAAGTCAAAAAAATTAATCAATAGGGTGTTCCGAAACACACTACTGCCAACAGCCTGTCACCACTAATAGGCTAATTGGAACTGAGGTCGACTACAGTAGCTAGGCTCTCCTTTGGCTCAAATAGAAATAATCATTGAGTAACAAAACCCCTAAAGGTCCCAAAGGTCAAACGTTTCGCCTCCCATAGACTACCCTTCCAATCAGTCTGTTCCTCAGGAAGATTAACTCCTTGCCAAACGTCGTAACGGCATCTGTTAGCACCCGGTGCATCACAGCCTGTAAAGACAAATAACTCATGGGATACAACCTAAAAGGTTTACAAGGTTAGCTTAACCAAGCTTCTAACGGAAATTTCCAAAAAACGAAAATGAGCTTAAAAAAGCTACATGAAGCAAAAATTTCTCTCTATTTTTTTTCGGTGGCAACGCAACAAAACTGTTGAAGACGACAAGAGCTTTTCCAGCTTAATCAGAAACAAGAAGAAAACATCGTTGACAGCTAAAATATTCGATCATGGTGTTAATCGTCTTCCTAGACAATAGCCTCTAGAAGAAACTGCTACAGGTATCAGGCATAACCGTTTTCTGTCAGCCCAAACTTCTAGATTATCTGGTGAAAATCTAAAAATTCGGTTAGGAATCTTCCTTCACTGCGCTTAGCCTCTCTTGACAAGGTTCTCATCTCGGTATCAGATTTTGATCATTTCTTTGTGAAACGACTGTCTTACTCTGCTCTCATCTCCTGTAAATGATCAGGCCTTTAGTTCTCCTGCAGGACTTCAATTTCCTATCAATTTGATAGTATACCGAAAAAACTCAACATACACCTATGAGTCTATGCAAAAAATTTTTAAAAAAATTAGTGACTCGAAGGTAACGTTTAAAACGCCCTGAAAGAATAGAGTAATACCCTCATTTGTCAATTCAGAAGAAGATCTAAATCAAAATAATCCAAGTCTTAGACTCACTGGATAAACCAAAATCAATTTACTCTTAATTGCACCCAACATATACCACTAAGGTAATAGAAATCCACCCACTCGGGTAACAAACTTTGAAATTGCTCATAAAAATTTTTGACTCTTCATCACACTACACGAGCTACATCTTGCGCTTGTCCTAACTCAAGATCTCCTTGGATTGCCTCTAATCAAAATTTCGCTTCCAAGTGTCAAGAACTGGATATTATTTGGGGTCTTAAGCAAATCAAATCCCGCGACCACCGACATACCAGTCTTATGATATATCCTGAGCGTGACTCTTTCGCAAGCTCGCAACAGCTGAGTCGATGCTAAACATCAACCACCATCAACCTAAGTTTGGATATGATCAGTACCCAAAACCTTAGCAAAAAAATTATAAAAGTAAGCTATACTCTGCTCAACTTTTATAACAGTCAAAAAAAAAACGAGGTCGTCACCTCTACAGAGCAACATCAAAAAAAATAAAGTAAAGCAATTAAGATAATGTAAATATAAATTATTCTTCTTCTGACAAACTCTCATTAGGGTTAGGTCCATTGAATGGTTTTAAGTCTTTAATATGCCATCGTCCTACTTTAGTCCCATCTAAAATTAACTAAACCATAAACTAAATCTGAAATCTTTTCTCTTATCACGCAATGCACATACTTAGGTACCAACTTAGATGTGAATTTATCAGCTGCACTGCAAAGAATTTTATTTTTTCGCCAAACGTGAACACTTATATTAAAGGAAAAATCCCTTTTTCTAAGGTTGTAAGACTTACTGTTCCGTTCATAAGCCTTATGTATCTTACCACGCACGTCGGTGAAAATATCTTTTAAACCCTTTAAATTTTCGGCGTACGCACCCCAACTGTTACCCGGAATTATTTCGCTGTCAACATTGACATCCAAATCTAAATTTTTATAATACGATCCAGCTAGAGGTATGTTATATGTCTGCCGTAAACTAAGAAAGACGGTGTAAACCCTGTTACTTCGTGTCTTGCGGTGTACACGGGATTAAAACGGATGTTTAAAACCATAAGTTTCACTTAAGCTCTTAAAACTATTAGAGGTAAACTGAGTACCGTTTATCGCATATCAAGAGCGATGGAACACCGTGGATTAGAAAGACATCATTTTCCAAAATTCTCTCTATATATTCAGCTTTAGAGCTTTTCAAAGGAAATAGCATGGTATACTTTGTAAACCAGCAAGAAACCACGAGAAGCCATTTGTTTCCCTTTTTTGAACGTGGGAATGGGCCTACTAGATCAGCTGCTATGACTTGAAAAGGGTAATTGACCGTTTTCCTCTTTCCCATCAGTCCCATAGGTAGTGTATTTGGAGATTTCTGCGCTCCACATACTTCACAAGTCCTCACAAACTTTAAGATATCAAAGCGCATTTTTGGCCAATAATACTGTTCCTGAACCCTGTGAAGAGTTTTATAAAAACCAAAATGACCAGAAGTAGGAGGAGTGTGACACATGTCTATAATTTCCTCTCTCTGTGGTTTAGGAACTAGTATTTTCCACTCGGGTACATTAACTTTTAAAGGCAACTGGTTTGGGATAAATTTGTACACGGAATCATTTTCCACCTTCCACTGCGGAAAATTTTGAGGGAATTCTTTAATTTGCTGCCGTAAATTATCGTACCATGGATCTATACGATCTATGTCAACTGTATCAATTCTTACGCCAATCTGTGCATTAAGACTGTTATCGTCCACTGTATGATCTGGGATTCTTGACAAAGCGTCAGGAATAACATTGTGGACTCCTTTTCTATGAATTAAATCAAACGTATGTTGTCTTAGCCTAATCGCCCAACGCGCTAGTCTGCCACTAGGGTTTTTAATAGAATTAAGCCACAATAAACTATAATGATCTGTTATGACCGTGAAAGGAACACCTTCTATGTAAGGTCGAAACTTTTCGATGTTAAAGAGTACTGCTAAACATTCTTTTTCAACAACCGAATAGTTACGTTCAGCCCTTGATAAAGTTCTACTGGCATACGCTATCACTCTTTCCTCACCATTGATTTTCTGTGTTAGGACGCCCCCTAAACCGGTATCAGAAGCATCACTAGAAATATAAAACTGTTGGGAAAAATCTGGTTGGGATAAAACTGGAGCTGAGACCAATAGCTCTTTAATCTTTATAAAAGATTCTTCGGCTGCCTTTGTCCAATCTATCGATTGTCCTTTTTTCGTCCTTTCAAAAGATCATTAATAGGCGACAACAGGGTAGAAAAATTCTCGATAAAACGTCTATACCATGAACACATTCCTACGAAACGCTTAACTTCCGTAGTATTTAGTAGGTCTCGCATAATTAACCATGCTTGCTACTTTATCCGGATCGGTACGCAAGGAATTTGAGCCTACAACATAGCCTAAAAACTTTAGAGAAGTTTTGAAAAAATCACATTTGCTCAAATTTATCGTCAGTCCGGCCTCTTTCAATTTATTTTTTTACTTCTTTAAGTAAGCGAATATGCGATTCGAAGTCTTCCGATGTTACTAAAATATCATCGAGATAGGTAAAAATATGTGGCTCATATTTCGGACCAAATATAGCGTCCACTAAACGTTGCTGAGTTTGAGCAGCGTTCTCTAGACCAAACGGCATAGTGACGAACTGAAATAGACCTCGGCCTACTACTGCAAAAGCGGTCTTTTCCTTGGAGGATTTGTCTAAAGGAATTTGCCAGAAAGCCTTTCTAAGGTCTATCGAGGATACATACTTAGCATTCCTGAGTGATGTCAAAATTCTGTCGATGTTCGATAATGGATAGTTATCAAATTTGCTGACCTCGTTGAGCTTTCTTCCGTCAAAGCATAGACGATATCACTCCGAGTTTCAACATTTCGTCTAACTCCTTATTTAATACTTTTGACATGTACGGAGACATGGCGAAGGGCCTTGTCTTTACAGGACTGGCATCAGCCGTATCTATAGACATGGTGATTTTATTCGTTCGGCCTAACCTATCTTTACTACTTATTTCCTTGAAAGAGCTTATTACTTTTTCTGCCTTTAAGCGTTCCGTCCGCGAGAGATCATCTACGGTACATAGACGCGAGAAAAGGTTTTCTAAAGAACTTTCTGAATAACAATCTTTAAAACTTGTTTGAGAATTGACTTCTAGGGACTGTGGATACCACGAATTATTTTAAAATTTACTAAAATTCCGAATTTTTTGTGCAAAATCACATCCTAAAACCAAAGTATGTGATAGAGAAGGTACTACTAGAGCAGGGATTACTAAACAATGACCATTGCAGACTAGCGGCAACTCAACCGTACCTAAAACTTTTAGACGGCTGCCATCTGCAGTGGTAACACTTCTATTTTTGACGTGGCATATTTTTATACTTAAACGACTTAAAATTTTTTATACCATTCTGACCTAAAACGGAGGCATTTGCACCAGAGTCAAGTAAAGCCGAGAAATGGGCACCTAATAGATCTATCTTTATATGCGGTCCATTATCTAAATATTTATGCACGAATAAAGGAGACATGTGACCATTTGGAGAAGCAGGAGTTTTAAATTGAGAAGGAGAATTTTTATTAGACTTAAAAAATCAGAAACTTTTTGTAACTATTTAGTCCAATCTGATCTATTGGAATATTTCTTTACTTAAGATCCTCGTTAGAATCTTTCTTTTATCCGCGACCGGACGTTCTGAGAAAGTACGACGGATTTTCAGTTTATTGTCTAATTCATATTCCAGTAGGTGATTGAAAATTGAAGGCTTCCATGATAAATGTATTTAGATTTAAAAGAATTGTTTAAAAAGTCTTAAAAATATTTTTCCTGTGCTCCCAATAGTCAAAATAAAATCATGTAAAATATGTAAACTTCTTTACCAAACATTTAAAAAATCTTCCACAATTTCAAAAAAAATTTCTAAGTATCGCCTTCTATTAAAATTCCTTTACTAAATATGTTAAGAATTTTCAACAAAAAATCTCCAAATACCGTTTCGTATCAGCAAAGTATTTTTAATATTCATGCAAAACATCGGTGAGAAAAAAAGTACAGTTTTTTCTTCGGTTTACCGCAAAATAAATCTAACACTGCAAAAATTAAAGTAAACCAGCACATCTGCTAATCTGAACTATAAAAGTAGCTTTTAAGAAAAAAGTAGGAATCTCTTATCTTAGAGTCGATTAACCAAATTCAAATATCTATACCACCATCAGATAAATTGAAATAAATAATTCTACAAATTTCCTGCTTTTGTCTTATTGCTATAGTGTAGTTTCGTTTAATTAAATATTATGAAATAAAAATATCTGAAAAGTTAGAGCTTTTACTTTGTTCGAAAGCTAGTACACTGAACCCTTTAAAAAATAAAATTCCAAAAGCCCCGCGTTGACAGCGCTATTTTGTAACCTGTGAACTTGCCCGCTTTTTGAGGCGTTATTTTGTACCGTGTATATTAATTGGTCGCTTTTTGCGGCGTCATTTCGTACCCTGTGAAAATTGTTTTTCCCACGCTTGGGCACAATTTTCTTGCGACCTCTTTTTAATTTCTGAGAATAAATTGAGTGAATAATGATTTTAAAAGAACTAAAGAAATTAAACAAACACTAGCTCAGTTTTCCTTGGTAGAGATATATGGGTAAGAGATAATTGTTATACGTCTTTTTGAAATTATTTTCTATTTTTTAAAAAAACTTCAGTCGTACAAATTTTTGGCACCATTCATTTTAAAATAGAAAGGATCTAACTTCAGTTAAAAAAATGAAAAAATACTGAAGTGTTTTATGGATATTACTAAAAAGAATTATACTAGTACAACTTTTCTTATCCAGAAAGGAAAATAGGTATTCAGTGAGACACTAGCTTTAATCAACAAAAAAAGAAAATTTATTCATGATTTAAAATAAAAGTTCCAACCTTTGCTGTTATAAAAATTATAAAAGTTCTAGCCTAAATGTAGTTTTTATAAATTAGAGTCCCTAAATCAGAGATTTTACTTCTAATTTTTGACTACACCCGAAATCGAAGAGTCGTGATTTCCACTTCGCGATCTTTCTGTTCAAATTGCTGTTGAAACACTTATTTGTGGGGAATATATTTATTGATGTAGTTCTGGTAACTTACGGTCTTCCTATGGGCTTCTAGGCCTTCAATGCTACACAAAACCGATTTCACACTTTTGAGGAGAGCCTACTTTAGCTACTCCATTTAGAAAACACACAACGCCTACTACGGCTTTATGATAAAAAAAAACTCGTGCTTAACTTGGCTCTCGTAGGTATTGTCGTATGCCTCTACTGCGGCTCGGTGGAAATTAGCCTGCTGCGGCTTGATGTTACTGCCTCGCGGCGGCTCGGTGTTCTCAGCCTGGCTGCGGCTTGATGGTACTAACCACTCGGCGGCTTGGTGGAAATTAGCCTAGATTCGCGTCACCCGGACCCTTAAATAAGCCGTGGGCACTCTGTCTGTAATATGGCGACGCCGGAACCAAAACTCCGGATACAAACATTTGACCAATCCCGGCGTATCGATAGATTCGGTCGAAAACCCGCACTGCACAACGTACGACGAGCGGCTAGAAAATTCCAGTGTAATACACTGCTCGATACAAAGATGAAAAGAAGTACAATATAAAGTGAAAAATGAGTAACATTACATGGTCTTAAAATCTAGGAAAAAATGAATGTTACAACTTTCTGTGGAGTAACTTGTTAACATTATCAAGGAAAATTTTTATATTCAAAGTCTTTCAACTAGTATTAGGAATTCAAAATTTAAATAAAAATAGAATGAAATTCCACCTAGTGCTACAACTTATAACTTCGAGTTACATTAATGCCCGAAGACCTTCATATTTCCTTTCTTTTTGTACGAGCTTAGGTTTTAAACTAAATTTTTACATCATCATATTAAATGAGAAAATCTAATTTTAACGTACCCCGTTATTAAATTTTAAAGACTTTTCAAATAATTCATTTAGAGTTCCTCTAATGCAAAGGAATGAATAATTTAGGGACTAATATGGCCTTCATCAAACTTGGTTAGCTCCTTAAAATAAGGTAGGGCTTTCTAAATTTCCAAATTCATACCCTAAATCGATACCTTCGCAGGAGAGAAGCCATTTTCATTTTTACACTAATGTTCATTTAAAAATAGTTTATTGCAATCTTTTGTGAACATATGAGCAAGTAAAGAAAATTGAGAAAAGTCGGATAATAGGTAAAGTTTTTAAACAAATTATTAAAATCAATATAATAAAAAATATTAACATTTGAACAATTTAAATAATTTTGGCAACGTAAACTTAACAGTTCTTTTGACTTTCTTTGCTAAGGAAAAATAGTCGATTCATCAAAGACTGACCATATGAGATTTGTTTTTTTTTTCATTTTGGAATCCCTATATTACAAAAAATAGTCACTCATCTCCGTCGGTTTAACGGTCTGTCAAGTTTTCAGTACGATCACTTTGAACGAAATGAGATGTCAATTTAAAATTTAGTATTCAAATAACACCTATATAGAAGCAAGAAAGCTTATAATTTTTAAGCTATGTTGCGTTAGGGGACTGGGATAAAAGGAGTGGTTGCCAATAATTTTTTATGGTTTTAATAGTAATATGGTCATTTTCCCTATTGTTTTGTTGAGATAGTAAACAAATTTTATGCATAATTACAAGTAGTTAAACTTGTAAGGGCTTAAAAGGATAGGGGAGGAAGTTCGACGCGTTATTGTGTACATCGTGTTATATGCTTTTTCAGGGTTTTTGGAGTCACGAAATCGGATAATTAAGTTATTTTCTCCCTATTCTCAATTTTAACAGGGTGAGGGGTGAAATGGGTTGGAGTAGTTAAATATTGATGAATTTCGATAGTGTTACGACCATTTGCTAAAAATAATGGACTCATTTTAAATATATTACAGTAAAATATATAAGGGATTTAAAAGGTTTGCTAAACATATAATATTATATATTAATGTTTAAGGTTCTTAGAGTCAAGAAATGTGAAAATAAATTATCATCATTCATCATAAATCATCATTAGCTTATTCCGTCTAGAGTCGGATGTAAGCCTCCCTAAGTTGTTGGCAATGAGCTCTGTTGTTTCCTTTTTGCATCCAATCGTGTCCCGCTAATCTTTTTATGTCGTCCGTCCATCTCGTCTGTGGTCCACCTCTGTATCTTTTACGTTTTCTAGGCCTCAACTCAACCATACGGCGTGTCCATCTGTTATCCTTCATCCTTGCGATATGCCCCGTCCAATTCCACCTTAATAATCATATTCGCTGTATTACATCTGTCACTTTTGATCTTCTTTATATCTCGATGTTAGAAACATCATCTTGGAATCTAATACTTAGCATTCTCCTCTCCATGACTCTTTGGGTTACCTGGAATTTATATATTATATTTTTATTTAAAACCCACGTTTCGATACATACTGATCGAGCACTCAGGTTTTTATTGTATTTAGGATGTCCAATTTAAATTGTAATCTTCCGAACGCCGATCAAGCTAATGAGACTCTTCTATCCAGGTCAGCCTCTAAATTATTTTTTGATATTTCGATTTTTTGTCCTAAATATATGAATGTTTGTACCTTTCCTATTCTTTCATATTCTATAGTTCCTGGCTGTTATATTCAGTTTCGTTGTTCAAATATTTAATTTTGGTGGTTATTTTTACGTCTATTTCTTGAGCCTTGTTATTTAATTCCATCAGCATTTTTTGTAATTCCTCTCTTGTGTTGGCAATCAAAGTGACATCATCTGCAAACCTTAAGTGATTTAATCGTTCACCGTCCATTAGTATTCCTATATCATTCCGTTCCTAACCTGAACTTAATAAAGTTATTCTTTAGCATGAAACAGTCAAATGTAGTATTTGATTTAGAACTGCATGTTTGCAAGGAAAGAACTGGATAAATTACTTTGCCAATTTTTTTGTTTTAGAAATTTATTTTTGTTTGACAATTATTTAACGGCAACCTGCCCAGCAATAGGAAATTCTATTAAGAAATTATTTGGTATTTAAGACAGAAGATTTCCTATCCTTCCACACTGTTGGAAATTAATCCTAAACAAATTTTTGCTATGTTACCAGCTACAGCATTTATGTACAGAGTGAGTCGACGACAGAGTATTATCTCATTTGTTTCGGGAATGACGAAAAAATGTTAAACACAATAGTTTTAGGGAATGTTAAGGTGCATAATTTAAAATTATTTTTGAGTATACAGGGTACTCCAAAAAAGTGTGGCCGACATAACATATGTTTGTTTAAATAGAACATCCTATTTTCTAATTTATTTTTGAATTCTGCGTAAAATTTTATAACTCTTTTATTAATATTGTTATATACCTATACCTAGTAGTTTTTCTAATATTTCAGTTTTTTAAAAAAAAATACTAGTTTTCAGTTTTGTAAAAAATTACCAGGAGCGCCATTGTTTCTGAAGGTGGAATACTCACAATTGGTACAGGCGTTCTATGGAGATGAAAAAAAAAGATATATGTAAAGAAATTTGAATTAGATGCTACAGGGTGTTCAACATAAATTTATACATTTCGACTATTTTAAATTGAAAAATCTCAAATTTTTTAAACGGCACACCGCGTATATTATTATTTTTTCTGATAGATTTTACAAAACGCTCCAACTTTTATTAACTATGTCATGTACCTATTCTAATAGTTTTCAATTTATTTTGAATTTTCAATTTTTACCCTTGTTTTTAATATACTTACGCTATAACATCATAGTTGCCAAGACAAACCAAAATATAGGCGTTGTCACATTTTAACATGTCTATTAAGTAAGTAAAAATTGTTTAATCTGTTGTAGTAAGTGACGTATAAAGGGAATAGTTATGGATTTTCCTAAAAATGAATTAACTGATATGGTTCATATAATGGGCGAGGCGGGAAAAAAATCGTCTTTTGCCAGTAAGGCTTTACGGAGCGAAGTACTCTAATAGACGTATACCATCTAGAAAATCTTTTCAGTGCTTAATGGAACGGTTTGATGGTAGTGGTAGCGTTAAGTATACGAAACGGAAAGTCGTAAACCAGAATGCTACCAATGAGGAAAAAGAAATGGAGATTTTACTTCATGTTGAATCCCCAGGTGAGCATCCGTCAACTAGGTGACTTATCTGACACATCCTAATCTACGGCTAATCGCACCACGAGAACATACAAGTATCATCCCTTTCATATGGAACTACACCAAGAACTTCAAGACCGTGATTTTGAACGACGAGTAAACTTTTGTACCACCATGAATGGAACAATAGAAGCCGATCCAAATTTTTTATCCAAAATAATATTTTCTGATGAAGCTATTTTTCGCAGTAATGGAGCAGCTAACATGCATTATTATTTAACAGTTAAACCATTTTGGGTCCGGGAAGTTCAAAACCAAAACCACTGGTCGCTTAATGTATGGTGTGGAATATTCAATTTTCGAATTATTGGTACATATTTTTTCCGCGAACTGCTTAACGGGCCTAGATATGTAAATTTTTTGCAAAACGAATTACCCCAGCTTCTTGAAGAAGTTGATAATTTTGAAAGGGAATAAATATGGATTCAACAAGATGGAGCTCCTGCTCATTACCACCAGGAAGTTCGAGAATTTTTAAACGATCGTTACCTAAAAGAATGGATCGGTAGGGATCGATTCTTTTAGGTAACGTGTGACCCCCTCGATCATGTGACTTAACACCTTTAGACTTCTTCTTGTGGGGCTACATTGAAGATCGTGTTTATGTGAATCCCCCTACAACACCAGTAAATATGGAAAATAGAATACGGGATGCGTGCAGGACAATAACGCCCTTTATGCTAAGGAAAGTGAAGGAAAATATAGTAAAACGACTAAACATGTGTATTTAAGTAGACGGGCATATTTTTGAACATTTATTGCATCATAATAAATAATCATTAGATAAGTTAAACTATATTAAAATTATTATTAACCATTTGTTTATGTTTTCACAATAGTGTAAGTGTATTAAAAACAAGGGTAAAAATTGAAACATTCAAAATAAATCGAAAACTATTAGAAATAGGTATATGACATACTTAATAAAAGTTGGAGGGTTTTATAAAATCTATCAGAAAAAATAATAATATACAGGATGTGCCATTTAAAAAATTTGAGATTTTTCGATTTAAAATAGTCGAAATGCATAAATTTATTTTGAACACCCTGTAGCATCTAATTGAACTAGTATTTTTTAAAAAAAAATTGAAATATTAGAAAAACTACTAGGTTTAGGAAGATAACATTATTAAAAAAAAATGTACGCAGAATTTAAAAATAAATTAGAAAATAGGATGTTCCATTTAAAAAACCATACGTTATATCGGCCACACTTTTTTGGAGTACACTGTATACTCAAAAATAATTTTAAATTGAGCGCCTTAACATTCCCTAAAACTATTGTATTTAACATTTTGTGTGTGAAGAAAAACTTTGAGTAGAATGAAATAGTTTTGCTTTAAATAAAAGATATTCTTAATATTCGGTGTAATGAAAGTAAAAAAAAAAGGCATCGCACAATACGAAACATTGTTCAACCAATGCAGAATATTGTATTTTATGTCAAATTAAATTTTAACAACATTGTAGCTTGTTTCATTTTTCCTTTAAGCATGAAGATGTAAGTTGATACTTTCTTCTTAAGTGTATTAAAGTATTATTTACAATAACAAACCAGTGGTATTATTTTTGGTACCATGAGAATGCTGATTTTCTACTCTTTCCAATAGTACCAAAAATATTTAGATTTCTAAAAAGTTTTACTGATTAAAACATTTTTACTCAATAGAACCGTTTTTGCTCGCTCAGCAACGTACTCGTTGCGCGCTATTCATCGCTATAAAAACACATGAAAATGCAATTTCCTATCATCCCTTTATCGGAACTTGAACCGTCAACATCTCTGCTATACCTACTCACTACTTATGTCAATGGATACCACCCTTGAAGAAACGGCACAAGTCATTACCCTATTGCAAGAAAAGCGTAGTCAATGTGTAGTTGTTGCGGAACTACACCTGAGCCAATCAGCTACCTCCAGAGTCTACAGACGTTACTAATAGACTGGCGCCTTTACATAGAGACCAAGATCAGGAAGAAGAAGGTGTACCTTGGATCGAGACGACCGCTTCATTGTCAACACAACTCTAAGAAATAGTCACTTAACCCGCGTTGAGGTCCAGCAGGAGCTCCCACAATTAAGAAGAAGATTTAAAGAAGCTAACCTAACTCCGAACAGAGCAGCTAATGGACCCAAATTCACAGTAGCCCATCGACAAGCGCGATTCAGATTTGCCCCAGAACATGTCGACTGGTCTTTAGAGCAATGACGCTCCCTTTTATTCTCAGACGAGTCCCGAATGTGCCTACATGGCAATGATGGAAGAAGACGAGTCTATAGGAGGCCTGGGGAGCGCTTTGCGCAGTGCTACATTACTAAAACTGTCGCCTTCGGAGAAGGTTCTGTCCTGATGTAGGGAGGCATCTCACTGAATGCGAAAACTGATTTGGTTTTCGTGACTGATGTGACTCGTAACGGTGGATTAACTGCTCACCAGTTCATCGAGGAGATCCTCCAGAAACATCTAATTCCTAACCCTGAGTTTGTTATGCTAATGCACGACAATGCGAGGCCACATGCTACTGCATCGGTGCGGCAATATCTTGCAGAAGTAGAAATACCAACATTAGACTGGCCCGCGCCGAGTCCTTACCTCAATCCAATCGACCAGAGGGGGATAATACAAAATATTGATTTTGGTTTTTATCAATCAAGCTTAAAATGTGTTTAATTTTGCCTTTCTCTTACCCCTATTTTTAATCCTTGTTATCCTTATTTCCCCTTTCAAACAGTTTAATCAGTAAAAAGCATGAGGTATGCTATAGAATTTGATATCATTAGAATGAGAATAGAATGGGCTTTTAAATGATACTAAAATCCGTAAAAACATATGAACACTAAATTCTAGGATTTGTATTAAATGAAACCAAATAGTTTGGGTCTATTTTTTTGCACACCACACTTTCGTGCCTTACCAGTACAGCCTCAGTAAATTTGATACTGGATAAAACTGAAATTAAAAAGTTTTAAGAGTTCCTTTGTTAATTAGCATTCCAATACACTAACAAATCGATTGGTCAGTAAAAAATATAAGCCGAAAATGCAACACCACCATAAGACCAACAGAAATTTTTAGTCCCGCCTCAAGCTACAGAGAAGCTTCGCTCGCCTTTATTGCACATAATAATGTATTAGTTTAACATGGTAAAGGCTTTAAAATGCATGCATGCATAACATTCCTAAAATTATTATCGTCTGTTGTCGAAAGGCGGAAGAAACAAGAACAATAAAGAGCAATTTGCTTATCTGGTGCGGAAACTAGAAATCCAGGCTTTCATTTGAGCTACGTGAATAATGGCAGCCATTAAAATAATACAGACAGTGACGGTTACATCTTGTAAGCTAAATATTAAAAATAACTGTTACACACTTAAGAATTACTAAGATATTTATGGTACTGTTAAAAACAATATGATTTTCGGATTCCTCAATTTCACAAAATCCTAAAAAGAAAATATAATATGACACATTCAACTCCCTAGCTCACCTCTCGTAATCCTTATATCTTTGTTTTCACACTTAAAATTTATTCTCCCTGCCAGTCAAAAATGGGGAGAAATTCCGATAATATGATTGTTAACCAAATTTATCGGTTCCTACCTATTTTACTCTCTTTGTCTTAAAATGTTTCTTTTTCCAAGAACTACGTATGTATAGGTAGATCGACAGACGTACAGACCAATGGAAACTAATATGTTTTTCATGATCTAGAGATTATGAACCATAAAAAACAGCAAAAAACGAAGAATTTCCTTGGCAAAAGAAGTAAAAATATTTATAAAACCACCCTCATCATCCAGCCTCAATTTACGCCTACTGCTTAGCACATGCCTCTTCTCGGTGGTTCCATGTCTCTCTTCCTTGTACAGCTGCAATCTAGTTTGTCGAGATTCTCTTTATATCTTCTGACCATCTGGTCTTCCTCGGGTACGCTTGTCTGCCCTCGGCCTGCATTCCATAATTTTTCTAGCCCATCTTCCATCCTGTGACCTTGCAATCTGACCTGCCCAACTCCACTCTATATCGTCGTATAACCCTGTTCCTCTGCGTAACTGTTCATTTTTTACCCTATCCCTCAAGGTTAAGCCAAGCTTGGAGCACTTCATTCTTCTTTGTGCATCTCTTAACTTTTGTGTTGAAGTTTTTTTGAGTGTAAGGGTTGCAGCACCATATGTAAGAACCTGCAAGACACATTTGTTAAAAGCTTTTCTTTTGAGTAATTCTAAGCTCATTTAATAGGTCCTTGGTCTCTTTTAGATTGTACATTAATACATCATCTGCAAAACGCAAGTTGGTAAATCCATCTACGCACATATCCTTATTTTCCAAACTCAATGTTTTAAATAAATGTTCTAAAACTGTTGCAAATAATTTTGGGGATATAGTGTCAGCTTGTCGGACTCCTCTTTTGATCTTTATGCTTCTAGTAGGTGTATGGAGAGTTATGGTAGCTCTGACATGACTGTCTTTAACGATGTTAGCATATCTACAATCTATTCTACATTTCCTAAGTGCTCCCATAATGGCTTCGTTGTTTACCATGTTGAAAGCCTTTTTAAAATATACGAATATTAAAACTAGGCCTGTTATATTCAATTTCTTTTCAGTAAGAGTTTTCAGGCGTTGTAGATGGTCGTTAGTAAAATATTTTAAACGTAAAAACGCAAGCCAGCCTGTTCTCTTGATTGATAAAAAATATAGTTTGTTTCTAAACGGTTAGTATAAGTGCGAATAGCACGTAAACTAACTATATATATATATATATATATATATATATATATATATATATATATATATATATATATATATATATATACAAGGCTGGTTTGAAAAGCCCGTGCAAAGTCCGAGAGATGGCACCACCGGCGCGTATCGAGGTCATGTTTAGTTAGTAGCATCTCTTGAATGAACGCACACCAAGTTTCAGCCATATTGGTCTATTTCTTTGTGTTTGGCATTCGTGTGAATCAAGGAAGTCAAGTGATTTTCAAGAAATGGACGAAAGAGAATTTCGTGTGGTGATTAAACATTACTTTATGAAAGGCAAAACGCCACAGGAGACTAAAGAGAAGCTTGATAAACATTATGGTGACTCTGCACCTTCGATTCGAACAGTTTATAAGTGGTTTCAAAATTCTCGGACTGGCCATATGGGCACAAGTGACGCTGAACGTTCTGGACGGCCTGCGGAGGTTACGACTCCAGAAATCATTGATCAAATCCATGATATGGTGATGGATGACAGAAGAGTTAAGGTGCGTGAGATTGCTAGTGCTGTGGGCATCTCGACTGAACGGGTACATAATATTTTGCATAAACATTTGGACATGAGAAAGCTATCCGCAAGATGGATGCCGCGATTGCTTACGCTTGACCAAAAACGGAATCGTGTGAAGTGTTGCAAGGATGGTTTGCAGCTGTTCCAGAAGAATCTAAGGACTTTAAGCGTCGTTTCGTCACTGTGGATGAAACATGGATACATTACTATACTCCTGAGACCAAACAACAATCTAAACAATGGGTTACCAAGGGGGAATCTGCACCAAAAAAGGCGAAGACCGTTCCTTCGGCCGGAAAGGTTATGGCGACTGTCTTTTGGGATTCGCAAGGGATAATCCTCATCGACTATCTGGAAAAGGGTAAAACTATTACAGGTGAATATTATTCATCGTTATTGGACCATTTGAAAACCGAGCTGCAAGAAAAACGCCCGCGATTGGCCCACAAGAAAGTCCTTTTCCATCACGACAACGCACCAGCACACACCTCAGCAGTTGTGGTCGCAAAATTAATGGAAATAGGATTCCAACTCGTTTCACATCCCCCCCCTATTCTCCAGACTTCGTTCCCTCGGACTACTATTTGTTCCAATTTGAAGAAATGGCTGGCGGGACAAAGATTTTATTCAAACGAGGAGGTGATTGCAGACACTAATGGATATTTTGCAGACTTGGACAAATCCTATTATTCGGAAGGGATCAACAAACTAGAACATCGTTGGACGAAGTGTATAAGCCTAAAAGGAGACTATGTCGAAAAATAAAAAAGGTTTACCCCAAACACATAAGTAGTTTTTATTTTTGCACGGACTTTTCAAACCAGCCTCGTATATGTATATATGTATATAAATATATATATATATATATATATATATATATATATATATATATATATATATATATATATATATATATATGTTACAATAGAGATTTTCACGGATGGTGGAATGTAATACATTAAAATTCCGGGCTTCAATCCGTTCGTCGAACAAAGAATTTGCACGACGTTTCGCCAAAATCTCATTTGGCATTTTCAAGTGCTCTTGCTACTGCTGCTACTCGATACTGTGATCTTGCTGCTGCTGCCGCTCGACGCTAAGCTTTGGCAATGTAATCTGTATGTTAGTAATAGTAAGTGAAGAGCTGATTACAAATTGCAGTGTCTGCTTCCACCAAAACATTGGTACAGTATATTTTGATGGTGGATTTGAGAATTTATTTCTCCAGAATTCAGACGCTTACTAAATTTGCAATTTTTTTCTAAACAAAGAATGCGATATGATGCCACAGCACAAAATCAGTTTTTTATTAATAGAATTAAACTCTAAATCTAAATAGTATACGTAAGCGTGTTCAATATTTTACAAAAAAAATTCCTGTATAAATCAAAAACTGGAAAAACATATAGAAAGATTATAAAGCGTACCAACAGAAATTAAAGGTCTTTAGCATTAACGGGAATTTCGTTCGGATTAAAGGTCGATTATCGTCGGGAATATCCTCTTTTTGTTTTTCTTGAGAGTCGTAACGAAGAAAGATTGATGCCGGATAACGTCGGACGTTTAATGTAATATTGATCTGTAGTTTGAAACTAACAAAGTTGCTGAAAATGGACGTCATTTCGGATATACTAGTGATCCTATCAAAATTAAGATGCTCATTCCACGTTAATTCTTGAAGTCCTCCTTTCCGTGGTTTTTACCAGTCAACTAAAAGTATGTGAAATCGTTGCAATTTAAAACGATTTTTATTTATAAATAAGTTTCTATAATTTATTTTAAAATTTGTTTTGTGTTTACATATTTTTCCTTATTACTGATTACATATAAATGCATTTGACAACGTCTCTGAGAATCTCAACAACGCTAGACGAGCCACATTTAAAATGCACTGTGATGCCGGCGGTAACCAACCAGCTTCGTTTTGCGGCGACATTTTGTTGCCTCGTGTAGTCTTTCTCTAGCGATAGCTATTTTTCTGGGTAAAAATTACCGGCATGCTATATGATATTGTCCGACATACGGCAATGTATTTTCAAGATCAGGAAACGTTAATGCAGGGTGTTCTGTAAGTTGGGACATTTTTAGACTTTAACAGAGAGGAAAATAGGCTTGTAGTTGCGGCATTTTCCTTTCCGATCTCTAAAATTTCAATATACTAGCCACTCTAAAACATTTGTTCTGACAAATTCTTGATACTCTTTACATATAAGTATGTATACTTCCCATTTACTATTTTGTTTATGATTCTTTTTTCAATTAAAAATCTAACACAAAGTATATATTTGACGAAGTAATTTATTTTAATTAATACTTAAACTTATTAGAGAACACCCATCAACCCCAGAGAAAAAATAATAAATTACTTTTTGTAATTAATAAAAAGGAAATATATTTCAATGTAACATAAATATTTGATTAACAATGAAAAAACCAACCTATAGAAATGTAGAGGGGAAGCTCTCTCCTCACACCCTCCTATGGACTTGGGTTTCTCTATAGATAAAAAGAGTATGAAAGTCGCAATTGAGGCACCGGATTACAGAATTGCTTCCACTAACCCCTGTTTCTCTAGTAGACAAGAGAGAGGACAACGCTGTGAACGCGTCGATCGAGGGACAAAATCAATTTACAACGCAATAATTAACTCGTCGTTTTTCTGTTAATAATTACCGAATCAACTACTCAGTATATATCACCACTACACCAGACACTTTATTTTTGCACTCGACGCGCGTTTCGAGTGCAAAAATAAAGTGTTTGGTGTAGTGGTGATATATACTGAGTAGTATCATTGTGCCAAGATTCCACGTTCCCAACTTATTACCGAATCAAGTTAATTTTTGCGTAGAAACACTCTTTAGGCTTATAGGCTTCTTATGGATATAGTCATTTAATAAAATTGCTTTTTTTAATATTTGGAATTAATAATGAATAAACTACGGCTTATTTTTCGTACATTTGCGAGTATTATATCAAAAATTCAGGTCAGTATGTTAATTTTTGCAGCAGTGATATGGATTATTAAACAAACGCGTACGAGCTCTTAGCAGCTAATCGTAGCGAAAATTTCTTTCTGAATGCTTTCAGCTGCTAGAAAGTAATTTCGTTTTCTTATTTGATTATTTCATTTGAAAACGAAATAACCAAATGTTAATTTGTCGTAGGAAAATCAAATAAGAAAATTAAATGGGGTAACTGAGTAGTTATAAATTTTCAAAGCAAAAAATTATAAAAAAGTATATGCATGTTTCAAAATCGTTGTTACAATAATTGTATGTAAAATAAGCCGACATGGTTCATTTTGGCCAATTTTTTAATTAATATGGAAATTTTTCAGCATAAAGTTTATTCATTTTTAATAATAAATTAAACAAACAATTTTATCAAACGGCTATATTCATAGGAAACGCACAAGCCTAAAGAGTGTTTCTACGCAAAAGTCAACTTGATTCGTTACTTATTGACAGAAAAACGACGAGTTGATTATTGCGTTGTCGATTTTGTCCTTCGATCAACGCGTTCACAGCGTTAGCCTCTCTCCTGCCTGCTAGGGAAACCGGAGTCACGCGTAGAGGGAGTTCTGTAATCCGGTGCCACAATTTATTCCACGGTATTCATATTTTTTTTTTACTTCGTAATAATCTTATCTATAATATATATAAAATGCAACGTCTCTCTGTCTGTCTGTCTGTCTGTCTGTCCGTTAGTGCGCTTATCACTGGAGAACCACTTATCCGATTTACGTACTTTTTTTTTTAAACATACATATGTTCTCTGGCCAGGTTATAGGCTATATTTTATTACGATAGGTAGCATAGAGAATGAGCAGTGACGATAATACTGAATAAAGTCGGTAAAAAGTTTGCCGTTAGCGCGTTCCCTTGCAGTACACAGCCTAAACCATTAAATTTGGAACAATATTATGTAGCAGAGAATATCTATAATCTATAATATATATAAAATGCACTGTCTCTCTGTCTGTCTGTCTGTCCATTAGTGCGTTTATCAGGCGAGAATCACTTATCCGATTTACGTGTCTTTTTTTAAATTCATACATATATTCTTTGGCCAGGTTATATAGTACTCAGTATATATCACCACTACACCAAACACTTTATTTTTGCACTCGACGCGCGTTTCGCTAACCATGTTAGCTTCATCAGGAGCGATGATTGTCAATCATCGCTCCTGATGAAGCTAACATGGTTAGCGAAACGAGCGTCGAGTGCAAAAATAAAGTGTTTGGTGTAGTGGTGATATATACTGAGTAATATCATTGTGCCAAAGATTCCACATTCCCAACTTAGGTTATATAGTAATAATAACAATCTATATCTATAATATATGTAAAATGCAACGTCTCTCTGTCTGTCCGTTAGTGCGCTTATCCCTCGAGAACCACTTACGTGATTTTTTAAATTCATACATATGTTCTCTGAAGAGGTTATATAATAATAATAATAATAAATAATCTATATAATATATATATAAACGCAACGTCTCTCTGTCTGTCTATCCGTTAGTGTGCTTATCATTCGAGAACCACTCATCGGATTTACGTGATTTTTTTTTAATTCTTAATTTAATATATTTAAAAAAAAATCTATAATATATATAAAACATAACATCTCTCTGCCTGTCTGTCTATCCATTACTGCGCTTAGCACTCAAGAACCACTTATCCGATTTGCGTGTTTTTTTTTATAAAATACGAAGGGAATAGAGACAAAATATAGGAAAAAAGTTGGAAGTTTAGCAGTAAGCTTCGTAGAAAGACTGAATAGATGGGCGGAATACTTTAAAGAAACATTAAATGGAGATGAAAATGAGGAGTTGAATGAGAAATAGGAAGCAAAATTAACTGAAGGGCAGGAGGCGACAAATAAACCCTGCAAAAAAGAAATAAGAGAAATACTCAGAACCCAAAAAAAATAATGCCCCGGGTGGAAATTGTAGAACCGATAAAAGCTGGAGGAGTAGATCTGAAAAATGAAATATGCCGGTTGGTGCAAGAAATATGGGAAACAGAAAAGATGCCAGTGAGTTGGGGAGAGTCGCTCATTTGTAAAATACACAAAAAAGGAGAAAAAACTATATGTGCTATTTATAGACCAATAGCCTTACTGGATGTCGTGTACAAGATAGTAGTGTTGACTATCAAAAACAGACTAGCAGAAAAAGCCGAGTCTATTCTGGGAGAGTACCAGTGTGGATTCAGGAAAAATAGATCGGTTACAGACCAGATATTTTCGATTAAGCAAATCCAAGATAATAGCTTAGAACAAAATTTGGCACTACACTTGGTCTTTGTGGAGTTCAGAGAATCATATAACTCTGTAAATAGAGAAGATAATGGAAGAACTAAAAATTCCAAGTAAATTGATTCGCATGGTGAGAATGACCCTGAATGACACAAAAAATAGGGTGTTGGTTGAGGGCAAAGTATCAGACAAGTTTAAGGTGAAGAGAGGATTAAGACAGGGGGAACCAGTGTCGACATGTCTATTTAATTTGGTACTAGAGAAGATAATCCGACATACCAACAAACCTGCCAATGCTTGGCCTATGCGGATGATGTAGCACTGATTGCAAGAGCAAAAGAGAATCTCAAAAAAGCCATAAGTAGGATAAAAGAAAGGGGAAGGATGAGAGGACTAATGATAAATGTGGAAAAAAACAAAATACATGGAAATTACAAAGAAGAAGGATATTAAAAACAACAAAAGTTTAGATATAATAAACAACTTAGGAAAAAGATATATGTTTGAAACAGTAGACAAATTTAATTATCTGGGAGTGACAATAACATAGAGTGGACAAGAAAGGACGGAGATACAAGAAAGAATAGCGACAGGACAGAGATGTTTGGGGACAATGAATCCAATATTGAAATTAAAGAATGTATCAAGAAAAGCAAAAGAAAGAATATATACGACAGTTGTCAGACCCACGGTGACATATAGATGCGAAACGTGGAAACTGAATGCAAGAGAAAAGGAGACGTTGGAGGTGTGGGAAAGGAAAGCTTCGAGAAAAATCTACGCAGGAAGGAAAGAAGAGGGACTGTGGAGAAGAAGAACAAACTACGAATTAAAATGCCTATATACGAAACCCCTTATAAGTCAAATCATAATAAGCCAGCGATTAGGTTGGTTGGGACACGTGGCAAGGATGAAGGAAGAAAGACAGGCAAAGCAAGCCCTAATAAGAGGCAAGGGTAGACTTCGATCTACATGGATTCAGGCAGTAAAGCAAGATCTGGAGTTGATGGGAATCCCGCACTGGGAAAAGCTAACAGGAGACAAAAAGAAGTGGAGACAAGTATGCAACCCAGCCATGGGCCTCTAAGGCCCCTTGAGCTCTATAATAATATAAACATAACGAATAAGCAGTGACGATAAAGGTGAATCAAGTTCACGCGAGCGGAGCCGCGGGCACGGCTAGTATATTAATATTTACATATACAATATAATTCAAAAGTCTTGTCAGCCTTCATAATATAACTAATTTTCATATTATCCCATTAAAGAAATGAAAACATCCCTTGCCAATATGCAAATTAAAACTAATTAACGTACCTATTCGCCTCGGATAAATTAATTCTGGTTTGCGGAATATTCACGATCCTTAATGAAGACGCTCGATGTCCTTAGAGATAAGCATAAATTGAGCTGCGGTAAACTAGACTAGTAATTTTATATAAAATAAATATAAAAACTAAGACTCATATTTCTCTGGTAAATATTTTCAAGGAAATTAAGCAAAAAAGTATACAAGTGGTGCTAGAAACGGATGCTTCATTGGCAAGCAAGCAGCTCTAAAACATGCACTTTGACACCATATAATAATGTATCTCAAGCATTACAACTCAATATCTTTATACAATAAGTGCTTAAGATAATGAGATTTTAGTTGCAAAAAAAGTTGGACAGGAACAGACTTAAGAGATATTTACAACTGAGTCCTAATGTCTCCTTCTACATATATTTCTGTTAGAATTGGAAATAAGCAGAAAATAACATAATTTTCAGATTTCTCGACTCCAAGAACCCAAACAAGAAGCGTAACATTATACATTCGCAGCAACCTCTCTCACATCCTTATTCACCGTTTTAACGTTTGTTTAAAATTTGCTCGTCTTGCACCCAAAATTCAGAAAAAATCAGATTACTAATAAAACTACACAAAATTTATTGACCTTGAATGTCACGGTGAATTCCCTTTTCCCATAATACTTCCTGTATATGTAGCGTATAAATACGCCCTCCGGTGCTGACAGAATGTTACACTAAGTAAGATAAAACTAACCTCAAGAGGATGGGTATAATCTTACGATAAATTTATGTTACTCTAGAATGACAGTAATTTCAAACTGATTCTCCATATAGATTGTGAAGATCATAAGAGGCGATCGGTCTTTGATTTCGCGGGCCTAAATGATTCAAGGAGTTGTATACATTTACCCCTTTTTGGAATAATATGATTATACTTGA
The DNA here is from genome assembly GCA_019049505.1 of Pachyrhynchus sulphureomaculatus. Lineage (NCBI taxonomy): Eukaryota > Metazoa > Arthropoda > Insecta > Coleoptera > Curculionidae > Pachyrhynchus > Pachyrhynchus sulphureomaculatus. Next base: position 58,339,404 of record CM032455.1, on the reverse strand, counting down.
GTATAATTAATAATGAATTAAAGTTTGGTACAAATATCTCAAATGGCACTAGAGATTTTTAAATAATAGGTGGTACAGCAGTTGTACTACTTAATTCTAGAGCCTTTTTCGATAGAAAATTAGAAATTCGTCTTAGATGGTTTCACTCTATTACCTGTATATCATTTAGAGCTTTTAGAAACTGTAGGGAGAGAGGTAGCCATACAAAATATCGACAGGCATGATTTTATTATTTAAAGGGTTTCAAAAACATTACTAATTCGGTACAACAAACAATTTAACACTATATTTAGTAAATCACTCATATTTCTTATGCGACCTTGTTAATTCCAATTGCATTTATACTCTGATCAAAAAAATAAGGACGGAAAAAAATGCTTACTGGGATTTGGAAATATTTTTAAGTTTCTATACCTTGCTAATGTAAGTAGAATTAAAAGTGCTACTTTACTAAACCATTACCGAGGTATTCATGATAGCTGCATCAAAAGCACATTTAAAATACAGTAGAACAGAAACCGCATCAAAAGCACATTTAAAATACACCGAACACAGGCTGATCATACTGTAAACATTAGATAATCTAAGATTAATTAAAAATGTATCAGATAGGAGATTGTTGAACGCATACGAAATTATGGAAATTATGAAATTTGAAAATAATTTAAATAAAAACAGAGGGCCTATTCCTTATAGTCCCCTCTACTGGTTACTTGGCCGAAACTGGTGGCCTATGCCATTAGTTCCGCCTGAGTAACTCAAGGATTAGGCTAAGTATAAATAGGGTAGATTTGTAATTTAGCTTCAATCAATCATAGCTCCTGATGAAGCTAACATGGTTAGCGAAACACGTGTCGAGTGAAAAATAAAGTGTTTGATGTAGTGGTGATATATACTGAATAGTAAATCCAAGCATTATGAAAATAAATATCAGCAATTCAAAGAGCGATGTGATATAAATAAAGCGAGGAGAGTCTATTTTGCGGAAAAAAAAGTTCAACTTTTAACATTATAATCGCTGCTAAAATCATAAAAACATTAATATCCATGCTAAAATCAACACTTGATGTTATAAAATGTTCCAAAATTGGTCCCATACTAAAAAAAAAAAGGTTAGCATTTTAACAAAAGAGCAAATTAATCAGTTTATAATAGAGGCATATAATGAAATTTATGTAATGGTTAAGATATAGGTACTTATCTAGTTGTTATTTTATTTAACACTAGCCGTGCCCGCGGCTCCGCTCCCGTGAACCTGATTCACTATTGTGACCACTGCATATTCCTTATGTTACCTAACGCAATAAAATATAACCTATAACCTTGCCAGAGAACATATATATTATATATATAAAGAAATATGTAAATCAGATAAGTAGTTCTTGAGTGCCACGCGCACTAACGGACAGACAGACAGACAGTCGTTGCGTCTTATATATATTATAGTTTTTTTTATAAATATAAGTTAAGAATTAAAAAAAAAAAAAAAAACAAGAAAATCGGAGTGGGTCTCGAATGATAAGCACACTAACGGACAGACAAAGAGACGTTGCGTTTTATATATATTGTTATTAATATTATATAACCTGGCCAGAGAACATATTTATGAATTTTATATATATATTGTATTCTTTGTTACATGATATTGTTCTATATTTAACGGTTTAGGCAGCGTATGGCAAGAGAACGCGCTAGCGGCAAACTTTTTTCCGACTTAATTCACTATTACCGTCATTGCTTATTTCTTATATTACCTAACGTAATAAAATATATCCTGTAACCTGGCCAGAGAACATATGTATAAATCTAAAGAAAACACGTAAATCGGATAAGTGATTCTCGAATCATAAGCGCACTAACGGACAAACAGACAGATAAAGAGACGTTGCATTTTATATATATTATAGATACATTGTCAACATTTTTCAATGCTTTAGATCAGGGGTCGGCAACCTTTTAACCAAGGGTGCCAATTTTCATCCATACAACATTTTGCGTGCCGACATAGGTATTTACTACAACTAAAATTAACAAAAATTAACTTAAAATATTGCTTTTAGAAGGTTTAATTACAAACAAATTTTAACATTTAACAAATAATTTTATTTTACTAGTCCTAGGACCTAGTGTGAACCCTGTGCTTGAAGTTCTTTAGAGAGTTTTCTTATATCCGGTTCATGTCTGATTATTTTCCGTGTCACACATGCTTCCGAGTTGTCTGTTGTCAGCCTGCTTCGGTACGGGTTTAAAATCACTCTCACATGGGAAAAAAGTTGTTCACAGATATAGGATGATCCGAAAGCTGTAAGCATGGCAAACGCTATTTTCTTAAGACAAATAAATTTCTCTGATAAACTCATCCAACAACTGAGTATCTCGTTTGAATGGTTCTGGCAGTCTCCTTCTAATACCCTTCTTAATTCTACAAATTTCGTGTTCCATAACTCGGAGCTTTTAAATTCAATGTATTGAAGATCAAAATCATTAATGTTCATCCATGAGAAAAGAGATATGTCAAAGCAACTGCTGGAAAAATCCATTAAATCTGGTTTGATTAAAAGAGCGAACATAGGACCATGTTTATCAAAATCCTGACGCCTCTCGATAAACTCCTCTTTTAAATTAGTCATATATTTAAGAATTTCCGTCTATTAGTGCACCATCGTCGACACTGGATATATAAGTTTTTAAATTTGGAAAATATTTATATGTGTTTGTAGTAATATCGCTGATAAATAAATCTATTTTTAATTTGAATGATTTCCAGGATTCGTATAAATCCAGAACTGTTTTGCCTGAACCTTGTAACTTTAAGTTGAGTTCACTAAGATGGTTTGTAATATCAGTAAGAAACATTAACATCCAGATCCAGTTCTTATCTTCTAATTCAGGATAAGCATCCACTTGATTTTTTTTCCAACAAGAACGATTTAATATCGCCCAGACATTGCACAAATCTAGAGAGCACTTTACCACAGCTGAGCCAGCGCACATTATTGTGCAATGGTATATCTGAATATGCACTTTCTAATTCCTGCAGAAACGCCTTAAATTGTCTATGGATCAGTGAAGAACGACCGACAATGTAGTTAACTATTTTAACCACCCTATCCATCACGGATTTTAAACTTCCAGCGGAGATTTTAGCGCACAAACTCTCTTGGTGAATTACGCAATGAAAATTCAGAACAGATCGACGCATGCGTTCAATAAGAAGGGAAACAAATCCTTTATGTCTGCCAATCATAGCAGGAGCGCCATCTGTCGTTACGCAAAAAATTTTATTTAAATCAATGTTCCGCTTTTCAAAATGTTTAACAAATTCTGAAAATATATCCTCTTCTCTTGTAGTTCCCTGCAATGGGAGCAGACAAATCAGCTCTTCATACACACTGCCATCATCGAAGTATCGCGCAACGATTGCCAGACGGGCAATGTCATTAATATCGACACTTTCATCCAATGCTACACTAAATACAAAACTCCGTTTGATAGCGTCTCTCTGCTGTTTTTGGATATTTTGTGTCATTTCGGTAATTCGTCTCTCGATGGTCCGCGCTGATGCCGGTATATCCCTAATCCTGGCCAATATTGTATCCTTATTGGGCAAGTCGTCGAATAAAATCTCGCCACTACTCAAAAACGTTTGCTTCATAAATTCTCCGTCAGTGAACGGCCTACCTTTTTGTGCCAACGATTGTGTAATTTTGAAACTGCATTCAGTTATCTGATTTTTTCCTTGGAAAACTTTGCTAAAGAATGTTGACTGTTTCTCGTATTGTTTACTTGCTTTTTGTATTGCCTCCCTTTTATCAGCGTTATCTTTAAATGACGATTCATGTTTTATCTGGAAATGTCGTTGAACACTTCATGTCCGGAAAACTACGCTTTCCCGACATAGGACACAAATGGCCCGATCGTTTTGCTGTACAAAACCGTAATCTGTTGTCCATGAAGTTTGAAATGATCGAACGTCTTCCTTCTGTTTCTTCACGGCCATAACGCAACGTAATTTTAATTTTTATGCTATACATAGAAAAATAATGTTTCCAGAAAATTCCAATAATTACGTTTATTAAATTTCTTAGAACAAAAATTATTATCTACAACATTGCAATCAAAGGGCCGCCTAGAAGTTAAATCTAACAAAAACTAAAGTTCGGCAATATAAAAGAGTTGCGGCGCACGTCGGAACGATTGAAGTCAAGTCAAACAAAAACCGCCTTATAGCGGCTCTTTTGATCTGAATTGAGGACGTTTATTTCTGTTTTTGCCTAGGCTTATATTTTGAGGCTTGCCGTCTTTAATACTTTTGCAACAGGCCCGAACCTTCTTTGCCTTCCGTATCGAAACCAGTACTCACATGTTTCTATTGATGGAATATAATCACAATAGGTTTCTGACAGCAATCAATGACTTTCAGCAGCGCTTTTCTTCGAACTAAACAAGAAAAGTAACGCTTCCCATATATGGTGTTTTGTTCGCACGTAATTCGACATATTCAATGCTTAAAAAAATTTGTTGTTTACACTTCGGCAAAATAACATATACTAAAAAATTAAAGCTTAATGATGGTGCTTCACCATGAATATAGCAACAGTATGCCCCGATGCGACATAATACAAGTTACGCCCTCGTTTAGAAATCCCTCAAAATTAATTCACACTCGTTAAAAATTACCATACTTAAAAAGAAATATTTGCATATTTTCTGTATATTTGCGGATTTCTTATACAGCTTTTGTTGGTAAAAAAATGGAAAATATTAGTAATTATTTAATTTTTATTAATGTGTGTGTCAAATAGTTTGCGCACTGCTGTTCAAATATAACTATAAAAATCGCAGTTATAAGTTTATTTTTTAATACACAGGATAACTGATGAGAACGAAAATCAAGGAATAATATAAATTCTATATAATATATACTTAAAAATATTCATACCATTAGAAGAAAAAATTTAAATCCAGTTTCGTACATTTCCTCTGGCTTTTGAAATTGCAACCTAGTTCCTGATTAAATGAAAAGAGAAAAACGAAATCGAGATATGGATTTAGGGTTCTAAAAAAAATAAGAATTTCCAATTTCAAGTCAGCTTTCCTTTATCTCGTTTTATTAAATTATTATTCAGTTTTTTTACAACGTAATATTACTGAAAACTTAAATCACTTTTAATTTAAACTAACGCACTTATGACATCTCGAGGATACTACAATTAGCTTCAAGGTAATATAAACATACTAAACAGTTAACCAGTTAACAATCGTAAGTGTTTTTGTCCATAGAGTTTATTTTTTCCTAGATTTTAAGATCATGTTACGATACTGTTTTTCTTCCTATAATTTATATTTTACTACATTTTTATATTTATTGGAGTGATTTCAATTTTTGAGCAATGTAGCTTAAAACAGTGTTTTAAATTTTTGAGCAGTTTAATTTAAACCGGTAGAGTGTGTAACGCGTGTTGCCGACTTGACTTATTTATTTCGCATTTAATGCGTCGAGATTCTCGCGTGCCGGAAGTGACCCGAAGGAGAAGGGACGAAGATGTTTAAGGAGCCATTTCGAATTTTGAAGAGCTTTTTTCCACCAAGAAGCAGTAGTGGCTTTTTCGACTATAAAGCCGTAGTGGCTTTCTTCTCCAGCACGCCACAGAGTGTTTTTTAGTGATGTAGTAGTGCAGTAATGGTTTCTAGCTCTCAAGTTTAAGGCCTTTTTTCTTGCTTGAAATATCCTACTCTTCCTCAGACATTTCGGGTCAAAAAGTGTTTAGCAGGCCAAATGAAACCAGGATGGTGATGGCTGAGACAATATTTTTATGAGAGTCTCACCAGGAAAGGCCAGGTAACTTATGGAAAACCAACGAGGACAAACTAATCGTAAGTCATAAGCACACCAGTCTAAAAATCTCACTTCCTGTCTGCAAGTGCGTTTCCATCAACTACTCTACACGTGTAATTCACGGAGTTAATTTCAAAAACTTTTAAAATCGAGTTTTATCAAGCCCTTACCTAATTAAAGACTCTATGCCATAGTGTACGCTCCTCTAGCTTAAGGGGTTTTATTTAGCAGAAGTAATTTTTAGGAGTGTAAAAAAGTTTTGAATTTTTATTTTGGTAATAAATATACCCTTTTTTATTTAAATGTGTAGAGTCTCAGTAAACTCCTGCTCTTTCTTTCAGGACGCAACGGTTGTACGTAAATTGATCTTATTTTAACAACTAAATAACTCTTCAGTATTTTTTCAATTTTTGAACCGAAATTAAATTCCTTTTATTCTAAAACGAATGGTGCCCAAAAAACTGTACAACTGAATTTTAAACAACTATAAAGACTATTTTCAAAAGGCGTACAAAAATTACCTCGATCTCCATGTACTGTAGCAGTAAAAAAATGAGCTAGCTGATGTCTTAATTCTGTCCTCTGTCAGTATTAATATCCACTAAATCCATTCTCAAAATTAAGATATACATAAGGGGCAAATAACGGCTTCTATTTAGTAAATAAAATAGTTATTAAAAGTAAAGAAAGTTAAGACGTTTCAGGGTTAAAAATCGGATTGAGAGGTTAAACTTGCTGGCCTGCTAATGGTTAGTCTGATATGTTAAACGAAATTGTATATAACAAGGCGTATGTATCACAGTATCTATAATATAAATTTAATTGTACTTAACTTTAAAATGAGGTGTAATTATACCTACAACCGATAACCAATTAATTTTTATTATTATTTATGACATTAAATTCTGAAAATAATATCGTTAAAATGTCCTCCTCTGCTTCTTTACTCAAACTGATTACATATCACATTATTGGTACACTGATTGTGTAGTTTAAGGTCGCGAATAGTTCTTGGCTTATTCTTATAGAGCAGAGGTGCTCAAACTTGAACTGCTGGCGATCTACCTCAATATTGTTAGACTACGATCGATCGACTCTGAGAGGCTGCAAGTAAGTGTGATGCAGGATTGTCGTCTAGGTAGGGTGTATCATGGCATAGATATTAGTTTTCCGCACAAAATGCATTTTTTTTAGTCAAGGTAAGTGTAGGTCTGCTCTAAAATGTCAATGAAAAAACTCATAATTATTCAAAATTGCAAGTTTATTGGTTCTTACAAAACAAACGAGTTCTAGTGTCTAAACTTAACTAAAGAGTGACTTTGGATGTTGAAGCGTGGCACTGCATGTCCTCAGCATACTTTTCATAAGATGGTACGTAATTACCGAGTACTAATCGCAACCATGATGACATATGTTCGTCAGTTAGTCGATTGCGATATTTTGACTGTTCAATTCACAACTTTCGACGAAATAAACCTTTACCATTTTGGCGAGCAATTAGTTTCTTTGTTATACCAGACAAATTATCAAACGTAATGCACTCGTGATAATTTTCACTCAATCTACATTTTATATTCCAGAATTTTTTGAAAAATTTTTGATCAATAATTTTCGAGATAGGGTCTTTGGACAGAGTTCTTTGGCCATTCTTTTAAAAATAATACAAAGACAAGTGCGCGCAAATATTACATCGTATATATTTTTGAACTCGTATTTTCACAAGCTTTCATTTGACACCCCACTCGATGACCTTGTTATTTTTTTCACTTCCGATTACACCCCTCAAAACTAACTCCTTAAGTCAAAATTTAACTTTCAAAACTACACGCGTCTAATTGGGCCATCAATTTCCATATTTGCTCCAACTTTCAACTTACTATGTTAAGTAGTTTCAGAAAAAATCGGGTGTGCCAAGCAAACAGACGGACAGATGGACAGCCAGACACCGAAATGATCCCATAAGTATTGCGTACGGAACACTAAAAATCGACGAGCAAGGGAGGATTTCTGAAGAAAAGAAACCTCGTCGATTCTGTCTCTAATCAGGTGGAGTATATTTCTGTTTGATAAAAACAAATTTTACAGAAATTTTTTTATTCATTAAATCATTAAGTCACGATCTTTTTGCCGCCCCGCCTAAATTCGTCACTGGAAGGAAGTAACTTATATAAGTCACGAGTGTAAATCATGGAAACATCATTTATTATACGAGTATTAAAAAGTATATAAAATCATTGTTAAATACAACACTATCTAACAGTTGTAAAAATTTATAATCATTTAATCCTTCTTATGTTTTCGTCCATAACACTCTCTCCGATATAACCATCAAGCCGATGTTTAGCAGATAATAAGTACGTGCCTTGTTTTAGAATACATGCCGTCGCCTGGTGGCCGAAAAGAACCTGCACACGTTTTTAAATGATATTTTTATCGTACACTAATAAAGTTAAGCAAATTAAAATTAATAGTGGTGTAAGTGCCTTTATGACGAAAGTCAGAATATATTACAAGCACTCTGTGAAAGAAATGTGTAAATTTTTAGTACGAATTAAATACTTGTTTACACGAAAAGTCTGTCAAGTATGTTTATATATATATATATATATATATATATATATATATATATATATATATATATATATATATATATATATATATCTTAAATATGAAATTAGTTGGGGAACTCGGTAAAGGGCGCAACAGGTGTTCACACAATGTTCATTTAGCCAATATTTCAGTCCTAGGTTGCGACCTTCATCAGGGCGCTAACTAAAAAAGAGAACGAAGCGACTATTGAAGTAGTACGGACATATAAACAAAAGTATAAGTTATTTTCTTTTAATATATTGTTGTAGAGAAATAAAACTGAAAAGACCACTTACATGAGAGGTGTGATATTAATCTAACAAAAATGGCCATAAACACCAATTACATAAATGCGACTAACAATTAAGTAAATCTTACACTACATATTAACATATTAATTCGGTACAAAGTTGGATGCTAAAATCAATTCAAATTAATTTAATTTTAATTAACCACCTGTGACTTGCCATTTATATGACATATTTGACACAACGCTGACAGAGGCAAGGGATCATTTAACCTACAGGGCCAAAGCCCATCGAAAACAACCAGAACAGGACCGGCTTTAGTACAAAATATAACTATATATGTATATATATATATATATATATATATATATATATATATATATATATATATATATATATATATATTTGGATTTATATATAATATGTACTAAAAATATCTAATAAATTATTAAAAATTAAACTGGCCCTTTGGTGACTACCAGTGCCATGTAACATACATAAAAAAAAACATTAAAAAAATACCAAAGTTGTTGAGGGGACCATAGGGTGCTGAATTCGAATTCCAATTTTACCACCTCGTAAATGTTGTGAGTTTCGAGTAAAATGCCAAAAACGGCGACAAAAATGTTTTGTTTTTTCAATTTTTCGCTTATAACTTGAAAACTACGCACTTTTTGCTAAGAGCATATTTACACCGAAACAAACTGCATTAAATTTCCAACAAATTACATTCTATAAGCGGACTGTTTAGCCGCTAGAGCGCAAAAGTATAAGTTATTTTCTTTTTTCTTTTATAAATATATAGTAATAAAACTGAAAGGACCACTTACATGAGAGTAATCTAACAAAAATGGCCATAAACACCAATTACATATATGCGACTAATAATTAAGTAAATCTTACACTACATATTAACATATTAATTCGGTACAAAGGCATTTACAAAAGGGATGCCATTAAAAACCTTGGATGCTAAAATCAATTCAAATTAATTCAATTTTAATTAACCACCTGTGACCTGTAATTTATATACACAACGCTGACAGAAGCAAGGGATCATTTAACCTACAGGGCCAAAGCCCATCGAAAACAACCAGAACAGGACCGGCTTTAGTACGAAATATAACTATATATATATATATATATATATATATATATATATATATATATATATATATATATATATATATATATATATATATATATAATTTTTCTGTTTTTTTAGGCATTTTTAAAATTCTTTATTTTTTAATATTCATTCTAAAATTAGAACCTTGTGTTTTCTAATTTTAGAATGAATATTAAAAAATAAAGAATTTTTGAAAATGTCTAAAAAAAATAAGGTGAAACGTCAAATAAACTAGTTTGTATTTTCCAAAAGAACCTAAGTACCCAAGAAAAACCAATCAAGTTTATATATATATATATATATATATATATATATATATATATATATATATATACATATATATATATATATATATATATATATATATATATATATATATATATATATACACACATATATATATATATATATATATATATATATATATATATATATATATATATATATATATATATATATATATATATATATATATATATATAATATATATATATATATATATATATATATTTGGATTTATATATAATATGTACTAAAAATATATAATAAATTATTAAAAATTAAACTGGCCGTTTGGTAACTACCAGTGCCATGTAACACACATAAAAACAAAACATAAAAAAAAATACCAAAGTTGTTGAGGGGACCATAGGGTGCTGAATCCGAATTTCAATTTTGCCACCTCGTAAATGTTGTGAGTTTCGAGTAAAATGCCAAAAACGGCGACAAAATGCTCTTTTTTTTCAATTTTTCGCTTATAACTTGAAAACTACGCACTTTTTCCTAACCTTGTGTGTTGGCCAGAGAAAATACGTATGTTTTTAAAAAAAAAGCACGTAAATCGGATAAGTGGTTCTCGAGAAATAAGCGCACTAACGGACAGACAGACGTTGCATTTTATATATATTTTAGATTATAGATACAAAGCATGCGCAGCGTCTCTAAGAAACTTGATGAGGGACATAACGATCCGATACCGATGGTAGCCAGCCGGCTTCGTTTTGCGGCGACGTTTTGTTCTACATGTTTGTCCTTCTGTATAAATATCTATATTTTTTGTGCTAGTTTCAACTCTTAATGGAAAATATTCTCCATTTTTTTGTTACTGCCAATATATTTAAATGGTACAAGTAAACAAATTAGTATCATTTCCGGGTTATAATTACGCCATTGTTTACATTGGAGGTAGTAGTAATTTAACAGGGAATAACATTATATCTGTTAAAAATGATCAAAATATCTTTGTAGTGGTGCATTAATGTTTATAACGACCACGCCTTATAGTAACTTGATAACAAATTTAGTTGGCCATATGTGAATCAAATATTAGTGTAAACTGGGCCAATCTACGGATGCAGAAAGTAAATGAAACTCCGAGATACTTCCCTAGAGAAATATAGAAAGCTTTATTAGATTCCTCTTTCGTAGACCTCTTTCGATCGCTAGAGAATCAACTGCAGTTTACAGATTAAATTACAACTTTAAATATGACCGATAGCATGATGTGATTTACCGACAAGAATTCATTATGACGGTATTCTACCTATGAAAACACACGTAAAAATAAATCCATTTGCATTTTTTAGCGTAATATTGACATTTAGAGCATACACTTCCTGCAATTATAAATGTCAAGGGGACCTCTTACTACGTTCTTAATTATTGCGAACGTTTTAAAACTAAGATATCTGTAGAATAAGAAACATATATCTCTCGTTTTAACAGGAAATGAATAAGGGAAGCAATATGTTAGTTCAACTATTCATGTATTAATGTATTTGATAAGGGTTTTGGACCTTTGGACGTTCACTCTGACATTGATTATTTGTGCGTTTACTTTCTACCATTGTTTTTCCCGTATAAAAAAGGCAGTAAGATATTGAATTTTGAAATATTAAAGAAAATTTGTAGATGCTATCACAAATGCATACATATATTTTCTATTTACGGGTAAAAATAGTCGAGTCTTCCAAATTCAATGGCTCCTTATTTAACATTATTCTTAATGTAACGTTTACATAACTCTTAAATTAAATATTAACTTTAAACTGTTGCATGTAGGCTTACGTCAACAAAAAATAAAATATAAACAATAATACTCACCTCCACATTGAACTAAATGAAATTTATTTATTTATTTTTATGGATCTAGCACGCATGCTACAGGGAAGTCCCTAAAGCGCTCCAGGAGCGGCATGTGTGCAGAAATGAATTAGCTAAAAATGATTTAAAAATAAAAATAAAGTATTGCTAGTTTGACATCATTATCGCAGTTTTAATATTGATTAGAGGAAAACGTCGCAACCATGCGCTATCAATAATTTATTAAAAAACTTTGAAGCAACATAAACCAATTTCAACAATAAAATACTAGTTTTTCTCAAACGGCGCGACTCTTTTTAAAATACTCTGAACAAAAGAATTTAAGTTTAGTTCCGAATACTTTTAGCTAACATTAGAATCCACTTTCAGGTTTAACCAAAAATTAATTTACTTTCTGAAGATTATGTTTACTTTTTATATATTAACTATTTAATTATAAAAAAAAAACTAAAGTTGAAAAAATAAGCTGATTTCAAAAAAGTAATAAGAGTGCAAGATAATATCTTCTGTTAATCTTAAAACGTTAGTACCCGCCTGCTATTGAAAGAAAATACAAGTAGTATAAGAAACAAAAAAAGCAAGAAATGTAAGCAATATATAATTAATACTTATATGTAAAGTTAGCTAATAATGAGCCACAAACATAAACGAGCTAAAATTTTGTAGAGATAAAAATACTATTATATACAATTTCTTTAAATTTCAAAGTAACGTACTATGTTTAATTTTATGATTTAGAACTTATTTCACTTCATCTTGGTTTCAAACAAAGGCGAGAATAGTTTTGTCCACTTTTCCTTGATTTTACCAAAAGATGTATTTTTCTTTTATTATTTGTTCTGATATTTTAATAGAAATATGACTATGAAATGTAGAAGTTATAACATGGACTAATCCTCCTAATACTTCCCAAATAATACTTCTCAAGAGTTGTGAACATTTACATAGGAATATTTGATCCTGATGACGCTGATGATGTTTCTGAAATGTAATAATATTTCTATTTAAATATAAGTATACCTATTTATACATGGATTTCCTTGAGTAATAAAAGTAGTTGTTATAATAAATTTAACAATGGTGAGGTGTTAAGGTCTAATTAAACATTTAGTAGACACCCGTGTTTTTCAATTTATTTATCCCTAGGGATTCCAGCAGATTTATTTTCAGAATAAGTTATTTGGAAGGTTCAATCAAAATTTATATATATTTTTAATTTAATGGTTAGCATAATGAGAGTGATTTTCTTTTTAAATAGTGATTTTTTTTTAATTTTTTCCTAATAATCCTATATATATTTTTCGACAATCTGCACAGTTTAATTATATTATTATCATTACTTATTTTTGTATCATTTTTTTATGTCTTTTCCGATGAAGTTTTAAATGCAATATTTAAATTTAGTTTTTTAAGAGAGTTAGCTGTGTTTTAGCTTGATTGGCATCAATGTGTAAATAGATGGTATTTTTGTTTGGTTTCTTTAGGTATAGAGGAAACCAAATTTACTGCTTTTTTATAAGATTCTATATAGCATTTTTTTCTATTTTGTGTCATATATCCATATTTTGTTGCAATCAGCTTAATGATATTTAGTTCTTCTTGAAATTTAATTTTGTCATCTGGGTATCATATTGTGCAAAGCTGCTAATTTATATTATATTAGATCCAATTTGTTATGTATGTTGTAATTGTGTTTTTCAGTTTCTTTATATCAAGAAAAATTTATTGATTTTCTATTGAGTTTTCTGTCGTAAATTTGATATCGGAGTGAATTTTATTTATGAAATCAAAAATCGTTTTAACTGTCCGTACCAGTAAAATAAGAAAAGGCATATCGCATCCATCTAATATTTTTAAAAATCGGTTGGTCTATTATGGTATCTTCTAACCTATATATAAATATTTCTGCTGGGAAAGGACTAAGAGCGTTTCCCATAATTAAATATCTCTTGTTTAAACACATGGTTCCATTTCATTTTAAATAGTTGAATTTTGATAGTATTTATGTTGTTTGAAGTAAGAAGAGTTTTAATCCAACTCATAGTTTCTTCAATGGGTATGCTGGGGAATATATTACTTACATCAGAGGAAATTAATCTTGCATTTAATGAAGGTTCTATATTTTTATTTTATTAACTAAGTGTATTGAATTTTTTATCTGAAATTTTGCTTTTTATAAGAAGAAGCTGAAGAGAAGGAAACTACTTGTCTGATGGGGGATCCGTTTGTGTAACTTAATAAATATATATATATATATATATATATATATATATATATATATATATATATATATATATATATATATATATAGGTTTTGGATGGTTGTAGCTTCTACTTGATGGAAATTCATTATAAATATATAATAAAATACTGTTTTTAGTCAATTTCCACTGGTTTATTTAAATTGCGATGACGCGTTTCGCTGTGGATGCAGCTTCTTCAGATCTACATTTTACACTGTCAAGTTAGGTTTAATGTTCACAATTTTATATAATTTCTTAATTATAATATTACACCTAATTAAATTACATTGATAGTATTGGAAAACCCACACAGACATGAAATTAGGAGAATAAATTCAATAATGGTGAATTGTTTAAATCTACCTGGTCGTTGAGTAAAGTACCTGTAGTCCTTAATCGATTTATTTGCATTGTCTCTAAAAGGTTTAGTTTTAAATCTTTTTGTTGGGTGTGTAAAATTTTGAAATTCTTGTTAAACGTGTGATTTTCTGTTAAAAGATGATTAGCATATATTGAATTAGACTTTCTATGGATGAAACTTTTTTCGTGTTCTGTAATTCTTTGTATAAATGTACGTCCAGTTTGTCCTATGTATGTTTTAGAACATGACCCACATATTAATTGATAAACGCCTGATTTATTGTCTTTATTGATTTGTGGTTTGTAGTTTTTGAGATATTTCCCTATAGTATTGTTAGTCTTATAAGCTATGTTGAAATTTTTTTGATTTAAAAATTTTCCCAGTTTTTCTGTTGGTTTGCCGAAATAGGTTAAGTGTTTAAATATGGTTTTTCTGTCGTTAAAACGTAGGTAAATTTCTGAGATTGCCTTATTTCTAAGTTTTTTCCTAACGACGTTATCGATTAAAGTGACCGAATAACCGTTGTTAGCGGCTACTTGTTTTATGTAGTTTAATTCATTAGTAAAATTGTCCTCTGATAAGGGGATATTAGTTAGTCTATGTATAAAGCTATGATAAGCCGAGAGTTTATGATGGTTAGGGTGGTGAGAACTATTGTGAATTGTGGTATCTGTATGACAAGGTTTGTGATATATTGCAAATTAATGTTTTTCCATGGTTTTACGGATTGTTAAGTCTAGGAAGTTGATTTTCCCTTCGACTTTTCTTCCATTGTAAAACTGATATTTCTATGTAAAGAATTAATGTACTATAAAAAGTGAGTTAATTGTCTGTCCGTACCTGTAAAGCATACAAGTATATCGTCTACGTATCGATACCAGTATAGACAATTATTACTATTGTTATTATGGTTGTCAAATATCATTGTTTCAATACCGTCCATGAAAATTTGGGCAAGTAATGGACTTAATGGACTCCCCATACTTAACCCTTCCTTACTATTGTAGAATTTATTGTTAAATGAAAAATAATTTTGTCTTAGGCAAGCTCTTAATAAATTAATTATGTCCATTTTTATAACTTCATTTACTTTGTTTTTTGTTTAGGTTCTCTATTAAAATTTTTTCGTCTGGGGGAACACTTGGAAATAAGTTTTTGACATCGAAAGAAACTAATTTAGAATTATCTGGTATTGTTATATTCTTAACTTTATCTTCGTTCGTATGAGCTTACAAGACTAACAATACTATAGGGAAATATCTCAAAACCTACAAACCACAAATCAATAAAGACAATAAATCAGGGGTTTATCAATTAACATGTGGGTCATGTCCTAAAACATACATAGGACAAACTGGACGTACATTTATACAAAGAATTACAGAACACGAAAAAAGTTTCATCCATAGAAAGTCAATATATGCTAATCATCTTTTAACCGAAAATCACACGTTTAACAAGAATTTAAAAATTTTACACACCCAACAAAAAGGTTTAAAACTAAATCTTTTAGAGACAATGCAAATAAATCGATTAAGGACTACGGGTACTTAACTCAACGACCAGGTAAATTTAAACAATTCACCATTATTGAATTTATTCTCCTAAATCCATGTCTGTGTGGGTTTTCAATACTATCAATGTAATTTAATTAGGTGTAATATCATCAATTAAGAAATTATATAAAATTGTGAACATTAAACCTAACTTGACAATGTAAAATATAGATCTGAAGAAGCTGCATAGACAGCGAAACACGTCATCGCAATTTAAATAAACCAGTGGAAATTGACTAAAAACAGTATTTTATTATATATTTATCATCATTTAAAAGCCCATTCTATTATCTTTCTAATGATACCAAATTTCATAGCATACCTCATGCTTTTAACTGATTAAAATGATTTAAAAGGGAAACAAGGAGAACGAGGACTGAAAATATGGGTAAATTTATTGATAACAACCAAAATCAATATTTTGTATAACCCCCTTAGCCTTTATTACTGCTTCCAGCCGGTTTTTCATGGAGCAGGTAAGCTTTTTCACCACTGTCTGTGGGATTCTTCCCTACTCTTCCGCCATTGCAACCTATAAGTCTCTCAGGGATGCAGGGGCTGAATTCTGGCTCGAACCCTTCTTTTGAGCTCATCCCACATGTGCTCGATTGGATTGAGGTCAGGACTCTGTGCAGACCAGTCACTTCCGCCAGGTATTGCCGCACCGATGCACCAGCACGAAGCTATTGCCAACAAACTCAGCGTAAGGAATGACGTGTTCCTGCAGGATCCTGCAATGTACCTGTAAGCAGTTAATCCACCGCTACGAATTTTATTAGTCACGAAGACCAAATCGGTTTTCGCATCCCGTGAGATGCCTCCCCCCACCATGACAGAACCTCCTCCGTAAGCGACCGTTTCGGTAATACAGCACTGCGCATGGCGCTCCCCAGGCCTCCTATAGACTCGTCTTCTTCCATCATTGCCGACATGTTCTCGGGCAAATCTGAAACGCGCATGTCGATGGGCTGCTGTCAATTTGAGACCTTTAGGTAATCTCTTCGAAATTAGGTTAACTTGTTTAAGTCTTCTTTGGACTGTCCAATGATTGACAGTCCATCCATGAACTTGTCGGAGCTCCTGCTGGATCTCAACGCCGAAGTACACCTACTTCGTCCTGATCCTGGTTTCCGTGTAAAGGCGTCAGTCTCTTGGTAACGTCTGTACACTGGGGAGACAGCTGCCTGGTTCAGGTGCAGTTGAGCAGCGACTACATGTTAGCTATGCCCTTCTTGCAATAGGGCAATAACTTGTGCCGTTTTTTCCGGGGTGATAACCATTTTCCGATGACGTAATTAGTAAGCAGGTATAGCAGAGATGTTGACAGTTCAAGTTCCGATAAAGGAATGATCGGAAAATGTAGTTGCATGTGATTTTATAGGGATGAATAGCGCGCAACGAGTACGTTGCTGAACGAATAAAAACGGTTCTATTGAGTAAAATCGTTCTAATCAGTAAAACTTTTTGGAAATCCAAATGTTTTTGGTATCATTGGAAAGAGTAGCAACTCAGCATTCTAATGATAGTAAAAATAATACCACTCTTTGAAAATTAAATTCAAGGATCGGTGTTAAATGAAGCAAAATCGTTTGAGTCGACTTTTTTGCTCACTAGTGATTTTTAAAAAATTGACTAAAATAAATTTAATAATAACTTGGTTTACACTCCACTAAAAATATACAGAAAGTAATATATATATACAATTCAAAATGTAATTTTTTAGTCAAGATCTTAAAATGCTCGACGCCGAGACAAGTCTATTTAATATAATTTGGACCTGTAATTCCTCGCTTACAAGTACTTTAAATACAAGCGATTTGAAGATACTTAAGGCAATAGATGTGAAAGTGGGGTAAATTCAATCTGTCACTGTCGAGATAATGAGGACTGTTTTTTTACTTAATTAAGTACTTTTTTATTAAATATCGGTTTTAATAATAATTTTAATAAACTAGTTCACTTTTACCATAGGACTAGCATTTTTAACTCTTTTTGCTACATTTATAACACTAAATAAATAAAATCAGAGGGGCTTTAGCTATGAGTGAAATTGTACAAAATAATGGTTACGTCAGTGTAAAGATACTTACGGTTGGTCGCTTAATAATAATAAAATTAGTAACATTATTGGTTACCATTTACATTCCCCAATATCATCAGAGCGTTTATTTGTTGTTGTCTTTATCGATTATGTGTTTTGGTGGGATAAACTGTATTCAATCCATCATCCTTCACTTACCACTATCCGCTAGGAATCCGTAATTCAAGATCCAAAGTACTCTCAGATGTACGAGTCAAATGAAACACTTTTGCCATTATGGTATTTATAGTTTACATGTAAAGGAACTTGACTTTGAAAACTGCGTGAGTTTTTTGTAACACGTAAATTTTTTGAACAATTTACTTAATAAACTCTATAATATTTATTAGGGAATGAAAAAGAAATGCGATGATGAACAACGAGAAGGTTACCACCAGGAAAGCGAAGCAACTGCTAGGCAAGTTATATCCAATTATAAATTGCTCTAGCAAGTTATCCACCAGAACACCATTGTGAAGGCAGGTCTCACCTACGCTTTCTGATGAAAACGATGACCCACCCCACTCACCATGACAGAAGATAAAGCTAGGTTAAGTTAGCCTAAGTCCTAGGTTAAGTTAGGTTAAATCACAATCATGTAAAATAACCACATTTCCTAGGTTAAATTAACATAGGATCACTATTGTAAATGCTTAGGTTAAGGTAAAGTAATCTTTCACATCATGTAGTAACAACGGTCATAAATATAAGTAAGAGGCCTTACTTGTAAGCTAATAAAGACAGTGAAAAAGAGAACTGGAAGGTGAATAAAAAATTTGCTACGTGTCGAGTTGTCGTATAGTGGCGACTGTACAGGGTGAGTCAACGATAGAGTAAAGTTCATTATCTCATTTGTTTCGTAAATGACGAAAAAATGTTAAATAAAATAGTTTTAGGGAATGTTAAGGTGCACAGTTTAAAATTATTTCTGAGTATTCAGGGTACTTCAAAAAAGTGTGGCCGATATAACAAATGATACATCCTATTTTCTAATTTATTTTTAAATTCTGCGTAAAATTTTATAACTTTTTTATCAATAATGTTATATACCTAAACCTAGTAGTTTTTCTAATATTTCAATTTTTTTTAAAAAAATACTAGTTTTCAGTTTTGTAAAAAATTGCCAGTAGCGTCATTGTTTCTGAAGGTGGAATACTCATAGTTGGTACGAACGTTCTATAGAGATGAAAAAAAAAGATATATGTAAAGAAATTTGAGTTAGATGCGACAGGGTGTTCAAAATAAATTTATCTATTCGACTATTTTGAATTGAAAAATCTCAATTTTTTTAAATGGCCCGCCCTGTATATTATTATTTTTTCTGATAGATTTCGCAAAACCCTCCAACTTTTATTAAGTATGTCTTATACCTATTTCTAATAATTTTCGATTTATTTTGAATTTTTCAATTTTTACCCTTGTTTTTAATACACTCACACTATACTCGTAAAATCATAGCTGCCAAAACAAAACAAAAATGTAGGCATTGTCAAATTTTGACATGTCTATTAAGCAAGTAAAAATAGTTTAATTTGTTATAGTAAGTGACGTATAAAGGTAATAGCTATGGATTTTACCTGAAAATGAATTAATTGATTTGGTTTATATACCGGGCGAGGCGGGAAAAAATTGTCTTTTGGCAGTAAGGCTTTCCGGAGCGAAGTACCCTAATAGACGTATACCATCTAAAAAATCTTTTCAGTGCTTAATGGAACGGTTTGATGGTAGTGGTAGCGTTGAGTATACGAAACGGAAAGTCGTAAATCAGAATGCTACCAGTGAGGAAAAAGAAATGGAGATTTTACTTCATGTTGAACATAATCCCCAGGTCCGCAGCCGTCAATTAGCTGACTTATCTGACACATCCCAATCTACGACTAATCGCACCACGAGAAAATACAAGTATCATCCCTTTCATATGGAACTACACCAAGAACTTCAAGACCGTGATGTTGAACGACGAGTTAACTTTTGTACCACCATGAATGGAGCAAAAGAAGCCGATCCAAATTTTTTATACAAAATAATGTTTTCTGATGAAGCTACTTTTCGCAGTGATGGAGCAGTTAAGAGCCATAACATACATTATTATTCAACAGTTAATCCATTTTGGGTCCGGGAAGTTCAAAACCAAAACCATTGGTCGCTTAATATATGGTGTGTAATATTAAATTTTCGAATTATTGGCCCATATTTTTTCCACGAACCGCTTAACGGGCCTAGATATCTAAATTTTTTGCAAAACGAATTACCCCAGCTTCTTGAAGAAGTTGATAACTTTAAAAAGGAACAAATGTGCATTCAACAAGACAAAGCTCCTGCTCATTACCACCGGGAAGTTCGGGAATTTCTAAACAATCGTTACCCATAAAAAGAAATCGGTAGGAATGGATTCATTCAGTGGCCCCCCCGATCATGTAACTTCTTTTTGTGGGCTACATTAAAGATCGTGTTTATGTAAATACCCCCACAACACCAGTACATATGGAAAATAGGATAAGGAATGCGTGCAGGACAATAACGCCCTTTATGCTAAGGAAAGTAAAGAAAATTATAGTAAAACGACTAAACATGTGTATTCGAGTAGACGGGCATATTTTTGAACATTTATTACATCATAATAATTAATCATTAGATAAATTAAATTATATTAAAATTATTATTAACTATTTGTTTATATTTTCACAATAGCGTAAGTGTATTAAAAACAAGGGTAAAAATTGAAAAATTCAAAATAAATCGAGAACTATTGGAAATACATAGGTATATGACATACTAAATAAAAGTTGGAGGGTTTTGTAAAATCTGCCAGAAAAAATAATACTATACAGCGTGTGCCATTTAAAAAATTTGAGATTTTTCAATTTAAAATAGTCGTAATGTATAAATTTAGTTTGAACACCCTATATTAAAAACAAGGGTAAAAATTGAAGAATTCAAAATAAATCGAAAACTAATAGAAATACCTATTTCTAAATTTTATTTTGAACACTCTGTAGCATCTAACTCAAATTTCTTTACAAATATCTTTTTTTTTTCTTCTCTATAGAACGCTCGTACCAATTATGAGTATTCCACCTTCAGAAACAATGGCGCTACTGGTAATTTGTTACTAAACTGTAAACTAGTATTTTTTTTTAAATAATTGAAATGTTAGAAAAACTACTAGGTTAGGTACATGACATTATTAATAAAAAAAAGTTATAAAATTTTACGCAGAATTGAAAAATAAATTATAAAATTGGATGTTCCATTTAAAAAAAAACATATGTTATATCGGCCACACTTTTTGAAGTACCCTATATACTCAAAAATAATTTTAAACTATGCACCTTAACATTTCCTAATATTGTATTTAACATTTTTTCGTCATTCCCGAAACAAATGAGATAATGAACTTTACTCTATCATTGACTCACCCTGTATAGTATAAACTCGAAGCGATAAAAGGTACAAAATGTCCATTTTAAAAGCTCTAATATATTCAATATTAACCCCCTAGGTTGCTGCCTATTCATATTTGTTAAGAAATGCCTATGTTAGTGTTGAGCTTGTAAGCTTCTTTCATAGCAAAACGCAACTTTTTTTATGAGCATAGCCCACGTGTTAAGGCTCTACAGGAGTGTGCGGAAAAAGCTATTCGCGTTGGTCAAGCTATTCGCGTTGGTCTTAAATTATACTCGGTGGGAAACACAGTCCTGGGCCAATCATTCCAAAGGGATAAGGTCCTCCATATAAAAGACTGCTTAAAAACAGTTATACGAGGAGTGACAAGAAGAACTTCATGCGGATGTAAAATATTAGCGCAACATCTATTCCTAGCAGACATCGCTTTGGAAGTAATTAAGCGGGCTACATCCATCAAATAGTTTCCATGAAAATACTTATAGATAGGCTCCAGTTTCCAACCGTTCTTTGATGTTCCAGGGAATCAAGGTGGCTAGTTTCAAATCAGGCGAACAGCTCTCTTCTGAATAGAATCCAACAAATACAGTGTATGTTTAGAAACAGAGCCCCGAACATGGAAGAAGTATTCCATCGGTAGAATTTGAGCTTTGTACAGAATTAACAGTTGTTGTGGAGTGTAAAGCTTTCGAGTTTGAAATAATATTCCCAACTTTTGAGAAGCACTATTTGCTATGCTTGTAACATGTTTATGCCAAGAGATATTTGCTCCCAAATTACCGTTCCGCAAATCGAGCGAAGATGCTAGAGGGTTAGTGTGCATCGACTGCCGCCTGGGTTTTTGTACAGGTAAATTCTACTTGGTTATTATAGTAGACTTTCGTACGCTTACGTATCAAAATAATATAGATGTCGCTTCAGTAGTGAGGTTCATTGTCCACGTTGCTCCCGAATTTCGCTTAATTATAGTGTTTTAATAGAATATTAATTAGGATCCTAGTGTTGGTTGGGTGGTGAAGTGACCAAAGCTGTAAGTTATAGTGAACGATTATATAATTGTTGTGGATCTGCCTAGTACTGGCCTTTTACTGATTAATAAGTTCCCGCCATTATGGTACTGTCATCAACGGACATACGTGAAATCAAGACGCTGATTACCAATATTTTCAACGACAAATTCCTCGAGGAAATGGCTAATAAAGTTGCCGATATGGTTGAAAAAAAAAATTGAGGAGCGACTTGAGATTTAGTCACAAGAAATACATAGCATTAATAATAAATTAGTTAGACTGGAGACTGAGAATCAAGCATTGCGCAGGATTGTTGATCTCCACGAACAGTCTACGCGCAATCTTAATATTCGAATATTCGGAATGGCTGCCGAAAATAACGAAAACCTACGCGGTAAAGTTCTAGATTTGTTCAAATATAGGCTAAAGGTAAACATTCAAAATACACAATTAGTGAAGTGCCACCGAGTTGCAGCAAAAACCACTAGTAATAATAAACATCCATCTGTGTTGGTACGAATAACGAGATAAAAACTTCAGTTATAAAAAACAGAAAAAACAGTGGTGTTCTAATAAAGGAAGATTTAACCAAAGCCAGATTGGCTTTATTAGACCGTGCCATTCGCAGTTTTACTATGAAAAATGCGTAGGTGCATAATGGTAATATTTATGTGCGTTATAGAGATGTAGTGCATCGTATTATGGAAGAAAAGGATTTGGACAATTTACAGGACTAGGACTTTTACTTACAGTAACAGCATGTCATTCTCTGTCATGTCTTTATTGTTTTTTTTTTGTTTTTTTTGGAGAGGGTTAGTACTACCTAAAGAATGTAACAGAATTTTAATACTTTCATTTACCTATTTCTTGTTTTCAAATTTCATTGTCTTTACGGTTTTACTAGTATTCCTATCTCTTTAACGAATAATGTGGGCTAATTGCCTTTTTTTGTGCTCTCTTCTTATCATATATTTTATTTTCTATTAGTGTTAGTCGTAGAATTATATGTTCAATATCAAAAAATTTGGAGCGATTACCATAGCACATTTAAATGTACGTTCTTTGTTACCTAAATTCAATGATGTAAGAGGTCTCCTGTTGCTTGGGAATTATGATATTTTTTGCCTGTCTGAGACATGGCTGAATCGAGATACTCCTAATCATAATTTGTTCATACATGGTTATAATTTATTTCGGAGGGACCGCCATGTTGGTCGGGGTAGAGGAGTAAGTATTTATGTCAAAGATGTGATGACTTGTAAAATAGTTCCCTCTAGTTGTAATATTGAGCAACTTTGGTTAAGTTTTAATTTAAATAATAAGAATATCTCGGTGGGTATAGTTTATCGTCCACCTGATTTTAATATAATGCATTTCATAGCAGCAGGATATTTCTTCTTTTTTGTCATTACATGATGAGTGTCTGTGTCTTGGAGACTTTAACGTTGACTTATTAAAACATGATACTCCGTGTACCCGTCATTTTTTAAATTTAATTGAATCTTTCAACTTGTCCCAAATAGTGGATGCTCCGACACGAATTACCCTCACTAGTGCGACCTTGATTGACCTAATTTTAATAAGCAATGTCAAAATTATTAATAATGTTCAGGTTGAGCCAGTTTATAATATATCTGATCATGATACTATTAAATGTGTTTTAAACATTTCAAATCCTCCGAAAATACTCCTTTTTAAAATTATTAGAGACTTCAAAAATTTTGACCTTGATATGTTTGTGGCCAATTTACATGCGGCTTCGTTCGATAATATTTTTTTGTTGGAAAATATAAAGGACAAGGTTCAGTTTTTTAATAATACTTTAATAGATGTTTTTAACGTTCACGCCCCTCTAAAGCGTATACGTATAACTAAGAAATTTGCACCATGGTTAACAGATAATATTCGTTTTTTAATATCTTTGAGAAATAATGCACACTCTTAAGTGGCGTAGGACTAAAAATGTGGCTCATTACAATTATTACAAATCTCTTAGAAATTATACTACCTTGGCATGTCGTAGAGAGAAAAAAGCCTACTTTTCACAAAAACTTAATACCGGTGGAGTTAATAAAATTTGGAGGGAACTCGATATGTTAAATCTTAGAAAAGGAAAACTGGATATTCCTTCATCACTTTCCGATCCTGATAATATAAATGACTATTTTATTAATGGAATCGCTAAGCTGAGTCCAAACTCTGAACAGATTAATTGGTATCAAAACAATAAAAAGCCTGGGGTAGAAAATTTTGATTTTCATATAGTTGCTGAAGAGGATGTGATTAAACTGTTGTATTCCATAAAGACTAATGCGGTGGGCGTTGACGGGTTAAGTATAAAGCTTTTGCTTCTTGCCATTTCATATATAGTACCCCTTATTACGCATATAGTGAACTGTTGTCTGCTCTCGGGTGAGTTTCCTGATCATTGGAAACATGCGATTGTTACACCTTTGCCTAAAGTTGCATGCCCAAATGAGTACAAAGACTTAAGGCCCATAAGTGTTCTTCCCGTCCTCTCTAAGATTTTGGAACGGTTCATGGAGTCACAACTCCGTGGCCACACTGATAAATTCTCCATTTTGCCCAAATTTCAATCGGGATTTAGACCAGGTCATAGCTGTGAGACAGCCCTTTTGGAAATAATTGATGACATACTCAGGGGCATCGATGGAAGGTGCTTAGCAGTTTTGACCCTCATTGATTTTTCTAAGGCCTTTGATACAATAAGTGACAGCCTTCTTTGTTCTATACTAACATACATTGGTCTCAGTAACAACACTTTGAAATTATTGCAAAGTTTTTTAAGTAATCGAAGTCAATCAGTGCGAGTCGCCGGTATTGAGTCGAGACCTTTACCAATCACCTGTGGTGTCCCACAAGGTTCCATTTTGGGACCTCTATTATTTTCAATTTACACTTCACAACTAATACATCGGGTGAGGTATTGCAGGGTACACTTGTATGCCGACGATACGCAGCTTTATCACATATGTCGTCCTAACGAGATTCACAGATGCGTCAGAGAAATCAATGATGATCTGGTGGGGCTAGTTTCTGCTGCCAGTGACCACTCCCTATCAATTAATACAAAAAAAGTACAGTCATGGTTTTTGGTACTCAGAGGCTCAGAAGCAATTGCTTACCACATATTAATATTAAAATCAACGGGAAAGTGTTACGGATTGATGACAAATGTAGAAATTTAGGCCTTACTATGGACTACAATTTGAGGTACAGATCGCATGTGAACATAGATATACGTCGGGCGTACTTTAATTTGAAGATAATTTACAATTCTAGGGACTATTTAAATCAAAAATTGATAACTATATTGTGTGAGTCTCTGGTATTGTCCAGATTAAACTTTTGTGATACTATATATGGATTTTCAATAGACTCATCCGATAGACGACGTATCCAGGTTCTTCAAAATTCATGTTTGCGCCTAATATTTGGTATTCGTAAAAGAAATCACATAACACACAAATTGTTTGAACTGGGATGGTTAAATATGAATGATAGACGTTGTTTGCATGCGGCTTGTTTATTCCACAAAATTGTCTTATCGGGTGTTCCCTCTTACCTACACAGAAAAATTACCTTTAGATCAGATGTTCATAATTTGAATGTCCGTTTTCGAGGTCGCCTTACGCCTCCGGCTCACAAAACTAAAATTTAGATCATCCTTCTCTTTTCAAATAGCTAAGATTTATAACTCAAATCCAGAAAATATAAAACTATTAGATCCTAGGTCATTTAAGGCGGCGTATAGGAGGATTTTGTTAAATATATAAAGATATAGTACTTATTTATGTAAATTTTCCTTCAGAAAAGAATATCACTAGCTCTTGAGTGTATCTGTGCTCTGTATGAATTCTATTGTTTATCTCGGATATGTTGGGGTGACTCGCCTGTCTATTTAACAATTTAATTTATATCAAGGTTTTTTTTTTTTTGTTTGCTCTAGTTGTGTCATGAGCAATTCTCTATTTTCTTTGTCTTTTTTTTTCTTTTTCCCTAACACTTACAACATTACACAGTTTCATTAAGATACTAGCACAGTTTAATAGATAAATATTGTATTCTATAAACTTTAGTATTAGGATGCTTAAGGTAAAGAACAGGGGGAATGTTTGTACCTTCGTGGTCTTACATTCCCAGCTGACCTTCGGCATTTTCCAATTTAATGTAGCATTTTGTTTATTTAGTTTATGATGTTTTATTTTCTCTTTCATAATTGGAAATAAAGACCATATTTATTTATTTATTATCACTTAAAAATAAAATTTCTTCCAGGTATTTGTTAACTTGATGGACTTCCTGCTATCTAGAGGTATTTGTATGAGTAGCCGATATTCAAGCGTTTAAAATAAATCAAGAAATAAGCGTAATGGCATCGGCAAAGCTATAAATTGTA
Source organism: Pachyrhynchus sulphureomaculatus (assembly GCA_019049505.1). Classification (NCBI taxonomy): domain Eukaryota; kingdom Metazoa; phylum Arthropoda; class Insecta; order Coleoptera; family Curculionidae; genus Pachyrhynchus; species Pachyrhynchus sulphureomaculatus. The sequence continues at coordinate 58,312,421 of CM032455.1, read as the reverse complement.
TTCCTCGTCATATCCAGCAGATCGTTAATGTAATGTGAAAAAGAGTAGAAGACAGTATGGAGCCTTGGGGCACACCGGCATTGATAGTGAAGGTATTAGAAAGAACTCCGTCGACTGCCACTAGTTCCTCCTCCCTCTCTGAGGAAATACGAGACCTATAAAAAGAACTTTTCAGATATAGCATAAGAACGTAACTTAGCCAACAATCCATAATTTTGAGCTTGTAAACTTTTTCAATAGATCACATTTTCCCCTTAACTTAATTAACAGAAAAAGAAAAGATGGCACAAAACCAAGAAGTCCACTTGCTGTTCGTTGACTTGAGAAAAGCATATGACAGCGTTCCTCTGCAGAAATTGTGGCAATTGGCATTGCAAAGTACTAATATTAACATAGAATTAATTAAAGCTGTCAAAACACGATACGACCAAGCGAAACTATTTTTATTGTTACGATTTTGTCATGAATAAGTTTATCTTAAAGTAATTTTTAAATGCAACGAAAGTTCATATCATCACTTTCTTAACAAAAATTAAGAGATTTGTTTAGTACTAACTTAACTAGTTAAAAAAATTGTCGAAAGAAATACGGTTTAACCACATGTAACCCATTTAAATATACAAGTAGTTACAAAATATGAATCGCTTAGATCAAATTAGAATGTTCTCTAGAAAAACTTGAACACAGCTCTAAACTTGTAGCCGTACGTTCCAGAACCATGGCAATAATTAAGGTAATCATGTGTTCATTTTGTTTTATTTAAAAGGTATGATAATCCTGAAATACTATATATAAAATGTAAAATATCTAAATATTTATTTTATATTATATTATTTATATATGTATGTATATATATATATATATATATATATATATATATATATATATATATATATATATATATATATATATAAATAAAATGCAAGAAATTTCACTTCATTCTAAAATTTCCATAAGATACGGACAGCATTTTTGTAATTGAGATATAAAATGCCTTGCTATCAGCGCCGTATTAAATTTGGATGAGCAATCTTATACCTTAGACATAGCCACGATGAATATTACTTTATTATTAAGTTTTGCCTTGTCAGAAACACGCTTATTAATATTTTTAAAGACGCCACTTATTTTAACACACGACGAGACATCCTAGAAGCGTCTTATTTATATGTACAGGGTGAGTCAACGATAGAGTAAGGTTCATTATCTCATTTGTTTCGGGAATGACAAAAAATGTTAAATACAATAGTTTTAGGGAGTGTTAAAATGCACAGTTTCAAATTATTTTTGAGTATACAGGGTACTTCAAAAAAGTGTAGCCGATCTGTTTTTTTTTTAAATGAAACAACCTATTTTAAAATTTTATAACTTTTTTATTAATAATGTTATATACCTAAACCTAGTAGTTTCTCTAATATTTCAATTTAAAAAAAAAAATACTAGTTTTCAGTTTTGTAAAAAATTGCCAGTAGCGCCATTGTTTCTGAAGGTCATAATTGGTACGAGCGTTCTATGGAGATGAAAAAAAAAGATATATGTAAAGAAATTTGAGTTAGATGCTACAGGGTGTTCAAAATAAATTTATGCATTTCGACTATTTTAAATTGAAAAATCTCAAATTTTTTAAATGACACACCCTGCATATTGTTATTTTTTCTGATAGATTTTGCAAAACCCTCCAACTTTTATTAAGTATGTCATATACCTATTTCTAATAGTTTTCGATATAATTTAAAAAAACTACTAGGTTTAGATATATAACATTATTAATAAAAAAGTTATAAAATTTTACGCAGAATTTAAAAATAAATTAGAAAAGGATGTTCCATTTAAAAAACATATGTTATATTGGCCACACTTTTTTGAAGTACCCTGTATACTCAAAAATAATTTTAAACTGTGCACCTTAATATCCCTAAAACTATTGTATTTAACATTTTTTCGTCATTTCCGAAACAAATGAGATAACGAACTTTACTCTATCGTTGACTCACCCTGTACAAAAGGTATGGACACCTAGAACATTAATTAAATATATTTTATACGAGGTTTTATCAATCGAATTTACGCTTTGTTCAGGATTAATAGTGCCACAACTATTAGAGCTTTCTAGTATGAAATAATATTTCCAGCTTTTGAAAAACTTTGTTTGATATGCATACAACATGGTCAGGACAAGATATATCTCAAGGTATCGCGCTGCAAATTAAGTAATGATGCTAGTAAAATGCAATATCCCGACATAATTGTGTCGGATTCCATAACAAAATTTCTTTAGAAAAAACTGTTGCCTGGGTTTTTGCAGTGTCAAATTCCACTTAGTTACTGTTACTCCAAGATAGAACTTCTTCCACATCTTTGCAAATTTAATCAATTTTCTGCTATTCTAGCTCATGTTCAGGCATTCCAAATAAATAAAGAAACTATACACACACAACAACATTTTGTTGTTATTGAGTTGTTTTTAGGTTGCAAAACCTGACAATATTTTTATCTGGCAGAGGCCTGACGTTTCTGATTTGAAGAAAATGGTGCAGCGTAGCTCATTTATAAGCTACAATGCAACATTTTTTTTCTATAAAATAAAATATATCTGAAAATTTGAATTTCGTTTAAACACAGTAAAATTTATAAACTAGGTTTTTGAACCGGCCGAAAACGTAAATATATTTAAGACGTCTAGACGTTTTCAAAACATCTAAAATTGTTGTCTGTAGAAGGTTAGCTTTTGTAACATTCGACGTCTCGAATTTCGGAGACATAAATCTTTTGAACATCTAAAATATGTCTACGTATTGTCTAGAAATTGCAATTGCAAAAGTAAAGTTACAAAAGAAATGGAAATTATATAGAATGTCCAAAAATACTAATTTCTTTGTCTACTCCAAATCCAGATTAATTGAACTCTTAAAAAAAACCTGCTACTTAGCTCTTATAATTCTAATTGTATCTCAATTGATTTATTACTCAAATTTGACTTAATATAATAATCAACCTAAACTAACTTGAATTATTCTATACTATTTGGTAGTAGTGGTTGCTTTAGCTGCCACGATTCTTTAGTAAAAGTAATTCGTTTAACACTTGAATTGATTAAGCCGATACTTGGTGGGAACCCATAACTAGAAGTTTTGCAAGAAGTAAAAAACTAGTTAAATTTCCACTAAGTTTTTTATTTTTAACACCAGACATGTTTCGTTGTATGACAGCTTCTTCAGATGGTTTGTTACAAAATGATGATAAAATTACTATAATAAATGGTTGGTTCACAATTTATGGTAGGTAATAAAATAATTTAATTAAAACAGATTTAGTAATGGTGAATTATTTAAGTCTAATTGTTCATTTATTAAGGAATCTGAATTTTTCAATTTGTTTATTTCTAAAGATTCTAGGTAGTTAAGTTTCAATCCCTTTGTGCAAGCATGTAATATTTCAAAATTTGGGTTGAATTGGTGGTGGTTCATTTTCCATTAAATGATTTGCGTAATTTGAGTTATTTTTTTTGTTGATGTATGATGAAGCATGTTCTTTTATTCTTTTTGAAAAACTTCTTCCTGTTTGACCTATATATGTTTTTGAGCAATTTCCACAATTTGATTTGTATACTCCGGAACTACTGTCTCTGTCTGTCTTAGTTTTGTTATTTTTTATAAATTTGCCAAGTGTGTTGGATGCTTTAAATGCTGTGTTAATATTTAATTTTCTCAAGAAACTATTTAATTTAGTGCTTCATCTACCACAGTACGTTATTGACTTTACGTTTTTATAAGGTTCTTTATTGTTCGGAAAAACTGTACTAATAGCTTTTTTGTAAAGTTTTTTCTTTCTTTTTGAAAATCGTCTTGGAACTTGATATAATAAAACAATTAGCAGTAAATAATGACTATTCACCAACCATAATAGATAATATTCTCAAGAACCCAACCCAAACTCCGAAATATTACATACTTGCACAAAGGGCCTGAAACTTAATTACCTAGAGTCTTTAGAAATAAACAAATTGAAAAATTCAGATTCCTTAATAAATGAACCATTAGACTTAAATTAATTCACCATTATTAAATCTATTTTTATTAAATTATTTTATTAACTGTCATAAATTGTGAATCAACCATTTATTACGAGGCTGGTTTGAAAAGTCCATGTAAAAATAAAAACTACTTATGTGTTTGGGGTAAACTTTTTTTTATTTTTCGACGTAGTCTCCTTTTAGGCTTATACACTTCGTCCAACGATGTTCTAGTTTGTTGATCCCTTCCGAATAATAGGATTTGTCCAAGTCTGCAAAATATCCATTAGTGTCTGCAATCACCTCCTCGTTTGAATAAAATCTTTGTCCCGCCAGCCATTTCTTCAAATTGGGGAACAAATAGTAGTCCGAGGGAGCCAAGTCTGGAGAATAGGGAGATGTGAAACGAGTTGGAATCCTATTTCCATTAATTTTGCGACCACAACTGCTGAGGTGTGTGCTGGTGCGTTGTTGTGATGGAAAAGGACTTTCTTGTGGGCCAATCGCGGGCGTTTTTCTTGCAGCTCGGTTTTCAAACGGTCCAATAATGTATCCATGTTTCATCCACAGTGACGAAACGACGCTTAAAGTCCTCCGGATTCTTCTGGAACAGCTGCAAACCATCCTTGCAACACTTCACACGATTCCGTTTTTGGTCAAGCGTGAGCAATCGCGACACCCATCTTGCGGATAGCTTTCTCATGTCCAAATGTTTATGCAAAATATTATGTACCCGTTCAGTCGAGATGTCCACAGCACTAGCAATCTCACGCACCTTAACTCTTCTGTCATCCATCACCATATCATCGATTTGATCAATGATTTCTGGAGTCGTAACCTCCACAGGCCGTCCAGAACATTCAGCGTCACTTGTGCCCATATGGCCAGTCCGAAAATTTTGAAACCACTTATAAACTGTTCTAATCGAAGGTACAGAGTCACCGTAATGTTTATCAAGCTTCTCTTTAGTTTCCTGAGGCGTTTTGCCTTTCATAAAGTAATGTTTAATCACTACACGAAATTTTTTTTCGTCCATTTCTTGAAAATCACTCGACTTTCTTGATTCACACGAATGCCAAACACAAAGAAATAGACCAATATGGCTGAAACTTGGTGTGCGTTCATTCAAGAGACGCTACTAACTAAACATGACCTCGATACGCGCCGGTGGTGCCATCTCTCGGACTTTGCACGGACTTTTCAAACCAGCCTCGTATAGTAATTTTATCCTCATTTTGTAACAAACCATCTGAAGAAGCTATCGTACAGCGAAAAATGTGGAAATTTAAGTAGTGTTTTACTTCTTGCAAAACTTCTAGTAATTCGTTTATAGTAAATCTTATTTATCTAAAACATCCTTTTTTAGATTTTTCTATGTAAATTTATTTTATTAACGCCTTACCCGAAAATTACGTGAAACTGTGAAAATTATTTCAAATTGAGCAAGATTAAAGTTTAGAACCAAGCTCTAGACTTCTAACTCTAACATACTAGTTGTTGTTTTTTAGGTATTAAAAAAAACTCGACTTTTGAATATTATTAGCATTTTAAAGTTTTGAGTGACGTCAATGGAAGCGAAACACTTGGAAAACACAAAATACTATTTTTGAGTTTTTAAATCATCAGATTCTACATTACATGGTAACGTTAGCGGCCTCATGATCAGGTATGCTACAAGAAAATAGAGTAGGAAATCAGCCAGTCATCTGAATTTAACTTTAAGATATAATAAAAATGTTTTTTATTTATCTTTATTTATGAGAAATAAATTACAAATAAAAATATACCAACTTTAAAGTTCATTTCATACTTCTGTATAAATAATACATAACAATTATTAAATTTATTCACTTTGTTTTAAGTTTAACAGGTTTCTTACTTTTATTAAGAACTAAATTAAGTAACCGTCTTAAAATGTATTTAAAACCTAATACAACTAACACGACAACAAAAATTATGGCAGCTATGACATCGACCATAAAATATTTATACCAGGGCATTCCTACACCAGCTACCCTTAAATGTGGGGCACCTTTATGTCGTATAACATATTCTACCCAATAAATGGCACTTTGTAGAGGTGTCAGGGGTCTGTCATGATAAAGCTGTGATTTACTTTGAGCAATTTTTCTATACTTTGAATTATTTAGAAGTTCTTGAATGTAACTATATATTGTTTCTTCATTAAAATTGGCGTCATGACAACTTATTTTTAATCCATAACCATCTTTAACGGCTGTAACTGCATTCATTTCTTGATCACCAAAAACTGGAAATGCTAGTACAGGTACCCCATGGTAAATGCTTTCTATGGTACTTAGAAGACCACCGTGAGTTATAAATAATTTGACATTCGGATGTGCTAAAAATAATTATTTATTAGTATTCAGACAAATTACATTAATAACACAGGCCAAGGATGAAAAAACTTTTTTAATAATTTTACCTGATTCCTATGTTTTTTGGTGTGCTATAGAGTCCGAGAATAATAATAAAAAAGTCGTATCACCCACCAATTTTAACATTTTAATATTCAAAATGTGAAAAGTTTATTTTTTATCATTCGAATGTTATTAGGTTGGCAATAAAGTCAGAATTTTATAAGGTTGGCAATAAAATCAAATGTTATTAGGTTAGCAGTTCCGATAAATGTCACAGCTGTTTGTTTTCTTCCAGTTAATATAACCTCGCATTGCAGTGTTTAACCCATGTGCTTTAATTCACACTCAAAGTATGGCTAATCGTGGTTGTAAAAACTCTACCAACACTTTCTGTTATTCGTTGTCTCCATGATCCTTGGTCAACAAAAGGGATTTACAAAGTTTCCATGTTTTATATGTGAGTGGGACAGCAGAGCAAAGGATCAACATTGGTCCAAAAAATAATGGCCCGTAAGAAAAACTTTAACACCTGGCGAGAAGAACATTTTGCATAAAACTTTAGTAGACCCAAAAAAGATTCTTCTACCACCACTAAAAAGACTCTTCCACCACCACTACACATCAAGTTAGGCTTAATGAAACAATTTGTGAAAGCCTTGCCTGAAGATGGTGAATGTTTTAAATATTTGTGTTAAAGATTTTCTCATTTATCAGAAGCCAAACTGAAAGAAGGAGTTTTCCATATTGGTAAAATGATGTTCGATTCCAACTTTGAAGCAAGGATGACTACAAAGGAAAGAGAGGCTTGGATATCATTTAAAGAAGTTGTGACTAAATTTTTGGGCAATGTGAATGACTCTAACTATGAACTTATCGTAGCTAATATGATAGACAAGTTCAAAAATCTGGGTTGTCTGATGAGCTTTAAAGTCCACTTCTTGCACAACCATCTTGACTTTTTTCCTAAAAACTTAGGCGACGTGAGTGAAGAGCAGGGGGAACGGTTCCATCAGGACATAAAGGAGATGGAGAAACGGTACCAGGGACGGTGGAATATCAACATGATGGGTGATTACTGTTGGTCACTTCATAGAGTACAGCAAAATGCATCACATCGGAGAAAAAGCTATACAAGAAACTTCACAGAGAAAAGAGAAAGGAAATACAAAAAAATAAGCACCTAAAATATTCGCATTGAAGTGAAATATGTTATCGTGAGTAAAAATTGTAGCCTAGTCAAATAAAAGTAAGGTTTATGTTTTTATTTTTTATGTATAAAATTTTCCCTATTTTCAAATTTAATCGATGTCATATTGTGAGAGAACTGTGGGTGATACAAAAAAACTGGTACCAGATTCAGTTTCAGCACCCAAAAATACATAACACTTAGATGAAATGGTTTAAAAAGTTTTTATAAATATTTTTTTGTTGGCGTGTGTAATCAATCCAAATGAAGTTTTAAATCATCACGATTCCTACCTTGCTATTAGATACAACTGCCGATGCCGTACAGATAATTTTAGTCTAAATGCCGATGCACTTAGGAACTTTCAATTATACATCGAGTTTTATAATTCTGAAGTTTAATTTGGACGTTGATATTACTTGGTATGAAGATGTACAAAATGAATAGAACATGCGTCAGGTTAGCTTTAAACATTACATATTAAGTTGGGACTTTGGAATCTTTGGCACATGTCACTACACAACAGTTATCACCAGTACACCAAACATTTTATTTTTGCCCTTAACGCGATTTTGTTAACTATGTTAGCATTACCAGGAGCGATAACTGACTAACAGTCACAGCACTTCAAGGATAAAAATAAAATATTTGATGTAGTGCTAATAACTGTTGTGTAGAGTTATATATAAAAAAAAAATTAAAAATGAATTAAAAATTGTAACAGGAAGAATCAATTTAATTAATTATTATATTCTAAAACTGTAACAAAGAGATTCACTAAAAGAATCTAGAAATTAGATCCAGTCTAGTTCTCATGGAATTAAAAACCTATAGGGATCCAATTGACCTCTGTTTTTCATAATGTAATATTATGTTGGTAGGATACAACGAATTGTACTAAGTACGCATACCTATTACTCCATCGAAAGCTGACACAGCAGCTTTCGAGCCGACCTAGTGGTTGACATAGTCAATACTTAAAAGCAGGTAGCGCTTTTCGAGAGATCCTCCTCAGGCATATATAGAATTTACTGGTACTTATTCCGTTCTCTTGTTTGTCAATCCTAGCCTGACTGACGAGCCGTGGTACGGCGAAACGCATCTCAAGATGGACATGACGAATAAGAGAACAGCGGGTACAGAAACGTAACTGTTTTGATTTTGAAGGTTTTGCATGGAAGAAACTTGTTTTTGTGTTTACTGGCCAAATGTAATTAAAAATCAGTCTATTAATAAAAGAAATATAAGAATTTTAATATTAACAGCTACCAATGTGAAAAAACCTACTGATATACCGTCCAAATTTAATCAGAATAGTAAATAAAGGAGATAAAAGCCTTTTAATAGGTTTGAGAGTCGTTAAGATGAAAGATTACTTTTAAAATAATTCTACATCTAATGTGCAAATTATTTATTTATTTATTTATACACTCAATTCCAACAGGCCAAAGCCCCAATTACAGGAATAACGTTTATCCTAATGAGCTACATATAAAAGAAGAACATGATACAATTCAAATAATAACACAGCCCCACAAAAAAAAAAAGTGGGGTATACTTTTGATGCGATATATCGGATCCGTAGTATTTTTTGCCCGCTGATCACGAATCTGACGTCAGAATATCGCCATCACATCTCAATTTTTTTCTAACCTCAAAAAATAGGTAAAAATTAGTAAAAATTAAGAAAAATATACTCCTAAAAAATTGATTCAAGCTTTTTCATGAATCCAAAGATGTATTAATATGTATTCGGACACGCTAAGCTAATATTCATCGGTTGGATTAAGCCATACAGTTCTGTTTTCTTTCAAACCTCAATAAATCAGACAGATATAGTGCTTCTCGAATGCAAAAACGAATTCAAATTAAAATTCAACCGATTGGGTTGCTGATCATGAATCTGAGGTCAGATTTGCAAAATTCAAAATGGCGGATCCAAGATGGCGGACAAAATTTTTGAAAACCAACCGATTCCTACCAAATTTGGTATACAGTTGCGGAATCCTCGAACCTGATACTCTTAAACCCTAAACCCTGAAACCTTAGACTCCCACACCCTGTAACCTCAAAAAATAGACCTCAATAACCCTGTAACTTCAAAAATGAGACCCAATAAACTCAAAACCAGGACTTTTAAACCATATACTCTCAAATAGTAGACCCTTAAGCCCTAGAATTGCAAAGGTTAGACCCGCACCTAACTTTCCTTTTTTTGGTTGTATCTTGTTCTTTTTTCCGCGAATGACCTATTCAAAGGCTTTCTGCCCAAACGCTTTTGAGGACTTGTTTCTCTTTTTAGCGACCAGCAATAGTCCGCTAGCATATGGTCATCCCATCGTCCTTGATTCCGATTTTCTATGATTTTCAGATCTTGGTGAAAACGTTCCCCTTGCTCCTCACTGTAGTCACCAAGATTATCTGGGAAATCATCGATGTGGGAGTCCAGGAAATGTAATTTTAGATTCATTAAGCAACCTAATGTTTGAAACTTTTTTACCATTTTCTCGACTATTTCTTTGTACTTAGGACTTTTATTATTTCCCAAAAAGTTTGTTGCGGCTTCTTTAAAACTAAGCCAAGCAGCTTTTTCAACTTTATTCATTTTAGTAACAAATAATGAATCTTAAAACAATTTTCTTATTTGTGGCCCGTCAAATACGCCTGCCTTAATTTTAGCTTCAGAAAATTTCGGAAATTTTTTATGCAAATATTTGAAACATGGGCCGTTTGTATCTAATGCTCTCGTGAATTGCTTCATAAGTCCAAGCTTAATGTGAAGCGGGGGAATAAGAACTTTTCCTGGATCTACCAATGGTGGAAACAATACATTATTTTCACCAGGAGTGAACGATTCTCTTGTTGGCCAATTTTTTTTTCTTATAATGACGTTCCCTGTCTCTGCTATTCCACAGACATTTATAACAGGGATAAAGTGTAAACCCTGACTGTTGGCCAAGCAATATTGTTACAATTTTCAGATCTCCACAAATTTTCCAGTTATGATCAGCATATTTTATTTTTATCAAAAGCTGCTTCATTTTTTCATATTGCTCTTCCATAACTGTGGAATGAGCAATCGGAATGGGAGCGTAGACGTTGGTATTATGCAGCAAAACTGCCTTAATGCTCCGTTTAGAAGAATCAATGAACAGTCTCCATTCTTCAGGATCGTATGAGTTATTTTGAAATTCATCCATTAGACCTTTTACATCGGTACAATATGAAAGTGACAATTCCTCGTCCATTGTGAAATATTTTCGAAATTCTTCATCTCTGTTTCTATAATAAGAAATCGTAGCTTCTGGCTGAAGTAAATGTCTTTTCTTTAAAAAGGAAGCAAGATGCTCTGAACCATCTTTGGATAAGCCTAAATCTCTGACTAGATCACTAAGTTCTGACTTTGATACGAGTATTGGTTCTGGTTTACGGTTGTATGGTAGAAATTCTTTATCTGTGTCACTAGTATAATGATAGGTTGTCACTAGAACATTCATTAGTAACAGTGTTTGAATCTTTTTCGACAGTCTCAATGTTTTCGGCATGAACTGATAAGGTGAAATCATTTGTTTCCATAACATCAGCATCAAGTGGTTCAGGAGGCGGAATTAGTTTAGTTGGTCTTGTTACTGTCGAAACATCGTTATAAGTAATAGTGCTTTTATTTTTTCGGTTATGCCTACATACAACATTCATACAAAAGTAGCAATCATTTTCACTGTATGGTCTATTCCATATTGCTGGTCTGGAATATTTAATCGCCTTCTTATTGATGTACAACATTATTTTGCAAGAACTGCAAATGATGTGGGGAACCCAATCTGTATCCTGGTGCTGTATTTCAATGTTAAAATAATCCTTATATAAGGTTTTAATCTTATCCGTTATCGGTGACCCCATTTTACTCAATACGTGTTGACAGCAAATATAACAAAATGAATCACTGTTTTTATCGCACTTATGAAAAGTCCTTGTACCGTGAGACCGTTTTCTTGTAGCATTATACTCTACATGAGCCAAGTCACCCACACATGAAGAGGTACGGTCGCTGGATGACGACGGCTGCGGGCCCGCTTTCCCACCCTGACCAACCGCCGATATTGGGTTTCCGAGTCCCTGCATCGTAATTCTCTTTCTTCTACCTGCCATGACGGCATCTAAGCCGTTATCCAGGGACTCTGCCGGATAGTGGAGTAACACCGTTGCCCACCGTCCCCCACGTGGAGGTGCCCTGGATGCAGTTAGAAGAATAAAAATCGACCGATGAATTTTCTCGGCGTTCAAAATGGCGCGAAGACATCTGCCATCTTGAATTTTGCAAATCCAACCTCAGATTCATGATCAGCGACCCAAAAAATCCCTGTGTACCAAATTTGGTAAGGATCGGTTGAATTTTAATTTGAATTCGTTTTTGCATTCGAGAAGCACTATATCTGTCTGATTTATTGAGGCTAGAAAGAAAACAGAACTGTATGGCTCAATCCAACCGATGAATATTAGCTTAGCGTGTCCGAATACATATTAATACATCTTTGGATTCATGAAAAAAGCTTGAATCAATTTTTTAGGAGTATATTTTTCTTAATTTTTACTAATTTTTACCTATTTTTTGAGGTTAGAAAAAAATTGGTAGATGTGATGGCGATATTCTGACGTCAGATTCGTGATCAGCGGGCAAAAAATACTACGGATCTGATATATCGCATCAAAAGTATACCCCACTTTTTTTGTGGGGCTGTGTAATCAGAGTATACAAGTAAGAACATTTAACAGTTTGAACAATCTCCAAATTAAAAAAAATTAAAATAGTAATAATAAAAAACTACAAATTTGAATAACCTCTAAACACTGAGCAGAGAACCAATCAGTACCGACAGCCTACTGGAATGGAAATCACCGGAGTTTCCAATGACATTACCGTTCTTGCACATTATATAAATAAGGCTGTGGAATAATATCGTTGACCTAGCCAGGCAAGGCGTGGTACATGGAAAGATACATTGCTTAATAGGAAAGGGAAATCAATATGGTGATTTAACAACTTACATAAGAATCTGATGGAGTGAGTGTCCCTTCTCCTTGCAAGAGGCAACTCATTAAACCTTGACAAGATTAATCCGTGATCAACACCGCGGTCCGGAGAGACACCATCCCCCTTGAAAATAAGATATTTAATGAAGCGCCTCTGTATCGATTCGACTGAGTTGTTATGGCAATTGTATATTGGACACCAAACAACAGAAGCATAGTCAAACTTAGACCTAACAAGGAGAAGCTTGATTGCAGATATGTTAGTAAAGTCTCTACAATTTCTAATCAGGAAACTCAGCATCCTTGATGCAACAGCAACCATTTGTTCAATATGGTCGACAAAAGAGAAAAAACCGACCGAAAATGCAAAGAAGCTGTTGCTTCTCAACATATTGCCTACCGACAATCGTAACACCTTTGTTCGTGCCCGGAACAGATGCAAAGGAATTATCGACGAAACCAAGGAGGCACACAATCAACGAATTAGAAACAAACTTCTCGCTTGTCCCAACAATTCCAGGTCCTTTTGGGCAGTCGCTAAGGCAGGCAAATCTTACTAAATCCACCATACCACCACTCACACGGCCAGATAATTCCACTGCAACCACACCTGTTGAGAGAGCGAACTTGCTGGCTGAACTCTTTGCTTCACATTCTACTGTCGATTTCCAAGGAAAAACACCACCTACTATTCCCATATTGCAATTAAAGACGCCCGATATTGTCTTCAGACAGCGCATCATAAAGCGTATTTTAATGAAGTTAGATACCAAAAAGGCTTCTGGTGCTGACGGAATACCTGCCATAGTACTCAAAAACTGTGCAAGGGAACTACCACCAGTTTTCTGTAGACTTTTTAACCTATCCTACAGAAACGGAATATTTCCGTCCTGCTGGAAATGTGCCACGGTTCAGCCGATACCTAAAAAAGGCAAGAAGACCTTGCCAAATAACTACCGACCGGTCGCACTGCTTTCAATAATATCAAAAGTCATGGAAAAGGTTATCAACGAGCTTCTTCTAAAATATCTTGAACGATTCAATATTATTACGATCACCAATATGGTTTTCGTAAACACAGATCAACAGGAGATCTTCTGACTTATGTAACACATGTTTGGAACAACGCAATTGAACACTTTGGAGAATCTCGAGCGGTTGCTCTTGACATATCCAAGGCATTCGACCGTGTCTGGCACGATGGACTGTTGGTTAAGTTACGCTCTTATGGTATGTCTGAAAAGTTCTGTTTGTGGCTCTCATGTTTCCTGAGAGAGCGTTCTTTACGAGTGGCGGTCGACGGATTTCTTTCTAACACCTTCACTATCAACGCCGGTGTGCCCCAGGGCTCCATACTGTCTCCTACTCTCTTTCTCATTTACATTAACGATCTGCTGGAAAAGACCGGGAATCGAATCTACAGCTTTGCAGATGACAGCACGTTTGTGTCTTCATTCATCTTGAACGCTCGGACATCGGCTGCTCAGGCGAATATCCGCAGACAGCAGAAGGTCGTTCAACTTAACAAAGACCTGGAAGAAATTCTATCTTGGGGTGACAGTAACCAAGTGGAATTTAACGCTACAAAAACCCAGGCGGCAGTTTTTTCTAAAAAAGTTAACGTTGCTGAACCCGACATGATTATGTCGGGGCACTCCATTCCTCTAGCATCGTCGCTCAATTTGTTGGGCGTTAGTTTGGGAGCAAATATGTCCTGGCATGAACATGTTGCAGGCACAGTAAGGAGAGCTTCTCAGAAGTTGGGAATATTATTTTGAACCAGAAAACTTTACACCCCACAACAACTGTTAATTCTTTACAAAGCTCAAATTCGACCAACTATGGAATACTGCTCCCACGTTTGGGGCTTCGCTCCCAAACATACACTGCATTTGTTGGATGCTGTTCAGAGAAGAGCTGTCCGTTCTGATTAGAGACCCGGACTTGACCGGCGGCCTTGATTCGCTGGAACATCGAAGAACGGTTGGCGACTTGAGTCTGTTCTACAAGTATTTTCATGGAAAGTGTTCGTGTTAATTCCTCCCAAAGCGGTGTATGTTAGAAATACACTTCGCGGTGGTGCTTCACATCCGTATGAAGTTCAGCTTGTTACTCCGCTTTTCAAGCAGTCTTTTATATGGAGAACATCATCCATTTGGAGTAATTTGCCCAGCACTGTGTTTCCCACCGAGTACAATTTACAGCGATTCAAGAACAACGTGAATCGCTTTTTCCGCACACATGCCGCTCCTGTAGCACTTTAGGGACTTCCCTGCAGCACGTGTGGTAGACCCATAAAAAAAAATAAATTCTGTAGAACAATATATCATCTATGGAATAATTAAAAAATATAGGGTTGTTACGATAGGAATATCGGACGACATTGCATTTGGAAACGTTTAGGGTGAGCCTGTCTGCAGAGCATCAGCGGTGAGAGCATTAATGTTATTCTGTAATTCGTGGCAATCAGAAACCGAGTCTATCCGTTTAAAAATTTTAAGGTCACCGGCAAAAGCAAGCTTCCGACAACCTATCTCATTCAGCAAGTCGTCAACAAACATACTGAAAAGAAGAGGTCCCAGATTGGAACCCTGAGAACACCTGAAGTGGGAATATGGAGAGGCAATGTAAATCCATTGATTTCTATAAAGACCCTGCGATCCAGGAGGTATGAATTTAAAAGATCAATTATTTGAGAGCCCGAAACTAGATCCGACCTTATCCAACAGTAAGTAGTGATCAAGCCGATCAAAGGCTTTGTGAAAATCCGTATAGACCACGTCAATCTGGCTCCCATCGTTGATACCATCGCATAACTGCGAGAATGAGGCAAGATTTGTGGTGGTGGATCTGCCAGGCATAAAACCGTGTTGGTCAATAGAACGCGTATTTCTCACTTTTGAAAAAATAAATTTATGCAGAATAATTTCAAGAATTTTAGAGAAATTACATAAAATAGATATGGGTCGATAATTACCAATCACACCTGGATTCCGAGACTTCAAGATAGGTTGGACTTTAGCCACCTTCCAAGTAGCAGGAAATGTATGAGTCGTCGACACTAGATTAAAGATATGGAGTAAAGGACCGGATAAAGCGGACACGCAATCCTTGACAATAAAACTGGGAATGCCGTCGGAACCGGGAGTCAGTCTATTCTCTATATTAGAATAAAATCCATCCATAGATAAAAGAGACATACGTTTTATTTTACCACCTATCAATGAAAGAAACTTTTTTTTAATAAAACTTATTTTGACTTAATCAAAATCAGTTCATAAGTAAAAAAGACATTTCAATTTTGCCAGCTGTCAGTGTAAATTTACTGTGTGCCTAATTTTACTGAGGTTTGTAAACGCGCAAACATTCAGATTTATATAGTATATGCACATTGACATAATAAATAATTTCGTAATTTTACTGGAAGTAAAAAGTCTGTCTCATTTTATCGAAAAATACGAAAGCAAATTAAATTCTCAGCTAATGTCAACGATCCGCATTTTCATGGCCATAATACAGAGTGATATGAAAATTATTTCATATATTAAATGATGAAAATAAGTACTTGTACCAAGAGCAACGGCAAAAAATAATAATAAATGACGCTCCTCTATAAATTATGAAAAAATAACACTGAAGTTTTATGGGTTTTCAGCACGTTCGCCAACGCTTGTAGGTAAAAGCAATTGGAAATGATTTTAGTAACAATCTGAAATGTTGTAATGATATGCTTAAAAATCGTAAATATTTGGTTTTACCTACTTTAGTTAAAAAAAAAGCTTCAAATGCTGCAAAAAGAAACTACCTTTGAAGTTCAGTAATTTACTATTTACCAACAAAAATAATAAACATAAGAGACAAAATCTAATTCACACAAATAATTGTCTCATTAAAAGCCGAGGTTTTTCATAGTAGCATGAATCACCTCATTTCCGTTAAAAAAAATATTTAAATTTTATATAGTTTCATAAACGACACAGTGTTAAAAAATCTTTTTATCATTAACTACTAAAACCAAGCATAGTAACTCTAGAAAATCCTCGGTACAATATAAAATATGATATAAACTGGTAAAGGAAGACTTTTGCACATAAAATAATTATCAAAATGTTCACTGTTTAAATCTTTAGTTATTTTTTTTAAGAGCTACGATATAATAGTTCTCATGGTCCTGAAAATATCACTTACTAAGGCAGTCATAATAAGGTGAGAATTATAGTCAATTCTAAAGTATTAGCACTACAAGTTAATTGTATTGTCAACTCTGCTGTCACTGTCGGATCTCTGATAAGTGCTAAATTACAGACCCAACGGACTGGCATTAAACAGGAACAGATATTTTTCAGAGCACGATAAATCGACAAAGAACTGTGTCCTAGATAATATTAGAACTTCCTGAAAATTTATTATCCGAACTATCAAAGGAAATTTTTGAAAGGTCCCTAAGGCATCATGAATTAAACAAGTCCCAAGAATAACACCGACGTCATCGCACAGGCAAAAACCATTGTCAGTTCTATGAGTCAATACTTTAGTTGAAGTTGTTTACAACCCAGGCGCTTAGTTGACTTGACAATCATTTTTAGGTAATTTCGAATTTGCTTTCCTTCTGTGACCATAACTTCACTAATGAGCGTAGATAACGAGAAACGCATCCAAGGATCGCTTTGTACAGGAAACGCATATTACTATCCAAATAGTTTAAATTTATTTCTTGATATTTCTTATACTTAGAGTTATGTAGACCCAAGATTAGACTCTACGTAAACGTAAATTTTTACTAGACATTTAATCACCAGGTTGCAAGGTACCAAAAATGAAGATGCGCTCGCTAAGCTCATAGTCAATTTCTATTATTCTTCTTTTAGTACAGTAAAAAAAAGCATTTGAAACTGCACAGCCTGGGTACAGCAATATCTCTCTGGGGTATCACCAGGAGCATTGTCCTGACTTCTAAACCTTGAAAAACTTGTGCTCTTTTGTTTATAAACAATTTAAGTTTTCAAAATGCGTTTTTTGAGCTTAAAATGCGAATAACTCCGGTTGTATAAGTCGGATCGAGACCAAAAAAAACAAACTCTTCGTAACGAAATTTACAACAAATCCTCTTTAGTTGTAAGTCACTCAAGTGCGCACATAACCTACAACAGGCAAAAAACTGTTTTTTTATATATATTTTATTGTTTATTTAAAATTTGAATTGCCCGCCATTTTATGCCATTTAGCTCAAAATGGATCTTTTTCAAAATTTAGGTCTCGACGGTAGCTTTCCGATGCCATTAAAAAAATTGTTTTGGAATCATTTTAGTCGTTTTTTCACATTTGTTTATTAATCAAATAACAAATGCGTTTTTCGGTCATTCTGAAAAAAAAATTGAAAATTTTTAATTACACCTGGTAGAGAATCACGGGAACTTTATTTAAAAAAAAATTATCTTCGTTAACAATTTTTTTTTCAAAAACGAATTTTTTATTTGATTAATAAACAAATGTAAAAAAAAAGGTCCAAATGACTCCACAAAAAATTGTTTAATGGCATCGGAAAGTTGCCATCGGGGCCTAAATTTTGAAAAAATAAAGATCCATTTTGGACCAAATGGCATAAAATGGCGGGCAATATTTTTGTACCAAAATTTCAGGATATTTTTGCTACAACAAAAGACACATTTTCTGACAGAAGCCAATCGGTTAATTTAGTCGACCTATACAATAAAATGAAAAAAAAAAACAGTTTTTTGTCTGTTTTTTCAATTTTGTAGGTTATGAACATACTTGAGTGATTTAAAACCAACGAGAATTTGGATGTTGAAAATTTTATTACAAAGAGTTTAGTTTTTTTGACTCGATCTGACTTAAATAATCGGAGTTATTTACATTTTAAGCTCAAAAATAACCGGTCAAGTGGAAGTTGAACTTGCACAATTAGTGTTCCGCACGTTGATTGCTTTTAAAATAAAAAATGTTGTTACGGTGGTATAAAATGATCAGTGATTTCACAAAACACACCCCAAATGAGTTTTCAACAAAGTTTGTTTCCAATCTTTACTGAAAATTGATGACCTTGAAATTTTTGTTTTTTTATATACCAGATAAATTATTAAAGGTAATGCGCTCGTGATAATTTTCCTTCAATCTACACCCTCTGGAGAATATTCCAGAATTTTTTTTTTCAAAATTTTTTGATCAGTACTTTTCGAAATAAGATGGGGGACACCGATTTTTTAATAATACAAAGAAAAGTGTGCGCAAGTATTACATTATATATATATATATATATATATATATATATATATATATATATTTTACTCGTATTTTCACAAGCTTTCATTTGACACTCGATGACCTACTAAAAAATTTTTTTTTTCACTTCCGATTTCACCCCCCAAAACTAACCCCTTAAGTCAAAATTTGACTTTCAAAACTACACGGCTTTGATGAGGCCATCAATTCCTATATTATTACCTAATTTCAACTTTCTATGACAAATAGTTTCGGAGAAACTCGCGTGTGACAGACAGACAGACAAACAGACACCGAAGTCATCTTATAAGTGTTCCGTACGGAACACTAAAAACGCGTTTTGAAAACTTAAATTGTTTATAAACAAAAGAGCACAAGTTTTTCGAGGTCCAATACTCCTGGTGTTACCCCAGGAAGGACAAAATCATAATATTGATGTATCTAAACTATGCCTATCATTATTTTGCCTTTTTTACTGCACTATTTAGAGGAATAATTTTAAAGCAAAGAGCGGGTTAGCACTAAACAAGAAGTATGAGTGATTTGTCTCCGGGCAGGTAGGGTTGAGTCAAATGATGTAAATAAGAAGACATTTATAAGTATCTGAGAAGATCAAGCTCGATTAATTGCTAAGAACAAAAAATGGCCATGTCCCTCCCATAGAGATTTTAAAGATGCACTGGAGGCTAAAGGTATTAAGGCGATGGGTTTTTATGGAGCATTTAGTTACGATGAACGAAAAACTAAACCTGGTTATTCGCACGATGCTAAGACATTTTCTGCGAAAGCTGAAACCTGACATTTGAATCAGTATTGCTCTGAAATAAAAAAAATCTCATCTGTAGCAATACTTTAATTGAAAATAGTATTGCAACTTGGTAGTGACGGTAAAATGTTTTTGTACACATATTTTAGTACGCAGAAAACCTTGTATCAAATTATAGGTCTTTGATATTAACTTAATATCTTCATACATCCTAGTAACGAGAAAAATTCAATGTATGTATTTATTTGATAAACAATAATACAAGTATACAAAAAAATATTCTCTGTCTTTTAAGTGTAAGTATTTTTTTTTTATGTTGAATCCAAAAAATCATAAAAAAAAAAGACGTCCACCGTGAGATTTTTTCAGAAAATATACTTAAAGTTGCTAGAAAACTATTAAATTGAAAAAAGTATATTTTAATAAATAGAAATCATAAAAGAAAATCAAACATTTGAAGACAAATTGAAAAGACTAAAAAAAGGAAAGAAAAAGTTATACCTAATAAACAAAAAAGTCTAATAAGAAAATAAAAAAAAAGAAAATTAAAAATTGAATTTATAAACGAAAGATTTAATTTTAATTTCATGTAAAACAGTTAAAATACATAGTAAATAAGTAAACAAATCATTCATACACTGACATACTCAAATACTCACATACTACACATTCATTCACTTGCATATCATCATACTCACTCACTCACTTACTTGTCAACTAACACACTCACTCACTTGGTCACTCACTCACTCACTCATCCACATACCCCCATACTTACTCTCACTCACTTTTACACTCACTCAGTCATTTACTCACTTATTCACATACTATATTCAGTCACTCACTCACTCACACACTCACTCATCCACATACCCCCATACTTACTCTCACTCACTTTTACACTCACTCAGTCATTTACTCACTTATTCACATACTATATTCAGTCACTCACTCACTCACTAGCTCAATCAGTCACTACCTCACTAACCTATTCACATTCCCCTATATTCACTCAATCGATTTATCCACAAAATTGACTTCTAAAACTATTCCTCACGTTTTAATATCAAATTTGAATTTGGAACTTAAAAAACTACTAGAAATGATAGTTTTGTTCGAAAAAAATATTCTTGTTTAGCTGTTGCATTTATTTACTTAAAAAAGCATTTTACCAACCACATAGCAATCTTGTAAGTGTTAAAAGCGAGTTTGACTGAACATAACACTTTATTTTTTGATACCAAGTCAAAACTAAGAACTTCAAAAAACACTGGAAATAATAGGTTTGTTCAATATTATTAAAAATTAAAAACAATTTTTTAATTTAGCGGTTGCACATATTTATTTTAAATAGCATTTTGCTACGTAGCTTAAAGGTGGTGTATGCGTGTTTTTTTATTAAACATGAACACTAAAACCTGATATTTTTAAGTTTTTATGAAAAATGTAGATTCAGAACAGACAGAAGATGTCCGAAATTATAGTTTTATTTCATAATTTTAATGATAATACAAATTTACATTATTAAAATGTATTTTTTTCAATTTAATAGTTTTCTGGCGAATTTAAGTCTGTTTTCTTATTATGATTTTTTTTAGATTCGGCATAAAAAAATACTTAAGAGAACACGTGTCTCACTTAAAAGGCAGAGAATTTTTTTTGTATACCTGTGTAATTCTACAAGCAAAAATAAAATAACCATTCTAATTATTATAATTAAAGATAATTTTATATTTATAAATTTTCCAAATTTTCTATTGAAATATTGTTATTGCTTCTTATTTTAGAGATTATCGTATTACCACTACACAAGTTTTGGCATTTGCAACAGTTATTTAAAGAAAATGAATATTTATTAGAGTTCTGATTACAGCCTGCGGCAACTAAAAATAAAACTTGCTGGTTTTGACCTCTTTGCTATTAATCATAGTACATATTACTTTTAAAATCAGATATTTATCGAAAAACAAACAAAATCGTTTCACCATCAAATTTTAGAACGGAGGAGGATCCCTAAGTGAAAATAATTTTTCTTGACTTCGTGAGCAAAAATAGGTCATTCCTAGCTGAAACGAAAAGTTTTTACCCCTTCACCCTTATCCTTCACCTTATTGCCCGCCCTCTGTTATAATTCGATTAAGTAGTCATTTTTAAGCATAAATGTAGGGAAATGTGATCAAATGAACGTATAAACCTCACAGATGCGGAGACCAAGAAAAAAATGACCCTCTCACTTATACCGCTTCTCTCTACCTTAAATACTGTAAACATAGTATTTAAAGGAATATATCAAAAAAGGTAATACCATCTCTAGAGTTTACTGGTTGATAAAGTTTTCCAGGATACTGTACCATATATAATAATATAATTACCCCACTCCTTTCTTTATACTTCCATCCCCTGCCTTAAAATAACGTATATAAAGGCGTTAACAGAACTGTACCAAATAATTAAGAACGTGTCTAGAGTTTTCAGGTTGATGAACTATTCCAGGATACTGCTTCATATATATATTGATGGAATCAGCCCCCCTTCCCGTATAAAACCACCCTCAGCCTTAAAGTTAAGAAAAAGACCATCTAATACTTTTATAATATGCGTTAGCTAATATATATTAGGCAAGTACATACGTGCTAAAAGTTAGGAATCCTATTCTTGGCATCACCCAGGAACAACGGCGTGGACGTGGTAGTTATCTGCTCCCTTTGGGGTACTTTATTATCGTGAGTCCCCTTGCCTCTCATGTAGCGGGGTACTTTATTATCGTAAGGTTTTATACGGGAAGGGGGGGGGGGGGGGTCAGTTCATCAATATATATGAAGCAGTATCCTGGAATACTTCATCAACCTGAAAACACGACGATCTTAATTATTTGGTACATTTCTATTAACGCCTTCATATACGTTATTTTAAGGTAGAGGATGGGAGTATAAAGAAAAGGGGAGGGAGTAATTATATTATTATATATGGTACAGTATCCTCGAATACTTCATCAACCAGTAAACTCTAGAGACGGTATTATCTTTCTTGTTATATTCCTTTCAATACCACGATCTTAATTATTTGGTACAGTTCTGTTAACACCTTTATACGTTATTTTAATGCAGGAGGTGGTAGTACAGAGAAGGTGGAGATAATTATATCACTAAATATGGTACAGTATCCTGGAATACTTCATCAACCAGTAAACTCTAGAAAAGATATTAACTTTTTGGGTATATTCCTTTAAATACCATGTTTACTACTTAATCGAATTATAACAGAGGGCGGGGAATAAGGTGAAGGAAAAGGGGGAAGGAAGTAAAAACTTTTCGTTTCCCCTGGAAACGATCTATTTTTGCTCACGAAGTCAAAAAAATACTTTCACTTATTTCCGTCATGGCTGGAAGTTTCATTTAGATATTTGATGACATTATTAACTTGACGTTTCTAGACGTTAATGTCTTGTTTTTTGGAAACAATAATCAGTGATTTTTGTTCAGTGGTATTGAAATTTCGTTATTATATTAATTTCATTATCTTTTATTACGATCTTTTACAACTCACCCAAAATATCTTGCTGCGGCATCCAATTTTTTATTAACACATTAGCAGGTTTTTCTGCTAAATCATCTTCTTCAAATTTCCACGCAATTTTTTGTTTCAACTTTCTAAACACTGTAAGTAATGCTTTCTTCTTCACATCAGCCATATTTTTACTTTTTATATTCGATCCCATACTAAAATAAATAGCACCATCTTTTGCCAAATCCAAGAACTCTTGCAAGTCATTAGGGAGTTTTTGGGGTGAATCTATAAAATATCCACCAATTTCCACCATGTTGGGTACCATAGGTACTGGATTAACCAAACTAGTATGGGAGTTAAGGAGAACTAAGGAAACATTGTAAACTAAGTCGTATATATCTGGAGCACTTGGAAAAACTTCATGTACAATAAGGTTATGCCTCGGAAGGATATAAAATGTATTAAAAATGTATACAAAAATATTGAGGAATAAATTTTTGAGTCTTTCAAAAAATGACATGCCTTTTAAGTCGTCTGTGTGCATGTGAAAGTTCAAAAACAGTAGATACAGGGGCTGGATTTCCTACTTTTGAATTGATTAGTTGATTGGGTCCAATACTACTTAATAAAATCAAAGGACACTTAAAATGATATGCCAGCGCAAGATGACATTCATTCATTACTTGCTCTATTATCACAACATCAAATGTAGCATTAGAATTAATCAGATTATGTACGTTTGGATGTCGTAACGTCTTGTTGGACATAAGAAGAAAAAGACCTGCATACCCTAGCATTCTTTTACTGATGCTTTTCTGGCTCTCTTCCAAGAAATTGTGATTTTGCACCATTCCTAAAATTTTTTTTATTAGATTCATTAAAATAAATATTATAAATATTAGATATACAAATTGACTCTCGGCCTCTACCTTTCATCAACTAGTAATATTTCATCCTACATGAACATAACCTAAACAATCAATTATCGACGCGATGTGGTTCGAAAAGCAAGATTTGAACCACTACCTTCTTTTCGCAACGAAAACCCTTGCCAAACTTAATTGAAATACACTCAGAGTAATTTGGCAAGCTATTTCCACCATCCACAGAAACTAGGGAGAACTTGTTATGGCTTTAGCTGGGTCCCTCATGAACTTGCTCCAGGGACCAAGCGTCAAGAAAATGGACTTTATAAGGATTTTCCCACAGCACTTGCACGTAAAAAGTAGTCTCGAAAAATATTGTATGAATTTTTATTTATTTCATTTTTTATGAAAAGCTTCCCTAAATGAGAACGGAACAGTTTGAGAGTAAGGTTTAATGTACTACCTGTAAATTCTTTTCCAAAACCCTCCAATACAACATCAGTCCAACTTCCATTTTCAGGTGGATTTTCATATTTTCGTGGAGATATCATAGTAACATCATGACCCGCTTCTGCCAATCACTTCATGAGTTTACTTCCCAAGATATAATGGCTTCCCCATTCCAGGGGGAAAACTCCTAATATTTTTGCACTATTTGCACATTTTAACACAGAATATATATAAAATATAAGTTGTAGTACTCTCATGGCGTGTTATTTATCTAACTCTTACGATATTAAATGTAGTATATTAACAAGCAATTTGAAAAATCTAAAAGTATCAGTATGTTCCTTTATCAGTATATATTATATTAATAAAATTTTAGCACAGTCATAATGACTATTTATTTATCTAAATCCTCAAGTTTGTTTAAATAAGTAATGAAAAAGATATTTAATTAATGGTTTTATTACATTTTATTATTGCTTTACAGTTTTTTTTTGCCCTGCAGGTAACTTAATGTAGTGAAAATTAAGATATACGAGAATGTATTTACTGTCACCACGGAATCGTTAGCTAGCCTATAATATCTTTATATTGTAAGATATAAAGGCACAAAAAATGCAAATATGAATTTTTCTATTTACTTGTCGGTGGTTGGTCATTTACTTTAAAGAAAAACACATTATACAGTGTGTCCCAAAAAGTTTTATACAAATGGAGAAAAAGTTTATCTTAATATTACAAAAAAAATTATTCTCGCATCACATGAAAATCCATAATCAAGCATGAAAAGTTTAAAATATTTGATGGTATACAGGGATAATAAAAAATAATGATTTATAATGAAGAGTAAAGTGTGTTTAAATTTAAATACAGAGCAAAATATTAATTGAAAATGTTAATAGAAACTAAAAAATTATGCTCACGTTTAGATTTGTGGCCTTCAAATTTAAAAAAACTCCAGTAAACACGTCAGTAATTGTTGGATTATTTATTGAATAAAAGTAAACGAAATCACTACAAATTTTAGGCTTAAAATAAATGAACATATCCTTGGAAATACCTAACCACTGTTAATAAACTTCAAAGCTAACGTCAACCTGTATTTTATCATTATCATTAGAAATGCCAGTAAAATTCAGTGTTGAAGATAAAATTGCTATTGTTTTCATAGTTGGAGATAGTTATAAAACTTTTAGAAAAGCAGCAGAAGTCTGCAGCCTCTTGTTGCGAGACCATTTTATAGCCTCACGTTTGCGGCGCTATTTTGTAACGTCTCCGTTGCGACTCTATTTTTATAGCCTCACGTTTGCTGTACTATTTTGTATAGCCTCAACTTTCTTTATTTTTAACAAATATTTTATTTATTAAATAGAAGTCGTTATTTGCCCCTTATGTATATCTTAATTTTTGAGAATGGATTGAGTGGATATTAAAACTGATAGAGCAAAAACTAGATATAAGCTAGTTCGTTTTTTACTAGTAGAGTACATGGAGATCGAGGTAATTTTTGTACGCGTTTTGAAAATAGTTTCTATAGTTGTTTAAAATTTGGTTGTACTGTTTTTGGGCACCATTCATTTTAGAATAAAACGAATCTAACTTCAGCTCAAAAAATGAAAAAATACTGAAGAGTTATTTAGTTGTTAAAATAAGATTAAATATATTACAACCTGTGCGTCCTGAAAGAAAGAGCGGGTAGTTCAGCAAAAGGCTGCATTAACACAGAGAAAAGTATAATAACAAAATAAAAATCCTTGCAGTTATTACACTCTTAAAATTATATTCACTAAATAAAAATCCCTTAAGTTATGAGGGTCTACACATTTAAACTAGAGTTCTCTGAATTACTGATCCTAAGTGTTCAAAAAAGACAAAATGCTTCAAAAAACACGATCTAAAAGTTTGTAAAAATTAACTTTGCGGATTTGACGTGTTGACTTACTGCTTGGCCTCTCCTCGTGGGTTTTCCATAAACAGCTTGGCCTCTCCTGGTGAGATTCTCATCCATATATTGTCTCACCTGCTACTCTCTTAATCCCATTTAGGTAGCTAATCACTTTTTGACCCGAAATGTCTTAGGATGAGCAGAATATTTTTAGAATGCAAAAGCGCTACTGCACTACGGCAAGATGGAAGACTAAGCCTATTACGGCCTGACTAAACATTACTCTTTCACTGAGAAAAAAAAAGCTGTTACTGCACTACAGCATGACGGAAGGAAAAAGCCACTACTGCATGCTGAAGGAAAAAGCCTTGAAAAATCCGAAATGGCCGTTTATATATCTTTTACCCCTTCTTTAAAGTAAAGTCTTTAAAATGG
The DNA here is from genome assembly GCA_019049505.1 of Pachyrhynchus sulphureomaculatus. Taxonomy (NCBI): domain Eukaryota; kingdom Metazoa; phylum Arthropoda; class Insecta; order Coleoptera; family Curculionidae; genus Pachyrhynchus; species Pachyrhynchus sulphureomaculatus. The sequence goes on along the minus strand of CM032455.1, from coordinate 58,285,665 downwards.
TTCACTTCGGGGACGCAAAATCAGACGCATTCAATGGAAACTAAATACGTTAAGTCGGCAACACGCATTCCACACTGCTGGTTTAGTTAAACTGCTCAAAAATTTAAACTCGCTGCTTAATCAAATGACACTGCTCAAAAATTTAAACTCACTGCTTAACTGAAATTAGCAAGTATTACATGAATTATTGATAGAAAAACAGTGTTGTAACATAACTTAAAATCTAGGAAAAAATGAATGTTACAAGTCTTTAATAACACACCCTGATAAAATTGTACACTTCACAACTGTACGATATCTAATAAATAAATTCAAGATTTATGGAAGCGTTAAAAACAAATTTAAAAAGAAAGATCGGGCATGGGTTTTAAATGAAGATAATCAAAATCATTTAATGATGTCGCTAGTAGAAAAGCCAAAAGATTCCCTTCGGAAAAGATCAGCTTTATTGAATGTGAGTAAAACTATAGTTACGAGAATTTCGAGATCAAATAAATTTAAACCATACAAACCCCAATTTACTCATATTTTAAAAACAGGAAATGTCGAACGAAGATTTGAATTTTGTGCTTGGTTTCAAGGAGAATTGAAAGATAAAAGGTTTATGGCAAGACAAATACTTTTCTCTAACGAAGCGATATTTACGTCTAATGGGACAGTAAGTTCTTAAAACTATCGCTGGTGGAGCGATGTTAATCCGAACTTCAATATCCGAACTCAAGATCAATATTCATTTAAAACCAATGTATGGTGTGGAATTTTTAAAGATAGAATAGTTGGACCATTCTTTTTTCAAAATAATATGAATGCTGAACGTTACCTAGAATTTTTAAATAATGAGTTCCCTGAGTTTCTTAATCGCCTACCAGTAATTGAAAGACAACGTATATGGTACCAACATGATGGTGCATCATGTCACAGTACGAGAAATGTTCGAGATTATCTCCCTAATATTTTTAACGATAGAGTAATAGGGAGGTATCTGCGGTTTACTTGGTCCCCAAGGTCTCCGGACATCATCCCACTAGACTTTTTTTTGTGGCTACTTAAAAGAAAAGGTTTATCTTAAAAGGCCATTTCAAAATGATCATCTTGAGAGAGTCATTAGGGAAACATGTGAAGCTATAACTCCTGACTTAATTAGAGATGTAATAGAAGATTTTTCTTAAACAATCACCTGTTTAGAAAGGGACGGCGGATACATTGAATTACTTGTGCAATAAAGTTAGAATTAATCCATGTTTAGTTGTTATGTTATGTACGTAGTAATTAAGTAATGTGGCAATTTCAAAATAAAATGATATTAGCACAAATTTATTATAGATATAATTATTGTAAAGCAAAAAAAAGGCTATCAAATTTTTAACAAAAATATGATATAATCAAAATCAGTGCACTAGTTTTTAATTAATTTCGTTTTCTTTTATTCAATAAATAATCCGACAATAACTGACATGTTTTCTGGAGTTTTTTTTGAATTTTTAACTAGGAGGGCCACAAATCTAAACGTGAGCATAATTTTTTTAGTTCCTATTGACATTTTCAATTAATATTTTGCTATATATAAATCCCTATTTTTTATTTTCCCTGTGTACCATCAAATATTTTAAACTTTTGATGCTTGATTATGGATTTTCATGTGACGCAGAACTTTTTATCAGGAATAAATTTTTTAGTAATATGTAGGATAAACTTTTTCTCCATTTGTATCCAAAAATGGAAATATACAATATATCTTATAGGAAAAATTTGAGGTGGCATTCAATTCTTTTCTGTGTTTATCTTTTCAATTGGCAGAAAACATACGTTTAGCTTGCTACTAATACGCTTGTTTCCGTAATAGCAACCAAGTTTGCAATTTCACGAAAATAATTTTAAGTAACCTGAGGAACGGAAAATTTGATATGATTAATTAGGAACATGAAATACTCCGTGAAACACTCTTTCCGTAATAATTATTTTTTAATCATACTTGCGCGTCCTCTCTACGGGAAACATTGACTCATCCCAGATATGACTAAATATCGAAAGGATTGAGGAGATCTTTTCCATATTATCTGGCCAATTACAGGTAGAATTACCTTCTTCATGGTCTTCCACAAAGATTCACAGAGTTGAGACACTCTTCTGTCCCAGTAGAGCTTGCAGTCGTTATTTTGATGGATTTGTTCCGAAGCGTATCTGTAATATGGCTTATCGCCCACAACTAGCAATTTCCACTGAAAGAGAATCTTAACAACTCTAGCGTGCCTTTCCCTATACACCAATGCCCAAAAGCAACCTCCCGTCACACGCCGCATTGTATCCGATATTTAACATCTACATGTATGGTATATGTAAAGAGAGTTCGTGATATTATATTTCAAATAATTTTTGATTGAAATAACTTGGCTCTGTATGGCTAATACGAAGCCCTACGTTTTTCGAATCGTTTATCCCGACGTCAGCCCGGAGTTCGACTTAGCTTTTTCCTGACTGTCATCGTGTGCTTCGCATACTGCAGAGAGTAGTAAAGAAGATCCATCTAGTCTTCACAAGTATATGCACAGATTGAATATTTGTTGGAACAATTACTTGATTATATTCCCTCTATTGTACAAAGCTTCATTCTCTTATCAAAATATGAATATTTAAAAATTATCTACATTAACATAAATTATTTCTTTTTTTTTACAAAGACAACATCAATTTTTCATAATAATGTGCAGAAATACTTAGGAGACAAATTTAGATTGGTTAATTAAAAAATCATTTATTTACAATATCTAGCAAAAAGATTATTACATATATAATGTGAAGTTTACATGGTAGTAGTTGCCACTCGTGGAGACACCTGCTTATACAATATTTTCACCAAACTTTCTCTCAACAAAAAAGATAACAGACAATGTGCATTTTAATATCTTCATCATCAACTTTAACTTTAAGGTTGATAACGTTAAAACAAAAAAAGACTTTTCGTCCTATAATCCAACATTTTCCCTAATAATGTTGTAGAGACTATAAACTGGAACTTTATAATTCCAGTGAGTCTGAATATTGAAGAAGAGCTTGAATAGTTATGTCTCTTTTAGACGCTACATGCCTAACGTGACCATACGTCCCGTTTTAAACGGGACAGTCTCGTTTTTTAGTTAATGTGTCCCGATATCCCCAACGAAGTTATCGGGACGCAGAAATGTCCCGTTTTGACAAAATTCAACTCTCGGCACTCGAAAAACTCCGCGAAAATAATCGCGGTGCGGGCAGGCAAGAGACCGAGTACTACGCAGCGCACGGTAACGCGGGGGGGTGTCAGATGATTTAATGCACCCAATCACAGCCGACAGTGATTGTTGTTGTTATGAACGTTAAGAACGTACCTACTATTGTCTATTCTGTTTTGCATTCATTTGCAGAATTGTCTACGTGAGAGAGTCATATTTTGGTAAAATGCCTAAAAGCGAGTGCACTTTTAATTTTAACTTACAAACTAAGTGTCCATTTATAAAACAAAGGACGGCTCCGTGAGACGTCACATATGAAAAGTGTCTTACAGAGACAACAACATTTAAAATCTGAAAAACACAAATTATTCGATCAAGCTGCAGCTTCAGGCTCATCGATGCCGAATTTTTTTTAATTCACCTACCCATAAAGATATAGAAGTTGCTGCTGTGGAAGGCGTCGGGGCTTATAACACTGTGCAAAAAGGTCACAGCTTTCGCTCAAATAATTGTGCTAACATTTAATACAGCTATGTTTCGAGAAAAATTCAAATGTGCACGTAGTAAATATGAGGCTATTGTTGTAAATGTGTTGGCATCTTTGGCAAATGCACCTTAGCGAATCCAGATGTGTAACATTGTTAACCGATGCGTCAAACCATGGGTCGATGAAATTATTCCCAGTATTAGTCCGCTACTTACCACATAAAGGCAAACAGGTCAAGAGTTTGAAGATAAACCCAATAAAAAATAAAACAAATATCTCTACCACAATAATCTACTACTGTCACATTTAAAAAATTAATATAAATAAAACACCAATACCGTTGATAACACAGGCCAACAAAAAAATATTTTTGTTTTGGTGCCTGGGATTTTAGAGCTGATGTTAACTATATTTGGGACGCTAAATCTATACATGCAATCCGTTTTTCTCTATCAGCTCTACTTTTTTAGATACATCAACTTATCTACCAATGTGGTTTTTATTCAGTATATTCATTTATGAGAGTTCTAAAATTATTATATATTCATTAATGTAGGTACAATGGTTTTATTGTCAGTCTGTAATTGAGTAAATTCCAGGTAAATCTATAAATAGTGGAACCATTGCCTATCACGTACCTGAACTGACCCTTTTAATCACCTAACTCGGGTAAGTCTCATCAGTTTGTGCGTTCTTACTAATGAGAGTAGATCGAATTCGGCGTGTTATTTTATGTTAAGAAAAGAGTGTTTTTGTGTTATTGAACAGAATTAAAATGAGTTCAGGTTCCAGTTCAAGAAGAAGTTGTGTAAATCAACCTGATGTGTTTTGCTATATATGCGGAGAATACATGTTTCAACAAAACAGACAAACTATTACTGACTTTGTAAAGCGAGCGTATCTTGGATACTTTGGAGTTAAGCTTGGTGATCAGGACAAAACGTGGGCCCTGCATCTCGTATGTAAAACTTGTACAGAGCATTTACGGCAGTGGACTACCGGGAAAAGAAAATGTCTAAAATTCGGCGTACCCATGGTTTGGAGAGAGAGCCAAAAAACCACTTCAATGATTGTTATTTCTGTTTAGTAAATACTAATGGAATCAATCGAAATAACCGCAGTAAGTGGACTTATCCCAATTTAGAGTCGGCAATACGCCCTATCCCGCACTCAGATGAAATACCGATTCCAACATTTCATCAGCTACCACATATCTCTGATGACGAATATTTTCCCTCTGATCGCTCTTCTGATGCTAATAAAAGTTCTGATGCTAATGAAACTAACAGTGACTATGAGGGGACGTCATCAGTTCCTCAACGCTTCAATCAAAATGAATTAAATGATCTCACCAGGGATCTCAATTTATCGAAAAAAGCTTCTGAAGTACTGGCTTCTAGGTTGAACGACAAAAATTTACTGGAACAAGGAACCAAAATTACCTTTTACCGTACAAGAGAAAAAGATCTGCTACCATGCTTTTCTCAAGAAGACAATCTTGTATTTTTGTCACGAAATTAGGGGACTCATGAAAGAAATGGGACTTTCTGAATATATTCCAGATGATTGGCGCCTATTTATTGACAGTTCAAAGCGAAGTTTAAAATGTGTCCTTCTACATAATGGGAATAAATATGGTTCAATACCACTAGCTCACTCAACGAAACTGAAAGAAGAATATAATACCATAGCTTTGGTCTTGCAGAAGATAAAGTATTACGAACATCAATGGATGATTTGTGTAGACTTAAAAATGGTAAACTTTCTTCTTGGGCAGCAAAGTGGTTACACGAAATATCCGTGTTTCTTGTGCCTCTGGGATAGTAGGGACAAAACACACCACTGGGTTAGAAAAGATTGGCCTCAGAGAGAAAACATGGACGTTGGGGAAAAGAATGTCATTAACGACGCTTTGGTTGAAAGAGAAAAAAATCATACTTCCTCCGTTACATATAAAGTTGGGCTTAATGAAGCAATTTGTAAAGGCTCTTGATAAGAATGGGTCTTGTTTTGCATATATAGGGGTAAAAATGCATCAGTTGAGCACAGAAAAACTCAAAGCAGGGATATTTGACGGCAAAATAAGACAATTAATTAAGGATCCTGCCTTCATAAATTCAATGAATCAAGTTGAACGAGAAGCTTGGACATCATTTGTTGCAGTTGTAGAAAATTTTCTAGGCAAACATAAAGCTCAAAACTATGTTGAAATGGTTAACAAGATGCTTAATAGTTTCATATCCTTAGGGTGCAATATGAGTATTAAAATACACTATTTACACAGCCACTTAGACCGTTTTCCCCCAGAAAATTTAGGAGACATGAGTGAGGAACAAGGTGAAAGATTTCACCAAGATATTAAAGTTATGGAGGACCGCTACCAAGGAAGATGGGACAGGCACATGATGGCAGATTACTGCTGGAGTTTAAAAAGGGACTGTTTAAAAAAAACATTCAAGAATGTCGCGGAAAAGAAGCTTTTCAAGTGTTGAGTGACTATTTCATTTCTTCAATGTTTTTTTTTTGTTTGTAAGTACGACATAATATTGTATTTTGTATAACTAAAATAAAAAATTTCGTATCTACTTTTGTTTACTACACTTACGGATTTGAGTTACAATAATGTAACTTATATTTCTCTAAAATTGTATATCTTAAAAATTTGAGCTCCTAGGTACAAATGAATACGTTATTTGAATTCAGGACATCAAATTGATATAGAATCAGCTCAAAAAACCTCGACACCAAAACAGCTGTTCCCCTGTGTAATAAGGTTAGTTTTTCGTGAAACTGTGTACACCGGTCAGTGGTTGATCGTAAAGTCAACAAAATTTCAGGTAGATAGACTGGATTACTGAATACGATTGAAGTCTTTTCAAAAGTAGTAAAGATATGCGTTTAAATTTTGATTTATTTAAGAAATTCTTTTTTCACTTTATTAACATAAAATGGATTTATCTAAATTATTTAAAATAATTCGGCAAAAAATCCATTCGTATTCAGCGGCCCAGACTTCCTAATAAATAGCTTTGTTGACTGTACTATATAGGTACTCATTCCCCATCTGTGTAAGACTATGCATGAATTACCGAAGCTTTAAAAACTAAAATCAGTCATCCCATTTTGAGGGAAAAAAATAATCACATTATACATGCCTAATGTTATTCCAGAAAAGACCTTCAACGTACATATGGATCAGCCGAACAGAGTACTGATTTATTAAAAACTTGAGACGCATCAAAGAAGATCTGAGATTTTTAAATAACGCATCAAAGCAGTATAAAAAAACTGATCTAGCTACTTATGAAAAAATAAATAGGCTAATATAAATGCAGTTGACCATACAGCTTAAACACATCTCTATAATAAGCAGATACGACTGTTGTTTAATGAAATTACGTTTAAATTGCACAGCTGCGACTTAATCGCCATGGAGACGGAATTTAGTTATTTATACTGATTGATTAAGTACTAGAGCCGCGCCTGTCAAGAATATTTGCCGTTTGGTTCTTCTAAGCATTATAATTAAATTAGAAAATGACCGTCGTTGGGAGAGAATAAGTCCAAAAATAATGTGCATGCTCTTATTGAATTTGTTGCTGCTGGAAGGGTCAGCAAATGGAAATTTAAACAAGAATAAAATGACTATAGTTGCTCAGATACAGCAATGGTAGAACAAGAAAATAAATTTCAAGAAACTTAACAGGAAGATGATCCATGAAAGCTTTAGCGTTTGTCCAGAACATGCTTGTAGTGCAGCATCAGATAAAAATGTGACACAGCTGGAAATTGTATTAGGAGCCAACAGACGCATTAATAAAAATAAAAGAATTCTGTCAAATGCTTAGGATTAGTGCTGAAACTATTGATTCCATTATTCATAGTATAAGTACCAGCATAACAAATAAAAATCTCGAGAACCTCACAAAGAATGTCATGCCTCGGCATGCTCGTAGGTATTGGAAGGTCTTGAAACATGTTTATAACATTCCCGACTTATCCTGTTGTGATTTCCGTGTGTTCGGATTATTAAAACAATCGCTGAAAGCAGCGGCGGTTCAATTCAAACGCTGATGTAGAGTTTGCTATTAGAAAATATAATTGCTCGCAAACTGCTACCGAAGTTTTACTAATATATACATATATATATATATATATATATATATATATATATATATATATATATATATATATATATATATATATATATATATATATATATATATATATATATATATATATATATATATATATATATAAATGTCATCCTTTTGGAATAATTTGCCCAGCGCTGTGTTTCCCACCGAGTACAATTTACAGCGATTCAAGAACAACGTGAATCGCTTTTTCCGCACTCATGCCGCTCCTGGAGCGCTTTAGGGACTTCCCTGCAGCACGTGTGCTAGATCCATAAAAAAAAATATAATATAAATATATATAATATATATATATATATATATATATATATATATATATATATATATATATATATATATATATATACATATATATATATATATATATATATATATATATATATATATCGGGTGTTACAAAAATCGTTTAGTATATTGCAACCAGCAAATCCCTGCATTATCAGCAACTCCACAAAACTAATATAAATATCGCTCCTCCCTAATTAATGAGGCAATTGACTGTGAAGTTCCATGCTTTTGCAGCATGCACGCTAATGGTTCTAATGATTTTATGTCAGAAAGAAGAAACTGAGATTTTGATAATAACCTATTATAACAGTGTTGCTATGCCTAATATATATTTTTTATTACTTCGTTCTATAATTAATAAACAGAACTTCACCGATTTCAGTTTAGAAAAGATATTGATGGTTCAGAAACAAACTATTTTTGAAGTTCAGTATTTTTACTAAAGAAATTAAGACACACGAAAGCCGGAATCTAACCCACACAAACAATTTTCTATCCAAAGCCTATATTTTTCGTAATGCGATGAATCACTAATATTTACGTTAAAAAACCTTTGATGTGTGTTGAAAATCATTCTTAGAATCAAATGCTAAATTTGCTAGAACATAAAACGTGATATATATTCCGAATAAAGGAAAATGAAAACGCTTTCCACATAAAATAAGTATCACAAAGTAAGTAAATTAATTATTTAGTCATAAATTTCTTTAAAAAACTTTACCGTTTACCGAAGAAACTTATAGAGTTGTCAATTGTCACAATAAAATTTGTTGCTGCTAGGTTTCCGCAGTAATAAGATCACGACATCATTCGGATACATGACGTCATTACTTGTGGTTTCATTTCTATCGTTTTTTGATTAAAATTTCAAATAAAAAGTTTCTTTTTGTTCATATACAGATATATATATATATATATATATATATATATATATATATATATATATATATATATATATATATATACATATATATATATATATATATATATATATATATATATATATATATATATATATATATATATATATATATATATTATATATATATATATATATATATATATATATATATATATGTATATATATATATATATATATATATATATATATATATATATATATATATATAGATATATATATATATATATATATATATATATATATATATATATATATATATAGATATATATAAATATATATATATATATATATATATATATATATATATATATATATATATATATATATATATATATATATATAATATAGGGTGGTATAAACATAGTTTGATATTTTAAAATGGGTGATGCCTTGGATCACTTTTTTTCTCAAGTTGAACATTCCTTGAATTTAGTAAAGTCCCACTTATCACTCCTGTCTAACACTTGTGATTAATGTTACCACACGTAAATTTATTTCTAAAATTAACATGACATTTGATCAAAAATATTTTTAAAAATTCATGACATTTTCAAATACAAAAACTTATTGTTAATATAGTAATAGTAGTTAATATATATATATACAAAAACACATTCCTGTTTTAACAAATATATAGAATAAATATTTAAAAAGATATTTACGTCATTTTTATTAAGTTTAACAAGCAATAACTTATCATTAAAAAAATTACCTAAAAATATGACCATTGCACCCAAAACATATTTTTTGTATTGTGATAATGATAAGTATTCCTTATAGTATGATTAAATGCAGAATAAATTTTGGATGTTTACTATATCTAATAAAAAAAACCAGCGTTTTAGAAATATGGTATTAGATTAAGTTCGTCTGAATTCCCATTCATTAACAAGCACTAAATACTTTGTATTTTAAAGAACTGTTTTTCTTAAGCACACATCAACACAAAAAATTAACAAAATCAATGCCGTTATTAAAACTAAATTAAGTATGGTATTACAAATTCTAGAAGATAAAATGCAAGATGTGAACCGCGGCCGTAGTTATACTGTTCATAATAAATAAATCGTCTGATCGGTGGCAGTAACACTTATTCAAGGCATGATTAAAGTATCGATAGAGTGAAAATAAAATTTATGTTTTAACGTTTGTTTCTATTATGTCAAAACAAGTTCATTGCATTAACTAAAATAAAAAATCGTGAACTTCAAAAATATTTGACGCAGTTGGTTTAAAAATATACTAAACCTAAATAATAGTATTGAATTTTGGCCACAAATATAATTACCGTCTTTGTAAATAAAAAATATAGAGATGTTTTATATTTGTCTGTGTAGTGAACAACCAATGCTCCAGTATTGGATACCTTGGATCTGAATTTTAAATGATACATAATTAGTTTAACACATCAGTAAATATTTTTGAGTTTCGTTACCAAAATATGATATACGATTATTGAATTCAGGCAAAAAATGATGACGTCAATCACTGGCTGAACACTACGAAACATGGTATGTGATGAAGTTACTAAAAAGAAAGTAAAATTTGAAAGACAAAAAATATAGAAAATTATGTTTCAATGTTACTAGTAGCTAAAATGTATTTAAGGTAATTTAAACATATATAAAAATGCCCTCAGAGTAAGTTAGCAGATTTTTGTTGCAAAGATAGTTCAAGCATTTAATTGCACTTAATTTTATAGTTATCCCTACCTTAAGTTGTTTAGATATACTTTAGAAAAAAGAAATAATAATCATTTACAGGTCTGTCTCAACACAACCTAAATCTAATCCTATTTGTAAAAAAAATGCATCTGTATATGAACAAAAAGAAACTTTTTACTTGAAATTTTAATCAAAAAACGATAGAAATGAAACCACAAGTAATGACGTCATGCATCCAAATGATGCCGTGATCTTATTACTGCGGAAACCTACTGGTATAATGCAACTGGAGCAACAAATTTTAATGTGACAATTGATAACTCTATAAGTTTCTTCGGTAAACGGTAAAGTTTTTTAAAGAAATTTATGACTAAATAATTAATTTACTTACTTTGTGATACTTATTTTATGTGGAAAGCGTTTTCATTTTCCTTTATTCGGAATATATATCACGTTTTATATTCTAGCAAATTTAGCATTTAATTCTAAAAATGATTTTCAACACATATCAAAGGTTTTTTAACGTAAATATTAGTGATTCATGACATTACGAAAAATATAGGCTTTGGATAGAAAATTGTTTGTGTGGGTTAGATTCCGGCTTTCGTGTGTCTTAATTTTTTTAGTAAAAATACTGAACTTCAAATATAGTTTGTTTCTGAATCATCAATATCTTTTCTAAACTGAAATCGGTGAAGTTCTGTTTATTAATTATAGAACGAAGTAAAAAAAAATATATATTAGGCATAGCAACACTGTTATAATAGGTTATTATCAAAATCTCAGTTTCTTCTTTCTGACATAAAATCATTAGAACCATTAGCGTGCATGCTGAAAAAGCATGGGTCATTTCATACGAAAACGCAAATGGCTGCCGTCAGAACTGGTTAAATGATTTTGTAAAGTGTAAGGGATCAAATTTTTGCCTTTTTTTATGTAGAATCGAATGCCGTGTGGTACTTTTTAAAGTTCTCAATTCTTTGACAGTGACAGTGTCATATACAAGTGAAGCCCGAAAAATTTTTCAAATATTGTTCAATTTTAAGACCATCTTAAATGAAAGAATACTTCTAAATACATAAGTAGGGGTTTTTGAGGTTGCTGAATACGATTCTGATGCAAAAAAAATTTAAGTAATTGACAGTTGTCAAACGAGCTGTCAATTTACTCATTATTTCGTCACACTAAAATACTATTCAAACATTGGCGTTTATGTCTTCGAGATCGCTGAAAACGAACCTAATGCAAAAAAAATATTTTAGTAGTTGACAGCTGTCAAACGAGCTTTCGATTTACCCAAAATACCATTTAATCATTATTTCATCACATTAAAATACTATTCAAACATTGGCTCTGGCTCTTGTTTTTGAGGTTGCTGAGTACGATCCTGATACAAAAAAATATTTTAACAGTTGATAGCTGTCAAACGAGCTGTCAATTTACTCAAAATGCCGTTTAATTATTATTTCATCACACTCAAACACTTTAAACATTAACATGTTTTCGAGGTCGGTGAATACGATCCTGATGAAAAAAAAATATTTTAGTAGTTGACAGCTGTCAAACGAGCTATATTAATCATTATTTTGTCGGATTAAAATACTATTTAAAGATTGGACCTTACGTTTTCGTGGTTGCTGAATACAATCCTGAGACTAAAAAAATATTTTAGTAGTAGACAGTTGTCAAATGAGCTGTCAATTTACTCAAAAATACTGGTTAATCATTATTTCATCACATTAAAACACTATTCAAATATTGGCTCTTACGTTTTCGAGTTCGCTGAATACGATCCCGATACAAAAAAAATATTTTATTAGTTGACAGCTGACAAACGAGCGGTCATTTTTCTCAAAATGCCATTTAATCATTATTTCATTCAATTAAAACACTATTTAAACATTGGCCCTTATGTTTTTAAGGTTGCTGAAAACAATTCTGATGCCAAAAAAATATTTAGACAGTTTCGTAGCTGTCAAACCAAATTTCAAAAAATCACATTAAATCGTTATTTCAGCACATTTAACCGTTTAATTGACAGAGTCATTTTAAAATGATCTTCGTTTTAAATGAATGGAAAATAAATCTTGTACACGTAAAATAAAATTGTGTAAGTTATCAGACAAGTTATAAGGCAAATCCGTAGATATTCTTTCCACTCTCGTCGTCCTTATCTAAAACCAGCTGTATACTTAATAAAAATAACATTGGATTAAGTTTCTCTGGACAATAACGGTATTACCAAAATTAAAAAAACTAATTTTTAGTCGTGTTCCTACTACAACATGGCCTCATCCGGAACTATTTCCTCCTTTTTTAGATTATAGCAAGAAAATTTGACAGTCTACCAATTTTTTTAATAGCAGATTCGTGTTTACATGAGAATATCAAAGTCGGATTTACGGATCAGAACCATTTCTTTTTGTGGGGCTGTGTAATCTATATTTGATCGAGTGAAATCAAAGACATCATTTCAAGTCATAGCAATGAAAAAAATATTTTGAAAAATTTATGAACTTAGTAATTGCTATAGATAGCAATTGCTATAGGTTTAAATCTTATTTTCATCGATTCAATAGCTGAGATTAACGTTTGGCAGCTGTCAAATTTCAATTCTCATATCATTTGCAGCCAGCCATCCCAAAGACATTAAATGTATGAATGACTTACCTTAAAATGACAAAATTAATTAATTTCGTTGCTTTGACAGCTAATTATACAGTTGACAGCTGAAACATTTAAAATCTGATATTACATTTGTAATTGACGATTGAACACAGAAAAACCATGTATACATTTGAAGAATCCCACAAGCAGCTGTCAAAATATCTTTTTGACATCAGTTCGTATTCAACGACCGCGAAAACATAAGGGTCAATGTTTAAATAGTGTTTTAATGCGATGAAATAATGATTAAATGGCATTTTGAGTAAATTGACAGCTCGTTTGACAGCTCGTTTGACAGCTATCAACTACTAAAAAATATGTTTTTATCAGGATCGTATTCACCGACCTCGAAAACATAAGGGTCAATGTGTAAATAGTGTTTTAATGTGGTGAAATAATGATTAAATGACATTTTGAGTAAACTGACAGCTCATGTGACATTTGTCAACTACTAAAATACTTTTTTTTTTGCAACAGGATCGTATTCAGCGACCTCGAAAACATAAGGGCCAATGTTTGAGTAGTGTTTTAATGTGATGAAATAATGATTTAAACGGCATTTTAAGTAAATTGACAGCTCGTTTGACAGCTGTCAACTACTAAAATATTGTTTTGTATCAGGATCGTACTCAGCAACCTCGAAAACATAAGAGCCAATATTTGAATAGTGTTTTAGTGTGATGAAATAATGATTAAATGGTATTTTGAGTAAATTGACAGCTCATTTGACAACTGTCTACTACTAAAATATTTTTTTAGTCTCAGGATTGTATTCAGCAACCACGAAAACGTAAGGGCCAATCTTTAAATAGTATTTTAATCCGACAAAATAATGATTAATATAGCTCGTTTGACAGCTGTCAACTACTAAAATATTTTTTTTTCATCAGGATCGTATTCACCGACCTCGAAAACATGTTAATGTTTAAAGTGTTTGAGTGTGATGAAATAATAATTAAACGGCATTTTGAGTAAATTGACAGCTCGTTTGACAGCTATCAACTGTTAAAATATTTTTTTGTATCAGGATCGTACTCAGCAACCTCAAAAATAAGAGCCAGAGCCAATGTTTGAATAGTATTTTAATGTGATGAAATAATGATTAAATGGTATTTTGGGTAAATCGAAAGCTCGTTTGACAGCTGTCAACTACTAAAATATTTTTTTGCATCAGGATCAGCGACCTCGAAAACATAAGCGCCAATGTTTGAATAGTGTTTTAGTGTGATGAAATAATGATTAAATGGCATTTTGAGTAAATTAACAGCTCGTTTGACAGCTGTCAATTATTAAATATTTTTATTGCATCAGAATCGTATTCAGCAACCTCAAAAACCCCTACTTATATATTTAGAAGTATTCTTTCATTTAAGATGGTCTTAAAATTGAAAAATATCTGAAAAATTTTTCGAGCTTCACTTGTATTTGACACTGTCACTATCAAAAAATTGAGAAAGTACCACACGGCATTCGATTCTACATAAAAAAAAAGCTAAAATTTGAGCCCTTACACTTTACGAAATTATTTAACCAGTTCTGACGGCAGCCATTTGCGTTTTCGTATGGAATAACCCATATATATATACGAGTATATACGGTAATGTAATAACACAAAAATTGTAATGTAATAACCTTGTGTATGCTCCAGGATATATTGGGTATACAAACTTATCTGTCTCCGAAAGTTGGATTAAAATATCAAAATATTGGATAACCCTAGGATTTTATTTATATTTAATTACCCTCAATATATTTTTACCATATCTATTATTACGGTATTTTTAGTAACATAAAATTTTATTTCTGAAACTATCCCATTTTTGATAGCCTGTAACACTTAGAACTCTGAGTATAAGTTGGTGTATTAAAAATAGTTATTTTTTTAACTAAAAATAAAATGAAACCTGAGGAAAACCTATCGGTCTCTAATTTCCATAAGATCCATGCAATATCCTTGCACCGGAGATAAAGAATTTCTCGCTGTTGGCGTCGTCTTCCATTTTCAGAGACAACTATATTTCTCAGGCAAGGTTCATCCTTTCAGAAACGCGCTGAGGGTTAGAGAGTAACAGCTTAACCTGATATATATGTATTATTTAAATTTATATTAGGGTTGAACGTTTTAAAGGCATTATGAAATGAATACCTTATAAACGTCTTCTACAGAAGGGTATCCCGTTTTTATTTATATTTTCACTTATTGCAGTCGGTCTGTTGGCCTGATAACTACCTGAAATGAAATATTAGGGTCAAACTTGGTATACATAATACCCATTGAAGTAAACTTATGGTTCTTGGGCAATATCACTTCACGAGAAAGAGGCGAAAGACGTGAGTTCGATAAATTTTGTAAGATTTTAATCGCAATATGATTATTTTATCTGGTTCTTTCTTGAGATAATAAACAAATTAGATACACAAATATTAATAGTAAAACATTTAAGGGGTTAAAAAGGCAGAGGGAGATTAGTAGCGTTGTTCCTTATATATGATGTTATATGTCTTTTTCAAGGTTTTCGGAGCCGCAGAATATGAATATTTGGTCATTTTTTCAATTTTCGTTCGGGTAGAGTGAAAGAAGCGGTGTCGTAAATATTGTACAGTTTCAATAGTATTTTTTTAGGCTTATTAGTTATTATAATAGGAAAATTTGAAAATATATAGGAGGGTAGCTTGGTATATATCGTGTTATATGTCTTTTTTAGGGTTCTTTGAGTCGAGAAATTTGAAAATTAGGTCCCAATCTGACGCCAGGTCACATTTAACGCTATAACTTTACAATGGAATGGGATTTTATTAATTTTTTTTTTTTTAATAATTCTTGGAAGTATAGAGAATAAAAACCAGTAAAAAAATCGAATTTTTGAAAATTCGAGGTGTATGTAACCCCTTAAAAAAGTTGCTTAAAATACTTTGTGTTGAATATCTTTTAAGGATTTTTAGGAATTTGTTACAAAAGAGGTAGCGTATACATATAGCATATACATCCATTTCAGGGTTCTTGGAGTCGAGGAACCTGAAGTTATGCTTTTTTTTTCATTATGTCCAATTATATATGGTCAAAAATATAGGATTAACAAGGTAAGGAAGCAAGGTTAAAGGGATTCCTTCATATATGTCATATTTTATCCTTTTTAGAGCAGGAGAATTTTGTTATTTTTTCTTTATTTTAACAGAAAAAGTAAGAGAAGTTTCAGACATAAATATTTGTGAAAGCCTTTCCCTACGTTACTGAATTTCTGACTATATGTTACTTTTTACCTTGAAAAAGTCAAATTCAATACTTATGTTAGAACTATACGCTTGCAAGAAAAACCACCGATATTCTGCATTTAAAAAATAAGAATTGTCTCTTAGGGGAAAAACTAAACCTGGCAAAGATAAGAATTTATCCATTATGCGTTATGTGACACGGGCAAAAGTAAGCTTAGTAAATTTTAAGGTTGAACAGTTAACAACTTAAGAAATTATTTACTTGAAATGAATGAGAAATATGTATTTTAACGTTCCGAAAAATCCTAATTTTTTTACTTACTACAAAACCAAAATTTTGACCAATATTTTTTAGTATTCCGTACGGAAACCACAACCTTCGAAATTTGACCTAGAAAGTTGAAATTTGTCACTAATATAGGAATTAGTAGTAGTAGTAGCTTACGCTTGACAATGTAGAAAACCTACGAAACTACAGTAGCAGATAAATAAAAGATAAGTGACAAATAACAAAATAATTCGTTTCATTTCTTTTAGAAATTTAAAATGTATGGCACATTTTAAATTTCTAAATGAAATAAAACGTAACAGACACCTCAATTATACAATTAATATAGAAATTGATGATCCCACCAGAGTCGCGTAGTTATATATATATATATATATATATATATATATATATATATATATATACGAGGCTGGTTTGAAAAGTCCGTGCAAAGTCCGAGAGATGGCACCACCGACGCGTATCGAGGTCATGTTTAGTTAGTAGCATCTCTTGAATGAACGCACACCAAGTTTCAGCCATATTGGTCTATTTCTTTGTGTTTGGCATTCGTGTGAATCAAGGAAGTCGAGTGATTTTCAAGAAATGGACGAAAAAGAATTTCGTGTGGTGATTAAACATTACTTTATGAAAGGCAAAACGCCTCAGGAGACTAAAGAGAAGCTTGATAAACATTATGGTGACTCTGCACCTTCGATTAGCACAGTTTATAAGTGGTTTCAAAATTTTCGGACTGGCCATATGGGCACAAGTGACGCTGAACGTTCTGGACGGCCTGTGGAGGTTACGACTCCAGAAATCATTGATCAAATCCATGATATGGTGATGGATGACAGAAGAGTTAAGGTGCGTGAGATTGCTAGTGCTGTGGGCATCTCGACTGAACGGGTACATAATATTTTGCATAAACATTTGGACATGAGAAAGCTATCCACAAGATGGGTGCCGCAATTGCTTACGCTTGACCAAAAACGGAATCGTGTGAAGTGTTGCAAGGATGGTTTGCAGCTGTTCCAGAAGAATCCGGAGGACTTTAAGCGTCGTTTCGTCACTGTGGATGAAACATGGATACATTACTATACTCCTGAGACCAAACAACAATCTAAACAATGGGTTACCAAGGGGGAAACTGCACCAAAAAAAGCGAAGACCGTTCCTTCGGCCGGAAAGGTTATGGCGACTGTCTTTTGGGATTCGCAAGGGATAATCCTCATCGACTATCTGGAAAAGGGTAAAACTATTACAGGTGAATATTATTCATCGTTATTGGACCGTTTGAAAACCGAGCTGCAAGAAAAACGCCCGCGATTAGCCCACAAGAAAGTCCTTTTCCATCACGACAACGCACCAGCACACACCTCAGCAGTTGTGGTCGCAAAATTAATGGAAATAGGATTCCAACTCGTTTCACATCCCCCTTATTCTCCAGACTTGGCTCCCTCGGACTACTATTTGATCCCCAATTTGAAGAAATGGCTGGCGGGACAAAGATTTTATTCAAACGAGGAGGTGATTGCAGATACTAATGGATATTTTGCAGACTTTGACAAATCCTATTATTCGGAAGGGATCAACAAACTAGAATATTGTTGGACGAAGTGTATAAGCCTAAAAGGAGACTATGTCGAAAAATAAAAAAGGTTTACCCCAAACACATAAGTAGTTTTTATTTTTGCACGGACTTTTCAAACCAGCCTCGTATATATATATATATATATATATATATATATATATATATATATATATATATATATATATATATATATATATATATATATATATGTACATATATATATATATATATATATATATATATATATATATATGTACATATATATATATATATATATATATATATATATATATATATATATATATATATATATATATATATATATATATATATATGTATTAGGGTGACCGCAAAAAATCGATGTCGGAATTTTGTTCGTCTGGACCCCACAAAACGATTCCCCTTTCCAGATATTGAGATAGCCGAAATTTGAGCTCGATTAAACGACGTTAACCCGTGCCGCTCGTCGCTCAAAGTTTGAAAAAATCCAAATTTTTGGCCAAAAAGCTGACATATGGAGCCATAACTCCAGAACGGTAAATAATAGAAACACGCTTAATATCTCAAAAGAAAGCTAATGTTGTTCTTCAAAATTTATGTTCTATACATAATTGTTGTTATTTTAAGTCAAACCGAGTTACAGCAGCCTTTAGCCCCAAAAACGTGACCTGGTACCAATGGAGCCAGTTTGGGAGTATTCTAAGAATTTTACGGGTTTTTACATAATGTGTCTCGGAATTAACATTTTTTTGATAAAAAGTATTTTGGAACTCAATTTTCAAACATAAAGAGCCTTTTGTTCAAATTTAATCTTTTATTATATGGGGATTACCTGACTAGTTTACCAAAGAAAGACCGGTTTGACAGGTAAAAAGGAGGGTGAATCTAATTTCTATTTTAGGGATGGTGATTTTACTTCATCGTACAACCGACGTTTTATTTATTCAGTTTAGTTTCTAAAGTGCCTTTGAGCTGGTTAGATCGAACAATTATCTAGTGAAGATATTTTAACGTTTTTTTTTTAATTTTCCAAGTGTGTGTGTTATTGTTTTTATAACTATTATAGTATTATTTTAAAAGACATTTGAAAACATTTTATTGAAATTAAAGTTTGCAATATATTTTGTTTCATTTTCCAAGTTAACTGTTATTTACCTATTGGCCTCTCAAATGGCATCCACATCAGGTATACAATGTACAAAGCCGGACCAAGGATAAAAATATTTCTTCTGGGCTATCCCATTCACCAGATCACCGGTTGTAAACTACCCTCAAATCGTCAAGTTTTGTGTGCTTTATTTTATAATTTACGTACTGTGAAATTAACTGTAAGAGAATCAGCAAAACTTACAATACGAGAAGTGTTCATTTTTTGGGAGAAAGCTCGAATCCCGACTAAACATGAGCAAGATGCAATTACTAAGCTGGAAAAACTTCACGCCGAGTGGAGAACTCTTCAAAAAGACCGGAAGAAAACATCGAAAACGGCCAAGAACAAATTTAAACCGTTTGTTGAAAAGTTGGATGATCTCTTTGATATTGCTCAACAAGTTGCCTTGGCTTTGATGAAATCGGAAGAAGATAAGGCGTTTCTCGTGAAACAGAGGCAGAAGGGCCGCCCAGGTTCCATGACTGGAGTGGATCTCAAATTGTCTCGAGCTGAAGAAATGAAGGTGCAAAAGGAACTTGCAAAAATGAACTGACAAATCCAAGAAGCAACTTTTGATATTGGTGAGTTTTTTTTTTATTATTAGTATTCTAAAAAAATAGATAAACAATTAAGTAAATAGTTTCATTATAATTGAAAGAAAATTGTACATGAGAGCATGATTTGGCATCTTTATGATTGAGTTTATATTTTTTTAAATAATACCTTTTGATAATTAGAAGTAGGTAATTTAGTACCTATGTATTATTACTATTCTGCTAAAACGACACGTTTTTATAGTCTTTTTTTTTCTCTTTCTTTTGTTGCTTCTTAGAGACGAATGATGAAGACAAGTTCGAAGAAGGAGAAGAAGACACTGAAAAGGACAGCATTTACCAGGAACTTGAGAGCTTGGAGGAAATGGACATCCCTGAAGAAGCTGCAGAAGATTCAGGACCATCTGAGAGCAAGAGGATGAAAGTTTCATTTGCAAGGGGCGTTAAAGAGATTTTAAACATGAAATTGTCCATTTTATTAGATCGATGTAAGGTATCCGACAGAAATGCCACGAGAATTTTAATAGCTACTCTAGAAGCACTAAACCTTGACCCTCTTGAGTACAAAGTCTCGAAAACTTTATTACATGATAGAAGGCAAATGTTCAGAGAACAATATAATAAAAAAAATTTTGATAAAGTAAACATTCCTGAAAAAGAGCCCGTGGTTGTCCATTGGGACGGTAAACTTTTACCGGGTGTTTTAAAATTGAACAATGTGAGCGAATAACTATAGCTATTTCATATGGCGAAAAGGAACAGCTGCTGGGAGTTCCTGTAACAGCAAACAGCTCTGGAGAGAAGCAAGCCGTAGCCGTATATGAATGCCTACATGAATGGGGTCTTCTCAACACCGTCAAGGCGATGTGCTTCGACACTACAGCATCCAACATGGGAAGACTCAAAGGAGCATGTGTCATATTGGAGCAAATGTTAGGAAGAGAATTGTTATACCTAGCTTGCCGTCACCATATCTTGGAAATTCTGTTAAGAGGCGTATTCGACACAAAAATGGGATCAACCACTGGACCGCATCCAGACATTTTCAAGAGATTCCTCACTGCGTGGCCCAAGATAGACAAAGGAAAATACGACACAGGTATCAGTGACAATCTAATACAAAAGCAGCTAACTCCAGAAGTAATTGCAAATGTTACTGCTGAATTCGAGACCAAATTAACTGAGAGCCATCCCAGAGATGACTACAAGGAGCTAGTGCAGTTGGTTCTCATATTTGTTGGATCACTAGACGGCAATGTTGTGGGTTTTAGAACTCCAGGAGCCATTCATCACGCTAGGTGGATGGCAAAGGCTATTTACTGCTTAAAAATGTTTCATTTTTCGTCGTCAATTTAAGATGTCTAAAGAAGAAAAAAGTTCTGTGTGTGCCATTTCTGTTTTCCTAGTTAAAATTTATTGTAAACCTTGGTTCAATGCTCCAAAAGCTCATCTTGCACCAAAGCAAGATTTAGGTATTTTGCATAGTCTGTTAGACTATAAAGAATGTGACAACGACATTGCAGAAATAGCCCTGACCAAATTTTCGAACCATTTGTGGTATTTGAATGCAAAGTTGGTGGGATTATCGTTTTTTGATCCCACCATTACAGACGATGAAAAGTTGTTAATGGCTAATAAATTGCTCAGTAGCACAGATGAACCATCACAGCACGCCAGGGTTGTAAATCCAAAAGTTAGGAAAGAAAACTTAAAAGAGATAGTTGATGGAGGATTGGTAAATTTACTTACCAAAGAAACGTTTACATTCTTTGACCAATTTAATATAAAAAACAGATTTCCTAAGACAACATCCAAACACCTGGCCTCAAAATAATGACTTCCAAGAAGGATTGAAAATTGTCAAAACATTAAAAGTAGTTAATGATATGGCTGAGCGTGGTGTTAAATTAATAACCGACTTTAACGACCTTCTGACAAAAGATGAAGACCAAAAGCAATATGTCCTGCAAGTTGTAAGTAAATGCCGACCATTATATCCTGACGTTTCAAAAACTACTTTAACAAAAGCTCTAGAATAGATTAGATAACTATGTAAAATTATCAACTCATGTAGGTACTACGTCTGTATCTTTTCTGTGTCTGTTTTGTATGTATTATATACCTAATTTTTATATTTTTAAATAAAAAATGTCATTAGACTTATCAGTATTACTTGTTTTTTTATTATATTTCTACTTTAAACTCAAAAATATACTAAAAAAAAGCAAAATTTTTCACTTAATAACAAAATATACGAAGTATGCTCCTAGTGGTACCAGGTCACGTTTTTGGGGCTAAAGGCTGTTGTAACTCGGTTTGACTTAAAATAACAACAATTATGTATAGAATATAAATTTTGAAGAACAACATTAGCTTTCTTTTGAGATATTAAGCGTGTTTCTATTATTTACCGTTCTGGAGTTATGGCTCCATATGTCAGCTTTTTGGCCAAAAATTTGGATTTTTTCAAACTTTGAGCGACGAGCGGCACGGGTTAACGTCGTTTAATCGAGCTCAAATTTCGGCTATCTCAATATCTGGAAAGGGGAATCGTTTTGTGGGGTCCAGACGAACAAGATTCCGACATTTTTTTTCCCCCTCTATGAGATCCGGTCACTCTAATATGTATATATATATATATATATATATATATATATATATATATATATATATATATATATATATATATATAATGTAATCCTTGCACACACTTTTCTTTCCATTATTTTTAAAAAATTGCCAAAAATCGCTGTCCCCCCCTTATCTCGAAGGGTACTAACCAAAAAATTTTGAAATCATTCTGGAATATTCTCCACAGGGTGTAGATTGAACGAAAATTATTTCGAGGCCATCAGTTTTCAACAAAGATTGGAAACAAACTTTGTTGAAAACTCATTTCGGGCGTGTTTTGTGAAGTCACTAATCATTTTATACCTCCTTCACAAAAATTTTTATTTCAAAAGTAATCAACCTACGGAATACTAATTGCGCAACTTCGACTTGCACTTGGCCGGTTATTTATTTTTAAAGTGAAGTCATTTGTTGTGGACATTTCCAATACTAAGTCGAACAACATTAGAAAAACTCAATACACCGGACCAATTAGCCGTAGTAAATAGTCAGTTCAAGAGATTTGTGCCATAATTAATGGATTTGTGCAACCTGAAAGACAGACCTTAGGAGCTCAATTCAAATTCGGAAGAAATTGCTGTTACAATTTTAATTAGAGTTACATATCCCATTTGACTTAATAATCGAGCTAGTCGTGAATTTAAAACTGAATAAATTATACATAATTCTAAATCCTAAGATTGATTTTTTGTTTCATTTGTTTAAGCTGCCATTGTTCTTAAGTTAAAATAATTCACGCATAGTAATGGGTAACCGCAAAAAAGTGCGAATTTTAGACTTTGCACCTTCATAACTTGGAGACAAAAAAGCAGACTTAAAGCTATTTAAAAATCTAGGACATATTTTTCAATTTTTTTATTTAAAGGTAACTACCCCCTATTTTGAGGGTTACAAGTGTGAAAATTAAAGGTTAGATTAAAATAGCACCAACATGAATTTCAACCCGCTTTTACGGGGTGCTTATCGCTTAGCGATAAGTTTGGGAGACATATAAGTCCAACGCTACATTCTCAGTATTTTGATTATTTTTTCGTATTTTCTCCTAGTCTTGGGAGTCATGTTTGTGAGTATGGCAGGATCCCTTATTAATTGCGACCCCCCCGTTTTTAGAGGGTGGTATTGGGTAGAGAATATGTAAATAATTAAAGTGACCTATTTTAATCATAAATATTTTTTTTATTTTCTGTTAAAAACTTATTTATTTTCACCCTTTTAAACCTCAAAAAGGAGGGGGGTAATTATCCCTAAATAAAAAAAATTAAAAAATATGCCCTTCCTTTTTTTGTCTGAAAGTTATGGGTGTTTCAAAAACGCAACACTCTTTAACCGATTTAATTTTAATAGGTTTTTCTCTTCACCAAGCAAAAAAATAGATTCATGCTGTAACCTTTCTAGAAATATATTCCAATAAGGCCTGTTTCAAAATAAATCGGAATTAGTTCTAAAATATATGCTGAATTATTGTAAATTTATTGTTAGAACTGGACTGATATTATGTTGAAACAGACTTCTACGTTCAATAGATTCGTTTTGTTAGTTCGACGTTTAAAATAGTTTGATAACTTATCAGGCAGAAAGAAGGGAAGAAAATGAATCGGAGAGTCAGTATAATATTACTATTTACAAAAAATCAAAATTAAAACGTTGGTAAAAACTTTAGCTTAGTTCGTTTTAAGCTTAATAGATTTTTTAGTATTACTAACAAATAAGTTTACTAGCTTTCCTAAAATATATTTTAGACCTAATATAACTAATACTCCTATAAAAACTATGACAGCTATTACATCTACCATATAATATTTGTACCAAGGCATGCCTACACCAGCAACCCTTAAATGTGGGGCACCTTTATGTCTTATAACATATTCTACCCAATAAACAGCACTTTGAAGAGGAGTCAGTGGTCTGTCATGATAGAGACGTGATTTACTTTGAGCAGTCTCTCTATATTTTGGATTATTTAGAAGTTCTTGAATGAGACTGTATATTGTTTCTTCATTAAAATTGATATCATTATAACTTATTTTTAGTCCATAACCATCTTTAACCGCTGATTCTGCATTCATTTCTTGGTCTCCAAAAACTGGAATAGCCAATACAGGTACTCCATGATAAATGCTTTCTATAGTACTTAGAAGTCCACCATGAGTTATGAATAATTTGACATTTGGATGGGCTAAAAATATTTTGTTATTACTATAAAGACAAATCAAAAACTATATTACTACTAAAAATGAATAAAGTCCACATTTCACAGTGCAGTGAGTGTCAATCCATTTCGGGACGCGTTTCGCCGAATCACGGCTCATCAGCAGAGCTACGATAGACAAACGAGAGAACAAAGCTCAAAGTACTTATAGCAGTACTGGCGTAACAACGCAGTAATATATAACAAATTGTATCTCTAGTTGTGAAAGGCTAAAATTTAAAACCATACCTGCGTTCATCGGAGGCTGTTTAAGGCCACCAGACTGACTGAATAAATAATTCCTCTGTCAGTCTATGGCATTAAACAGCCACCGATGAAGGGCAGGTATGCTTTTAAATTTTAGGCTTATACAAGCCACAGGAACAATTTGTTGTCTCCTACTGTCAATACAAAATTATGTTATATAAATAAACTAGCCATGCCCGCAGCTCCGCTCGTGTAATTCACTATCTTTCGTCACTGCTTATTCCTTATGTTACCTAACGTAACATAGAACATATGTATTTTATAAAAAACACGTAAATCGGATAAGTGGTTCTTGAGTGCTAAGCGCACTAACGGACAGATAGACAGAGAGACGTTAGATTGTATAAATATTATAGATTTTTTGATAAATATTAAGTTAACATTAAAAAAAGACACACATAAATCGGATAAGTAGTTCTCGAATGAGAAGTGCACTAACGGGCAGACAGACAGACAGAGAGACGTTGCATTTAATATATATCCAAGGGGCCTCGCGCCTGGAAGATTTATGCGGCTTTCTTTAACTCATGAAAAATATTTAGTTAAACAAGCATTTGTTAGTTTGGATCCGGGAATGTGGACGATTCCCATAACGGATTGTCTGCGTTCAAAGCGACCCTACACAGCAATTAAATAACAGTGATGAAAATGATCCCAAAGACGATGATCATAGGCACTTTTCTAATTTTCATTTCTCAAGAAAACTAAATAAAGGTGAAACTCAACATCGTCGCTGGATGGTTTATTCAAATTCTCAAAATAAAGTTTTTTGTTTTCCATACAGACTATTTGGCAATTCACAAACGCAGATGGTACAGGAAGGGTGCTGTGATTGGAAACACTTAAATGCATGGAAAAACAATGGATCAAGAAAAAGAAAGGCTAATCCGTGAATCTGAAAAACATTGGCACAATTTGTTTGAGAGATTAATTGATATCATTAACTTCTTAGCCTCTCATAATCTGGCATTTAGAGGTCACAGAGAATCTCTCAAGATAACCGACGACAGTGGAAATTCTGGCAACTTCATAAACTTGTTTAAACATAAACATTGATACAGTGGCGACTTCTCTATAGGAACACATGAGCATGTGAACCCCCTGTCAACAAGGCAAAATGCAAATTATTTTGTATTATACCTTAGTCATACAAACGTCTTTTAAAGATGAACCTTCCCTACAAATGGACAAGAACAATTTATAACAACCCTAATACTTTACGTACCGTTAAACCTCGAGTTGTCACTGAAGCTCCCCAAGCGCACAAACTACAAGAACTGGATGTAAAGCAAGGCGGTATACGGCGCTGTCTCGTTTTATTCGTTTTTGCGTTCTTTCAAACTGTGTCTCTCTCTAATACGAAGATATAAATTTGTCGTTTTTCTTTCTCCATGGTTCACACTTACTTGGTGACCTTGCAGATTTGGATTGGGATAGAGGCGTCGTGTTGATTCGTTTATATTTTACATCTGATCAGTCAGAGTAGTTAAACTTGGTTTTGGCGTGTGTGGTGTATTGTTAGTATCAAGTTGTGAATGCAATTACATACAGACATAAACTGATTTTAATTGTTAGGCGTTAAAAGAAACTTTGAATATACAGTGGATTATTTAAAACAAAATTTTTCGAAGTTGCTTTTAGAAGACAAACTTAAAGTGAAAGCTGCAGGAAAACCGATTCCGAATCTTAGTATTTCTCAAGTAAGTAAGGGACAAAAACGCGAGTTCAAAAGAAGTTTTAAATGTGAATTATATGAAAAACATGAATGGCTAGGCTGATGCAGTGTTAAAAACAGCTTGTTTTGTTCTCCATGTTTGCTATTTGCATCTGAAAGTGCTGAAGCGAATTGGGTGAAAAGTGGGGTAGTCGATCTAGCACACTTATCACAACAAAGTAAAAAGCAAGTTCGTAGGTTTATATAAATTCGTAGTTAGAACTAAGACTTTTGGGAAAAGTTGATATAAAACAACTGGATAGTGCCTACAGAAGAGGTATCGAAAAACATAATGACAATGTATTGAAAAAGTTCTGTGGATGTTTCGCATTAGCTTTGTAAGAATACGATGAAAGGGATGGTTCGCAAAATACGGGCATGTTCAAAGGCATAATCAATTTTAGTGCAGTGTTGGATCTGGCTTTAAAAGAGCATTTTGAAAAATGTACTTCAAAAATAATTGAGGACGAATTATTAGATTACATGCTACAAGTTTGCCACGAATAGATAAAGAATGAAATAGCAGAGCCCAATTCATCTCTGTTATAGCAGATGAGATCACAGATATTTCTTGTAAGTTTCAAATGGTAGTAGTTTTTAGATACATTTTAAAAGATGGTACGCCGACTGAACGATTTTGGGCTTTTTTGAATCCACAAGATCGATCATAATGCAATTCGTTTAGCAAATTGTATTAAAGACGTTTTGCTCAAAGTTACAGATGCACCAAATAAATTAATTTCACCAAGCTATGATGGAGTAAATGTTATGAGTGGCCGCCATGGTGGAGTAAACAGAATTATTCAAGATAAATACAGCTTTATGTTCACTATTATGCTCATCAATTAAATTTAATTTTAGCTCATGCAACTAGCCAGAATGCAGCAGTATGTATTTTCTTTTCTAATGTAACAGATATTACGAATTTTTTTTCAAATTCAGCTGGTTGAAATATTAAATGCAGTTGTACGCTGTCATACTCCAAGAACTTCTACGACACGGTAGCTTTTTCAAAGTAGAGCTATAAATATTATTTTTGAGAACAGACAAGCACTGATCGAATGTATGGAGAAGGTAGAAAATATTTCGAATCAGTCTACCACAATTAATCAAGCCTCTGCAATCCGTTGAGCGTTATACGATGCAGAATTTATATTCTGGCTAACATTTTTTCATAAAATTATGCCACACGCCGATATCCTATATAACAGTTTGCAAAAATCGACTTCTGATCCTGCACAGGTAGCCACAACAATTAATATATTTGAAAAATGTATAGCGACTGAAAGACAAAATGCTGAAGAAATTCCTACTTTAATGGAAGGTGTAGTTCATTTTCAGAATAAAAGACGTAAGGAAGATCCTTATTTAACGAAAATAGTTGCAGCAAAAGACGTATGTGATTACATATTAATTCAAGTTAAGGAAAGGTTTTCATTTAATAGTCATCTAAGTGGTTCGCTTCTGTTTATGTCTTCTAAGTTCTGGGAGTTTGCGAATAAATTCCCATCGCACTATTTAAATGGCATATCCATTTTTGGACAAAATTAGATTACAAACTGAACTTGAACTTATTTATAAACGGCTAGAATTTAGAAATTCGCCAGGAGGGGTGCATCATTGTTTGCGATTTATAATCGAAAAGAATTTACACAATGTATTTTCCGCAACGTACACTTTACTGCAGCTAATTGTTACCATTCCGATGACAACTGCTGAAACTGAAAGAAATTTCTCCACTTTAAAAAGAATTAAGTCGTTTTTGAGAAGTACCATGAATGAAGAAAGACTTTCAGCATTGGGAATGTTGTCAATAGAAAAGAAAATGATAGAAGATATTAGTGATTTTAATCAATTAGTGATTGACAAATTTGCAAATTTAAAAATTCGCCCTATGGATTTTTCGTTTAAACATTGTGTTTAGAATGTACAGCTTATAGTTAGATGTTTTAAACAAAACAATGAATTTTGCTATATTTCTAATATGGACCGCATTTTCTTTCAAGTGTTGTATATTATTTGAAAAAAGAAATAAATTTATAGGGCTATTTGCAGATTTAACTGCAGCTTTCAACTGCGTAAACCGTAAATTTCTGTTAGACAAAGCATATTTCTATGGA
The DNA here is from genome assembly GCA_019049505.1 of Pachyrhynchus sulphureomaculatus. Taxonomy (NCBI): domain Eukaryota; kingdom Metazoa; phylum Arthropoda; class Insecta; order Coleoptera; family Curculionidae; genus Pachyrhynchus; species Pachyrhynchus sulphureomaculatus. The sequence goes on along the minus strand of CM032455.1, from coordinate 58,256,578 downwards.
ATTGCAGTCATATCTTGAGGGGAGATATCAGGTTGTCTGCTGTAATGGTGACAGCATGAGTGCTCCGATGCTTGCGGAGATCGGTGTACCTCAGGGGTCTGTGCTGGGTCTCCTACTCTTCCTCCTTTACGTGAATGATCTTCCACAGGCATTTGAAATTTTTGGAAAAAATATCCAAAATATCGAGAGCATTATTTATGTGGATGATGCAACATTTGGAGTGTCTTTCGAGGGAGGTGAGGATCCGGCTCAGTTGCTTGAGGCAATGACGGATCAAGCTAAACTATGGTTCCTCTCAAATCAACTAGTTTTAAACGACACAAAGACCGAGTCCATAATATTTGAAGCAAAAACTATTAGCACTGATGTAAAAAACAAAATAAAATTCCTAGGGGTTACTCTAGACACCAACCTTTTATATACCGATCATGTAAACAATATATGTAACAAACTAAACAAAGCAATATATGCTTTAAGACGAATTAAAAATACAATAAACGAAGCAGCAGCACTTACAACTTACCACTCTCTTTTTGATTCAATATTGCGTTATGGAATCCTAGTATGGAGTTCTGCGGCAAGCACTCACCTTGAAAAAGTTTTTAGAGTGCAAAAATCTGCTATAAGATGCATTGCAAACTTAAAACAGGATGACTCCAGTCGACCTTATTTTAAGTCACTAAAAATAATGACTCTATATGGTTTGATTATTTACCAAAAACTCATATAGGTCAGAAAGAATGTTGCTAGGTATTGTACATTATCGCATATTCATACACATGGTACCAGGAGTCGAGACAATCTGCTCTTGCCCGTAACTAGATTGGCCAGAACAAACATGGAAGAGATTAAATTATTTAATGCTTTGCCTCGAGAGATGAGACTGCAACAGCTCGGTCGATTTAAAAGTAGCTTAAAAAAAATTATAATCAATGCCGCTATCTATAATTTTAGTGAATTTTATACACTGACTAGGAATAGAGAGAATTTTAAGCACTACATTTAACTATAGATATAGACCAAACCTTTTAAATTGTGTGATATGTGTGGAGTTTCTATTTGTTTGTTTCGATCCTTAACATTTAGATGTACAGTATTTTGTGATCTGCACTTTTAGTTTTTAAATCTTTTGACGTATCTGTTAATACTATGTATTTTTTTATGATCAATAAATTATTATTATTATTATTATTATTACAAAAAAGTTCTTCTTTCTCACATTTGGTCAATGTGGCTCCATGTTTGGCTGACGGGCGCAAACCAAGTCAGCACAAACGCATTACCATTGTGTATTAAGGAATGACCTGACAACGTTACATGTTTTCAAAATCACTGACTTCTGAATGTTTTTGTGTATGTTTGTGTTGAGTCCTAATTGTACTAAGTGTGGTGTGAATGTTGTTGGTGTAAGGCCTGTGGCTGATATAATGAGGGTGACAATGATGACTTTTTCTTGTTTCCATAGCCTTTTTATTTCCGTTGCAAGGTCTGTGTATTTGGAAATTTTTTCTGTGTATTTCGTTTGGATGTTTGTGTCGTTGGGGACAGCTATGTCAATTAGATAGGTGACTTTTTCTTTTTTGCACTGAAAAGTAATATCGGGTCTATTGGCGGAGACTGTTTTATCTGTATGGATACTGATATCCCAGTAGAGTTTGTAATCTTTATTTTCAAGTACGGATGTTGGTGTGTATTTGTAGTAGGGATCTGTGTTTTCTATGAGCCTGTATGTTGTGGCTAGTGCTTGGTGTCTGGCTGTGTATTCCGTTCCGGCTAATATTTTACATCCGCTTGTTATGTGTTTCGATCGTTTCTTTCTGCTGGTGGCATTTTCTGCATCTGTCTTCTGTAATAGTTGGGTCTTTGATGATATGCTTTTGGTAGTTTCTGGTTAATATGACTTTATCCTAGATGGCAAGTAAGAAGCCTTCTGTTTCCGGGAATAGCTGCCCATCCCGCAACCAGGTGTATGATGTTTTTTATTTACGTGGTCTTGTTCTATGTGGTATCTGTGTTTTCCGTGGAGTGTTTTTTCTGACCACGTTTTCATCTTTTCCTGTTGTAACTGGGTGTGACTGTGTGTATCTGCCGGGTGGTCTACCCGGGATAAGTCAAGTGGGGTATAGTTTTTGTCTGCTTTGACTGTTGCTGTATGGAGGCTGGTTTGCTTGGTGTGAAAGAATTTCCTAAGTGCTTGTATTTATTTTGTGTGTAATGATCTGATGTCTATAGTTCCTCTTCCTCCTGCCTTCCTCTAGATGGTCTTTCTTTGCATGCGTTGGGGTGTAATTTCCTGTATTTGGTGAATTGAGATCGTATAAGGATGTGAATATTTTCTATGTCTGTTTGTGACCATTTGATGATACCAAATGAATATGTGAGTATAGGTATAGCGAACGTGTTGATGGCTTTAGTGAGATTCTTAGAACTGAGTTTTGTTTGTAAAAGTTTCGTCAGTCTGTTTTGGAATTCGGTTCTGAGCTCTGTTTTGATGTGAGTGTGGTTGAGTTTGGTGCTTTGTTGGAAGCTTAGATATTTGTATGTTTCTTTGTCGAACATGTTATCGAGTGTTTCATTGTTGATGGTTTCTGTCTCATGGTGGCCCTTCCACTGGCCTTTGTTGATATGGAGCACTTTGCATTTACTTATACCAAATTCCATATTGACATCTAAGGTGAATATTTTTCTGTGATTTTGAGGAGTTCTTTCAGCTGTGTTTTTGTGGCAGCGTAGAGTTTTATGTCATCCATATATAGGAGGTGGTTTATTTTATGTTGATTCACTTTTTGGTGTCTGATGTTGAAGCCATGCTCTGTTCTGTTTAGTATATTTGAGAGTGGATTGAGACAGAGGCAAAATCATAGAGCACTGAGCGAGTCTCCCTGAAATATACCCCGTCTGATGTACAGCTCTTCTGTTTGGATGCGTTCGGTTTGTGTTTCTAGACGTATTTTGGTTTTCCATGTTTTCATAATTTGCGCGAGAAATTGCCTGAGGTGTTGGTTAATTTTATAGATTTCTAGGGCTTTGATTAACCAGCTGTGGGGAATGGAGTCGAAGGCTTTTTTATAGTCTATGTAACCGATGTGAAGGTTTCTGTGTTCTTTTCTGGTTTGTCCCATAATCACGCTATCTATGATCAGCTGCTCTTTGCATCCTCGACTATTTTTCCTGCATCCCTTCTGCTCTTCTGTGAGAATATTGTTGTCTGTTAGGTGTTGTTCTATTTTCTTGGAAACTGCGGCTGTGATGATCTTGTATAGGGTTGGAAGACAGGTGATAGGTCGGTAGTTTGACGGGTTTGTGGTGTCTGAACTTTTGGGTTTGATGTATGTTATTCCTTGTGTAAGAAAAGTGGGGAATGTGTGTGGTTGTAGAATGGCTTTGTTGATTTGGTGTGTGAGTGCTTCGTGTGAGGTGGTGAACTGATTGTACCAGAAGTTTTTATATTGTCTATCCCAGGGCATTTCCAGTTGTGTGTGTGTTTGATTGTTTCTGTAATTTCTTCTGTAGTTAGTGTGGAATTTTCTTGTTCTGTCATACGTTTGTGTTTATCTTCTTCGGCTTTGATCCAGGGGGTGTTATTATTATGTAGTTTGGGTTCTGACCAGACAGTTTTCCAATAATCTGCGAGTTCTTGTTTGTTTGGTGGTTCAGTTACTACTGTCTGCTCGTTGTACATAGCTTTTCGGTAGAACTGTTTTTCGCTTCTTCGGAAGAGGTTGTTGGTGTCTTTCCTCTCGTTTGATTCTTTGTATCTACGGAGTCTTGCAGCATATACGGATAGTTTTTGTTTTAAAGTATCAACGATTTCTGGCAGTGTTCGGTTGAGAGATTTAGATTTGATCTTGTCTACACCCTGTGTGACACGTTTGGATGCGTTCCCGTTTATAAACTGGGTAAGGTGTCCCAGATCTCTTCTGATGTTGTTGATTATTATTATTATTACAAAAAGTTCTTCTTTCTCACATTTGATCAATGTGGTTCCATGTTTGGCTGACGGGCCAAAACCAAGTCAGCACAAACGCTATTACCATTCCGTATTAAGGAATGACCTGACAATGTTACATGTTTTCAAAATCACTGACTTCTGAATGTTTCTGTGTATGTCCGTGTTGAGTCCCATTATTATTATTATTATTATTATTTATGTTCGCGTTTATACATATGTGTCAATACATCGCGAACATTTGCCTGTTATAGTTGGACCTTCTGTATTGGTAAGTGATTTTATATTTGATATTATGTTTAACCTATTGACATTTACCATTTTCAATTAATATTGAGTAAGGTATTTTCATTTGTGACCATGGACCTTAGAAAATTTTAAAATGCCCTCTAGGTATGAATAGATACATAAAATTTAAAATTAAGTAGGTATCGTGGTAGGTAATCGTGTTTTCACGCTCTTATTGGCTCATAATACTACATACAACATAGCCTTGTGAGGTATGTGAACCTCTATCAAATTCTGTCACGAGCCGCCACTGAATTGATATCTAAATAAAATCCTACATTACGGGAACACTGGAAACGCATTAACGAAAAACAACTTACACACCATTATCTAAGCCAAGATATTCAAAACAAATTGATCGCAATAATGTCAAAAACAATTACCGATGAAGTGATTCGTAGGGTAAAAGAGGCAAAATATTATTCTATTTTACTCGACTAAACTAGAGACTATAGTCGAGTTGAACAAATGTCAGTTATCTTAAGATTTCATAATACATCAACCGGCACAATAGAAGAAAACTTTATCGGATTTCTTGTTGTCTCTGAGACGACTGGAGAATATCTAACTACAGTAATACTGGAAGAGCTAGAAAAAAATGGATTAGATATTCAAAAATGTCGTGGCCAAGGATACGACAATGATGCAAATATGGTAGGCATATATAGTTAAGTTAAAACGCGAATATTAAATATTAATCCCAGGGCATTTCTAGTCCTTGCGGGTGTCATAGTTGGAATCTGCTGTTGGTAGACGCAGCTAGCTTTCGCGGCAGCAAAAACATTTTTTGTTTTTATTCAGAAAATTTATTTACTATTTTCAAAATCCAATGTTAATATCATAAGCAAATTATGACAATCTGTACAAGTCCACAAGCATTACTCTTGAACATTTGCGTACATTTTGTGACGGGATTAAAAAATATCTACAAACTGGGTTCGAACAATGCTTGTCTGACGCTCGTCAATTTATTGAGAAAAGCCCAAAGACTTTAAACAAAAGGATAGCCAAAAAGAAAAGGATCTTCGATTATGAAAGCAGCGATGAACCTATACAGTCTCCCAAAAGCCGGTACGAAACAAATTTTTTTAATGCCATAATTGATTCCATAGTGAGCAATATGGATTCAAGATTTATGTCTTGAAATCAACATTTTGAAAATTTTGGTTTTCTCTGTGATCTAAGTAAGTTAAAGAATATTCCAAAATAGCATATATTAAAAAACTGTCAAGATTAACACACAGTCCTGCGAGTGGGTGAGGGCACGGACTTCCTACCTTACGAATTATATGAAGGATTACAAACAATGATCCCAAATTTACCCGAACTTCATTAAAGATGTGAAACAGCTGCTCCAATACATAATAGAAAATAACTTTTAATTTACCCAAATATTTATATTGTCATTCGAATTTTATGAACAGTACTAGTAAGTACAGCTTTCGCTGAAAGGAGCTTTTCAAACTAATAAAAAATTACTACTCAGTATATATCACCACTACACCAAACATTTTATTTTTGCACTCGACGCGCGTTTCGCTAACCATGTTAGCTTCATCAGGAGCGATGATTGACTAAAGCTAAACTACAAATCTACCCTATTTATACTTAGCGTAACCCTTGAATTACTCAGGCGGAACTAATGGCATAGGCAAGGATATCAGTTCCGGTCAACTAACCAGTAGAGGAGACTATAAGGAATAAGTCCTCTGTCTTTATTTAAACTACTTTTACATTTTATAATTTCCATACTTTCGTATGCGTTCAACAATCTCCTATCAGATACATTTTTAATTAGTCTTCGATTATCTAATGTTACAATATGATCAGCTTCAAGGGCATGTTCGGCAATGCTAGACTTTTCTGCTCTACTGTATTTTAAGTGTGCTAAATGTTTGTTTGTGCTTTTGTAACATTTAGCACACTTAAAATATTATATTATAAAATGTAAAAGTAGTTTAAATAAAGACAGAGGGCCCATTCCTTATAGTCCCCTCTACTAGTTACTTGACCGGAACTGATGGCCTTGCCTATGCCATTAGTTCCGCCTGAGTAATTCAAGGGTTAGACTAAGCATAAATAGAGTAGATTTGTAGTTTAGCTTTAGTCAATCATCGCTCCTGATGAAACTAACATTATTAGTGATACGCGAGTGCAAAAATAAAGTGTTTGGTGTAGTGGTGATATATACTGAGTAGTGTCATTGTGCCAAAGATTCCACATTCCCAACGCAATAAAAAATTATTTAAGAAGCCTTGTCAGTTTTATCTATTAAAGCAGATACAGCATCTAAGCTGGATTACGATATAGTTATTAAGGAGTTCCGTAAGGCTAAAAGCAGGAAACATCTGTTTCTTTAATTCTTTACTCTTAGTTATAAGTTGAGTTAAAGTGAAGATGTTTGCATTTTTATGAATAAAAATTTAACAGTTTCAACATTTTTTTTTCTCTATATAAAATCCGTCCTCTTGCGCCACCAGAGGGCCTCGTAAAATTTATCTTGCCCACATCAAATTTAGGTCTTGCCCCGCAGCTGAATATATTTATGGTTAGATCCCGGTAATCTCGGAAGCATGACACGAATTTGGGTTTATAGAGACTGACCTTCGGAAAATATACTGTCGTACCATTTTTAATTAAACTAAAAAATTGATTGGAGAAATGTGCAGGTGAACTCATTCCATGCTGTTTAAAAAGGGTTAATACAAGGTAGACGAATTTAATATTTGCTTACTGGGTGCTAGGACAACCCTTCTGTAAGTTAGACGATCCAGTCAACACTTTTTTACAAAAAATCCTTTCTTTTTGGAGAATCCATTATACAGGCAAATAGAAGACAAATAGACATCTCTATCTCCAGTCATAGCCAACCTCTTCATTGTATACCTCGAACGAAATGCGTTACCGAGACTGCCCTAGAACAAAAACTATGGGTTTTTATACGTCGTATACTCCTTTGGAAGATATTAACTTTCTTCTTACGACGCCGTCTCCTCACGAAGGTTGGCGATCCATATAGAAACCGCTGCTCGAAAAATGTCACTCGAAGCACATCCAAACCACCTTCTCATGCCCTTTAGCCAAGAGTGTCTGTCGTCTTTCGATCGATCGCTTGTCCTATATTTTACCTTCAATAATTAGATGTAGCAATTCCTACTTTAGGCCTCTCATTATATGTCCGAGGTATTGAGTTTTTCTTATTTCATTCTTATAAAAATATAAGAAAAACTTGACTCAACTCAATTCTTAAATCACCTAAACTCCGTGCACCAAAAAATCCAATTCACATTGTAATTGCGATGCAACAATCAATTGCCTTTCTTAGACGTTTTCTTACAGAAGACTGTAGAATAACATTTTACACACGGTATAGAAGAAGCCACCCATCAGAATGACAAGCTTAGCCGAGATCTTTTTGCTTTACTGGCAACACCAGCAGATTAGAGTGTATTACAAAACTAAGGCAAACATGAAAGATAAAACCATATCGGAAACAATGATTTCAGTAGACATACAAATAAACAGAAGATGCAAATGTAAGATCATTCATATGCACCGACATCAGACAGCGAGGAAGAAGAAACTGACCAATTCTACGAAGAAATAAACAAAGTATTGCTACACCATAAAACAAGATATATCATAATAATCGACGACTTCAATGCCAAAATAGGTAAACCAGGGAATACAAATAAGAAGAGTCTCGGGAAGTTTGGTTTGGATACGAGGAACAACACAGAAGAAATGTTACCAAATTTTATCATTGAAAATAACTTGTAGGTTATGAACACATTTTTCCAAAAGACATAGACTATGGACATGGCAAAGCCCAGATGGTATAATAAGAAACGAAATCGATTATGCATCATCAAATAGCAATTTGAATTATTGTATCGACACGACAGTTCTGAATACGATAAGCATTAGGATGCTCGGAGCAAAAATAATAATAAATCTGAAGCAGGAGAGACGTAGAGTAATAACGCTTACAAAGATAAAGACACCAAGGGAAATAATAAAACGAAAACACAGAGAATATCGACAAGCCCTGGAAAATCTTATAAAAGACTTAAACTACCAAACAGAACTTGATGAACTAAACACACAAATAACCAAAAGCCTACTCATTACTACAAAACAAATAGCAACATCGAAAAAAGAAAAACACAAACATTAAGAAATGATCCTATAAATGGCAGATTAGAATTAGCAGAAATAGACAAAAAATAAGGAAAAAGAAGAGATGTCAGAAAGTACAGAAACTCGAAAATAGAAGAAACTCTGAAAGAGAGAAAAAGTTTGAAACACCTAAATAAACAAATGAATGAAAGGAGACATCAATTGTGCTTATTTTTAAAAAGGGGGACAAATTTGAATTGGAGAATTACTATAGTAGTATACAAAATCCTCACTAGAATCACAACATGTAGATTAACAAACAAATTAGGCAATTATCAACCAAGTGAACAAGCTAGATTTAGACAGGGATTTTCGCTCCAGGCGTTTTGTTCTGATTCTAATGAACTACTTATACAAATGGGAGAGCAAACTGATCGATCTATAATTTTCAAGATCTGTTATGTCAACCTTTTTTATGAATGAGAACCGCCACTGCCTTATTCCATTACGCTATTTTTCAATCAGAGGTTAAAAAGAGAAACTAGCCTTCATCACCCATTTTTACAGCTTCCATTACGATCTGATCTTCTCCAAGAGCTTTGTTATTTTTCATTTCTCCTTACTTCTTCCAGTGTTATCTCCTGTAACTCTTCTGATCCTTGTTTGATCAATTTATGTATTTGTGATTTCGAAGCTTCATTTGTTGACTTATGTGTAGTCTTCTATAAAATTCTTCTGCAATTTCTACAAATCTTTCCGTGTTTGGCGTTTCATTTCTTTCGTCATCTTTAAGTCTGTGTATTTATCTTCTACCATCTGTTTAATTTCCTTCTGAGCACTTTCGTGCTTTTATTTTCTTCAATTATTCGTTATATATTCCCTGTGTTGTATCTTCTTACGCCCGTCCGTATCTCTTTTTTAAGTTTCTTAATCTCCCTGAATCTTCATTTTATTCTCTTCTCCTAAGTGCCCTCCCCATTATAAGTTTTTTAGTAACGTCACTCAATTTTTCGTCTTTTGGATTCGATTTTCTACAGTGGCCTTGTTGTGATGATATCAGTGTTTCTGTAAATCTGTCGTTCAATGTTTCGACGTCGTTTGGAAGGCTATGACTCAATCCTAGCATTATAGAATCTACGTATTCGTCGATATTTTCTGGTTCGTTCCAAATTACCTTTTCTTCTGGTACGCAATTTTTGTTTTTTCATTTTTCAGGTCTATTCGAACTGTAGCTTTCACTGCTCGGTGATTACTTCCCACGCAAAGTTTGTTCATTACGATGACATCAGAGATGTTTCTTTTCTGTCTTGTTATAAAGAAGTCGATCTCATTTTTAGTTTTTCCATTAGGATTTACCCACGTCCATCTTCGATGAGTCTTCTTTTTAAAAACGCTGTTCATTACATACAAACAATGGTGGTGTAAAAAATTTAGTAGCATTTGTCCTCTCTCATTTCTACCAATTCCAATTTTGGCATTAAAATCTTCCATGAAGAAGGTATAGTGACGCTTTGGTTCCTTCCATGCCATTTCGACGTCTTCATAAAAGTAGTTGAACTCTGCATCTTCATAATCTGTGGCAGGAGCATAAACCTGTATTATTTTCATTTTGCTGCGGTTGTTCAAAGTAAATATCAAGCAAATTACACGTTCTGGTATTGTTTTTATAGTTGTTATATTTTGTGCATGTTGCTATTAGTAAGGAAGCCTATACCGCAGACTGATTTTTTGGGATCACAATTCGTGTGGTACAACATATTTTCAGACTTTAAGGTGATAAGTTATTTTTCCATGTCTCCTCCACACCTCACAGAGTCCAATAATGTCCCAGTTTTTTTCGTCTTCGTTTTATATTTGTGGAAGTCTCTCTGTGTCAATTTTCTGTCCCCCCCCAGAATCCATGGGACTGACTGAATCGTTCTCATTCCATTAGAGGGTATTGGCAAATAAAACGCTGCGCTTGCCGCTGCGTGTTGGCGGGACAAAATAGGTTGCGGATAAGAGACAGGTTTTGGACATGGTTTTCACCTAAATTATATATATATATATATATATATATATATATATATATATATATATATATATACATATATATATATATATATATACATATACATGTTACACTAGACGTTTTCACGGATGGTAGAATGAAGCACATTAAAATTCCGGGTTTCAATCCATTCGTCTAACAATGAATTTGCACGACTTTTCGCCAAAATCTCATTTGGCATTTTCAAGTGCTCTTGCTGCTGCTGCTACTCGATATTGTGATCTTGCTGCTGTGCCGCTCAAAGCTATCTTAGTTAGTTAGTAGTAGTAGTTAGAGTTAGCTTTGAGCGGCAGCAGCAGCAAGATCACAGTATCGAGTAGCAGCAGCAGCAGGAGCACTTGAAAATGCCAAATGAGATTTTAGGAAACGTCGTGCAAATTCATTGTTAGACGAACGGATTGAAACCCGGAATTTTAATGTATTATATCGGGTCTTCCATTAAGGACTTGACAACTTTTTTTTGAAATAAAACGCAACCCATTTGAGACATTTCGAAAATTTTACTATCGGCTTGAAGTACAATCAAAACATTTATGTATGGAATTCGACTTCATTCATATGTCCACCACGGGCACGTTTGCAGCGGTCGATTCGTTGAACCCAATTTTCGATGACTCGGCCACACATTTCGACGGAAACGGCCGCTATCTCTCTTTCAATATTGGCTCTGAACTCCTCTAATGACGCAGGCTTGTTAGCATAGACCAATGATTTAACGTACCCCCATAAAAATAAGTCTAGAGGTGTTAAATCACCCGATCCAGGTGGCCATTCGACGGGACTATTTCTCGATATAACACGTTCACCGAATTTAGATTGCAGTAAGTCGATTGTTACACCCGCTGTGTGGCTTGTGGCGCCGTCTTGTTGAAACCACATATCATTAATGTCTAGATCATGCAATTGATCAAAGAAATAACGTTGCAACATGCCTCTGTAGCGATCTCCATTGACTGTAACGTGACGGTTGTTTTCATCAACGAAAAAGAACGGCCCAATGACACCACCGGCATGAAAACCGCACCAAACAGTAATTTTTTGTGGATGAAGTGATGTTTCTTCAAGCACATCAGGGTTTTCACCTGACCAATAACGCATATTCTGTTTGTTGACGAAGCCGTTTATCCAAAAATGCGCTTCATCACTAAAGATGATTTTGCGATGAAATTGGTCATCTTCTTCCAAACATTTCTAGAGCCCAATTCGAGAACGTACGTCGCTTCGTATGATCAAGTGGCTTTAGTTCTTGAGTTAACTTTAACTTGTAAGGGTGCAGGCCAAGATCCTTTCGCAAAATTCGCCATAGTGTGGTCTGAGCGATGCCCAATTCTTGAAAACACCGTGAAATCGACTGTTTTGGTTCGTTTGAGATGGACGCTTGAACGGCAGCAATATTCTGGCCACTTCGACCAACCCGTTGTCTCACTGGCACGGGAACATCCAGCAGCGAATATGTTAACTCAATTTTTTTCACTAGACTATCAATTGCTTGTCTACTGGGACGAGAATTACGACCAAAAATTGGCGTTAATGCTCTTAAAGTTGCAGTCACCGACTCCAAATTTTGGTAGTAAATTTTAATTATTTGTAAACGTTGTTCGTGTACTTCACCATGATGAAAATGTTGACTTTACTGAATGTTTTGACG
>CM032455.1:58232024-58242024 GCA_019049505.1 Pachyrhynchus sulphureomaculatus | reverse complement strand
TAGAAATAGCCCCAAATAGAAAAATTCTCACGCTTAAACAAAAAGTGTAAGGGACTTATGGAGGCGTTTTAATATCGGAAAAACACAAGCTGCTGATATAATTAAACATAAAGAAATCCTTCTAAACAAGTAGATGTCAAACAGCAATTTAAATCAAAAAAGAACCTTTTTATCTGATGATGGTACCAAAATTAACAAGTTGTGTTATAACTAGTTTAGAGCAACTCGCCATAAGGGGAATTAGTGCGTTGATTTTCCTTGCATATCAATTCAAATAATGGATAAAAGGGGTGAGAGTATCAGTAGGCTTGTCGTGACAAAAATGCAAAAACTTATTGTTAATGTTTTTTCAGGTCCGCTAATACGATGCAAAGCAAAAGAAATAGCCGAGTCTCTGGGACATTCTACATTCAGTGCTTCTTCTGGTTGGCTTAATAAATTTAGAATCCGCCACAACATAAGTTTTAAAGCGATTTCAAGAGAAGGAGCTTCGGTTATTACTGAAGATGTTTCATCATTCTGGGAAAAATGCCCTTTTTTAATTAAGGGATATTCATCGAGAGACGTCTATAATGCCTATGAGACAGGCCTATATTTTAGGGTTCTACCCAACAAAATGCTAACGTTAAAAAAAAGAAAAATGTGTTGGTGGTAAATATCCCAAAGAGAGGTTTACAATTTTGCATTGTGCAAATATGGAGGGAGAAAAAGAAAAACTCTTAGTCATTGATAAGGCAGCTAAACCCAGAGCATTTAAAAAATATTACCATAAACAACCTGCCTATAACTTGGAAATATAATAAGAAAACTTGAACAACAGGAGAAATTATGACAGAGTGGTTGCAAGATCTTGATTGGAAAATGACAAAAGAAAAAAAACATTTTGTTATTTTTAGACAATGTAGGATCTCATCCAAAACACTTACGCTTAAAAAATATAAAAAAATCTTGTTTCTGCCCCCTAACTGTACATTAGCTTGTCAACCACTTGTGAGAATTATAAAAAATTTTAAAATTTATTACCGAAGTTTAATACTAAAACACTTGATAGTAAACATTGAAACTACTGGTACAGCTTTTGAGTTAATTAAGAAAATTACGCAACTGGATGCAGTTTACTTTGCAAAAACCGCTTGGGAACAAGTAACCAAAGAAAGAGTCAAAAATTGCTTTCAAAATATGCAAAGTGAAGACCAGTTAACTGAGGCTGTTACATCCAGAAGATGATTTCCCACTTAACGTACTTGCAGATATCCTCAAAAATAAGAATTTGTTGGAGTTGACTGATAATGAAAACCTTAATGATTTTTTAACATAGATGAAAATTTGTATGTTGAAAATCCGGATTCAGAACAATAAATTGAAAATCCGGATTCAAAACAAGAAATTGAAAATCCAGTTGAAATATAAGGACTTTCCGAAGATTCTGATGTCGATAAGGTTCCAGTACCAACAGATGCTATCTCAAATTATGGTGAAGCTATTATAATAAAAATAATAATAATAATAATAATATAGAAGAAAATAGAACAAACACCTAACAGACAACAATATTCTCACAGAAGAGCAGAAGGGATGCAGGAAAAATAGTCGAGGATGCAAAGAGCAGCTGATTAGAGCGTGATTATGGGACAAATCAGAAAAGAACACAGAAACCTTCACATCGGTTATATAGACTATAAAAAAGCCTTCGACTCCATACCCCACAGCTGGTTAATCAGGGTCCTAGAAATCTATAAAATCAACCAACAGCTCAGGCAGTTTCTCGCGCAAATTATGAAAACATGGAAAACCAAAATACGCCTAGAAACACAAACCGAACGGATCCAAACAAAAGAGCTGTACATCAGACGGGGTATATTTCAGGGAGATTCGCTGAGTGCTCTATGGTTTTGCCTCTGTCTCAATCCACTCTCAAATATACTAAACAGAACAGAGCATGGCTTCAATATCAGACACCAAAAAGTGAATAAAATAAACCACCGCCTATATATGGACGACATAAAACTCTACGCTGCCACACAAACACAGCTGAAAGAACTCCTCAAAATCACAGAAATATTCACCTTAGATGTCAATATGGAATTTGGTATAAGTAAATGCAAAGTGCTCCACAAAGGCCAATGGAAGTGCCACCATGAGACAGAAACCATCAACAGTGAAACACTCGATAACATGTTCGACAAAGAAACATACAAATATCTAGGCTTTCAACAAAGCACCAAACTCAACCACACTCACATCAAAACAGAGCTCCGAACCGAATTCAAAAACAGACGAAACTTTTACAAACAAAACTCAACTCTAAGAATCTCACTAAAGCCATCAAAATGTTCGCTATACCACATATTCATTTGGTATCATCAAATGGTCACAAACAGACATAGAAAATATTCACATCCTTATACGATCTCAATTCACCAAATACAGGAAATTACACCCCAACGCATGCAAAGAAAGACTTACCATCGAGAGGAAGGCAGGAGGAAGAGGAATTATAGACATCAGATTATTACACACAAAACAAATACAAACACTTAGGAAATTCTTTCACAGCAAGCAAACCAGCCTCCACACAACGACAGTGAAAGCAGACAAAAACTACACACCTCTCGACTTAGCCCGGGCAGACCACTCAGCAGACACATACAGTCACACCCAATTACAACAGGAAAAGATGAAAACGTGGTCAGAGAAAACACTCCACGGAAAACACAGATACCACATAGAACAAGACCACGTAAATAAAAAACAATCATACACCTGGTTACAGGATGGGCAGCTATTCCCTGAGACTAAAGGCTTCTTACTTGCCATCCAGGATAAAGTCATATTAACCAGAAACTATCAAAAGCATATCATCAAAGACCCGACTATTGCAGAGGACAGATGTAGGAAATGCCACCAGCAGAAAGAAACGATCGAACACATAACGAGCGGATGTAAAATATTGGCCGGAACAGAGTACACAACCAGGCATGATTCAGCTGCCAAAGTGGTTCACCAGGCACTGGCCACAACATACAAACTCATAGAAAACACAGATCCCTACTACAAATACACGCCAACATCCATACTTGAAAATGAAGATTACAAGCACTACTGGGACATCGGTATTCATACAGGTAAAACAGTCTCCGCCAATAGACCCGATATTACTTTTCAGTGCAAAAAAGGAAGAGTCACCTATCTAATTGACATAGCTGTCCCCAACGACACAAACATCCAAACGAAATACACAGAAAAAATTTCCAAATACACAGACCTTGCAACGGAAATAAAAAGGCTATGGAGACAAGAAAAAGTCATCATTGTCCCCCTCATTATATCAGCCACAGGCCTTACACCAATAACATTCACACCACATTTAGTGCAATTCGGACTCAACACAGACATACACAGAAACATTCAGAAGTCAGTGATTTTGAAAACATGTAATATTGTCAGGTCATTCCTTAATACGGAATGGTAATAGCGTTTGTGCTGACTTGGTTTTGGCCCGTCAGCCAAACATGGAACCACATTGATCAAATGTGAGAAAGAAGAACTTTTTGTAATAATAATAATAATAATAATAATAATAATAGTCCCTCAGGGGCTAGGGGAATCCCAGGATTCTCCTAGTACGGGCATTGACGATCCCGAGGTACCTGAGTCATGTTGTGCTGTCTTGTGTTGTCCAGATTATGTGTAACAAAAACGCAATCTTAAGGTGTTTACCGTGCCGAGAAGATGAATGGCTCAGCGTTTATGAGTCGCGAACGGTTCCCCCGGATACCGGGCGCCCTCCGGGAGTAAGTAGCCTTGCTGTGGCATCCAGGCTCTGCCGCAGTCGACCCCTCTTTCCTAGGATACTCGTGGGAATTGTATGTCAAAGAATAATAATTATAGTAATGATAATGGAAGGGTGTTGCGGAGGCGGACCCCGGTCGTACAAACAGCTATAGCAACACCACAACAACAACAACCACAGACGACCCAAACAACCGCCTCAGCCGAAACTACTCCCGATAGTTTTACCAGATCCGACATTGTAGGTGATGGAAATTGCCTTTTTCGTGCAGTTAGCTTACACTTGTATGGCCACCAAAACCATCATGAGAAACTCCGAGAGGTTGCTCTAAGATATTTAGAACAAAACTGGTCGGAACTTCACACATTTTCATTAATTGAAGTCAACGATATAAAAGACTTCAATAACTACTATAATTATATGAGGAAAAATGGCACCTATGGAACGAGCCTAGAGATACTTGCCCTCTCGGAAACACAAAATAGCAACTTTCATATCTTCTCAAAACAACGAAGAACAAGACATACAAAAATAACTTTTACGGACAGGCCAACAATAATAAGCACGGGAAAATACAACAAAACTATTTACCTTCTACTAACAGGCAACCCAATGTCGGGACACTTTGAGCTTCTGACACCACAAAACATTGAGAACATTCCAGACAACAGCAGACCAATAAAAGAAGCATCGGGCGAGCGACGTAACGGTCGAGGACGTCGCGGGAAATGGCAGCTCGACCAAAACGATGAAGACCAGGCAACCGAAAATGGACCTGCCCAAAGTGTTGTGCCGGCGAGTAAGCCGACACCCACCAAGGCGGGAAAGTCACAGCAACGCATGAGTTGCACCACAGGAATCAATGAACACGCCATGCGTTGCTGTAATGAAATGACACCTGACAAAGAAATCACTGACAAGAGAATCACTCGCCGCTTGGACCCACCACCACCAATCCCAAGCGCAATCGACGTAAATGCGGGACAAATACAACCACCAAAGCCAGGCCAAACCGCGTATGTTTTGCAAGGACAACATGCAACTACCAAGGCTGGCAAACCAAGACAGCGGTTAAAGTGGACAGATGAAATGAATAAAACAGTGATGCGCTGTTACTACACCGCCACCAAACTAGAAACATTGACATCAGGCTACAGACTGGAACTACACAGACTTTTCTTGACCGAATATCCACATCTGCAATTACTTGTTACAGAACAGAGAGTAATAGACCAAAAAAGAGTTATTACCAAGAACAATCGCCTCACACCTTTCGAATTGCAAACCATCAAAGATACAGTAGCTGCTGAACTTAACGCAGACCAAGTAGCTGCTGAACTGAACACAGACCAACTAAACAATAGAAACAGTAGAGCAGATACCGAACCAATCTCACACACACAACCACCCAGTCGAAAACAACAAGACCCACCACCCAGCAGGAGCATAACTCAAAATAATATTTCAGAGCAAATAGCAAGCACCACACGACACTCAACAACATCTATAGAACATCACCCCGAATCACCTCTCATACAAACACTCAAAGCAGAAATGCAGTCACATCTAGCTCGATGGTCAGGCACTGACCCTACAACAAGAAATCCCATCCCTCGTTTAATTTTCAAACAGAGCACTCAAATGATCCTCAACACAATAAACAAGCACATAATACCACAGTACATAACAGACTTAAGCACGATCGAAGACATCCACATAATAATATATGCAGCAGCAATCACCACTATAACACAAAATAATCAAAAACTCCCGCAACGACAAAGAGACCCCAACAGCAGAAAACCCAAATTTAAATGGCAAATAAGAATAGAAAACAAGATCAACAACATCAGAAGAGATCTGGGACACCTTACCCAGTTTATGAACGGGAACGCATCCAAACGTGTCACACAGGGTGTAGACAAGATCAAATCTAAATCTCTCAACCGAACACTGCCAGAAATCGTTGATACTTTGAAACAAAAGCTATCCGTATATGCTGCAAGACTCCGTAGATACAAAGAATCAAACGAGAGGAAAGACACCAACAACCTCTTCCGAAGAAGCGAAAAACAGTTCTACCGAAAAACTATGTACAACGAGCAGAGAGTAGTAACTGAACCACCAAATAAACAAGAACTCGCAGATTATTGGAAAACTGTCTGGTCAGAACCCAAACTACATAATAATAACACCTCCTGGATCAAAGCCGAAGAAGATAAACACAAACGTGTGACAGAACAAGAAAATTCCACACTAACTACAGAAGAAATTACAGAAACAATCAAACACACACACAACTGGAAATGTCCTGGAATAGACAATATACAAAACTTCTGGTACAAACAGTTTACCACCACACACGAAGCACTCACACACCAAATCAACAAAGCCATTCTACAACCACACACATTTCCCACTTTCCTTACACAAGGAATAACATACGTTAAACCCAAAAGCTCAGACACCACAAACCCGTCAAACTACCGACCTATCACCTGTCTTCCAACCCTATACAAGATCATCACAGCCGCAATTTCCAAGAAAATAGAACAACACCTAACAGACAACAATATTATCACAGAAGAGCAGAAGGGATGCAGGAAAAATAGTCGAGGATGCAAAGAGCAGCTGATCATAGATAGCGTGATTATGGGACAAACCAGAAAAGAACACAGAAACCTTCACATCGGTTACATAGACTATAAAAAAGCCTTCGACTCCATACCCCACAGCTGGTTAATCAGAGCCCTAGAAATCTATAAAATCAACCAACACCTCAGGCAATTTCTAGCGCAAATTATGAAAACATGGAAAACCAAAATACGCCTAGAAACACAAACCGAACGCATCCAAACAGAAGAGCTGTACATCAGACGGGGTATATTTCAGGGAGACTCGCTGAGCGCTCTATGGTTTTGCCTCTGTCTCAATCCACTCTCAAATATACTAAACAGAACAGAGCATGGCTTCAATATCAGACACCAAAAAGGGAATCAACATAAAATAAACCACCTCCTATATATGGATGACATAAAACTCTACGCTGCCACAAAAGCACAGCTAAAAGAGCTCCTCAAAATCACAGAAATATTCACCTTGGATGTCAATATGGAATTTGGTATAAGTAAATGCAAAGTGCTCCATATCAACAAAGGCCAATGGAAGTACCACCATGAGACAGAAACCATCAACAATGAAACACTCGATAACATGTTTGACAAAGAAACATACAAATATCTAGGCTTTCAACAAAGCACCAAACTCAACCATACTCACATCAAAACAGAGCTCAGAACCGAATTCAAGAACAGACTGACGAAACTTTTACAAACAAAACTCAACTCCAAATATCTCACTAAAGCCATCAACACGTTCGCTATACCTATACTCACATATTCATTTGGTATCATCAAATGGTCACAAACAGACTTAGAAAATATTCACATCCTTATACGGTCTCAATTCACCAAATACAGGAAATTACATCCCAACGCATGCAAAGAAAGACTTACCATCGAGAGGAAGGCAGGAGGAAGAGGAATTATAGACATCAGATCATTACACACAAAACAAATACAAGCACTTAGGAAATTCTTTCACACCAAGCAAACCAGCCTCCACACAGCAACAGTCAAAGCAGACAAAAACTATACCCCACTCGACTTATCCCGGGTAGACCACCCAGCAGATACACACAGTCACATCCAATTACAACAGGAAAAGATGAAAACGTGGTCAGAAAAAACACTTCACGGAAAACACAGATACCACATAGAGCAAGACCACGTAAATAAAAAACAATCATACACCTGGTTACGGGATGGGCAACTATTCCCAGAAACAGAAGGCTTCTTACTTGCCATCCAGGATAAAGTCATATTAACCAGAAACTACCAAAAGCATATTATCAAAGACCCAACTATTACAGAAGACAGATGCAGAAAATGCCACCAACAGAAAGAAACGATCGAACACATAACAAGCGGATGTAAAATATTAGCCGGAACGGAATACACAGCCAGACATGACTCAGCGGCAAAAGTAGTTCACCAAGCACTAGCCACCACATACAAGCTCATAGAAAACACAGATCCCTACTACAAATATACACCAACATCCGTACTTGAAAATAAAGATTACAAACTCTACTGGGACATCAGTATCCATACAGATAAAACAGTCTCCGCCAATAGACCCGATATTACTTTTCAGTGCAAAAAAGAAAAAGTCACCTATCTAATTGACATAGCTGTCCCCAACGACACAAACATCCAAACGAAATACACAGAAAAAATTTCCAAATACACAGACCTTGCAACGGAAATAAAAAGGCTATGGAAACAAGAAAAAGTCATCATTGTCCCCCTCATTATATCAGCCACAGGCCTTACACCAACAACATTCACACCACACTTAGTACAATTAGGACTCAACACAAACATACACAAAAACATTCAGAAGTCAGTGATTTTGAAAACATGTAACATTGTCAGGTCATTCCTTAATACACAATGATAATGCGTTTGTGCTGACTTGGTTTCCGCCCGTCAGCCAAACATGGAACCACATTGACCAAATGTGAGAAAGAAAAACGAGAACAGTCATAATAATAGCTTTATTACCCAACAGTTTCCATTAATAGGGTAAATATTTAGACATTTACATATTCAATGACAGTCTGTAGTAATTGCTTCGTAGTACAACAGTATATGTCACAAATATTACAAATATGATTAAAATTAGTACACGTTACATGAATAGGTGAATTCAATAACAAATTAGTATTAGGTCTGTTACATCTGAAAAATATATTTGATCGATTATCCTAAACAAGCAGCTTAAAAGTTTTGCCGAAGATCACGGAGATACAGAGTCTTTAGAGCTTCTTTCCAAATTAGAAATACGATTTGTGGACGCCATTTTAAAGAAAAAGAGGAGACAAACAACAATATAAAGGGTGTCCCAAAATTCACGCAAGAAGTAATTTTGAAAGAAACCCAGGTTTTTAAATAAAAATTGTAATTTTTTTATTGATTCATAAAGCTACAGTATCGTGTTATGTATGAAATAACATAAATGGGGTAAATGGCCTCCACGGCTTTGCTGACACATACTTTTGTTGAAATTTTCCATGACCGTTTTGCATAAATATGGCTGAATTTCGTTGATACAGCGCTTCATTTCCTCCTTCAAGTCGTGGGTGGTCGTGGGCTTGTTGGCATAAACCTTAGACTTTAAAAAACACCGAAGAAAAAAGTCCAACGGCGTTAAATCTCATGATCTGGGTGGCGAATTGTGATCACTAAAACGGGATATTACACGACCAAGAAATGACTCATGCAGTAATTGAATTTGTTCCTCGAGCTGTATGGCATGTGGTCGCGTCTTGTTGAAACCACATGTCGCCCGCATCCATATCCTGCAATTTAGGCACAAAAAACTGGATTATCATATCGCGATAACGATCACCATTAACTGTTATTGTCTGGCCAACCGCATTTTCGAAGAAGAATGGTCCGATGATGCCTCCAGCCCAATAGCCGCACCAAACAGTGACACGTTGTGGATGCATTTGTTTCGCAACAGTCACGTGTGGATTGTTTGAACCCCAAATGCGACAATTTTGTCGATTAACGAAGCCATCAAGATGGAAATAAGCCTCATCGCTGAAGATGATTTTCTTCGAAAAATCAGTATCCACTTGTTGTTGTTCCATAATCCATTCAACGAACTCTCTTCGTTGTGCGTGGTCAGTAGGCTTCAGTTCTTGAGTCAATTGAACTTTGTAAGCACGAAGATGCAAATCTTTCGTGAGAATACGCTGTAGAGAGCTTCTCGAAATGTCCAATTCTTGACCACTGTGCCGAATTGATGTTCCTGGAGTCTCAGCAACACTCTCACGAACTGCTTCAATGTTTTGTGTCGAACGACTTATGAAGGACGGCCAGAGCATTTAAGATCACTAATTGATCCAGTCTCCATGAATTTTTCAATTAATCTCTTCACAGTTGATGAGGTTAAATCACTATTACGACCATATGTTGTACGAAAATTCCGAACTGTAGCTGCCAAACTTTCATTATTTTTAAAATAGTGCTCAACAATGAAAACACGTTGTTCTTTCGTGTAGCGCTCCATTTTAAATAACCATGAACTGTCAGCTGTCACGCTGTGTTTTTTGTTTTGTTGGCAACACTTTACCAT
>CM032455.1:58174524-58227024 GCA_019049505.1 Pachyrhynchus sulphureomaculatus | reverse complement strand
GTTTGGCGAAAAAATAAAATTCTTTCCAGTGTAGCAGATAAATTCACATCTAAGTTGGTACCTAAGTATGTGCATTGCGTGATAAGAGCAAAGATTTCAGACTTAGTTTATGGTTTACTTAATTTAGATGGGACTAAAGTAGGACGATGGCATATTAAAGACTTAAAACCATTCAATGGACCTAGCCCTAGTGAAAGTTTGTCAGAAGAAGAATAATTTATATTTACATTATCTTAATTGCTTTACTTTATTTTTTTGATGTTGCTCTGTAGAGGTGACGACCTCGTTTTTTTGACTGTTATAAAAGTTGAGCAGAGAATAGCTTACTTTTATTGTTTAATGCTAAGGTTTTGGGTATTGGCCATATCCCAAACTTAGGTTGATTGTGGTTGATGTTTAGCATCGACTCAGTTTTAGCGAGCTTGCGAAGGAGTCACACTCAGGATATATCATAAGACTGGTATGTCGGTGGTCGCGGGATTTGATTTGCTTATGACCCCAAATAATATCCAGTTCTTGACACTTGGAAGCGAAATTTTGATTAGAGGCAATCCAAGGGGATCTTGAGTTAGGACAAGCGCAAGATGTAGCTCGTGTAGTGTGGGTGTAGAGTCAAAATTTTTATGAGCAATTTCAAAGTTTGTTACCCGAGTGGGTGGATTTCTATTACCTTAGTGGTATAGGTTGGGTGCAATTAAGAGTAAATTGATTTTGGTTTATCCAGTGAGTCTAAGACTTGGATTATTTTGATTTAGATCTTCTTCTGAATTGACAAAACTGAGGGTATACTCTATTCTTTTCAGGGCCGTTTAAACGTTACATTTGAGTCACTAATTTTTTTAAAAAAAATTTTGCATAGACTCATAGGTGTATGTTGAGTTTTTTCGGTATACTATCAGATTGATAGGAAATTGAAGCCCTGCAGGAGAACTAAAGGCTGATCATTTACAGGAGATGAGAGCAGAGTAAGACAGTCGTTTCACAAAGAAATGATCAAAATCTGATACCGAGATGAGAACCTTGTTAAGAGTGGCTAAGCGCAGTGAAGGAAGATTCCTAACTGAATTTTTAGATTTCCAAGAGGTAATCTAGAAGTTTGGGCTGACAGAAAACGGTTATGCCTGATACCTGTAGCAGTTTCTTCTAGAGGCTATTGTTTAGGAAGACGATTAACACCATGATCGAATATTTTAGCTGTCAACGATGTTTTCTTCTTGTTTCTGATTAAGCTGGAAAAGCTCTTGTCGTCTTCAAAAGTTTTGTTGCATGGCCACCGAAAAATAAGAAAAATTTTTGCTTCATGTAGCTTTTTAAGCTCATTTTCGTAGTTTGGAAATTTCCGTTAGAAGCTTGGTTAAGTCAACCTTGTAAACCTTTTAGGTTGTATCCCATAAGTTATTTTTTACAGGCTGTGATGCACTGGGTGCTAACAGATGCCGTTACGACGTTTGGCAAGGAGTTAATCTTCCTGAGGAACAGACTGATTGGAAGGGTAGTCTATGGGGGGCGAACGTTTGACCTTTGGGACCTTTAGAGGTTTTGTTACTCAATGGTTATTTCTATTTGAGCCAAAGGAGAGCCTAGCTACTGTAGTCGACCTCAGCTCCAATTAGCCTATTAGTGGTGACAGGCTGTTGGCAGTAGTGTGTTTCGGAACACCCTATTAATTAAATTTTTTTTTGACTTATGGTGGTGTGGTAGACACCGTTTTAGTTAAGTGGATGCTATAATCTACTCCCTTTTGTTGGTGGACACCAGGGTCACCATTTCCGTATTTTATTGTCTCCACCTTTCAGTATATCGTGGTGAGGTGTTTGTCTCCTGTTATGTGGGATGAATTAGATGTTTTCCGTTGTTGTTCTAGGGCGAGACCAGTACACGAGGGTTCTTCATGCAACTTGGAGAAGCGCATTGCTGGTTAAGTTTTATATCTCTGTGTAGCCATCCTGAAGAATGACGGAGGGCGTTTTTTCTGGCTCATGTTTCTAGGCAGATTTGTCACTTTGGTGCGATGTGCCGAAGATTTGATTAGCTTTTGCTAAGAGCTTTCACCAAGCTCAGTATGGAGTTATCATAACCAAGAGTTTGGGATTTGAACTCCTGTATATATTTCTGTATGTATTTCTGTATATATTTCTGTATATATTTCTGTATATATTTCAGTGTATGTTGGTTGCCTGAGGGCATGTGCTCAAAATGTGTGATTTTGAGTCGTTTTGTTTAAGGACTCCTATATATAGGATTATGACTTTAGGGAGGTCCTATTTAGAGACTAGCTGTCTCACATAGTTGTGCTAGGAATGTTTCCTTGAATGTTAGTTGCGCGTGGACTAATCATTCTGTTCTTTGTGAACATTGCTTTTTGAAGCAGGATCATTCAGTTTAGTGAATTTTAGCTTTTATAGCTATTCACTGTGTTTAGAGTGAATTTTAGCTTTTGTAGCTATTCACTGTGCCTATAGTGATATTGTTAGCTTTTATAGCTGCTCACTATGTTAATGGCGAGATTGTTCTTTTAGAACGCAGACTTTGTGTAGTCGAGGACTATTTACAGAGTGTTTTCTTGGCGAGGAGCCGAGGCTTTTTTCTGGCGATGTACCAGAATGTTTTCTTGGCGAGGAGCCGAGGCTTTTTTCTGGCGATGTACCAGAATGTTTTCTTGGCGAGGAGCCGAGGTTTTTTCTGGCGATATACCAGAGTGTTTTTGTTGGCGATGAGCTGACGTGTTTTGTGGCGATCAACCAGAGCGTTTTCCCTGGCGATTCTAGCATGTCTGGATGTCTTAGGACGTCGACATTGCGTTATAGAGTGCGATTATCTGGCGATCAACCAGAGCGTTTTCCCTGGCGATTTTAGCATGTCTAGATGTCTTAGGACGTCGACATTGCGCGATAGAGTGCGATTATTTTCTGATGCGACTAGTAGTGATACTAGATTTAGAATGTTCTCTTAACGGTGAGCTAGAGCATTGATGGCGATTTTTTCCGAGCGTTTGTCTGGATTTTCATCCAGGTGTTTTTCTTAGCCTTGTGCTAAATGGTCTTACAAGACTTTCTCCTTTTAGTGTTAGTGTTTGCACTAGAATCACTTATTTTTTTTGTTTTTCTTTATTTAAGAATTTTTATAAATTTCTTTTGCTGAAATAGAAAATTTTCAGACAATCCTTAAAATATTTTAAGGGGGGTGTTCATACTTTGTTTCAGTTCATTTTTTTGATTTAGACAAGAGTCTAGACAAAGTTATATTTTTTTTTGTTTTGGTAACAATAACAGAGCTGATTCTTTTATATAAGAAGACCGCGATTGTTACTTTGAACAGGTATTTCTTATGTTCATGCAAGGATTTTTATTTACTTTTTGATGTACTTAACCTTAGTGCTTAATTAAGTTAAGTCTAGTTATAAGATTCTTGTGTACATGCAAAGAATTTCATTTGGTTTTCATTGTACTTAATATTAGTGCTTAATTGAATTAAGTCTAGTAGTAAGGTCCGAAGTTTGTAATTTTGTTTTAAGTTCTGACCTTAGTATTAAGTGATAGTGTACCACTTTGTACCTTTTCATAAGTAGCCTTAGTTTAATAGACTAGTGTAGTCTATTTCTTTTTGGAAGGGGGAGTAATGTAACATTCATTTTTTCCTAGATTTTAAGACCATATAATGTTACTGATTTTTCTCTTAATAATGTACTTCTTTTCATTTTTGTATCGAGCGGTATATTAATCAGAAATTCTTAGCCGCTCGTTATATAGTGTGCTGTGCGGGTTTGCGACCGAATCTATCGATACGCCGGGATTGGTCAAATGTTTGTATCCGGAGTTTTGGTTCCGGCGTCGCCATATTACAGACAGAGTGCCCACGGCTTATTTAAGGGTCCGGAGGACAGGAATCTAGGCTTAGAACACCGAGCCGCCGCCAGGCTTAGAACACCGAGCCGCCGCCGGGCTTAGTAACATCGAGCCGCAGCCAGGCTTAGTACCATCAAGCCGCAGTCAGGCTAATTTCCACCGAGCCGCCAAGTGGCGATTTTCCACCGAGCCGCAGTAGAGGCTTACGACAATATCTACGAGAGCCAAGTTAAGCACGAGTTTTTTTATCATAAAGCCGTAGTGGGTTTTGTGTGTTTTCTAAATGGAGTAGTTAAAGTAGGCTCTTCTCAAAAGTGTGAAATCGGTTTTGTGTTGCATTGAAGGCCTAGAAGCCCATAGGAAGACCGTAAGTTACCAGAACATACATCAATAAATATATTCCCCGCAAATAAGTGTCTTAACAGCAATTTGAACTGAAAAATCGCGAAGTGAAAATCACGACTCTTCGATTTCGGGTGTAGTCAAGATTTAGAAGTAAAAATCTCTGATTTAGGGACTCTAACTTATAAAAACTACTTTTAGGCTAGAATTTTTTTGTATTCCTTAAAACTGCAAAGGTTGGAACTTTTATTTTAAATCATGAATAAATTTTCTTTTTTGTTGATTAAAGCTAGTGTCTCACTGAATACCTATTTTTCTTTTCAGGATAAGAAAAGTTGTACTAGAATAATTCTTTTTAGTAATACCCGTAAAACACTTCAGTATTTTTTCATTTTTTTAACTGAAGTTAGATCCTTTCTATTTTAAAATGAATGGTGCCCAAAATTTGTACAACTGATAGAAAATAATTCCAAAAAGACGTATAACAATTATCTCTTACCCATATTTCTCTACCAAGGAAAACTGAGCTAGTGTTTGTTTAATTTCTTTAGTTCTTTTAAAAAATCATTATTCACTCAATTCATTCTCAGAAATTAAAAAGAGGTTGCAAGAAAATTTTGCCCAAGCGTGGGAAAAACAATTTTCACAGGGTACAAAATGACGCCGCAAAAAGCGACCAATTAATATACACGGTACAAAATAACGCCTCAAAAAACGGCCAAGTATAGACATTACAATATATATATATATATATATATATATATATATATATATATATATATATATATATATATATATATATATATATATATGTAAAATGGGTTCTGTGAAAATTGACGATAATTTACAAAATATTGTGTGATTAGGGATTTAGCTCTAACTAGTGTGTAGACAGTGTAGTCAGTGGCCATGTGTTTGAGCTCCAGATAATTTTTCAGTATTGATCGTTCTGTGACAGTATTGGTCGGCTGAAATTTTTTATGGTAATAAAAATTTCATTACCTATTTCTATACTACGTTTCTATTTTACAACATACCTAAAATATCTTGCTGCGGCATCCAATTTTTAATCAATACATTTGCAGGTTTTCCAGGTAAATCATCTTCAAACTTCCACAAAATCTTCTGTTTCAACTTTCTAAATATTGTAAGTAATGCATTTTTCTTCTCATCAGGCATATCTTTACTTTTTATATTTGATCCCATACTAAAATATATAGCGCCGTCTTTTGCATTGTCCAAGAATTCTTTTAAATCTTTAGGAAGTTTTTGAGGTGGATCGATAAAGTATCCACCAATTTCCACCATGTTGGGTACCATAGGTACTGAATAAACCAAACTAGTATGAGAGTTAAGGAGCACCAAAGAAACATTGTAAATCAAATCATAAATGTCCGGAGCATTCGGAAAAACTTCATGCAGAATAAGATTATGTTTTGGATATACATAAAACTTATTAAGCAAGTGCATACCAACATTAAAAAATGCATTTTGTAGCCTTTCGAAAATTGTCATGTCTTCTGCGTTATTAACATGGAGGTTAAAGTTAGGAACGGTAGATACCGGGGCGGGATTTCCAACTTTCGAGTTAATCATTCCATTAGGTCCAATGCTACTTAATAATATTAAAGGGCAATTAAAATGGTATGCTAGTACAAAAAGGCACTCATTCATTAACTGCTCGTTAATTACGGCATCAAATGTGGCATTTGAATGAATCAGTTTCTGCACGTTTGGATGTCGCAATGTCTTATTTGACGCAAGAAGGAGAAGGTCTGCATACCCTAGCATTTTCTGTTGGAGGTTTTTCTTGCTGTCGTCGAAGAAATCGAATTTTTGTAAAATTCCTAAAAATACCTTATTTTAGAAGGATGTAAAAGTTTAAAAATGCATTAAAAGTAGTTAAAAATATATTTAGGTTGGGTATTAAAATCTTTGACTAAATACGCCTTATAATTAAGAACAGCCAATTTGGTGATTTAAATTGAAGCCTACAGTAACGAAAATAAATATTTTGAAGTTAAATTGTGTGAATTAGAGAGAAAACGAGGCAGATAAAGTTAGCTATAAAGTACAATTTTTTTCTGTCACATTTCCTAAGTATTTATAGAAAATTTGAGGATTACCCCTCCATATTACCTCAAATACAAAAAAAAAAACACTGTCCAGTAGTTACATCTTAAATAATACGTATTTCATGGCGAGATACTATTTCTGTTAAAATTGGAAATGATTTAAAAAATCATTTTTCGTCTCCAAGAGCCCTGAAAATACAACCTCTCTTACGCCTTTTCCCACCCCCTCAACTACATTTTGACTATAAATAATTATGCGTAAAATTTGATCGCTACCGCAACCTTAAACCATACAAAATTTATATTCTTTCCCTTTCACCCCTTCCCCTAAAGCAATATCACTCATAAACTACAATTTCTTTCCTTTTCCGAGCTCTTAAGAAGCTCTCTTTGCTCTGCAAGCAACCTGATATATCTGATCCCAAATGAACGTCCAGCAAATTGGGTGACTGTGCTAGAAGAATGGAGTGTCCCGACATAACTACGTCGGATTCAGCGACTGCCGCCTGAGTTTTGGTAGCGTTAAGTTCTACTTGGTTACTGTCACCCCAAGATAGAATTTCTTAAAGGTCTTTGTTAAGTTGAACGAGTTTCTGCTGTCTGCTTATATTTACATGAGCAGTCGATGTTCGAGCGTTCAATGTGAACGAAGAAATAAGTGTACTGTCATCTACATTCCTGGTCCTTTCCAACAGATTGTTAATGTAAATGCGAAAGAGAGTAGGAGAAAAGACACACAAGTGCACACCGTTGTTGATAGTGAAGGTATTAGAGAGACATCCCTCGACTGCCACTCATAAAGAACCCTCTCTGAGAAACACGAGAGCCAGAAACAAAACCTTTCAGACATAGCATAAGAGTGTAGCTTAGCCAACAATCCTTCACGCGAAGCACGGTCGAATGCCTTGGATATATCCAGTACAGCCTCTCGAGATTCTTCAAAATGTGCAACAGTGTTGTTCCAAATATGTGTTACATAAGTTAGAAGATCTCCTGTTGACCTTTGCTAACGAAAGCCATAGTAATGCTCGTTAGTAATATTAAGTCCTTCTAAATTTGTCGATAATAGTGAATCAAGTCAAAAAAAAGTTTCCGCTAGCGCGTTCTCTTGCAATATATGTCTAAACCATTAAATATGGAACAAAGAATATCTATAATATATATAAAAAGCAACGTCTCTCTGTCTGTCTGTCCGTTAGTACGCTTATCACTGGAGAACCACTTATCCGATTTACATGCTTTTTTTTTAAACATACAAATGTTCTCTGCCAGGTTATAGGATTTATTACGTTAGATAACATAAGAAGTAAGCAGTGACGATAATAGTGAATCAAGTCGGAAAAAAGTTTGCCGCTAGCACGTTCTCTTGCAATACACTGCCTAGGCCATTAAATATGGAACAATATCACGTAGCAAAGAATATAATGTATATAAAATGCAACGTCTCTCTGTCTGCCTGTCTATCCGTTAGCACTTATGCGATTTACCTTTTTTTTTTAATTTATACAAATGTTTTCTGGCCAGGTTATAAGATATATTTTATTACGTCAGGTAATATAATGAATGAGCAGTGACGATAATAGCGAATGAAGTCCACGCGAGCAGAGCCACGGGAACAGCTAGTTCATTTATATCACAAAAAGAAGCGATGACGTTAAAGTACTAAGTGATTATATAAATCGCTGACTTTATATCATTGTTATGCAAGTATTGACAGTAGAAAATCGAGGAAAGTTGAAAGTTATTGGGCGGAAAAAGAAAATTCAGTAGCGAAAGTAAATATGTAGAATCATCTTACTTAAAAAGTTACTTTGAGATTCTTCTGAAATTATGAATTTCCACATGAAATATAAATAAAAGTAAATCGTTATCAAAGTCCCTTGCGGGTAGGTGCCATACAATTTAAAGGACTGATCTTGAAATTTTTGTTTTTATTTTATATACCAGATAAATTATTAAAGTTAATGCACTCGTGATAATTTTTTCAGAATTTTATATATATATATATATATATATATATATATATATATATATATATATATATATATATATATATATACATATATATATATATATATATATATATATATATATATATATATATATTGCTCGTGTTTTCACAAGCTTTCATTTGACACCACACTCGATGACCTAGTAAAAAAATTTTTTTTTTCACTTCTGATTTCATCCCCCAAAACTAACCCCTTAAGTCAAAATTTAACTTTCAAAACTACATGGCCCCAATGAGGCTATCAATTCCTATATTATTACCAAATTTCAACTCTCTATGACAAATAGTTTCGGAGAAAATCGGATGTGACAGACAGACGGCCAGACAGACAGACATACACCGAAGTCATCTTATAAGTGTTCCGTACGGAACACTAAAAAGACAAAAAAAACTATTAATCTAGGTTTATTTTTAAGGAAACAATTGCTCAAAATGCCTACTGTTAACAGCGAGGCAATAACTCAATCTGTCATAAACAGCCTGAACAGAGTTTTGCAGAGAATCCGGTATGATCTGTGCTACTTCATATTGAATTCTTTGTTGTAAATTTTCTACAGTTTCAGGTCGACTTCGGTAAACTTTGGTTTTCAAATGACCCCACAAAAATAAATCGAGTGGCGTAAGGTCGGGACTCCTTGCAGGCCATTTACAGCACCTCTTCTGCCTAACAATCACATCCAAATATCTACGAAGATTGATTTTATAGTGCGAAGATGCTCCGTCCTGTTGATACCACAGATTCCTATTAGGGGTATCCAAATTATTTTCATCGGGAAAAAGACCTGCACAAATTGGAATAACTTGTTCTTGGAATCATTGTAAATACCGCTGTCCTGTAAGATTTCCATCGATAAAAAAGGGATCAGTGATATAACGTCCACAAATCCCTGCCCACACGTTTATCTTTTGTGGTCTTTGAGAATGACCGTCGATTATCCAGTGAGGATTCTCAGTAGACCAGTACAAGCAATTACGCCTGTTAACTCTTCCGTTAAGACAAAATCTGGCCTCGTCAGAAAAAACAATATTATGAATTAGGTTAGAATCATTATTGATTCGTTCCATCATGACCTCGCAAAATTCAATGCGTCTATCGTAGTCATCTTCAGATAATTCTTGCAATAGAATGGGTTTGTATGGATGCAATTTTTCTTCATTCAGTATACGACTTAAGGTACCTGTACTTATGTTGTGGTCTACGCAAGACTGACGAGTGGCTGTATGGGGATTTTCTGTAATTTCCAATAAAATATCTAACTTTTTATCATCGCTTGTTTTAACTTTTGGAGGTCCAGATTTAGAACGATCCTTACCATGACTTGATCGTTTTAATGTTTTGCTAACTACGGATTGGGTAATAGGTTATCGATTCGGATATTCTGCTTTAAAAAGATCACACATCTCCTGTTGTGTTCTCCTACGGTCTCCGTAACCAACCATCATTAACAAAGTGATTCCTTCAGTTTCTGTTAAATGTACCATTATGATATTACGCTCAAAATGCAATTTCACAAAATGCAGCAATCAACGTTTTCGCCAAATTTTAAAAAAGAATTTAATTTGATCTCTTTAATTTCAAATATCAATGATTCGAAAACAGTTCAATTTAGACATATGGTGTGTGACAAATAATATCTAGAATTTTTAGGACTAAAAAATAAAGTAATATACAAGGCTTTCCATTTAAAAAAAAATAAGATGGCGTAATTTCTTATGCAAATTCTATATGCAAAAAAGGCAGTCCATCAAGGCCCTCTTATAAGAGAAGACAACCATCCCAACGATTACTTTAATCGCATCAAACTCATTTATAGGGATCTTTTTCAACTACAGTGGGATTTGGAGGAATCTTCCAATAAGCTCTGGGACCTAAAACCTATGGTCTACCCCCCTTTTCATTCACAGTTACTTTCAAGAAGACAAAACACTATCTGGCGACGACTAGCTATAGGCCATACATTCCTAACTCACTCCTACCTACTAAAAAAGGATGATGTCCCCATCTGCTCTATTTGCCAGTCCTCACTTACAGTAAAGCATATTTTTGAA
The DNA here is from genome assembly GCA_019049505.1 of Pachyrhynchus sulphureomaculatus. Classification (NCBI taxonomy): domain Eukaryota; kingdom Metazoa; phylum Arthropoda; class Insecta; order Coleoptera; family Curculionidae; genus Pachyrhynchus; species Pachyrhynchus sulphureomaculatus. Next base: position 58,216,702 of record CM032455.1, on the reverse strand, counting down.
TCTTCTCACTTCTCACAACCTAGAGAAAAGCATCACTTACTTCTGAACATGAAGCAAATCTTAAGTCCAGATCAAATACAATCCCACATAAATAATATCGAGGAATATTTAAAAGAAAATGAATATCATCATTCAATATAAGAAAAATCAATTATTTCATCTGCAACTAATTCATTTCTGGGTGCTAAATGACCTTAGTAGTCGATGCACCCTATCCCCATAACATCCATCCATCCATCCATCCTTACCATTACCTGGTTGTCTAAATCGTTTTAATGTTTTGCTAACTACGGATTGGGTAAAAGGTTCTCGATTCGGATATTTTGGGTTTAAAAAGATCACACACCTCCTGTTGTGTTCTCCTACGGTCTCCGTAAACAACCATCATTAACAAAGTGATTCTTTCAGTTTCTGTTAAATGCACTATTATGATATTACGCTCAAACTGAAGTTTCACAAAACGCAGCAAAAAATGTTTTCGTCAATAAACTATTTTTTGAGTCGTTACCTGACAGTAAATCTTTGACGCAAGCTCCCTTAAATTTTGTTTTTTAATTGATCTCCTTAATTTCAAATATCAATAATTCCAAAACAGTTTAATTTAAACATATGGTATGTTAGACAAATAATATCTAGAATTTTTAGTAGGACTCAAAAATAAAATAATATACAGGGCTTTCCATTTAAAGAAAATTAAGATGGCGTAATTTCTTCGAACTGACAGTTCAAAACATTTTAATGTCAATGTGAGCATGTGTGCCGTATAACAGCCTATAACTTTTATTTAAACATTTTTTTGATATATATATATATATGTTATATATATATATATATATATATATATATATATATATATATATATATATATATATATATGTATATATATATATATATAGTGAGTAGGGTAAAAAATAGGGTAGCCTTAGTGTGACAGTTAGTGACAGAAAGTTACATAAGATCTATTAGTTATTGTTCTTAATACTAAACATGTAATTGTACTTACAGAACTTACAATTATCTCTTCCAAATGTTCCACCTAATGTTCCACAGTTCAGACATTTATGAAGGAAAGTCAAACTTACAACACATATTTAAAATGGTAAAACCTATTATACAGATTAAAGGGTTACAATTCATTAAATTTTTAAAATTCAAAAAAACAAAAATATACACATCATAATTGTGGTTATTATTCTTTTGGAACTTCGCGCCAATTTTTCTTCGACCTGACTCTTAGTATCAGCAATGATTTCAGAATTACCAATCGCGCAGATCTAATTAAGGTTAGTTACTTCAAAAAATTAAGGATGGAAGTCAATTGAGACTTTTCTATAGGCTTCATTGATTTTTATATCTTTGGTATGAGTTTGAGTCAACAAATAAGTATAAATGGTTAGTCATTCAACGTCTTCTTGCTTTTTAACGATGTATCTACATCTACATCCACCTACCAAAATGGAAAATAGTTGCAACAAACTGATAAGAGACTTGAATGATAGGAACTATCTGGATATCACTACTGCCAAGAACCTTATTACCTATAATGGGATAAGCCCAAAATATTATGGGCTTCCTAAGATTCACAAGGTGGATATTCATTTACGTCCTATAATGTCTAGTAGCGGAGCTTCCACACATTCTCTAGCGCGATATGTAGGCAACATCTTAGAAAAATCTTTTATAACCTTTAATAAATTCAGAATAAGGAACACCTTTGAATTTGCGGAAGCAATCAATGATTTTAAATTACTTACCGGCTATGTACTTGCCTCATTCGAAGTAGTCTCGTTGTTTACAAATATCCCCTTAAGTCTTATCATATTGATTCTGGACGAACACTTTGAGTTAATTGAGACAAATTCCATTATCCCTAAGAAGCAATTTTTGGAAATTATAAAGTACTTGTATAATAATACATATTTCTCATTTAACAATAAATTTTATAAACAAAAAATGAGTGTACCAATGGGTGGATCACCGACCCCAATTCTAGCGGAAGTCGTTATGAACCAACTATTATACTATAACACTAAAAAAGTTAATTTTACTTTTCCAGTTCTCTTTCAATACGTGGATGATTTATTACTCTCTTTGCCTCAAAATGAGGTGTAGAATACACGCCATATCTTTAACTCCTATAATAAGATGTTTCAGTTCACAGTAGAACAAGAAACAAATGGAGCAGTTCCTTTTCTTGACACTTTGGTGACGAGATCCAATGAGAACATAGTGAAACTTGATTGGTATAAAAAAAAGTCTTCCTCGTGTAGGCATATACCGTACCAATCATACCATCCTGTCAAGAAAAAGCTTAACACTATACTGGCTCTAAAAAATAAAATTGAAAAAATCTGCCACCCCACGCTGAAAGAGAAAAATTTAAAACAGAAAATATTCTAATTGACAATAACTACCCAAAAACAATCTTAAAAAAATTGTTTCTTAACACTAATACACGTAACAATAGTTCTGTCCCTGGTATAGGTCCTAACGTAAATACGGAGTTTCGGAAATTACAATATATAGAAGGACCCTCTCAAGCCATTTCCTCCTTGTTTAAGGGTATGAATATTAGAATATCCAATTATAATGTAAAAAAACTCGATAAACTCAAAGATAAAACTGTTAACCTTCGAAAATCCAATATAATCGATGGCATAAAACGTGAGTGTGACTTAATATACATAGGTCAAACATCACAAAAATTATCCAAAAGACTTGCCCTTCACAAAGGTGATTGTAGGCTTAAGCCACGTAACCAGTCTCAGTGTCCACGTTAATGATAAAGACGACAAAGTCTTTTACAATGACACCAGTATCTATAATAAGATACTGAAAATAACACCCTCCGGAGGAATTTCCTAGAAATGTGCTACATAAAGAACTGCACAAATAGTCTAAATCACAAAAAAGATGTTGAATAACTAATTCCATTTATATTTATTTGTTGACTCAAACTCATACCAAAGATATAAAGGACAATGAAGCCTATAGAAAAGTCTCAATTGACTTCCATCCTTAATTTTTTGGAGTAACTAACCTTAATTAGATCTGCGCGATTGGTAATTCTGAAATCATAGCTGATACTAAGTGTCAGGTCGAAGAAAAATTGGCGCGAAGTTCCAAAAAAATAATAATCACAGTTGTGATGTGTATATTTTTGTTTTTTTGAATTTTAAAAATTTAATGATTTGTAACCCTTTTATCTGTATAATATTTTTCCTATTTTAAATATATATTGTAAGTTTGGCTTTTCTTCATAAACGTCTAAAATGTGGAGCATTAGGTGTAACCCTTCATTCTTTTGGAAGAGATAATTGTAAGTTCTGTAAGTACGATTACATGTTTAGTATTAAGAACAATAACTAATACATCCTATGTAACTTTTGTAGAACTCCTGATGAAGCCCATATACATGGGCGAAAGTTCAACTTAAAAATATACAGCAATTCACATTGAGAATCCAAGACCTTTTATTGCTCACTCTTCTGTCACACTAAGGCTACCCTATTTTTTACCCTATTCACTAGTATACATCAAGCCTTATATATATGTATATATATATATATATATATATATATATATATATATATATATAATATATATATATATATATATATATATATATATATATATATATATATATATATATATATATATATATATATATATATATATATATATATATATATAATATATATATATATATATATATATATATATATATATATATGTATATATATATATATATATATATATATATATATTTATATATATATATATATATTATATATATATATATATATTTATATATATATATATATATATATATATATATATATATATATATATATATAGGGTGTCCATATGTATGGAATAATGATTCCACAGTATTTATTAATCAGTAAAAATGTTTAATTAAAAGTTATAGGCTGTTATACGGCGCACATGTTGACGTTGACAATGAAATGTTTTGAATTAAAGTCACCGATATAATAAGAAGAATAACTGAGTTAAAATGGGACTTCGCCGGACATGTAGCACAAATCACAGATAATAGATGGAACAACAAGATTATACAATGGAGACCATGGGACGAACGACGAAGAAAAGGGAGACCAATCATGCGCTGGTACGACAACATCAAAAGAGTGCCAGGATTGGGATGGATAAGAACAGCACGGAATGGGGAAACCTGGAAAAATAAGAGAGAGGCCTATGCTCAATACTGGGCGCAACAGGGCTAATATGATGATATGTATATATATATATATATATATATATATATATATATATATATATATATATACATATATATACATACATATATATATATATATATATATATATATATATATATATATATAATATATATATTTATATATATATATACACACATATATATATATATATATATATATATATATATATATATATATATATATATATATATATATATATTTAAAATTTTATACGGAATTTAAGAAAAACATATTATGTACAGTGTTCCCTCGAGTCTTTTCTTGGATAAATCGTATTAGGCATAGGTGTACTACTGAATTCATTTTACTACTTTTCGTCAGGTACAAAATCTATTCTAATTAGAATTATTTTTCCGCCCTATAATAATCTCAGTGTAATTTTTTAGGCTTAAAATTTGTTCGTACTGAGAACATAATCAGAACAAAAATTAGTTGTAGTTGTGACATTGTTGAGAAACCCACGTTTGAAGCACTGCCTTCTTTTCGCATCTCATTTTAAAAAAAATGTAGCTAAAGCAATAAAAATGATTTATTCGGCTTTGGGTGAAAACGCTATATAGTACAGCATATATCAACAGTAGTTCAATCAGTTTTGAGAGGGAAATTTCATCCTTCATTAACTCTGTACAAAAGCTTACGATACTGCTGTCTCCATGCCCTCCAAGTTAAAAAAAAAACAACTTTTTGCTCAAAATTGTCAGTTGTGATGTAAACTGCGCACGCGAAAAAGATTCTCTGAAATCATAGCATCGAAACTACCATTATCGACAGTTCACTTTTCTGTAGAAAATCTCTGGGTTGTTAGGTTTTCAAAAAAGGGATTATGCGCCCCATCAGTACAAATTAACATATTAAAATAACCAGTCAAGTGCAAGTTGAACTTGCGCAATTAGTTTTCCGTATGTTGATTGCTTTTAAATTAAAAATTTTTGTTACGGAGACTTCACAAAAGTCACCCCAGATGAGTCTTCAACAAAGTTTTTTTCCGATCTTTCCTAAAAACTGATTGATCTCGAAATTTTATTTTTTTTATATAACAGATAATACAACCTACACCCTGTGGAGAATATTCCTGAATTTCTTCAAAATTTCTTGATCAATACTTTTTAAGATAAGGGGGGGCAGCGGTTTTTTAAAAATAATTCGAAGAAAAGTATGAGCAAGTATTACATTATATATATTTTTGAACTTGTGTTTTTTTCACTTTCGATTTCACCCCCCAAAACTAACCCCTTAAGTTAAAATTTAACTTTTAAAATTATACGGCTATGATGAGGTCATCAATTCGTATATTAGTACCAAATTTCAACTTTCAATGTCAAATAGTTTCAGAGAAAATCGTGTGTGACTGTCAGACACCGAAGTAATCTCATAAGTGTTCCGTACGGAACTCTAAAAACTTAGAATTTATTTACCTAAGATTTTCAGATGAAGTGTGGGATGCAAATCCAAAGTTGAAAAAGGAAATATTTACGCTTATAGAAAAACGAAAATTTGAAAAAAAAACGTTTCATCTACTCACCTGTAAATTCTTCTGCAAATCCGTCCAATACAATATCAGTCCAACTTCCATTTTTAGGAGGGTTTTTATATTTTCGTGTAGAAATCATAGTCACATCATGACCCGCTTCTGCTAATCCTTTCATAAGTTTACTTCCCAAAATATAATGGCTTCCCCATTCCAGAGGGAAAATTCCTAATATTTTTGCACTGTCAGCACAATTTATCACAAACAAAATAGAAAATATTAATTGAAATAATCGCATGATGTATTATTAGCAACAAATGTTATGACATTAAACGTGCTTTATTAACTAACAATTTAAAAATATAAGAGGAGGAGATGGTTCCAGTGCGTTAACATAAAGATACTTTTAACAATATGAAGATCTTATTTTATTTTAGGTTACGAAATTATATAATGAATAATAAAAATGTATACACAGTGTACTTGTAATTTTAAATGTTGCCAGTGTAGGACTAACAAGAGGTTCTGCTATTAATTTTTCAAAGACATAGTTAACTCGGTGGAGCATATAGCATTCTTCACCTAAACAGTAAGGAATACTTTTAGTCCTATTCTATTTCGAAAAATATTTGAAATTATTCTGTAAGAAAGATGTTTTTTTCTTCGGTAAGTCTTCCTTTTCGATCATCGAATATTTTTATTGTGCTGGGAGAATCCTGATGCAAGAGCGCATATTTTTCTAAGGAATTTATATATATATATATATATATATATATATATATATATATATATATATATATATATATATATATAATATATATATACATATATATATATATATATATATATATATATATATATATATATATACGTGTATATATATATATATATATATATATATATATATATATATATATATATATATATATATATATATACGTGTATATATATATATATATATATATATATATACATACACATATTATACCATCTCATTAGCTTATTCTATTACGTAAGCTTCGCCAAGTTGTCTCCAATGAGCTCTGTTGTTTGCTTTTTGCGTTCAATCATCTCCCGCTAATCTTGTTATGTCGTCCCGCCATCTTGTCTGTGGTCTACCTCTGCATCTTTTATGTTCTTTAAGCTGCCATTCGGCCATACGGCGTGTCCATCTATTATCATTCATCCTTGCGATATTCCCCGCCCAATTCCGTAATGTACATATTCGTTGTGTTACATCTGCCATTTTTGATCTTCTTAGTATCAGAATGTTACGATCTTGAAGTCTAATATTTAGCATTCGCCTCTCCATTGTTCTTTGGGATACCTGGAGTTTTATATATTATACTTTTACTTAAAGCCCACGTTTCAGTGTCATATGTTAATACCGGCAATACATAATGATCGAACACTTTGGCTTTTATTATATTTGGGATGTCCAATTTAAATCTGGATTGTAATCTTCCGAACGCAGCGCCGACTAAGCTAGTAGCAGGTATATACTCTTCTGCCATCCCTGCAGAGGACAGATATACTTCAGGGACGCGACCCTGCCAACGCCAGCCTTGATCTCCTCCCACTGGCTTATAGGGGGGGACATTAGGTCCTAAAGACATTAATCCCCAAAATGACCAATCAAGTGATAAGCGCACTAACGGACAGACCGACAGAGAGACGTTGCATTTTATATACATTATATTCTTTGCAACATGATATTGTTCCATATTTAATGGTTTAGGTAGTGTATTGCAAGAGAACGCGCTAACGGTAACTGTTTTTCCGACTTGATTCACTACTATCGTCATTGCTTATTCCTTATGTTACCTAACGTAATAAAATATCTGCCATTACTTCCCCTTATCTCCCATTATCTCACCATAACTCCCATTATCTAGACTTATCTCCGCTTATCTCCCATTATTTCTCCTTATCTCCCATTATTTATACTTATCTCCCATTATCTCACCTTATCTCCCGTTATCTAGGCTTATATCGAATTATATAGAACATATGGATAAATTTATAAACACACGTAAATCGAATAAGTGGTTCTCAAATGCTAAGCGCACTAACGGACAGACAGACAGACACAGAGACGTTGCATTTTATATACATTATATTCTTTGAAACATGATATTGTTTCATATTTAATGGTTTAGGTCGTCTATTGCAAGAGAACGCGCTAACGGTAACCTTTTTTTCCGACTTGATTCACTATTATCGACACTGCTTATTCTTTATGTTACCTAAACGCAATAAAATATATCCTATAACTTGGCCAGAGAACATATATGTATGTTAAAAAAGGACGTAAATCGGATAAGTGGTTCTCCAGTGATAAGCGCACAAACGGACAGACAGACAGACAGGCAGAGAGACAGGCAGACAGGTTATCTATAATCTTTTATCTATAATATATATAAAATGCAATGTCTCTCTGTCTGTCTGTCTGTCCATTAGTGACAGACAGAGAGACGTTGCATTTTATATATATTATAGATAACCTGGCCAGAGAACATATGTATGTTTTAAAAAAAAAAGTACGTAAATCGGATAAGTGGCTCTCCAGTGATAAGCACACTAACGGACAGACAGACAGACAGAAATACGTTGCATTTTATATACATATATATATATATATATATATATATATATATATATATATATATATATATATATATATATATATATATATATCATAGATGTAATAAAATATATATCTATAACCTGGTCACAAAATAACCCTAGCAGTTGATGCGGCTCTAAACAAATCTAAAATCTATAACCTGGTCAGAGAACATATGTATGAATTTAAAAAATTACGAATATCGGATAAGTGGTTCTCGAGGGATCAGCGCACTAACGGACAGACAGACAGATAGACGTTGCATTTTATATATATTATAGATATAGATTATTATTATTATATAACTTGGCCGAAGAACATATGTATGAATTTAAAAAAAGACACGTAAATCGGATAAGTGGTTCTCGCGTGATAAACGCACTAATGGACAGACAGACAGAGAGACATTGCATTTTATATATATTATAGATTATAGATATTCTCTGCTACATAATATTGTTCCATATTTAATGGTTTAGGCTGTGTATTGCAAAGGAACGCGCTAGCGGCAAACTTTTTTCCGACTCCATTCACTATTATGGTCATTGCGCATTCGTTATGCTACCTATCGTAATAAAATATAGCCTATAACCTGGCCAGAGAACATATGTATGTTTTAAAAAAAAAAAGTACGTAAATCGGATAAGTGGTTCTCCAGTGATAAGTGCACTAACGGACAGACAGACAGAAAGACGTTGCATTTTATATATATTATAGATATATACTCGTATATATATATATATATATATATATATATATATATATATATATATATATATATATATATATATATAAGAAAGAGGAAGGACAGTAACAGGGCACTGGCAACAAACAATCCTAAGTTTTAACTGCTGGGAAACGCCCTTATAAGGAGAAGAGATGAGCAATCAAAGATCTAAAGGCTCTAGTATCTGCTTTTTATTTTTATTATCGAGCTTTCGCTGCCTAATGGTAGCTTCTTCTGGATTCTAAAAATGCAAACCAGGTACAGAAAATAAACTAAAACGTTCGTTTTTTAAAACGTGATTAAATGAATTGTACGACTGAATGTGAAATTACTTACAAAAATTTAGCAGTTAGTTCATCTCTGGTGAAGACAATGAAATTTGCATTTTTGTTGGCCAGGTAGTATGCATGATTACACAAAACATGATTAAAAGACACTTAGACAGTTACACAAATATTTAAAATAAAACTTTGTCAATAAACATTAGTTAAAAACACTTTTTAAAAGACAGAAACACAACTGCAAGAAACCATGATGTTGAAATGGTACTCCATTTAAAATTTTGTGACGTCGAGTTTAGTAACTATTTAGTGATATTTGAGTCCGAACCGGATATTGTTGGTAGTCTATGTCGTCATCAGGTCGACAAAAAAAGCATTAAAGTTAGGGATGTGGTAAATTTTTTTAGGTAGATGCTAATTTTAGATAAATTATTTATTATTAATGATATCTATTTTTTAGTTTTAATTTTATAAAAAAAAGGGGGACTTAAATTTGATGAATGTTACTCTTCGACGAGTTATTTATTATTAATTATATTAATTCTTTAATTTTATAATCAAGAGATTCATAGGCTAATTTAAAAATTTACAAATTTGAAATCGAAAATTAATACTGGACGTTATTTATTATTAGTCATATTTAATTTTTTATTATGTAATTTTAACAAGAAAATATAGAAAAGTAACTGGTAATAAATAGCAAAAAATGACAGAAAGAGATCAGAAACGTCAACTTTACTAGAAACTAATTTTTTCATAAAGATCGTTCTTTTTTTATTGGTTTGGTATAGTTTTGTGTTAGCAAATAAGTATACATGGAGCTCAATCCTTCTATGTCTTTTTTTGTGGTTGAGATTATTTTTTACAGGTTTTTATGTAACACATTTCCAAGAAACTTCTTCTGAAATAATTAGTCTCAACATCCAGAATGAAGCTGTTGTTATATTGTACTCTGTGATCTGTATTATTTACGTGTAAGCTCAAGCTAGTTGCGTTAGGTTTGTGTTTACTATCACTTTTGTGCAACGCTAATCTCTTAGAGAGCTTTTGTGAAGTTTGTCCAACGTAGACCAAACCACATAGGCAGGGAATGCCATAGATTATATTAGATCTTTGTAAAGTTTTATCTTTTAAATTGGTATAAAAACAATTCATTCTTTTTATGTTGTAGTTGGCAATTTCAATGTTTGTATTTTTAAAAAGAGAAGACAAGGACTGGGAAAGGCCTTCAATGTATTGTAACTTTCCTACCTTAATATCGACATTAGTGGTGACAGTTGGATTAATTGGAAGGAGGGGTCTTTGAAAATTCTTTCTAATTAGAGCCTTAGGATAGTAATTATCCAACAAAACGTCTTCCAACAGTTTTACATTTTTTTCTTTAAATGAGGGGTGGCAAATCTTATCTATTCTGTTCTTTAGTCCTCTGATGATGTTCAGTTTCTGTTTCATAGGGTGATAAGAATGGAAGGGGATATATCTACCAGAACTTGATTTTTTCCTATACCAGTCCAGTTTGACTGTATTATTTTCTGAGCGTACAACCCTAGTATCCAGAAACGGAACAGCACAGTCAGTCTCCTCCTCAACAGCAAATACTAACTTATGATTGAAAGAATTGTAAATGTTAAGAGTGTTCTGTACACTTCCAGCAGGTAAAGCGACTAACAAGTCATCAACATATTGAAACAGAAGGGGAAATTCAAATTCAACCCTTGAAATAACAAAATAAAGAAGTTTTATTCATAACAATTTCGGCCAGGATTGGTGAAATAGCACTTCCCATTGGGACGCCAATTTTTTGTCTGTAGAATGTACTATTGAAGGAGAAAAATGTATTTTCATATAAAAAAGTAACGATTAGTAGGAACTGTTCTTTAGGAATATTACATATTTTCTTCTATTGATATCTATATATTATATCAATATTAAATGAACATTTCACATCAATAGAAGAAATATGTAATATTCCTAAAGAACAGTTCCTACTAATCATTACTTTTTTATATGAAAATACAGTAATACCCCGCTTTACGCGAGGGATACGTTCCGAAAAAAATCGCGTTAACTGAAATTCGCGTATATCGAGGTTTATGATTAAACATAGTCAAAATTTAATACAAAAAAATACAAATCATTTTAATCAATCACTTTAATTCTAAGAACACTTTATGCAATACATACTCTTATTTTTTACGGAAAAATACATCTATTGTCTTTTGGGTAACGTTTTGTTTACGTTCTTGTAAAATACGTTCATAACACCCAACACTGTTTTTAATTGTTTGACACACGGTCAAGACACGGTCATCATTATTGTCTATACTCTGCAATATGTCCAAACCTGAATAAATTTTTGAAAGTGCATTTTGTATTTCCCCTGAAGATAAAACTTTCTCTTCTACTTGTTCTTCCTCATCGTAGATAGGATTATTCTGTAACTCGATCAGATCTTCATTGCTAATAGGATCGTCGTGCGTTGCTACAAGTTCTACGAGATCTTCTACCGTGACATCTTCAAGTTCAGACCCCTCAATCATTGCAGCAATGTCTTCAAGCACTTGTCTCTGCATCTGGACAATTCTTCTAGGTGCTTCCACTACATCTGGCCAAAGATTACGCCACACCCCATTCATACAACTCATTTTAACTTCCTTCCAAGCCTCTTCTATGTTGTGAATAGACTTCATAATGTTGTATGACTTCCACCACTCTCGCATAGACTATCTTCCTTCCCCGTCAGTTTCATGAATTAGTTGGCTAAAAGTGCGGCGATGGTAATAAGCTTTGAAGTTTGCTATTGCTCCCTGGTCCATAGGTTGTAATATTGACGTAGTGTTTGGTGGAAGGAACTTTACGTACACTTTTAAGTCTCTGGGCGTATCAAGTGAGGTTGGATGTCCTGGGGCATTGTCTAAGAGTAATATAACTTTAGGTTCAAGCCCATTTCTGTCACAGTATGATTTGACTGATGGGCAAAAACTATTAGAATACCATTCTTGAAAAATTTCCCGTGTAACCCACGCCTTTCTGTTTGATCGCCACACAACTGGTAGACTTGTCTTGTCTGTGCCTCGCATTGCACGGGGTGTTTCTGAATGGTACACTAGTAAAGGTTTCAGTTTGAAATCACCAGTGGCATTACCACCCAGCAGAAGTGTTAGTCGATCTTTCGCAGCTTTGAAACCACTGGCTTGACGTTCTTCCTTAGAAATGAATGTTCGAGATGGCATTTTTTTCCAGTAAAGTGCGGTCTCATCAACATTGAAGATGAGACAAGCAGGAATTTTCTCTCGTCTAACGAAGTCTTGAAACTTGTCTGGAAACTCAGCTGCAGCTTGAATGTCCGCGCTGGCCGCCTCGCCTGTTATGTGGATATTGTGAAGATTAGAACGCTGCTTGAACCGATGGAACCAGCCTCTGCTGGCAGCAAAAGTCGGAGTGGCACTCCCTTCTCCTTCTTTTGTTTTCAGCATCTCATACAAAGATTTTGCTTTTGTGCATATGAGATCTTGACTTAGTGGTGTGTTCTTCTTATTCAAATCTTCGATCCAGACTGACAGTAATTTCTCCATTCTTTCTAAGATAGATGATCTCGAACGAGAAAGTTTTGTTGCACTTATAGGTGTTGAACCTTCGCTGGAGATTTTAATTTTTTCCCGATTTTTATAAATCGTTCTCACAGTCGATTCTGAGAGTCCAAAATCTCTCCCAACAATTGTTGCTTTGCCTCCATTTTCCATTCTTCTTAACACTTTCATCTTCAATTCCAAAGTGACGCTTTTTACGCTCTTTTTTCTTTACAGGCGGCATTTTTAACGTAGGGTTAAATTATGTATGTATGTATCTCCAATAAATATTAAAACAAAACTGCCAGCCGACCGAACTAACATTACGGAACAAATGAACACACGAAACGAACGAGGAAATCCCCATAGAACAAAGTCGAAGGACAGGGAATTCCCAATTCTTCAAAGAGAATATTCAGAGAAAGCGGGGATCCCCCCGCGACCATAGAGAAGTTAATGACTACATGAGCGCGAAATTTGAAATTCGCGTTATAGTGAAACCGCGCATAACGGGGTCGCGCTAAGCGGGTATTACTGTACATCCTTCAATAGTACATTCTACAGACAAAAAATTGGCGTCCCAATGGGAAGTGCTATTTCACCAATCCTGGCCGAAATTGTTATGAATAAACTTCTTTATTTTGTTATTTCAAGGGTTGAATTTGAATTTCCCCTTCTGTTTCAATATGTTGATGACTTGTTAGTCGCTTTACCTGCTGGAAGTGTACAGAACACTCTTAACATTTACAATTCTTTCAATCATAAGTTAGTATTTACTGTTGAGGAGGAGACTGACTGTGCTGTTCCGTTTCTGGATACTAGGGTTGTACGCTCAGAAAATAATACAGTCAAACTGGACTGGTATAGGAAAAAATCAAGTTCTGGTAGATATATCCCCTTCCATTCTTATCACCCTATGAAACAGAAAACTGAACATCATCAGAGGACTAAAGAACAGAATAGATAAGATTTGCCACCCCTCATTTAAAGAAAAAAATGTAAAACTGTTGGAAGACATTTTGTTGGACAATTACTATCCTAAAGCTCTAATTAGAAAGAATTTTCAAAGACCCCTCCTTCCAATTAATCCAACTGTCACCACTAATGTCGATATTAAGGTAGGAAAGTTACAATACATTGAAGGCCTTTCCCAGTCCTTGTCTTCTCTTTTTAAAAATACAAACATTAAAATTGCCAACTACAACATAAAAAGAATGAATTGTTTTTATACCAATTTAAAAGATAAAACCGATACTTTACAAAGATCTAATATAATCTATGGCATTCCCTGCCAATGTGGTTTGGTCTACGTTGGACAAACTTCACAAAAGCTCTCTAAGAGATTAGCGTTGCACAAAAGTGATAGTAAACACAAACCTAACGCAACTAGCTTGAGCTTACACGTAAATAATACAGATCACAGAGTACAATATAACAACAGCTTCATTCTGGATGTTGAGACTAATTATTTCAGAAGAAGTTTCTTGGAAATGTGTTACATAAAAACCTGTAAAAATAATCTCAACCACAAAAAAGACATAGAAGGATTGAGCTCCATGTATACTTATTTGCTAACACAAAACTATACCAAACCAATAAAAAAGAACGATCTTTATGAAAAAATTAGTTTCTAGTAAAGTTGACGTTTCTGATCTCTTTCTGTCATTTTTTGCTATTTATTACCAGTTACTTTTCTATATTTTCTTGTTAAAATTACATAATAAAAAATTAAATATGACTAATAATAAATAACGTCCAGTATTAATTTTCGATTTCAAATTTTTAAATTTTTAAATTAGCCTATGAATCGCTTGATTATAAAATTAAAGAATTAATATAATTAATAATAAATAACTCGTCGAAGAGTAACATTCATCAAATTTAAGTCCCCCTTTTTTTTATAAAATTAAAACTAAAAAATAGATATCATTAATAATAAATAATTTATCTAAAATTAGCATCTACCTAAAAAAATTTACCACATCCCTAACTTTAATGCTTTTTTTGTCGACCTGATGACGACATAGACTACCAACAATATCCGGTTCGGACTCAAATATCACTAAATAGTTACTAAACTCGACGTCACAAAATTTTAAAATGGAGTACCATTTCAGCATCATGGTTTCTTGCAGTTGTGTTTCTGTCTTTAAAAAGTGTTTTAACTAATGTTTATTGACAAAGTTTTATTTTAAATATTTGTGTAACTCTCTAAGTGTCTTTTAATCATGTTTTGTGTAATCATGCATACTACCTGGCCAACAAAAATGCAAATTTCATTGTCTTCACCAGAGATGAACTAACTGCTAAATTTTTGTAAGTAATTTCACATTCAGTCGTACAATTCATTTAATCACGTTTTAAAAAACGAACGTTTTAGTTTATTTTCTGTACCTGGTTTGCATTTTTAGAATCCAGAAGAAGCTACCATTAGGCAGCGAAAGCTCGATAATAAAAATAAAAAGCAGATACTAGAGCCTTTAGATCTTTGATTGCTCATCTCTTCTCCTTATAAGGGCGTTTCCCAGCAGTTAAACTTAGGATTATATATATATATATATATATATATATATATATATATATATATATATATATATATATATATATATATATATATTTATTCCCATTGAGGGTAGGTACGTGTTTCAATTTTACCTACACTTTATTGTATCTTACCAAGATGTTACGCCAGTACGGGAATAAGAACTCGAAATTCTGTTTTCTTGTTTGGTTAAATGATGATAGATTGCTAATGGTGGTAGTCTGCTGAAATATGCGGTGTTAAATTTGCACAAATCAGAATGCTTTAGAATACAATAAAATTCTGCAGATCCAGTCAAGTAGGAGCCTGACGATGTAATATATTTGCAGTTCCGAAAAATACCAAAATATATATATTTTTAAAAAATATGGAACTGGAACAAAAACTAAAACAATTTGAGATTTTCAAAATTTAGAGGCTGAAGAAAAGCCCAATCCACTCTTATTTTTAAATTTGTGGTTTTATTGGCCAATCTAGAATTTGCCTTCCCCCTTTATGTTCTATAGGCTCTCGATTAGAAGAAGAAGCTTGATATAAGCACATACAAATAACACACTACATTTTCATCATGAAAGTGATTGCGACATATCTATTTAACTGCAAAAGGAAACTTTTAAGCATAATGCAATGCGATCCTGGTAGAAAATTTGCTTAACTCTGAAGCAAAGAAGTAACTGCAAATTTTATTTGACTTCACTTAAAGAACTGAATTGGGAAATACGTAGCCGAGAGGACGTTTAAAAATTAATTACGGGGCTAAATTAAATCGCATGCTTCTATATTTTTCATCTAAAAATTTTATTTTATTAGATATAGTTCTCCTTTATTTTTTACATATAATATTTGCGCTGTCTTTAAGGCAAGTGTCAAATTCTAGACCGAAAAAATGATGGTTTTTTCAATACGATGAATCTTCGAGATTTGTTTCGACATGTTCAATTAACTTGGACTGAAAATCTGTCAGGCGGTGTTATAAAGATCCGAATAGATGGTTAACCACAGGGGCCAAATCTGGAGGATATGCCGCAAAAGGGAAAATTTCCCAGTCCAGAGTCTTTTTGCAGTGTGAGACTGGGCTTTATCCTGCAGAAGTATCACCGTCATCCTCTCACTCCCAGTAAAGGGTATTTTCTCTTGAAATTCGTTCCTCGAACTGATCAGCTGTTATTGATGGAGCTCAGATGGAACTGATTGTACCAAGTGCGCACTTTGCATGTATGTTTAGTTTTGAGGTGTTCCTTTTGGCTCGACTGGATAAACCCATAGTTTTTACCTCTTAGAATTACAATATCAACTTTTCATCACAAGTTGCTTTGCTTGCTTGCTTTTAAGCAAAAAGTTCTTTTTGTTGAATCTGAAGAGCAAGGAAAGTGCAGTACCGTAGCGCATGCATCTGTTCTCCGAGTTGAGCTCACAGGAGACCCACCAAGCAAATCATCCCCAGCTTCTGCACATTATATTGAGTAGCTTTTTGAGTCACTCAGAGGGCATTTGTAAGTTGAGTTTGTAGGGATTCTCTTCCAATATTTGCTGCAACGTCTCATATTTTACTCTTTTTGGTTCGTCATCCTGAAAGTTATAATTTCCCTCTTAAAGCACAATAGTATCAAATATTATATAGTAGCATGTTGTAAAGCCGAAAGCTGGTACTTTAATATGACCATAGGATAGAAGAAAAATTCTAGCGTAAATAGGTTCTGTAGTCGATTAAAAGTAGGGTCAGAGATTTAATATGTACACCTAATAATTTAAATTCCATAACTCGAGACCAAGAACGAAAAGAATAAAAAAATGTGATAATTTAGAATTCTGATTTTATCTGTTTTTTTCTTTAACGCCCTTACCTTCTCAAAAACACTCTGGGTTCTGCAGGACATTTATAAATATATAGATCCGCCACTGTCTGTTTTATTAGGATATTCATTAAAATAAAATGACCTTCAACAGAAAAACTACTAAAATAATATAGGATAATTAAAATTCTAATCTTGTAACACTTAGGCTCGATTCACACTATGAGGCCGCGCTCGATATGCTCGCAGTTCGCTCTCGATTCGATCAATTTTTTTCTTATCCACATTGCCGTTTCGATTTAGATCTTGCTTCAGTTTTTCTTCGTCAACGATTCAAGTTAGATCGGAGTAGTTGAGAAACGTGCATATATATTGTCATTTAAGAATTGAAGAATTAGCAATTATAGCTATTCTTTTAGACGATGATTCAAGAATCATCGAAAAACGGAGGAAACCGAGAAGAAGGATATAAATACATCCAAGTATAAAGGCTCAAAAAAGTGAAGGTGAATTTTATACACTCTACTGTTATCTAAATGACGACGAAGAAAAGTTTATAAAGTATTTTAGAATGGATTCTGGCACATTTGGAATGATATTAACAAAAATTGAACCAAAAATTAAGACGATCCCCGACAGAAACTTATGGTGTGTCTGAGATAACTAATTAGAATTTATTAAATTTTTTAAATCAAACATTGTACAGAAGTGACACAATTATATTAACTTTATTATTTTTACTTTAATTTTGATTATATCTACCATAATTTAAATGTTTAGGTTTTAAGTTTGTTTTCTTAAATTACGTAGCATTAAGATATATCTGATGGATACTCATCGTTAAAACTTGCTGCTTGATATTTGTGTAGCATATAAGATGAGTACATTGTAATACGTTGAGTATTTTCCATAAAATCGAGGCTACTAGTTTGAGGGCTATAATTAAATTGCTGTAAAGTATTTCGATGAGTAGAATTAAACTATCACGCGAAATATTAGCCGGACGAGATTCCATATTTTCATTGAAACTTCCGGACGATGATGTCGACTGTAAAGATGGACCAGGAGAAACCAGAGATCGATTACTAATTTTTTACATTACACGCACTTCTTGTCTACCACAGTGCAACACATAAAATGTAAACTAAATTCTGACTTCAGTTTCTGGAAGTGCCTACACAAACTAGCAAAACCCTATTTGGGTTTAGTTCGAATTTTTTTTTGCCTTCATCAATTTTTTTGCTCGAGCTTTGGTTTTGCACGGCTATATCTCGTAAATTATTGGAAATTTCTCAATGCAATCTTCAGATGAAATGTTCTTCACACCAAAATACACAATTTTTGTCAACATGTCGAGGCCAAATTTTCACTCTTTCGGGGTGTTTTTAGTGCAGAAAGCCCGAAAAAATGCCATTTTTTCCACATTTTCGACCATAACTCACAAACCGTGCATATTTTAGCATAACTGTCTTCGACAAAAATGTTCTCTGCATCAACGCGAATAGCTTTGCTGCAATAACCTACAATCGATCCTTATAGTTCTTTTGGCTGTTGTAAGGAATAAGGCATATGGCCATCACGAAGGCGCTTATTCGGCGACGATGAGCATTACATATTTTGTGCTCTCTTTATTTTAATTCAATAATCAATTTTAAACACACGTATACACACACGAAAAATTGACAACGTTTAAGTACTAAGTTCCTACTGAGCAACAATCCATACCAACACTAGTATGGAATTGGCGCGCGCTGTGCATGTATTGGTACAGAGCCATATACTTAACATGCGCACATGTTAGATATATGGTACTGTACCAATACTAGCACAGTGCGCGTCAATTCCATACTACACACAAGCGATACCCGTTCAAATGTGTGTGTATTTATTCCAGCGTGTGTGTGTGAGTACCATAGCAGTTTACAAACAAAATTTTTTTTTTCAATTTCTTTTCCAAACACATGGGTAGTAAACATTCAAAAGTGAGCTAAAAACCAGTTTCTTGAACGTAAATCCTGAAAAAAGCTGAAATTTTGAGGTGAAATTCCTTACAACGGCCAAAAGAACTATAAGGATCGATTGTAGGTTATTGCAATGTTCAGCAAAGTTACTCGTGTATATGCGGATAACATTTTTTGTCGAAGACAGTTATGCTAAAATATGCACGGTTTGTGAGTTATGGTCGAAAATGTGAAAAAATGGCATTTTTTCGGGCTTTCTGCACTAAAAAACACCCCGAAAGAGTGAAAATCTGGCCTCGACATGTTCACAAAAATTGTGTATTTTAGTGTGAAGAACATTTCGTCTGAAGATTGCATTGAGAAATTCCCAATAATTTACGAGATATAGCCGTGCAAAACCAAAGCTCGAGCAAAAAAATTGATGATGGCAAAAAAAAAATTCGAACTAAACTATCAAAACCCAAATAGGGTTTTGCTAGTTTGGGTAGGAACTTCCTGAAACTGAAATCAGAATTTAGTTTACATTCGATGACCTCGAAAATGTTGCACAGTGTAATGCACAACTAAGCGGGTACAGAGTGGAGCGCGATCGAAAATATATTCATACTGTTGGAGCGAGATCGGACTTGTCATGACTTGTCACGATCGTATGAATATGTTTTCAATCCCGCTAGACTAGATAAAAAGTGTGTGTAACGTAAAAAATTAATAAAAATTAAAACACGTCAATAAATAATGGCGAGTGGAAAATTATGGACATTTGAGAGAGATGATTATGTATTATCAATTGATTGACCTATTGTACTGTTCATAATATTCCATCATAGAAACGAAAAATTTTGGACTTAATGAATGATTCTATATATTTATTACTAATTTTTAGATAAACTGCTCATCGAATAAGTGAAGGGTAAGCCAGGGCTGTATGATTTACAGTCACCTCACTATAGTGACAGTCACTATAAGAAAAAAATGTAGAGTGAAATAGAAAGAGCTGTGGAAAAATCTGGTAAATAAAATTTAGAAATAAAAATAATATAAATTTTAATACAGTTTTTTTTTATTTAGTTATTATTATTACATAATTTGATCCCATTGCCACGATGCAGACCATTTAGGGGAATTAAAGTACTTTTTAAAAATTTCCCTTGTTTGAAAGGGTTCTGTTTATGCATTTCCACCCTATCTTCTTAGATTTTGCTCATAATTGAAGTTAGTACTCTCCGAATTATTATCTGAATTATAAATTCGACTATTTCTAATAATGTCATGCAGAATGCACGTTGTTAAAATACTTGTATCGGCATTTTGAGGATGAGCTTTCAGTCTAAAATATATACAGAAAGTTTGCGATAGAATACTAAAAGCACGTTCAACTAGTCTTCTTCCCCTACATAATCGATAGTTGAATATTCTTTTCTCAATATCCTCGACACTTGTAGATCCTCGGTATGGCCGCATAAAATATTTTTTCAGCGGAAACGCTTCATCTTCCAAGATGACGTATGGAGTTAGTACATGTGTTCCTGACAGTGCATAATCGTCGGATACATTTAAGGTTCCATTTTCGAATCCCTTTCCTAACGTAGCGTTTGTAAAAATACCACCATCACCATACGATCCTACGTCAACTGCAATAAATGTGTAATTTGCGTGAACCAAGGCTAAAAGTACAATTGAAAAAGCCTTTTTATAATTAAAATATAAAGAGCCACTGCTGACTGGTGCGTCTGTTATAATATGCTTTCCATCTAAGGCTCCTAAGCAGTTTAGGAAATTCCACATACTTTGTATTTCACTTGCTATTTGTAGCCATTTTTCTCGAAAAGGAGTTGGAATGTATTCCGTTATTAAGCTTTCTTTGATGACTGCGCAAACTTCAAGTACAATTCTTTGTACAGGGTGAGTCAACGATAGAGTAAAGTTCAGGTTAGTTCCTCAGAATGTTCCATTTAAAAAAAAAAACATGTTATATCGGCCACACTTTTTTGAGGTACCCGGTATACTCAAAAGTAATTTTAAACTGTGCAACTTAACATTCCCTAAAACTATTGTGTTTACCATTTTTTCATCATTCCTGAAACAAATGAGATAATGAACTTTACTCTATCGTTGACTCACCCTATACTGTAGAATGACCTAAGCGATAACTGAAAACAATTGTTCTATATGAATCTCCAGTTGCCAAAAATCTGAAAAATTATTTTTATTATGATTACAAAAAAGTTCTTCTTTCTCACATTTGGTCAATGTGGTTCCATGTTTCGCTGACGGGCCAAAACCAAGTCAGCACAAACGTTATTATCATTGTGTTTAATTATGTTGCAAGGTCTGTGTATTTGGAGATTTTTTCTGTGTATTTCGTTTGGAAGTTTGTGTCGTTGGGGACAGCTATGTCAATTAGATAGGTGACTTTTCCTTTTTTGCACTAAAAAGTAATATCGGGTCTATTGGCGGAGACTGCTTTATCTGTATGGATACTGATGTCCCAGTAGAGCTTGTACTCTTTATTTTCAAGTATGGATGTTGGGGTGTATTTGTAATAGGGATCTGTGTTTTCTATGAGTTTGTATGTTGTGGCTAGTGCTTGATGAACTACTTTTGCCGCTGAGTCATGTCTGGCTGTGTATTCCGTTCCGGCTAATATCTTACATCCACTTGTTATGTGTTCGATCGTTTCTGCTGTTGGCATTCCCTGCATCTGTCTTCTGTAAGAGTTGGGTCTTTGATGATATGTTTTTGGTAGTTTCTGGTTAATATGAATTTATCCTGGATGGCAAGTAAGAAGCCTTCTGTTTCAGGGAATAGCTGCCCATCCTGTAACCAGGTGTATTATTATTTTTTATTTACGTGGTCTTGTTCTATGTGGCATCTGTGTTTTCCGTGGAGTGTTTTCTCTGACCACGTTTTTTATCTTTTCCTGTTGTAATTGGGTGTGACTGTGTGTGTCTGCTAAGTGGTCTGCCCGGGATAAGTCGAGAGATGTGTAGTTTTTGTCTACTTGCACTGTCGCTGTGTGGAGGCTTGTTTGCTTGCTATGAAAGAATTTCCTAAGTGCTTGTATTTGTTTTGTGTGTAGTGATCTGATGTCTATGATTCCTCTTCCTCCTGCCTTTCTCTCGATGGTAAGTCTTTGGGGTGTAATTTCCTATATTTGGTGAATTGAGAATATATAAGGATGTGAATGTTTTCTATGTCTGTTTATGACCATTTAATGATACCAAATGAATATGTGAATATAGGTATAGCGAACGTGTTGATGGCTTTATTGAGATTCTTGGAGTTGAGTTATGTTTGTAAAAGTCTGTTTTTGAATTCGGTCTGAAGTCTGTTTTGATATGAGTGTGGTTGAGTGTGGTGCTTTGTTGGAAGCCTAGATAGTTGTATGTTTCTTTGTCGAGCATGTTATCGAGTGTTTCATTGTTGATGGTTTCTGTCTCATGGTGGCCCTTCCATTGGCCATTGTTGATGTGGAGCACTTTGCATTTACTTATACCAAATTCCATATTGATATCTAAGGTAAATATTTCTGTGTTCCACTACGCATGCTAGTTATAACAAAGATTCTGTTCGTGAATTTATTTTAGGTGGATATTTAGGATAACCAAAACGGATAATATCAGACAACGGCCTGAGTTTTACTGGTAGGTATTTTAAGAAATTTGTTAACAGTAAACAAATTAAACATGTTGAACTGCGGTGGCGACACCAAGGGCTCATTGGCAAGTCGAAAGGTTTCACCATACTTTGTTGGATGCCCCAAGAACTACAGGAAGTGATGATGACCGAAGTTGGGACGACAAAATTCCCGAACGGCAAGAACAGACAACAGTAAAAAAGTAAAACGATCGAGTTTACTATAAACAGGTTTTGACCACCCTTTTGAGTTGGTTGACGCCGTGAAGACAGAACGACGGACCTCACCAGTTAGAAGACGACTGCTTCCAACAATGGAAAATTCGTAAGGAGCGGCGTAGGGACCGAGGAGGAGTGTATATTGAAGGGGATTAGTGCTTAATGTCAAGTTCAAAAATAGAAAGTTTATAAATTCAGTCCGGTTATTTTATAACCATACCTCGTATATATGTTATTGGTAATGCTTAAATTATTCTTTAAGGTGAGAACGTCAAATTTAGTATTTGTTTTAAAACGTATGTGTATAAGGGAAACATCCAGTCCATATCGTTTTTACTTAGCACTAGAACAATTATAGAGTGTAAATTTTTGAAATTGTTGCTCTTACCCTAAGGAGGCGCTACTGTATTTTGAGTGTCGTATTGTTACAAAATAACAGTAGACTTAAATACAACTAAGCACGAAATAATAACAATAATAAAACGGTATTGTTAGTTATTTACATTGCTTTTCATCCTTTCATTCTGACTTGTAGAATATATATATATATATATATATATATATATATATATATATATATATATATATATATATATATATATATATATATATATATATATATAGTAAAGTCTGCTTATAAAAAAACCCGACATCCGTCGTTCTTTCTTCCCTGAGTCAACCAACTCAAGCAGGTGGTCAAAACCTGTTTATAGTAAACTTGATTTACAGTTTTACCTTTTCAATGTTGTCGTCTATTTTTGCCGTTGGTGGATGCCCAACGCGAAGATCGTCTGTGACTCGAAACTTGAATTTGTGATAAGCAATTATCACCATACACTTCTTGCAGCACACCTAATATTTCTGTAGCAGCCTTTCCAAGTTTAACGAGAAATTTCACGTTAACTCCTTGCTCAACATTGACATTAAGCGTTGCTCCCACGCAGCGCAAATACACAATCCAATTTAATCTAGCGCTGCAGCCGAACTGTCAACTGCGCGATCATGAAAACGGTGAAATAGGTAGAAAGGGTATTCAAGCTCAACGCCCTACTATGGACAACCGCGTGGCTCCAATATAACCGGTGTAACAAAATCAGCTCGATTATTTTCTACCCATATCTCGTACAATGCATTACTACACAGAAGAAAAGAAAATGAAACTTTATGGTGAAACGTTGATTACCAAAAAATGTTACTTATTCCCACAACCCAAATCCGGTATACCGCTTATATATGAGATTGAAAATAATTGCTTGTACTTTTTTCTCTAACTATAGATTGATTCTGTTAAGATTGGATCAACAAAACTTATCGATCGCTACCCTTTTTACCCCACCTTTATTACTCAAAACTCTAGGTTTCGCCGATGTGCCCGAAGGTTCCATACTGCGTCATATTCTCTTTCTCATTTACATAAACGATCTGCTGGAAAGAACCAGAAATCCAATCTACAGCTTTGTGGATGACAGGAAGCTTATTTTCTCATTCATTTTGATCACCCGAATATCGGCTACTCATGCAAATATCCGCAGGCAGCAGGAAGTCGTTAAACTTAACAAAGGCTAGAAAGAAATTCTATCTTGAGGTGACAGTAGCCAAGTAGAATTTAACGCTACAAAAACTCAGGCGGCAGTTTTTTTTTTTAAAAAATTAACGTTGCATAACCCGACATAGTTTTCTCAGGACACTACATTCCTCCAACACTCAAGTTGGTGGGCGTTAACTTAGGAGCAAATATACCTTGGAATGAATATGTCGAATGCATAGTAAGAAGAGCTTCTCAAAAGCTGGGAATATAATTTCAAACTAGAAAGCTTTACACTCCACAACTTTTAGTTCTGTGCAAAGTTCAAATTTGACCAACGATGGAATACTGCTCCCATGTTTGGGGCTTTAGTCCCAAACATACACTGCATTTGTGGGCTTCTATTCAGAAGAGAGTTGTTCACCGGACTGGAGATCCAAAACCCACCAAAAACCTTCAGACCTTGAAACATCGAAGCACAGTTGGCGGCTTAAGTCTCTTCTACAAGTATTTTCATGGAAAGTGTTCGATGGATGTAGCGCGCTCAATTCCTCCCAGAGCAGTGTATGCTATTAATACACGTCGCACTCATACATCACATCCGTATGAGGTTCAGCTTGTTACTCCTCGTACAACACTTCTCAAGCAGTCTTTTATACGGAGAATATCATCCCTTTGAAATGATTTTCCCAGGACTGTGTTTCCCACCGAGTACAACTTACAGCGATTCAAGACCACCTAGTTTAGTTCGGTAATAATCGCGGCAACGTAACAAGAGATAGAGAAACCGATGGAAACTCGAAATATTTTTTTTTCTTGTGATCTCAAGAGCCTTAAATAAGTCAGAAAGGTTAAAAACGCTATATCTATACTTGAGACTAGCACTAAAATTATAGTGACATTAATTTTAAAAAAAGTTGAGTAAGGGATGGGCTTCCGAGATGTTTACAACTGAAATCTGATATTATATATAACACGATATATACAATATATATGTTAGCAATATTTATCGACCTCACCTTTTTCATTCCCACCCCTAGGGTGTTATCGTCCAAAAACTATAGGTTCGATTCCTATCTCAAGTACTATATGTGTATCAAATTTGAAATCTGACTGACAGACAGACAGACCGATGGAAATAGGGACTATGTTTTTCGTGATCTAGGGACTCTGAAACGTGACAAAATACAAAAATCTCGAGTGTGATTTTGCACGAAAGGTAATAACTTCGTGTGGATTATTGTAGATACTAATTACTTTATATACCTTTTATGGATACCTTTGTATAACTGAAGACAAGTCAAATTCTGTATTAAAATGCTAGGTTCCAGAAAAATTCACTGTAATATAGTAATCAACACTGTGGTTGCCACATATAATCAGGAATGGAACTTATAAAATATTTTTTTTAATCCAAGAAAAAAAAACAATGCAAAAATTCCAGCAGACAGGTATTGTACTTCCAATTTCAGATATATTAATTATAAAAAATGTGGGGAACAAATTTTAATTGGAGAATACAGATCCATCATCCTGTTATCGGTACTATACAAAATCCTCACTAGAATCACAACATATAAATTAACGAACAAATGTTTATCAACCACGTGAACAAGCGGGATTTAGACGGGGATACAGCACTTTAGACCATCTTCAAACAATTAGAATACTAGTGGAAAAAGCAAATGAATATAAGGTCACCTTGTGGCTAGCAATGCTTAAGTACGAAAAAGCATTTGATTCGGTAGAGATAGGGACAGTCTTTAACGCCTTAAGTAACAGCAGAGTAGATCAAAGGTACACAACTCTTCTTGAAAACATATATAAAAATGCCACATCACAAATAATGCTTGAAGAAAAAACAAATAAAATTAAAATTAAAAGGGGGATTAGACCAGGCGACTCGATATTCTCAAAGCTGTCCACTTTGACTCTAGAAGACATGTTCAAATTGTTAAAGTGGGAAAATAAAGGAATACTAATGGACGGTGAACGATAAAATTACTTAAGGTTCGCCGATGATGTCACTCTGATCGCCAACACAAAAGAACAATTACAAGAAATGCTGATGGAATTAAATAACAAGTCTCGAGAAATAGGTCTAAAAATAAACTTCATCAAAACCAAATATTTGAACGACGAAAGTGAAGATAACAGCCAGGAAGTATTAACAGCAGGTGAAAGAATAGGAAAGGTACAAACATTCATATATTTAGGACAAAAAGTCGAAATATCAAAAAATAATTTAAAGACTGACTTGGATAGAAGAGTCCTGTTAACTTGGTCTCTCTACATTTAAAGTGGACGTCCCAAATACAATAAAAGCCAGAGTATTCGATCAATAGGTACTACCGGTATCAAAATATGGCACTGAAACGTGAGCTTTAAGTAAGAGTATAATCAATAAACTCTAGGTAACCCAAAGAGCAATGGAGAGGAGAATGCTAAATATTAGACTCCAAGATCGTATTCCTCATATCGAGATACAAAAAAGATCAAAGGTGACATATGTAATAGAACGAATATGTATATTAAGGTGGAATTGGGCGGGGCATATCGCAAAGCTGAATGATAACAGATGGACACACCGTATAGCTGAATGGAGGCCTAGAGAACACAAAAAATGTAGAGGTACCCCACAGACAAGATGGACGTACGACATAAAAAAATTAGCAGGACACGATTGGATGCAAAAAGCAAACAATAAAGCTCATTGGACTATGGATAAAATAAGATAATGATGATCAACAATAGAATATTGCTTGCAAGTTTGGGGCTCTGCTCCCAAACATACACTGCATTTGTAAGTTTTTAGCAGCAGAGATCTGTTCGCCTGACTGGAGACCCAGAACTGACCAGCAAACTTCCGATTTCACCCCCCAAAACTAACTCCTTAAGTCAAAATTTAACTTTCAAAACTACACGGCTCTGATGAGACCATCAATTTCTATATTAGTACCAAATTTCAACTTTCTACGTCAAATAGTTTAGGAGAAAATCGGGTGTGACAGACGAACAGACAGACGGGTAGACACCGAAGTGATCTTATAAGTGTTCCGTAGGGAACACTAAAAAGTAAATAATTAGTTAATTAATAGTGTCGTTCAAGATGAGATGTTGGTCACCATATTTCAAAGGGATTTTTATACTATTAAAATGTAGGAAAGTATATTGACAAGGCGGTACCATATACACGAAATAATCAAAATATTTCTATACAGCAAGGGTATAGAATTGGTACTTGTTATTTCTTAAGCAACGGTCAGTTTACGATTTCGACCTGGGCAGAGGATAAACGGCTAAGTTACAGGTCTAGTTTATTATGCTTGACACACTCAAAGACATTCACATACATCCCATTGGCAGCTAACCGATTACACGTCAAGTACTAAGTCTAGGGCACAACGCTGAATGCAGGCTTTGTACAGAGAATGTGTGCATTTATAAGCATGTTCAGCGGAGGCAAAAATTAGATTCTGCCTATTTGGTAAGAAAATGATAATTAGCTTATTTTAAAGGGTAGGTTTGTTAAAAGAAATCTAATTTGTGTCAGCCATAACCGATCTTATATGGTACAATGAACTGTGCTTTAAACTGCTCACTTAGCATAATATCCCTCCATATATAACTGTAGAACTACACTCGCATTTGAAGGGCAGGTCGTTCATGATGAGGGTGACTGACACACTTGTAACAGCAAGAAAAATAATAGTGGCAGTACCTCAAGGGGCTGTATTATCCCATAAATTATATAATTTATATACACCGGATATTCTAAAGTATCCAAATGCCAGACAGGCACTATTTGCCTATGATATATTAATATATGCACATCGTGATCATTTTTTGCTCAATCTACACTTTAAGAAGAATTTTTTCAAAATTGTTTGATCAGAACTTTCAGAGATAGGGCGGAGGACAAGGGTGTTTGGCAATTTATTTTTAAAATAATTTAACGAAGGGGGTGTGCAAGTAATACATCACATATATTTTCGAACTCGTTCTTTCACAAGCTTTCATTTGACACCCCACTACATGACCTGGCATTTTTTTTCACTTCCGATTTCATCACCCAAAACTAACCTCTTAAGTCAAAATTTAACTTTCAAAACTACACGGCTCTGATTAGACCATCAATTTCTATATTTGCACCAAAATTTCAATTTTCTATGTCAAATAGTTTCTGGAAATCGGGTATGACAGACTGACGGACCGACATCGAAGTGATACTATAAGTATTCCGTACGGCACACTAATAAAAGATACAGAAATTCAAATGAAAAGAAGCAACAAATACTTTTGAGTAGTAATTAACTCACGACTCCTTTTTAAAAGACATATATAACATACGTCCAAAAGTCTTCACAATAATACAAAGCATACAGTTTTAATGCCTTTAAGGTATCTATTAAGACCTAATCAATAAATTAAATATAAACAAATAATTAGACCAGTCATGTCATATATGCTTGCTGCACCTTTTTGGGACAGCGTCTCTATCATCACAAACAAACAGTACGACAGAGTGAAAGAATTGCATGATAGGCAAGCATGCAAAGGGTATCTGAAAATATATATATATATATATATATATATATATATATATATATATATATATATATATATATATACATATACACGTATATATATATATATATATATATATATATATATATATATATATATATATATATATATATATATATATATATATATATATATCGGGTGGCGCATAAGTAACGCTATGATTTATTTAATGAATAACTTTTTTCTTTCTGATTTTATTTAACGTTAGCGTTTATTAGAATTTAGAATATAGTTTGGAAATATGTTCACATTATGTTTTGAAGATAATATCTTTCAAATGGTGCCCATTGTTTGCTTCGACCTGACGTGCTCTTTCCAGAGCATTTCCCATAACTTTTCTTAGAATTTCAGGTCCCACTTCTTCTCGGATATTCGCCTTAAGCTGTTGGATGGTTCTTGGCTTATTGGCATATACCTTACTCTTTAGGTAACCCCAAAGAAAAAAATCGGGAGCCGTTAAATCGGGCGAACGCGGTGGCCAGTTAAAATCAGAAAAACGCGATATTATTCGATCGGCAAAAATTTCGCGCAGGAGTTGGACGAGCTGTGTGAGCTGTGGCTCCATCTTGTTCGAACCACAATTCTGGATTGTTCTCTACCTCGGGCCTTAAAAAATTTTCAATCATTGCCCGGTATTGAATGCCATTCACATTAACCGCAACTTGTTCGTCGTTTTCGAAAAAATATGGTCCAATGATCTTTTCTGAAGTTATTCCACACCATACTGTGCATTTAAGTGGGTGCATTTGATGTTCAACAATTATTCTTGGATTTTGGGTACCCCATATTCTGCAATTTTCTGTTATTTACGTGACCATTGAGGTGGAAATGGGCCTCATCGCTCATTATGAGTTTGTGAATAAGCCTGGTTGTTTTCTAGGCACAATTCTTGCAAACGGCGACTATATTGAATGCGTCTTTGTGCATCATTTGGTTTTAACTCATGAACCAATTGAATCTTATATGGGAAAAGGAGTAAATTATGTAAAATTCTTTGCAAAGACCGCCTAGACATCACCAACTGCTGAGAACGTCGCCTGGTGGAAGTTTCGGGGTTTCCCTCAATACCTTGCACCCGAGCAATGTTCACATCATTTCGAACTGCACGAGGTCTTCCAGCACGCGAAAGATCACAGACAGCCCTTTCTTGCCGAAAACGGTGAACCAATCGGTAAATTGTTGGAGCGCTAGGTGCATTTCGAACATGAAAGAAATTTCGATATGATCTTTGTGTCTGAATAATCGAATGCTGACTTTCATAATAAAATTGAACAACTTTGGTTCTTTGTTCTGTGCTGACGTCAACAAAAAAGTATTCACTTATTAAATCATAACGTTACTTATGCGCCACCCTATATATACCCCGCATGGGGTCGTTAGTCCTCCAGCGGGTGCCTCCCTAAGTGGTGGATAGGGGAAAGCCTCCCAGATAGGGCTGGTACCAGGGAAATGAAATACCCGGGGCGGACCAAAGCTAACACGCAGCGTCTGACTCAGGGTGAGTGGCTGCAAACAGCGTCTGTTCCAGAGTGGACGGCTGATATAATACTCACCAACTCGCCAGGCCAGTGTGGTGTTTTATGGGCCAGCCCCTATAATGATGATGATATGATGTCTCAGAAGAAACACAGGCCCTCAGTTGGCGGCAGTTGCATCACCCCTGACAAGGAAGCGGTCAGGAAGGTGTAGCAGCAGCGGGTGCTGTCTCTGCGACAGATTAAGCTGCCATGGAATAACAATGAACATCATACCACCACTCACACGGCCAGATAGTTCCATTGCAACGACAGCTCTTCACAAAGCAAACTTGTTGGCCGAACTGTTTGCTTCATATTCTACTGCCAATTTCCGAGAAAAACACCACCTACTATTCCCATAGTGCAGTCAAGGATGCCCGATGTTGTCTTCAGACAGTGTATCATAAAACGTATTTTAATGAAACTAGACACCAAAAAAGCTTCTGGGGCTAACGGAATACCTACCATAATTCTCAAAAACTATGCAAGGGAACTAACACCAGTTTTCTGTAGATTTTTCAACCTATCCTACAGAAAGGGAATATTTCCTTCCTGCTGGAAATGTGCCATAGTTCAGCCGATACCTTAAAAAGGCAAGACCTTGCCAAACAACTACCGACTAGTCACACTGCTTTCAATAATATCGAAAGTCATGGAAAAGGCTGGCAATCACCATCTTCTAAAATACCTTGAAGGATTCAACATTATTAGCGATCACCAATATGGCTTTCGTAAACATAAATCAACAGGAGATCTTCTGACTTATGTAACACATGTTTGGAATAACGCAACTGAACACTTCGGAGAATCTCGAGCGGTTTGACACGATGGACTGTTGGCTAAGCTACGCTCTTATGGTATGTCTGAAAAGTTCTGTTTGTGGTTCTCATGTTTCCTCAGAGAGCGTTCTTTACGAGTTGCAGTCGACGGATTTCTTTCTAACACCTTTACTGTTAATGCCGGTGTGCCCCAAGGCTCCATACGGTCTCCTACTCTCTTTCTCATTTACGTTAACGATCTGCTTTGAACGGTCGGAGATCGGCTGCTCAGGCGAATATCCGCAGACAGTAGGAAGTCATTCAACTTAACAAAGACCTGGAAGAAATCCTATCTTGGGGTGACAGTAACCAAGTGGAATTTAACGCTACAAAAACCCAGGCGGCAGTTTTTTCTAAAAAAGTTAACGTTGCTGAACCCGACATAGTTAGGTCGGGGCACTCCATTCCCCTAGCATCGTCACTCAATTTGTTGGGCGTTAATTTGGGAGCAAATATGTCCTGGCATGAACATGTTGCAGGCATAGCAAGGAGAGCTTCTCAAAAGTTGGGAATATTAGTTCGAACCGGAAAGCTTTATACTCCACAACAACTGTTAATTCTTTACAAAACTCAAATTCGACCAACTATGGAATGCTGGTCCCATGTTTGGGGCTCCGCTCCCAAACATGTACTGCATTTGTTGGATTCTGTTCAAAGAAGGGCTGTTCGTCCGATTGGAGACCCAGAACTGACCGGCGGCCTTGATTCGGAACATCGAAGAACGGTTGGCGACTTGAGTCTATTCTACAAGTATTTTCATGGAGTGTTCGAAGGATGAAGCCCGCTTAATTCCTCCGAGAGCGGTGCATGTTAGAAGTACACGTCGCGCTGATACTTCACATCCGTATGAGGTTCAGCTTGTTACTCCTCGTACAACGCTTTTCAAGCAGTCTTTTATATGGAGAACATCATCCTTTTGGAATGGCTGACCCAGGACTGTGTTTCCCACCGAGTACAATTTACAACGATTCAAGAACAACATGAATCGCTTTTTCCGCACACGTGTCGCTCCTGTAGTGCTTTAGGGATTTCCCTGCAACACGTGTGCTAGACCCATTGCCACGTGTAATACTCGATCAATTGCATTCGATGAGAGATTAGCGGAACTAGGATACGAGATGAATCGCATAAAGTGGGATATTTTGAAAATTTCCGAAGTGAGAAGAAAAGAATAAAATTGCCTCACATTGGAATCAGGTTACGTGTTTTATTACAGAGGCAAAGCAGACTCCAGTCTGGGTGGCGTAGGTATCATCATAAATAGAAAACTCAAAGACCTAGTAGAAAAACTAAAAGCCATATCTGATCGTGTAATTTACATAACTCTCCGAATTAACTCTTGGTTTTAAAAATCCACCAAGAGTTCTGAAGATGAAGGAGTCCTACAGTTCTATGAAGAGCTGCTAAATCCCACCATATCTTCATTGCAGGAGATTTTAATGGCAAAATAGGCCGAAAATCAGACGAAAGTGAAAAATATATTGGAAAACATGGTCTTGAAAACAGAAATGCAAGAGGCGACATGATGATAAACTTGCTAGAACAACAACGACCCTACAACGCAAACACATTCTTTCAGAAAAAGGACAGTCAGAAATGGACTTGGATCAGTCCCAATGGCAAGACAAAGAATCTAGTAGACTATGTACAGACTGGAGATATGCACATTATTAAAAACATAAATGTTCTAAACAATTTTAACACTGGAAGTGATCATCGTCTAGTCAGAGCCACTATATACATCGATAGAAGATTTGAAAGAACACACAAAACATAAAAGATGCAAAGCAGCATAACAGAAAAATACAAAACGTCAACTCGGAAGATTTGCCACCAATCACCCGTGAAGAAATAGAAATAGCCTTAAGATAAACGAAACTAAGAGCAGCAGCAGGTGACGACGGTGTTCAAATAGAAATGCTCAAAGAAGGAACACCAGCTTGAATCAAGGAACTACTAATCCTATTTAATAAATGTAGCAGATCTTCCCAAAGACTGGACAAATGCGATGGTGATACTTCTGCATAAAAAAGGTGATGTAGAAGATCTGGAAAATTATAGGTCTATAGGTTTGCGGTCCCAGATATATAAGCTGTTCTCGAAAATCATTATAAATCATCTACCTTCAAAATTGAACTTTTATCAACCTAAAGAGCAGGCCGGCTTTAAAAAAGGATTTAGCACCATAGAGCATCTACAAGCGATGAACATTCTAGTTGAAAAAGCCACCGAATAAAATATCCCACTCTGGATGGCCTTCATCGATTCCAAAAAAGTCTTCGATTCATTAAAAATATGGGCAATAATAGAAAGTCTAAACAATGCCAGAATCGATTCTCATTATACAAATATATGGTAATAAAACAAATATATAACACAGCCACATTTGAAATAACATTACATCAATACACCAACAAGATCAATATTTACCGCGGTGTTCGCTAAGGCGATAACATGTCACCTAAACTTTTTACATTAGGAATGGAAGACGTGTTCAAATAAATAAAATGGCAAAAAGAAGGCACTAATATCTCTGAGGAACTACTACAACATCTAAGATTTGCTAATGACGTGGTAGTTTTTGCTAAATCCAAGGACGAACTTAAAAACATAATCATAGATATTAAAACAGCCTCATCCAGAGTCGACCTGAAACAAGACAAAACACATGGCCAATCAAACTGATGAAAATGATCAAATGACGGAAGCCAGATAAAACGAATCAGGGACAGAGAGTCATTATCGGCAAACAAAACCAAGACCTGGAAGTCACTAATCGTAGTAAGTTGACGTGGGCAGCTTAAGGAAAGCTTAATAATGTTATGGAAATGGATATACCCTAAAGCTAAAAGCAGAGTTGTAAAACCAGTTCATATTGCCAGTTTGTACATACGAAGGTGAAACTTGGGTATTTACGGGAGCTAATATAGAAAAACTAAAAATCACACAAAGGGCAATAGAAAGAAAAATCCTCGGTATCTCCTTAAAAAACTAAAAAACAAATGTGACCTCAGAAGAAATATCGTCTCACTGAAATGGTCGTGGGCCGACCATGTCACAAGATCCGAAAACAGATAGAGAGGTCAAATCATCAGAGGCAAACCTTGGGAAGAAAGGCGAAATGTTGATAGACCCCAGAACGTCTCTGCCAGATCGTTAAAATATGCCTCATCGAGTTTTTAGCGCAT
Organism: Pachyrhynchus sulphureomaculatus; assembly: GCA_019049505.1. Taxonomy (NCBI): domain Eukaryota; kingdom Metazoa; phylum Arthropoda; class Insecta; order Coleoptera; family Curculionidae; genus Pachyrhynchus; species Pachyrhynchus sulphureomaculatus. Next base: position 58,181,983 of record CM032455.1, on the reverse strand, counting down.
ATTTTTATTATTGTTACATATATTACGACTACTTGAGCGATGTCTAAGAAACTCGACAGCGGATCAGCGATGCTTTGTTCCATCTGTTAGTCTTTTTGTAGCGATAGCTATATTTTCTATATATCTTCGATAGTTTGATTTCAAACAATATGACTTAATGAGAATTTCTCTACCCTTTTCCATCCTTCCCGATCCTTAGACATTTTCATAGACTACGATAGAGACTTGCTGGTCAGGTTCCGGTTGGGGATTTACCAGGCAGTATATCTCGAAACCGTCAATTATTTTATTGTAGAATTGCTTTAGGCTCTAACAGTCCGATCCATAAAGAAACACCGAGAAAACCAAGGTCTGTATTATTCGTATTTTAGTGTTAAGCGTGATCTGGTGGTTTTCTCATACTTTCGTGAGATTAATTTTGGCTTGTAACCCAACGAGACCCGTCACAATCATACCCTTTTTATGGGTTTACTGTGTAATAACATTGATAACAAGTTGTAGCCATAAAACTGACAAATGTTACTAAAGCCATATGAATACTGGTTACATAGTTATATATTGGTCTCTTATGTTGTATTGTGACTCCAGTGCATCTACGGAATCACAAATATCAACACACGCGTAACTACTGCAGGACACATGGCTAGACTTAGAGACATAAGATAGACGCGAAAAATATTAGAATGGAGACCAAGAGCAGATAAACGCAGCAGAGAGAGACCACCGACACCTTAGTCAGATGATATTAAAAGGACCGCTAACAACGGATTGTAGATTGCGCAGGATGGACAGAGATGAAATTCTATAGGAGCGGCCTGTGTCTAGCAGTGGACGCAGAGGGCTGGTTGATGATATGCTTTATTGTTTGCGTGCTTCGAAAAGGTAATTTTATGCTGATCAAGGTGCAAAAAGCACATATTACATACATATTTTACTAGTTTTCGAAAATCGATGACCCACTTATCCATATTTAATACAATGTGTCTTCGACTAGCCTGTTAAGAATTGAACCAACATCAAACAGATTGAACGGACGGTTGATCCTTCAATGTGGTAGAAGCTCTGATCATGAAAGCTAGAAGCGCCGATTAATAAATAGAAGCAAACACAAAGTACATTTTCTGTCTTTTCAATTTCTCTATTAATGTATGACCTCTTATGTTTTATATTTTTAAATGCTGCCTAGGTTGGACTGAAAAGTAAGTCTCGCGAGAGTCGCCAGCTGGCCCTCTACTGTCATCTATAAGACCTCCCATTACATTTTACATACTTTTCTAGATTTAAATTTTTAAGAAAACAATCTCATTATTTTATAAATACAATATATTCATTTATATATATATATATATATATATATATATATATATATATATATATATATATATATATATATATATATAGGTTATTTCTTTTTTTATCTTTGTATATTGTGTCAGCCTTTTTCAGAACTTCTGTTATTATATTAGTAATTATTTGTTCATATTCTGTATATCTATTGGTTGGTTACTTACTTACTTGTTCCCATTCCTTCTCATTTATTTTATATATGATCAATATCACCGAAATTAAGATAGGAACCCATATTTTTTATTTTATGTTGGAAAAAACCTGTAATGTGTAATTAGGTACACATTACAGGTTTTTTCCAACATACATCTGACAGAACTATCTAACGCCAAGTGGACTTATTATTATTTTCAGAAAATAAGAAACCTATTTATTAAACAAATATTTAAATGCAAATAATAAAACCAAAACCAAATTATGAATTATTAAAGAATAACACAACAAAACGAGTAATTGTATTTAACTAATATTTAAAAGAAGTAATATTTTAACTAAGTAACACAACGAAAATAAATAGATAAAACTATTTTATACTAGATATAAATATGCTAGGTATTTATTCCAAATGTTCAAAATGCTGTCCGTTGTTAATCCTACACAATCTTGTTTTTCTCACCGTGACTCTCATAACTTTCTCCAACTGAATTTCAGTAATTTGATTTATTGCTCTTCTTAAGCTCATTTCTAAATCATTTCTATCTGTTGGTGGATTTTTGTTGTTGAAAATCAAGAGGCGTAAGATCTGGTGATCTTGAAGGCCACTTATTAGGTCCATTGTTACCTAACCAATTTGCACTAAATGTTTGATTCAAGAAATTTCTACTATTGTGGGCTGGAGCGCCATCCTGCTGGAAAATAATGTCTCCACGATTTAAAATCTTCAACATCATTTTGAAGGAACTCCAAATATCTTTCTCTATTTAACGCATCATCAAATATAATAGGACCAATAATTCTTGTGCCAAGGATACCCAACCACACGTTAAAGCAGAATCTTTCTAGACAGAGACTTTCTCTCGCATAATTCTAGGATTTTCGCATAATTCTAGGATTTTCTTGGGACCAATATCGAGTATTGTTACGATTAAAACACCCAGAACGGGAAATCTAGATTCATCCGAAAATAGAATGTTGTAATGAAATTGGTTATCAAGGTGGTATCTTTGCAAAAACCAGTTATAATAATCCATTCGTCTTTGCTAATCAATTTGAAATAAATGTTGATTTATTTGATACTTGTAGGACCTGAATTTATATTTTCTTAAAATGCGGCTAGCAGTTTCACGATTTACACCGGTTTGTTCTTCAACATGTCTTATAGAAATTGTAGGATTTACCTGAATAATGGCCAATACATTGATTTCTGACTCTTCGTCACCAATAAATACATCAACAGGTTCAATCCGTTGCCTTTAAAACTGCTGCTCTACCCTTAAAAAATAATTGTTGGGTGGATGCCTCCTATCGGGATATCTTGTTCGGCGGCTTGTCGGCTATTCTTTCTGCACTCTCCATAAATTAATAACATGTCTACTTTTTCATTGAGGTAAAGTAAACAATAATAATGGCCATTTTGGTAACACGCAACAGCCATGACTTTCGGTTCGTCTCTTTTATCACAGGCTAATAAGTCCGTAATGGAACTTGTTGATATCACATTATTGCACTGTAATGTGTAACTGGGTTAAATAAAAAATATGTGTTCCTATCTTAATTTCGGTCATATTGATCATTATTTAAAGAGAAAATTCTGTAACTAAATGTAAAGCATAAAATTTTGTAGGAGTCACTTAGACTCGCGAAAATGGCACGATAAATGAATAGTCTAAAATTCTTTCCAAAGTGAGATAAAACGAACAAAAACAATTGCTAGTATATCCGCCATGGCCTCCTAAGTCTAAGAGTTTCAATCAGTTTTTGCCGGTCACCTGTCAAACAAATGTCAACTTGTGATACATCACTGGAAAGAGAATTTCAAAATGAATTGAAATTGATAAAAAAATATACAGGGTTCCGTTAAAAATAAGAAAGCTGCAGTCACTTCCGGTCAAACCGGAAATAGTTAAAAATATTTCTCAGTGATAAAAAAGCATAATAATGTCGCATTCTGGTATCAAAAATGCAAATATGTCAAAATAAAAAAATTACAGGGTGTTACATGTTCGCTGTCTCACCCGGTATATATTTATATATATATATATATATATATATATATATATATATATATATATATATATATATATATATAAATAGATGCGTGTTTGATTATCAGGAACCGGTTTGAACTGTACTCAATATTTCGTTATACGTCAGTACATATGCACCGAAGATGTTTACTCTCAGTTCGTCTAGAAAAATCGAGATGATGAATGTTTGATTTCAAAGACAAATCATATATATGTATATATATATATATATATATATATATATATATATATATATATATATATATATATATATATATATATATATATATATATATATATATATATATATGATGAGTGTTTGATTATCAGGAACCGATTTGAACTGTACTCAATTTTCGTTATACGTCAGTACATATGCACCGAAGATGTTTACTATCAGTTCGTGTATAAAAATCGAGATGATGAATGTTTGATTTCGAAGACAAACTCGCTTTTCGTACATTGTTTCATTTATTTATTCGTTTGTTCATATTTATTTGTTTTATATTTTAAAATTTCAATACCTAGACGAAAAACAACATTGTTTTTAATATATCTAATCCGTGTATTAATATTGTAATTACTACTAAAGAAGTTATTAAACGATAACGAAATATTAAGTATTAAAGTAGAAAAGAGTTTTATTTACAATCCAGTCCAGTTCCCGATAATCAAACACGCATCTAACTGACGTACGGTCGATAACAGATTACCAGATTACATATATAAATATATCTATATAAATATATATATATATATATATATATATATATATATATATATATGTATATGTATATATATATATATATATATATATATATATATATATATATATATTAGCTTTATTCCCAACGTAAGACCCATTTACAGGAAAAACAAGAAAGAATATGAATGAAATTTTCTCTTAAAACTAAGATACTAAAGTAACAACAAAAATAGACAAAAACAATAAAAAAAAAAGAAAGAAAGAAATAAAAATGAATAAAGAAATTAAATGAATCAGCGCAGTACAAATTAGAATAAAAGTGAAATAAAACAAATATTAGTTACATACATCCAACAAGCAAAACAAGCTTCTAAAATAATTTTTATAAATGTCCTATCAAGTGAAATGATCTAAACATATTGACCGAATCTTATTTTCGGTGTCTGCAAAAATGTCACATTCATTACTAATTAAGTTAAATTTATTGCACATAACAATGATTGGCTCAATTAACCTGAGATTAGTCCTAGTATGTGAACAAATAAAAGTAACAATATTTCGTGAATTAATTCTAGGCACCAATATAGCCACATTCGATAGCAGCTGAGGACAGTCGATGACTCCGTGCAACAATCTATACAAGAAAATTATAGACGAATACTCTCTACGAGCCTCAAGTGATTGAAAATGAAATCTCTCCAATAACAAAGAGTACTCTATTCCTCTCATTGGATAGACACCATCTACCTTATATGATAAATATTTTAGAAATTTTTTTTGAACTCGTTCTAGCATTAGTTTGTAGCATAAATAATATGGGCTCCAAATAAGAGAGGCATACTCTAGTTGGGATCTCACATAAGACTCATATAGAAGTATTAAAGATCGTTCACTATAAAAGCTCCTACAGTTACGCACTATAAAAACCATATTGGCTTCCAGCGTTCCGTTATTAATGTGCTTAGAAAAACTCATTTTGTTATCGAATACTACTCTTAAGTCCCTGTTGGTGCGCCCGAGAGTTGACGTTCCTAGTGAATATTCATATGTTATTATATGGTTTTTCCTCGTCACCGACATAATTTTACATTTAGAAATATTCAATATCAATATTCAAATATATATATATATATATATATATATATATATATATATATATATATATATATATATATATATATATATATTTGAATATATATATATATATATATATATATATATATATATATATATATATTTGAATATATATATATATATATATATATATATATATATATATATATATATATATATATATATATATAGTTCTAATTTGTAATTTTTCAGAAAGAAATCTACTGCGCCTAAGTTATGTCAAATGTAGTCTTTTATTTTCAAGTTCAAATGTGTCAGTAGCCATAATTTTTTAACTTTTATAATCTTTAAACAAGAAATAAAAATTATCCTTACTTATATTTAATTTCTTTTAACTTTAACAGATTTCGTACTTTTATTCCTAAATTTGTTAAATATACTTTGAAAAATATACTTGAGACCTAATACTACCGATACAACAAAAAAGATCAACACTGCTATTACATCAATCATAAAATATTTATACCAAGGCATCCCTACCCCAACCACCCTTAAATGTGGGGCACCCTTATGCCTTATGACATATTCCACCCAATAAACGGCACTCTGAAGAGGTGTCAGCGGTCTATCGTGGAAAAATTCTTGATTTACTTTGGGCAACATCTCTATATGTATCATTATTTAAAAGTTCCTGTATAACGTTATACAACGTTTGTTCATTATTAAAGTTGATATCATGGTAACTTATTTTTAAGCCATAACCATTTTTGACTGCTGCATCTGCATTCGTTTCTTGATCTCCAAAAATTGGAAGTGCCAAAACGGGAACTCCATTGTAGATTGTTTCAGTAAGACTTAGAAGACCGCCATGGGTAATGAACAACTTGACGTTTGGATGGGCTAAAAAATAGATAGATGTATTTGACAAAAAATAATAACTAGTGTGATAATGTAAGAAATGTACGGATAAAATTGCACTGAACATTTGTCCAGCTCAACAACGCAATTTTTTAAGAAAAGTAGCTAAAAGATTTTGAAGCTAGCAGATAAAAGATAGATATTCTCCTAGTTTTTTTTAACTTAACCCTCTATCATCACCATATGTCGTCAGAGAGTTAACCGCATACAAATTTCTTTACTGATAAATTCATCTCAAATCTTGCCTTTATTTCATCAGTGTATGATCGACCCAAATTTCACACATTCGCAAGTCGTTTTTTAAAGTGAGTACATTTAAATTTTTTTCCCAAAGTTTTAATACCGTTGATAATTTCGAATTAATAGTACTTAAAAAAAAACAACGATTAAATGACAAGGCTAAATTAATAACCTAGGGTGACTTAGCTAGATAAGCTTTTGTCAATAAAAGTTGGGGATTTAAACTTTAATCTTTAATATTTAATAGGTTTTAGCCGCTATAATCAGCCACAATATTATATATTTAAAATTGAAAATCGTTTCTATATGTTTGCTGCCAATTATTCAAGTTGAAAATATTGAAGCACCTGTACAACTATCTACATGGCTTTATTCTGTGTCAGCTTTTACTTGTACTTTGACAATAATGATTTTTGAAAACCCGGCTTTAAATAGATATATCACACTCTAGCATAGAAAGTCTTCTTGGTAAGATGGCTTCTGGCATATCAGCATTTTAATAGGAAAACAGAAATACACAATCTCATCGGATAGATGTGTTTTACTAGTAGCACTAGCATTATTATTATTTAATATATTAATTTTTAATAACAAAATGAAAGGTTATTTTTCAAACTTAAATTTTTAAATTTGTAAATTTTCTTCCGAAGCTATTTACCGTAGACAGTTGAAATTTGGCACCAACATACGTATTGATGGCCTAATCAGAGCCGTGTAGCTTTAAAAGTTAAATTTTCACTTAAGGGGTTAGTTTTGGGGAGTGAAATCGGAAGTGAAAATTTTTTTTTATCAAGTCGTCGAGTGGGATGTTACATGAAAGCTTATAAAAACGCGAGATCAAATTTATATTAATAATTTCTCTGGAATATTAAAAAATAATTCAAGGTCATCAGTTTTTAATAAAAATCTGTAAAAAACCTATTTGGGGTGTGTTTTGTGAAGTGACTGATCATTTTATACCTCCGTAACAAAAACTTTTATTTTAAAA
>CM032455.1:58072024-58167024 GCA_019049505.1 Pachyrhynchus sulphureomaculatus | reverse complement strand
CTTGAACGCTCGGACATCGGCTGCTCAGGCGAATATCCGCAGACAGCAGGAGGTCGTTCAACTTAACAAAGACCTGGAAGAAATTCTATCTTGGGGTGACAGTAACCAAGTGGAATTTAACGCTACAAAAACCCAAGCGGCAGTTTTTTCTAAAAAAGTTAACGTTGCTGAACCCGACATAGTTATGTCGGGGCACTCCATTCCCCTAGCATCGTCGCTCAATTTGTTGGGCGTTAGTTTGGGAGCAAATATGTCTTGGTATGAACATGTTGCAGGCATAGCAAGGAGAGCTTCTCAAAAGTTGGGAATATTATTTAGAACCAGAAAGCTTTACACCCCACAGCAACTGTTAATTCTTTACAAAGCCCAAATTCGACCAACTATGGAATACTGCTCCCACGTTTGGGGCTCCGCTCCCAAACATACACTGCATTTGTTGGATTCTGTTCAGAGAAGAGCGGTCCGTCTGATTGGAGGGCCCGGAATTGACCGGCTGCCTTGATTCGCTGGAACATCGAAGAACGGTTGGCACTTGAGTCTGTTCTACAAGTATTTTCATGGAAAGTGTTCGAAGGATGTAGCCCGCTTAATTCCTCCCAAAGCGGTGCATGTTAGAAATACACGTCGCGCTGGTGCTTCGCATCCGTATGAGGTTCAGCTTGTTACTCCGCGTACAACGCTTTTCAAGCAATCTTTTATATGGAGAACGTCATCCCTTTGGAATAATTTGCCCAGCGCTGTGTTTCCCACCGAGTACAATTTATAGCGATTCAAGAACAACGTGAATCGCTTTTTCCGCACTCGTGCCGCTCCTGGAGCGCTTTAGGGACTTCCCTGCAGCACGTGTGCTAGACCAATAAAAAAAAAAAAAAAAGATTACAATTTCTCCACAAATCGAAAGTATTCATAAATTTCTCAGTTTTAGTGGTATTATTCATATAGGAGAGAAAAGACCCATATATTTACTAATATTTATGATCCTGAAAGATGGGTTATAAAGAAAAAGATCATAGGAATCCTTGTTTCGGTAACAGATTTTTATTAAATTTAGATCTCTAAGGATGTCTTCGCGACAGTTGAAAAGTAATTGTAATTTGACACATGTTAGCTGATTTAATTAACACTGAGTAGTATTTGCAGTTTCAGTGTAACAAAATAACTATTCCTATTCTGTGCAAAGAACTCTCTATAAACTAGTGCGCTGATGGCGACAATATCTATGGAACAAATAAACAGTTAAAATTAAATCAGAAAATTGACAAAAGAAAAATTATACATTAATTCTTATATATTCGACTGAATCATTATCTTTTTAAAATTCATCACGGACTATCCAACATTTTTTTTATGAAATTGTAAGGTTTTTACATGACGAAACTAACTAAACCTATTTCGGTCTTTCTTCAAACAAATTTTGACAATCTGCAATAATAACTGTAACAATAAATTCAACGAAACTATTACGATGTGATTTATACTTTCAGTTAATATTAAACTGGAATCAAAAATTTATTCCAATTATTGCGTTTTCAGTAATCACATATAAAAACATATAGTTTTTGAAAAAGCAGCTTCAAATTTTTATATCTTAAAATATATACACACATATATACATATATATATATATATATATATATATATATATATATATATATATATATATATATATATATATATATATACAATAAAACCTGTATTAGCGACCACCTGTCATAAGCGGCCGCCTGTGGTAACGGACAGTACTAAACTTCCCGAAACCTATTGCATATAAGTTCCCGTCTACAAAAACCTTTTAATTAGGGCCACGTGTATTAAACGACCATGGCCAGTTAAACCGAAATTCTTATGACATATTTCCTTGGAAATTTACCTGGTAATAGCGACTGGGCTGGCCGAAGGGTTTTATGACATACTAATTATTTTCATGGGCCTTCAACCTTTTACTTTCACTACTATTGTAACTGGGCAATTTTTTCCAGGAAATACCCATTATTATTGATAAAATTATCTCTTTTAAATTTGAAATTTTCTGTTTATTCCATTATTTTAAAGTTGCCTTCGTACTGAACACGTTTGTCACTAAAAGACAAAATTAGTATCATCGCTGAAAGTGAAAAGTTTGCGTAAGTTCGCGAAAACTAGCTGAAAAGTTCGAGGTTGGAAAAACGCAAATTCTCGATATATTAAAAAATAAGAGTGAACTTAAAAAAGATGTTTGAAAAGGGTGTTAACTTGGAACAAAAAAATAAAAATTTCAGTCAGCAGGATTAGCAGTGGATCAAGTTGTCTACAATTGGTTTTATAAGACCAGAAATAAAGCAGTTCCAATATCTGGACCACTACTCAAACAAAACCACTGGAGGCGTTAAGCAGCTTGAAAGTGGAAAATTTCGCTGCATCATGCATGCTACAATTACAAAATGTTTTTTCAAGGCCGGATTCTCCGATGTTGTCCCAGAAGATGCTACGAAGAAGACGCAATACCCCTTGCTCAGCTCTTCCCTTTAGTCAATGATAAAACTGTAAACTTGGATGAGTTTGTTTCCATTGATCGTGAAAGTTTAAACTTCAGTATTTCGGAAATTGTTAAGGAACTGCGCGATATATACCAAAAGCTTAACTCTGACTCGGACAGTGATGTGGACGAATGTGAAGCTCCAAAATCTATTTTGTCTAGTATGAGTAAAGTTTATGCAAATTTAAGAGACATACAAAACTATTTTTTGTGTAATAACAATAGTGCATTTCACTGTAGATATTTCTTGAGTGTTACTTTCATGTGAATCTGAGGGTTTGAAACCAAAGCTAAAATATTTTAAACTAATAATAATTGAAACATACTTCAAAAGCTTAATAACATGTATGCATTTTTAAAAAAATCCATATTATGTATATATTACTATAGTGTATATACTGTACATTCAAAATATTTTTTTATAATATTAAATCATTTTAACTTTTCAATCTGTGTGTATGGTAACTCTATTTAGTAAAATAAAGAAAATGTTTAAAAATAGAAAAATATGTGTCTTTTATTTATAGGGCGCAAAACCTGTTAATAACGGCCACCTGTCTTAAACGGTCAATATTCCTAAATTTTTTGTGGCTGCTTTTGACAGGCTTTACTGTTGAACTGGTATACTCTAAAAATCTTACCCAAAATATCATTCTGCGGCAGCCATTTCCTGATCAAAATATTGTCAGATTTTCCCGGTAAATCTTCTTCAAACTTCCAGAGAATCTTTTGTTTCAATTTTTTAAAAACTGCAAGCAATGTTTTCTTTTTTTCGGCAAGCATGTCCTTACTTTTTAAACTGGACCCAATACTAAAATAAATAACGCCATCTTTTGCACTATCTATGAATTCTTGCAAATCTGGAGAGAGTTTCTGGGGTCGATCGATATGATATCCACCAATTTCCACCATGTTGGGTATCAAAGGGATCGGATCAGACAGACTAGGATGTGAATTAAGTAAAACTAACGAAACGTTGTAATATATATCATATATATCGAGAGCGTGTGGATATGTTTCATGTAAAATTTTATTATTTTGAGGAATGATGTAAAATATATTCAATAGGTAGGTAGCAATATTTCTGTATAAATTCCACAATCTTCTATTAAAGGTAATTCCTTGTGGTGTGTTATTTTCATTAAAATTCATAACAGTAGCAACAGGTGCAGAGTTGCCAACTTTAGCGTTCAGAAGTGGATTGGGTCCGTTACTATTCAGAAGTATTAACGGACAGTTAAAATGATAAGCAAACACGTGATGACAATCATTTATTATTTGGTCAGCTATAACAGCATCAAAAGTCGAATCGCTCTTAAACAATTTTTGTACGTTTGGATGTCGAAGTGTTTGATTTGTGATACTGAGCATCACATTTATGTACATTTGTGCTTTATTGTAAACATTTTTGTTAGAGTGATCAAAGAAATTGACATCTTTTGTTAGTTCTGAAAATAAAAGAAATAGTTCATTCAGCCTACGTATAAATTTTTTTTTAAATAACTATAAAAATGACCAACTGACTCTTTAAAAAAAAACGGAGAATTCTTTTAACGGTTCGTTGCCAAAGACCTACAATAATAAATTCATTATAGGGTTTCAAACAACATGATAATTCGAAAAATAATTTAGTGCGTACTTCCCTTGCAAAAACATAACTTCATGCTTCTTCAATTCGAAAAACCCTGCAACTAAATATATTCGAAGTCACCTCTAACCCCACTCGTTTAACCTCTTATATGTTTCACTATCGTCATGTTTAACTTTTCTTGATTATCTCAATCAACACCAAGAAAAATTCTCATAATACTGTTGAAACAGTATAAAAATTATTTATCCCCACCCTTTTCACCCTATTCTTCTAAAGCAATACCGCGCGAAAACTAAAACTATAGCTACTTTTTCTACTTCAAATAATATATAGTCAGTTCAAAAAGTCTCTATACACCACCTGCTCTGTATACTATTTTTTTCTATTATGTATAACTAATTAATTGGAACTATGAGAAAACATGTGTAAAATAATATTTAAAATTTAACCAACGAGGATTAGTAATAAAAACAACTACGGAACATTTTATTTAGACGTTACATCATTGTTATAAAAATGTAAGCAAAATTAATGTCAAAAAAGTCTCCATACACTTAACAATTATCAATAATAGTTTGACGGAAAATAACAACTTCGTTTAAACTAATGTTTAGTGGGACCGCCGTTGGCCTTGATAATCTCCTGAAACCTTTTTGTCATGCTTGCAACCAGCTTTCTAGTAACTTCTGCTGGCATGTTCTCCCATTCGTTCAATATTCTGTTTTTTAATTCTTCTCTTCCATAAATGCTCGATGGCGTTAATATCGGGTGATTTCGGAGGTGTATGAAGCTGCTGTCACACATTATGGATCATCCATTCTCGCACCAAGTTTGCGGTATTTTTCGGATCATTGTCCTGTTGAAAAATGTATCTTTTTTCGAGTGCTAATTTTTGGACTCTTTCTTTTAAATTGTCTTTCAAAATGTTCAGATAAACACGCTGATCCATGGTACCATTAATAAAATGTTAAGTTCCAACCCCTTCAACGGACATGCATCCCCAAAGCAGAAAACTGCCACCGTTGTCTCATCGTGGAACAAATGTTTTTAATATCGAATGCGGTATTTTTCTTTCTCCAAACTTTAGTTCTGCCATCAGATTCAAAAAAGTTAATGTTAGTTTCATCACTAAAAATTACGAATTCCCAAAATTCAGGAGGTTTAGTAACGCTGACCGCTTTTTGCGATTAGCTTCCGAAATTAACGGCTTCTTCCTGGCTGCACACCCCTTATAGCCTGCCCTGTGTAAACAATTTTTCACTGTTTGTGAACAAACCTATTTCGAAAATAGCTCCCGTACTTCTTTTAATTTTGATGCACTTTTCTTGGGATCTATAAAATTATTTGTCTAACAATACTGGCCTCTTCATGTGGAGTCAGTTTTTTGGGACGACCGGAGCGTGGTCGAATTTTATAGGAATCCCTTGATTTATACTGGTGATCTTTCGAACTCGAAATGGAATTGTACAATTTCTTTTGCTCATTTTTAATACTACTTTGAAAACCCACTACAAAATTACTAGCAACAAGTAACAGATTATAAGGTATGACCGAAAATTATTCATTTGTTTTCAGTTGAGCGAGCAACAGATAGTTTGATAAAATGCGGCTGATTTTAACGTGTTTTTTCAATGCAGTTCTTGAGTGTATGGAGAATTTTTTGACATTAATTTTGTTTACATTTTTATAACAATGATGTAACTTCTAAATAAAATGTTCCGTAGTTGTTTTTAATACTACTCCTCGTTGGTTAAGTTTCAAATATTAATTTCAACATGTTTTCTCATAGTTCCAATTAATTAGTTAAACATAACAGAAAAATAGTTTAGAAAGAAGGTGGTGTATGGAGACTTTTTGGACTGACTGTATGTGTGTAAAGTTTTGTACATTGACGTTTCATGTTAGAATTGTCTTATTTTTCGTTGGGATATTCTGAATGGAAGCAATAATCATCGTTTCTATTATTGTAACGCCGTATAAGTTCCAAAAGATTTTTTCTCTTTTCAGCTAATGTACCATATATTTTTCTTTTGAATCTCTATTAAAGATATCCATGTTATGCAGAATATATTAGCTCTAATATCTCAATCCCCAAGGATACAAATTTGTTTTGGGAAACGTTTCGCGCCTTCGAATGAGCCATTTTAAGATTGTCGCATCTATGCTCATAACGAGAAATCTTTAATACAGGGTGCAAACAATTTGAGTGTAAATATTTTAAGTGTAATATTTTATTTAAATTTTATAAGTGATTTTTTTTACCTGTAGTAAACATAACTCGAAAATGAAAGTTTAAATTATTTTTTAAATTTATGTAATGTTGTAACGGGGCATTCAGTTATTTTGGATTTTATCATTAAACTGGGGGGCTCCATGTCAGAGCTCATCAGCTAATTTAGGCACCAGCGGGTAGTCTCTTATTCTTATACCCCCGTACTTTTAATGTAAGTTACCAATGGCCTTCATCCTATAAAGGATGTTAAATATCGACTTCGGTTATATATTTAATATAATATAATAAAAATCAATGTTTATTTCCTCCTGTTTTACTTACTTTGAAGCTCCTCTCCAATTTCTTCGATAACAATATCAGTCCAACTTCCATTTTTGGATGGATTTTTTATACTTCCGAGGGCTAACAAATGTAATATCATGACCCGCTTCAGCTAATCCATTCATAAGTTTAGTTCCCAAAATATAGTGACTCCCCCAATCTAGTGGAAACACTCCTAAAATTCTTGCGTTGTTTGCACACTTTAGAACAATAAAGATAGTTATTATTTTAAATAATTTCATGTTTGAATTTAATTTCTTTTCCTCTTATACTGCTATTGTCAGGACAATAACATTAGCAGACATCATTACCTTATTTATATTATCGATATTAATACTTGTTCAAAGATAAAACGATATCATGTTGTAGTAGTGTTAATTTTGCATATTCTCTATATATTTTCAGTGTAGGACTCAACAAAAATTATTATTATATTTATTAATCTTATATTTAGTTTTCAATAATTGTTTTACATAACATAGCATTTATTGAGATAAATAAATAAATAGAAACAGCAAAAATATCATTATTCAAGTTAAATTAATACAAATAAGAAGAAAACACATGAAACATACTGGGATTGCAAAGTATTTGACTGTTTGTATCTCTGTAGTATCTGTTCTTCCAAGATAGTAAACTTATTACTTGCATGTAATAATACGGATGTAAGTGCAACCTACCTTTTTATTCATATTAGTTAAAATAACCGGTTAAGTGCAAGTTGAACTTGCACAGTGTTCCGTACGTTGATTGCTTTTAAAATAAAAAATTTTGTTACGGTGATATAAAATGATCAGTGATTTCACAAAACACACTCCAAATGAATTTTCAACAAAGTTTGTTTCCAATCTTTACTGAAAACTGATTACTTTGAAATTTTTGTTTTTTTTATATACCAGATAAATTTTACAGTAATGCAATCTGATAATTTTAGTTCACTACCCCCGTGGAGAATATTCCAGAATTTTTTCAAAATTTTTTGATCAGTACTTTTCGAGATAAGGTGGGGGACAGCGATTTTTCGCGATTTTATATATATATATATATATATATATATATATATATATATATATATATATATATATATATATATATATATTTACTCGTGTTTTCACAAGCTTTCATTTGACCTAGTAAAAAACCTGTAAAAAAATTTTTTTTTACTTCCGATTTCACCCCCCAAAACTAACCCCTTAAGTCAAAATTTACCTTTCAAAACTACACGGCTCTGATGAGGCCATCAGTTCCTATATTATTACCAAATTTCAACTTTTTATGACAAATAGTTTCGGAGAAAATCGGGTGTGACAGGCAGACAGACGGGCAGACAGACAGACACCAAAGTCATCTTACAAGTGTTCCGTACGGAACACTAAAAATATATTACAAAGGCAATGGAGTAAAGATAAACCGAAATATATATATATATATATATATATATATATATATATATATATATATATATATATATATATATATATATATCGTATATATATATATATATATATATATATAAATATATATATATATATATATATATATATATATATATATATATATATATAACCTGAATAGAGGAAACTTTAATAATAATGAAAGGAATCGTATTAGAAATATAACTAGAGTTAATGGTTATGACGATGACTTAGTAAACAAGCTAATAAATAGACATAAGTTCAGGTTAAATATTCATAAATCCACCTCTTTTACACGCGAAGAAAATAACACCAAGTATACCTCCATATGATATAATCCGAAATACAGCAAGGGACTCAATAAGGTATTTAATAAGGTAGGCCTCACCTTAGTCCATAAGTCATCAGACAATCTGAGGAATATCTTAGGAAATCCCAAAGATAAGATTCCTAATTGTAAGCAAAGTGGAATTTATCAAATTAGTTGTAATGATTGTGATAAAAAGTATGTTAGGCAAACTTAAAGGCCAATTAAAACACGATTTAAAGAACATTTATTCATCTTATATTTAGTTTTCAATAATTGTTTTACATAACATAGCATTTATTGGGATAAATAAATAAATAGAAACAGCAAAAATATTATTATTTAAGTTAAATTAATAAAAATAAGAAGAAAACATATAAAACATACTGGGGTTGCAAAGTATTTGACTGTTTGTATCTCTGTAGTATCTGTTCTTCCAAGATAGTAAACTTATTAATTGCATGTAATGATATGAATGTAAGTGAAACATACCCTTTTATTTATATTAGTTAAAAAAAATATTACAAAGACAATAAAGTAAAGATAAACCGAAATATATATATATATATATATATATATATATATATATATATATATATATATATATATATATATATATATATATATATATATATATATATATATATATATATATATATATATATATATATATATATATATATATATATATATATATATATATATATATATATATATATATATATATATATATATATATATATATATATATATAGAGTTAATGGTTATGACGATGACTTAGTAAACAAGCTAATAAATAGACATAAGTTCAGGTTAAATATTCAGAATTCCACCTTTTTCACACGCGAAGAAAATAACACCAAGTATGTTTCCATACCATATAATCCCAAATATAGCAGGGAACTCAATAAGGTATTTGATAAGGTAGGCTTCACCTTAGTCTATAAGTCATCAGACAATCTGAGGAATACCTTGGGAAATCGCAAAGATAAGATTCCTAATTTTGAGAAAAGTGGAATTTACGAAAATAGTTGTAATGATTGTGACAAAAAGTGTGTTGGGTAAACTAAAAGGTCAATTAAAACACGATTTAAAGAACATTTAGCACATTTAAAATACAGTAGAACAGAAAAGTCTAGCATTGCCGAATATGCCCTTGAAGCTGATCATATTGTAACATTAGATAATATAAGATTAATTAAAAATGTATCTGATAGAAGATTGTTGAACGCATACGAAAGTATGGAAATTATAAAATGTAAAAGTAGTTTAAATAAAGACAGAGGGCCTATTCCTTATAGTCCTCTCTACCGGTTACTTGGCCGGAACTGATGGCCTTGCCTATGCCATTAGTTCCGCCTGTGTAATTCAAGGGTTAGGCTAAGTATAAATAGGGTAGATTTGTAGTTTAGCTTTAGTCAATCATCGCTTCTGATGAAGGTAACATGGTTAGCGAAACGCGCGTCGAGCGCAAAAATAAAGTGTTTAGTGTAGTGGTGATATATACTGAGTAGTGTCATTGTGCCAAAGATTCCACATTCCCAACTTAGTTAATAAACCGAAAAGTTTAAGTCTGTAATATATTAGGAGAGTTATCAATAAGCCAGTTTGTCAATATTCCCTTAAATTCGTATTTTACTTTAAGATGACGAATTAAATAAAAAATCTGTTAACCTACATAGGGATTATTTATCTGTGAAGTTTTTTCTCTACAGTCTGTCAAATAAGAATGTGACGCTCCTATTCTTGAGAAAATGTGTTTTGAGAAAATTTTTTTGCAATCAATGCATTGTTTGGTCTGCTAACAACGGTGCAATTACCTTAGTAAATTGTCCAATCGCCACCTGAATCAATAATCGCCTGGCATCTTCGAGGCATGCTGCCGACGAGATTTTCCGCATACTCTGCAAATTTTTCGAATCTCGCAAGACAACTGAGTCAAAGTCCTCAGAGTCTTTCCTCTGAGCTTTCTCTTTACAAAGGACCAAACGTTTTCAATAAGGTTGGCATCCGACGATTCTAAGGGCCACTTTAGCATCTTATTATGAGCCCTAGCGAGCCGCTTCGCGATGTGATTTTCGCCCAGTAAAGGTTTCTTCAACGTGCTTCGGAATTTGACATCATAAGCATGAAGATGTTGTCGAATGGTCTCACAGGACATATTTAAAACCGATTTTCTTCCTTGACGCAGCGTCAATTTCGGGTCCCGTAAAAACATAGACACAATTCATTTTTCGACTTTTGAAGTGACTTTGCCTACCGAGTCACGTGTTGGCAAGTAGTCGACATTTTTCGTCTCGGTAAAATGATTTACCCACTTCTTCACAAACGATACCGACATTTTAATATAATACGTAGGCTGAAAAGTTTTTGGTCTGACACATAAATGTTGCCCTTTTCCAAAATCCATATGATACTTGTCAAAATTTCATAACATTTCGACGATTAGTTTACAAGTTACAATGGTTTTAGCGACGCTACTCTTGATATTTTCAAAACAATGGAAAAAATCGAATTTCGTGTGTTGATTAAACACGGGAAAAAATACGGTTCAAGCAAAGCAATGGCTTGATAAGTGTTACGCGGGAGTCTGCCTCTGGAAAATCACTCATCATTTACTGGTATGCCGAATTTAAATGCGGTCATACTGATACAAATAATGTTGAACGCTCTGGACGCCCGAATGAGGTGGTTACACCGGAAAACCAAAAAAAATCCACGAAATAGTTTTGGATGACGGTAATGTGAAATTGCGTGAGATAGCTGACACTCTAAAGATATCAAAAGAACGTGTTGGTCATGTTTTGTTTGAATATTTGAGCATGAGAAAGCTCTGTTCGAAATGGGTACCGCGTTTGCTCACAGTGGATCAAAATCGACAACGTGTTGATGATTCTGAGCGCTGTTTGGACCTGTTTAAGCGCAATAAAAAGGATTTTTTCAAGCAATATGTGACAATAGATGAACTATGGATCCACCAATACACACCGGAATCAAATCGGCAGTCAGCTGAGTGGACAGCCGATTTGATTCATTCCCTAAAACTATTGTATTTAACATTTTTTCGTCATTCCCGAAACAAATGAGATAATGAACTTTACTCTATCGTTGACTCACCCTGTACTTATATTTAAATGTTTTGTGACAATATTCTTGCTTGAATATATAGAGATAGAAGATTTACAACTAACAATAACTGAACACACACGTGCTGCAGGGAAGTCCCTAAATCGCCCCAGGAGCGGCATGTGTGCGGAAAAAGCGATTCACGTTGTTCTTGAATCGCTGTAAATTAACCCACAAATTCCCACTTATTTTCTTATGAACCTCAAATCTGCATTTTTTGTGCTATGTTGGGCCCACTCCGGTATATATGCAAATGCGCAGGGGTGATTCACTGTTGCCAACTCTGTATGAAGAAGTAGTTTTTTGGCTGTCTAGGGTATTGTTAGTGTATAATGGAATTAGGTTAGATGGCAAAAAGACGTTATGAAACAGTGTCGCCAACTCTGTGTGAAGTAGTATTTTTTCAGCTGAAGTTGATCATGGTCCTAGAGGTGTGTGTGTGTGTGTGTGTGTGGTGTTGGTTGCAGGTCAAACTGGCGTTAATGTGTGGTGACCAAAAAGCTTATTATGGTGATGAAAATTGTTCTAGACTCGGTTAAAAAATCTTTATTATGACGATGAAGTTTATTGTTAGAATTAATTCGGTTATTTTTAGTGTGTAATAAAGGTAGGCTAAATATAAAAAAGACGTTAATGACGTTAGTAGTTTTTTTTTGATAAAAAGTTCATTAGACGTTAGAAGAGGGTTAGACTCGGTTCAAAAATATTTATTATGACGATGAGGTTTATTCTTAGAATTGCCTTGGTTATTTTTAATATGTAATGGGGGTAGATGGTTAGATGTGAAAAAGGCGTTAATGAAGTTAGTAGCTTTTTTGATAAAAAGTTTGTCAAAAAGGTTGTTTCTTGAACAAAAAAGGTCTGTTAAAAAGACATTTAAGAAGGGTTGATGTGTGTGTGTAGATGTGAAAAGGCGTTAATGAACTTAGTATAGTTGTTTTTATGATAAAAAGTTGATGAAAAAGGAGGCATAAGGTGTTTTTTCTGTTAAAAAAGTTGTCAAAAAGGCCTCATTTGGGTTCTTTTTCGTTAAAAATCAGTTCGGAAAGGACTTATATGAGGGTAGAAGAGGGTAATGGTCGTCTAACCAACAAGTTTTGTGTTTTTTTTGTTAAAAATATGCTGAAAAAGAATTATATAGGGTTAGAACAGAACTGGCTTAGGATAGAAGAGGGCAAGCCAAGAAGTCCTTATTATTGTGGAGAAGATGATGATGATGACAAGGGGTAGCCTAGACTAGACAAAAAAGTCCAAACAAAATCTGTTTGTTCTGGCACCCGGGGAAGAGACTCTTAATATGACGTATAAAGAAATATTTTAGACATACTGTTTTTGTCTATACTAAATTATAACGAAGAGTTAAACAGTAACATAACAACAACTAACGCCGGGGCAGCACGTTGTATATATAGATATATATATATATATATATATATATATATATATATATATATATATATATATATATATATATATATATATATATATATATATATATATATATATATATATATATATATATATATATATATATATATATATATATATATATATATATATATATATATATATATATATATATATATATATATATATATATATATATATATATATATATATATATATATATATATATATATATATATATATATATATATATATATATATATATATATATATATATATATATATATATATATATATATATATATATATATATATATATATATATATATATATATATATATATATATATATATATATATATATATATATATATATATATACATATGTATATACATATGTATATATATATATATATATATATATATATATATATATATATATATATATATATATATATATATATATATATATATATATATATATACATACATATGTATATACATATATATATATATATATATATATATATATATATATATATAATTTTCAGGATATTCAAAATTATTCGCAGAGATTAGGCCGTTGCTACTTATAACAAAATGACAAAAAAAGAAAAAAGATCTTCGCTAAGAGGAATATAGACTAGTGACAAGACTCTTTTCACTCTAGGACAATCAAAGCATTTAAAACAAATAGGTAGCCTCGGGGTAACATATAAACTTGGTCTTTTACAAACAAGACAATACTTATATTCATAATTCAAAGTTACTTAAAATATTAATGCATTATGTTCCAGAATGAAAGCTGTTTTATTCAGGCTTCAAAACTCTCCGTGGTGTTACTATTATGCAAATTATCTAAAATATATTCTTGTAATAATTTTCTTTTTATTTATTTCTTAATTTAGCTATTTGACTTTTGTACATCCCAGATACTATTAACAAATTTTCATTTTTGTGTTTCTTATAAACTCTGCGAAGTTTATCTCTCCTTTTCATAGATCAGACCTAACGTACTCCATAATTTTCGTCATATTTCATATTTTTCGTAAATTTACTTTCACTTCGGTAATAATTCTTATCAGATATTTGTGACGGTTTCTACATTATCTAGAGGACAAGTAAAAGTTGTGTCTGATGAAGTATTTGTTTTAATTTATTGTAATTTATAAACCTTCTGATTATTTTATTTACTTTATTTCTTATGATAGTAATAAGCTATTTTTGAGTTTAACATTATCGGCACTACAGAATTTAAAATGTCTAAATTGCAATGAATAATAATGTTGCTACGACAACTCTCCAAGTAGTCATGTATTCTGGTGTTTTTATGTATTAGGAACTTAAATTCAAACTAGTACATTATATTTAACTACTCATACTCATGACTATATATATATATATATATATATATATATATATATATATATATATATATATATATATATATATATATATATATATATATATATATATATATATATATATATATATATATATATATGTACGAGGCTGGTTTGAAAAGTCCGTGCAAAAATAAAAACTACTTATGTGTTTGGGGTAAACCTTTTTTATTTTTCGACATAGTCTCCTTTTAGGCTTATAGACTTCGTCCAACGATGTTCTAGTTTGTTGATCCCTTCCGAATAATAGGATTTGTCCAAGTCTGCAAAATATCCATTAGTGTCTGCAATCACCTCCTCGTTTGAATAAAATCTTTGTCCCGCCAGCCATTTCTTCAAACTGGGGAACAAATACTAGTCCGAGGGAGCCAAGTCTAGAGAATAGGGGGGATGTGAAACGAGTTGGAATCCTATTTCCATTAATTTTGCGACCACAACTGCTGAGGTGTGTGTGCTAGTGCGTTGTCGTGATGGAAAAGGACTTTCTTGTGGGCCAATCGCGGGCGTTTTTCTTGCAGCTCGGTTTTCAAACGGTCCAGTAACGATGAATAATATTCACCTGTAATAGTTTTACCCTTTTCCAGATAGTCGATGAGGATTATCCCTTGCGAATCCCAAAAGACAGTCGCCATAACCTTTCCGGCCGAAGGAACGGTCTTCGCCTTTTTTGGTGCAGATTCGCCCTTGGTAACCCATTGTTTAGATTGTTGTTTGGTCTCAGGAGTATAGTAATGTATCCATGTTTCATCCACAGTGACGAAACGACGCTTAAAGTCCTCCGGATTCTTCTGGAACAGCTGCAAATCATCCTTGCAACACTTCACACGATTCCGTTTTTGGTCAAGCGTGAGCAATCGCGGCACCCATCTTGCGGATAGCTTTCTCATGTCCAAATGTTTATGCAAAATATTATGTACCCGTTCAGTCGAGATGCCCACAGCACTAGCAATCTCACGCACCTTAACTCTTCTGTCATCCATCACCATATCATGGATTTGATCAATGATTTCTGGAGTCGTAACCTCCACAGGCCGTCCAGAACGTTCAGCGTCACTTGTGCCCATATGGCCAGTCCGAAAATTTTGAAACCACTTATAAACTGTTCTAATCGAAGGTGCAGAGTCACCATAATGTTTATCAAGCTTCTCTTTAGTCTCCTGAGGCGTTTTGCCTTTCATAAAGTAATGTTTAATCACCACACGAAATTCTTTTTCGTCCATTTCTTGAAAATCACTCGATTTCCTTGATTCACACGAATGCCAAACACAAAGAAATAGACCAATATGGCTGAAACTTGGTGTGCGTTCATTCAAGAGATGCTACTAACTAAACATGACCTCGATACGCGCCGGTGGTGCCATCTCTCGTACGTATATATATATATATATATATATATATATATATATATATATATATATATATATATATATACGTACTTTGTACTAATAATATTTTCGGTTTACCATTCTGGGCCAATCGATTTAATGAAAACACTCCAAAATTATTCGAGTTAATTTTTTTTTGTATATTTCTGAGCATTTTCGTATCTTTTTTAGAAACTTTAAAGGTATGACCAACTGATATACAGTTTTTTCAGCAAACCTCAGCTGTGCAGTATAATTTTTTCCAGCAGTTATAGTTTTTGAGTAATTACATTTTTTTTTTTTTAGATATAAAACCTACAATTTTTTTATTAAACTACTAAAGCCACCCATAAAAAATAATAATATAAAATAAATATTTAGAATGGTAGATAGATATATTGTTATGTATTATAATCTTCTTTATGTGAACATATCATCTCTGACCTAAAAGAATGCTGAGAAGAATGAACGAGAAGATAAAAATATTTTTAGGAAATAATTAGCGAAGGAATGTATGATTTTTTTAATATCAATTTATTTTTTTCTAAGTGAAAATATTTTAAAATTCAAGTTTTTTTGTGGAGCCCCTTTCTATTCGAATTGCACATATACAAAAAAATATAGATTTAAAAAAAATAAATACTACGGTCCTCTCTCACACTTGACGGTAATTTAAGGTTTATTTGATTAGACATAACCTGATATATATCTTCGGCCTCATCTTCGTTTTTAAATTATCTGGCGAGTCATGAAATTTATGCAAAAAATAGCAATAACCTATGTTACCTGCATTCTTAACTATTATTATAAAACTTTAAAATCAATAAAAACTAATTATACTATTATTAGAGAAGAGAACAAAAAAGAGGAATCGTCAAACACTTTTCCATCCATTCTTATATTCAGCCATGAATTTAACGGCGGCATCGCTGGGATCGTTTTCGTTGCTAAATTGCCTAGTAAAACATCGCCAGATATTTTTAAATTAACTGTTGCGTTCATATCAACACCAGTGATGGCCACATTTCCCACAATCCTTATTAGTCGGTGAGAGTGGAGATAGATAAGAAGTAACTTTAAATTGGAAGTTTTTTTGTGGAAAAATAACAATAATTATTGTAATCTAGAACAGTAATTTTATTATAAGAGAGAAAGAAAAATTATACGAAATCGGATTGGTATCAGGGAACAAAACAACCAAAGGAGGTTTTTTAAACTATTTTACATCTTATCGATTCTATATTTCAAGGTGGGTAAATCCATCGCTGATGACGTCTGTACTTCAAGTGGTAAACCATATTCGTAGAACATAATAGGTTTGTTTAATTTTCACCCGCAAGGCATTTTGTAATAAATAATTTTTACGTTATTTGTCCATATTATAAACCTATTTGTGGAACTATCATCAAGAAAATCCTATCTTTTCTGATAAGACAGAGACCATAAATTTAAAAAATAAAATACATTAAACAATATTATTAACGGCCTGCGGTTGTTAATGTGACATCATACTTTAAAAAAACTAAATACTACAGTAATTACATAATTACTCAAACACCAGTTTCTAGGAAACGAATACTCGCCGGGTGATTATATTTTCAGTCAGTATTATATTGTAAAAACAATTTTTGTTTAATTCCTCTTCCAAATTTTAGTGAGCGCAGTCGGCAGCCTATTCAAAATCATTGTATCATACGGTACATTTTCTTTATTTTAATGATTAATTTAATATCAAACTGTGAGTGACTGATTTGCATAGCACACGTGCTGCAGGGAAATCCCTAAAGCGCTCCAGGAGCGGCATGTGTGCGGAAAAAGCGATTCACGTTGTTCTTGAGTCGTTGTAAATTGTACTCGGTGGAAAACACAGACCTGAGCAAATTATTCCAAAGGGATGATGTTCTCCATAATAAAGACTGCTTGAAAAGCGTTGTGCGCGGAGTAACAAGCTGAACCTCATAAGGATGTGAAGTATTAACACGACATGTATTTCTAACATGCACCACTCTGAAAAGAATTAAGCGGGCTACATCCTTCGAACACTTTCCATGAGAATACTTGTAGAACAGACTCAAGTCGCCAACCGTTCTTCGATGTTTCAGCGAATCAAGGCCGCCGGTCAGTTCCGGGTCTCCAAACAGACGAACAGCACTTCTCTGAACAGAATCCAATAAATGCAGTATATGTTTGGGAGCGGAGACCCAAATATGGGGGCAGTATGCCATAGTTGGTCGAATTTAAGCTTTGTAAAGAATTAATAGTTGTTGTGGAGGTAAAGCTTTCTGGTTCGAAATAATGTGACCAAATTATTTAATTTTATGTGACAACAGATTTCCTAAAGAATTTGAAAATTAACAACAACTCTTCAAGCAACTCTCAAAGTTCAGCAGAAAATCGAGCTACTTTAGATTCTTACAATTACTCTGTAGATTTCAGTAACTGTATTCCTAGCTTAACGGATTACATCACCTTTGCGCTCGAAAAAATAGGTATAAAAATAAAAAAAAAATTGACGCACCTATTAAATATATAAAATAATTTTTCTTTTACGCATATACGAGGCTGGTTTGAAAAGTCCGTGCAAAAATAAAAACTACTTATATGTTTGGGGTAAACCTTTTTTATTTTTCGACAGTCTCCTTTTAGGCTTATATACTTCGTCCAACGATGTTCTAGTTTGTTGATCCCTTCCGAATAATAGGATTTGTCCAAGTCTGCAAAATATCCATTAGTGTCTGCAATCACGTCCTCGTTTGAATAAAATCTTTGTCCCGTCAGCCATTTCTTCAAATTGGGGAACAAATAGTAGTCCGAGGGAGCCAAGGCTGGAGAATAGGGGGGATGTGAAACGAGTTGGA
This sequence comes from Pachyrhynchus sulphureomaculatus, assembly GCA_019049505.1. Lineage (NCBI taxonomy): Eukaryota > Metazoa > Arthropoda > Insecta > Coleoptera > Curculionidae > Pachyrhynchus > Pachyrhynchus sulphureomaculatus. Next base: position 58,148,485 of record CM032455.1, on the reverse strand, counting down.
ATCCTATTTCCATTAATTTTGCGACCACAACTGCTGAGTTGTGTGCTGGTGCGTTGCCGTGATGGAAACGGTCCAATAACGATGAATAATATTCACCTGTAATAGTTTTACCCTTTTCCAGATAGTCGATGAGGATTATCCCTTGCGAATCCCAAAAGACAGTCGCCATAACCTTTCCGGCCGAAGGAACGGTCTTCGCCTTTTTTGGTGCAGATGCCCCCTTGGTAACCCATTGTTTAGATTGTTGTTTGGTCTCAGGAGTATAGTAATGTATCCTTGTTTCATCCACAGTGACGAAACGACGCATAAAGTCCTCCGGATTTTTGTGAAACAGCTGCAAACCATCCTTGCAACACTTCACACCATTCCGTTTTTGGTCAAGCGTGAGCAATCGCGGCACCCATCTTGCGGATAGCTTTCTCATGTCCAAATGTTTATGCAAAATATTATGTACCCATTCAGTCAAGATGCCCACAGCACTAGCAATCTCACGCACCTTAACTCTTCTGTCATCCATCACCATATCATGGAGTCGTAACCTCCACAGGCCGTCCAGAACGTTCAGCGTCACTTGTGCCCATATGGCCAGTCCGAAAATCTTGAAACCACTTATAAACTGTTCTAATCGAAGGTGCAGAGTCACCATAATGTTTATCAAGCTTCTCTTTAGTCTCCTGAGGCGTTTTGCCTTTCATAAAGTAATGTTTAATCACCACACGAAATTCTTTTTCGTCCATTTCTTGAAAATCACTCGACTTCCTTGATTCACACGAATGCCAAGCACAAAGAAATAGACCAATATGGCTGAAACTTGGTGTGCGTGCATTCAAAAGATGCTACTAACTAAACATGACCTCGATTCGCGCCGATGGTGCCATCTCTCGGACTTTGCACGGACTTTTCAAACCAGCCTCGTACATAATAGTTTTATGAATAATCTGAAATAATAACGAACAAAAAAAATTAAAAAATGACGGAGATATGAGCCATCAAGTTGGACCCTCTTTTGAAAATCCTTGCTGATGATGTATTTATTTTCTCTGTCAGGCATCGTCTGAAAAATAAAAAAAAATTTTTTTCTTATTTAGAAAGGTAATAGCGAAGATATAGCATAGGAAATTTTTTTAAAAATTGCTTCGTAGAAAGGACTGTTTGAAAACAAATCTGATTTTTGATTTTAAAAAATTTATAAGTTATGAACGTGGCAACCAATCAAAAAATCTTATGCTCATCTTAGATAATATTGTAAAGAATATGTGTTGTGTGTGTTGTAAATTTTAACAAAATCGGTTAAGTAGATCTTAAGATATCTTGTACACCAGTGTGAAAAAAGTAGTTTCGAAAAAAAAAAACGCAAAAGAAAAATTAGTACGGAGTCAGCATCTTAAAACCAAATATTTTTTTTTAGATTACCTTTAATCTGCGATTCCTGGACCGTACATGAGGTTTTCCATTGTTGTCGCAATGTCCTCCAATTCCTTTTGAATAGCTTTTTTCAATTTTCTGGCCTTTTCAGTCTCCTGTTGGACTCTCATGTTGGTTATAGATATTCGTGGAAAATCGCAGCGCGCTTGGACCAATTACAAGGTTTAATAATTGCATCATTCGTAATACACTAGTATATCCATCATTAAATATACTAGCTGCAATATAAGCTGCAAGCTCAACAATTGTTGTGCCACTGCAATGCACTTTTAGAGTCATAGACCAAATGACAGCGTTTAGATTTTCGTTATTATTCTGAGTGTATCCTTTTAAACAGCATTCTAACAATTCGGTATCAGTTAACCTATCGTATGTAGGTTCATTTACTTTTTGGACAACTACAGGAATAGAGTTTTTATTCTTATAGGAATCTAAAGTTCCAGAGGCCTTTGCTTTCTGATACGAACACCAGGTATCTTCGCCGAATGGGCACTTGTCATGCTGCAGCTTTTCATCAGGGGATATTTTATGGTAATAAGTTGCCTATATCGCATTTTTCATTGTTCCACCTGATGTATTTATAGTCCTTCTAATTGTAAGACCACAGTAAACTCTTAACTCATCATTAAGCTTGGTTGTCAACTTCCCTCTACCACCTATACCAGGATTATCTTTTTTTACTTTGCATAATTGCGTACCCATTGGCTTTTGCACGTGACCTATACATTCCTTTTTTTAACAACTAAATTTTCATATGGATTTGAGTCAACAATTCCTTTATAAGTCTTACTGTCTCCATCGCCTACATAATTACCATATCGTAAGTTATGAAGTGTTTCGGATCTTTTGAACATTTCTACAATACTATCCACTTTCATTTTTCCAGCTAATCCTTCGTGATTGGCAGAACATTTACCTGAGTGTTCATTGCTCCACTCATCATACTCCTTAGTACCTTCAAAATTTTTCCAAAATTCACAAGCTTTACAGCATGAACTTTTCACTATAAGATCAAGAACTTTTCCTGAGTAAAATAATATAAGAGTAGGAACGCCTAAAAGGGATGAGAAGCCAGGTTTTATCCAAGTCCAATACCCTGAAACGGTGTTCTACTGCGTTACTCAATTCTTTTGCCTCTTGAACAGCAGTTTTCATGGACAATTCACAAATAGTTTTTATAGCAGTGTTAATGTTATTCACAACTTTATCGTAGAACAATTGGAAAATTGGTTTATGTAAATCCATGATTCCACAGAATTTCTCTATTCCTACTAAACCAATACCAAGAAGTCTGAACGCAAAAAACAATCGTCTATTCACATCATATACCCTACCACTGATAAGAGGGCATGAGTTTATTAGAACTGGTTCACATTCAGCACAATTCACTTTTAGTTTAAAATCAAGACCACGAAGAGAATTTTCGGTAAATTTTATATCACCGCCGCACTCTTTATACTTTACCACTCCACTTATAGCAAAAAAAAAAACAGATACAAAATTAATTAACCGGTACCCGAAAGATGCATTCACATCAAAATCAACAGTTTCACTGTTCTTTAATTTTTTAGCTAATGTACTGGTGTTAGCTTCCTCTCTTTTCATTAAATAACGATTTGTCGGGTGATGTCGTTTCTTCCTTCCGACAAGGACATCCAAATGCTTGTCGGCTACCTTTTTTATCAACATATACTTATTTCGACATTTCAATAATAGTTTTCTCTTAAAAAAAAAAATAAAAAAAAATATGATTTCTGTAATACACGTGGCTATATGTGCACTACTGCGTCACAAAGCAAACTGATTCTGTGACGTTGAACGTTCAGCGAGTCTAAACTAGTTCCAACTTTGTATACCTGAGTTACTTTTAGCTTCCAAAATTCCCCAAAGGAATTATTATTATAAAGAACTGATTAAAAGAATAACTTTGTCAAGGCTTTGACCGCTCGTGCCTGTCCGATCGCTACCTGAGTTTCGACTCTCTACTACGCTCAATTCCAATTGCTATAACTTCGGAAATAATTTGAATTTTGAAATGGTTAAACGTTTAAATTATTCTTAAAAGTATAAACAATTTATGTAGCCAAAAAAAAATAATTCGATTTTTTGAAAATGTCTCGTTTTAACCCAGAATATTTAAACTACTTTCCAAAATTTTCTACTCCGGACTCAATTGTAACTTAATTTTATGATAAAGACAATAGCGTGTAACACATTGTTGCAGATCAAAGAGAAAAAACATATCTTAATAAAAATTTGGTTATCTTGCGACAGACCAATTTGGTCTTATGTAGACTTACGTAAAAAAATTCACAACAGATTAAAATTTAGCACGAAGAATATTTTTGTCAGGACTACATACACCTACAAGTGCAACAATAAGGTACGAGGTGGATCAAATATAAACGAGATTTTCTGTACTGAGCGCTCGAAGCGGGCCGCCGCTTGTAGCTTGGGTTTGTTAGGAATGGGGAGAACAAAGGGTTGGCCTCGCCAGGTGCATTCAGTAATATAGCTCACGTTGTCGGAGTGAGACGTGCTGCTTTCGATTGCGCAACGTGTCATTATTAAATTTCTCACTCGCGAAGGCGTGAAACCGACCGAAATTCTGCGGACATTGACGGTATAATTCGGGGATCAAACACTGTCATGGCTTCGTGTGATAAGGAGTTCATGGGAGACCGTCAGGAGGTCGAAAATGAAAGCCATGATCGTCGTCCACGGACGTTTTACACACTGATTGTTTGCACGAACGTCGCACCATCAATGCGGCGTACTACTGCAACCCTTTGAATGGAATTAAACTTGCTTATCTCGGCAAAAGGCATGACCAACCGGTAAGAGACGGGATTCTTCTCCATGACAACGCTCGAACGCACACCGCTACTCTTACTCGCGAAAAATTGAAGAAAACGAGTTGGACAACACTTGATTACCCTCCCTACAGTCCTGACATGCAATATTTATCTCTCTGAGCCACTCAAAGAAGCGCTGGGAGACCAACGATTTGATGACGACAACGCGATAGAGGCCTTCGTGCGCAATTGGTTACTGATACATCCCCCTTCCTTTTACGACGACGGTATCAAAAAGCTTCCGATACGCTGAAAAAAGTGCATTTCCAAAGCAGGAAATTAAAGTGAAAAATGATATGTACGTGGTTTATTTGTTATAGTAATTAAAAAAGTAAAATATATTGTTTTACAGCAATGTACATTATTTTTATAGTTTTTAGAGTCGAGAAATATATATACATACATATACATTTTTTTTTATGAGTCTAGCACACGTGCTGCAGGGAAGACCCTAAAGCGCTCCAGGAGCGGCATGAGTACGGAAAAAGCGATTCACGTTGTTCTTGAATCGCTGTAAATTGTACTCGGTGGGAAACACAGCGCTGGGCAAATTATTCCAAAAGATGACGTTCTCCATATATAAGATTGCTTGAAAAGCGTTGTACGTGGAGTAACAAGCTGAACCTCATACGGATGTGAAGCACCAGCGCGACGTGTATTTCTAACATGCACCGCTTTGGGAGGAATTAAGCGGGCTACATCCTTCGAACACTTTCCATGAAAATATTTGTAGAACAGACTCAAGTCGCCAACCGTTCTTCGATATATATATATATATATATATATATATATATATATATATATATATATATATATATATATATATATAGTTTTTTTATTGATCGAAATTGACATTGAGGATCTGAGTCTAATTTTCTCCAATTTATTACAAATAGGCAGTCAGAGTGAAAACTCTTTCAATATATCTCACATATCTCATTGATAATAATCCCACTAATTTTCACTAACTTTACAACTTTAAAACGATCAAACAAAATGTCAACGTCATTCTATTTTCAAATATAAATTAACCACAACTTAACTAAGAGATAGAAACACACTGCCCTTAGCAAAATGACAAGAAAACATAACAAAAAAATCCTTTATAAATTAAAATCATTTTGCGACCACACAATTTTCTGTACTCTTCTAACAAAATGAAGTAAAATTTTATTATATTTCCCAGAGACGAATATGTCGAGTTTTCTTGTGTTTTTTCCTGTTTTTTTTGATGAATAAGTGCAATGAAGTGCCCCCACAAACAACAATTTTTGAACACACCACTTAGCAGTAAGTACTTTAATGTTACATATAAAACAGGGTTATTCTTTACTTTTAATCTCAAAAATACTGATATTCTACTGAAATTGTATCCCTAATGAAGAAAATGAAATATTTTCGAAAACTTAGCGTAGCTAAAAAGGTGTCCAAAACTTTTTAGTTCTTTTCCAAAGACCGCTTACCCCAAGAACACAATACTGCTGTTTAACTAGTCGGTCAAGACTACCCTTCTCCTCTATATATATATATATATATATATATATATATATATATATATATATATATATATATATATATATATATATATATATATTTATATATATATATATATATATATATATATATATATATATATATATATATATATATATATATATATATATATATATATATATATATATATATATATATATATATATATATATATATATATATATATATATATATATATATATTTATATATATATATATATATACAGTAATACCCCGCTTTACGCGAGGGATACGTTCCGAAAAAAATCGCGTTAACTGAAATTCGCGTATATCGAGGTTTATGATTAAACATAGTCAAAAATTTAATACAAAAAAATACAAATCATTTTAATCAATCACTTTAATTCTAAGAACACTTTATGCAATACATACTCTTATTTTTTACGGAAAAATACATCTATTGTCTTTTGGGTAACGTTTTGTTTACGTTCTTGTAAAATACGTTCATAACACCCAACACTGTTTTTAATTGTTTGACACACGGTCAAGACACGGTCATCATTATTGTCTATACTCTGCAATATGTCCAAACCTGAATAAATTTTTGAAAGTGCATTTTGTATTTCCCCTGAAGATAAAACTTTCTCTTCTACTTGTTCTTCCTCATCGTAGATAGGATTATTCTGTAACTCGATCAGATCTTCATTGCTAATAGGATCGTCGTGCGTTGCTACAAGTTCTACGAGATCTTCTACCGTGACATCTTCAAGTTCAGACCCCTCAATCATTGCAGCAATGTCTTCAAGCACTTGTCTCTGCATCTGGACAATTCTTCTAGGTGCTTCCACTACATCTGGCCAAAGATTACGCCACACCCCATTCATACAACTCATTTTAACTTCCTTCCAAGCCTCTTCTATGTTGTGAATAGACTTCATAATGTTGTATGACTTCCACCACTCTCGCATAGACTGTCTTCCTTCCCCGTCAGTTTCATGAATTAGTTGGCTAAAAGTGCGGCGATGGTAATAAGCTTTGAAGTTTGCTATTGCTCCCTGGTCCATAGGTTGTAATATTGACGTAGTGTTTGGTGGAAGGAACTTTACGTACACTTTTAAGTCTCTGGGCGTATCAAGTGAGGTTGGATGTCCTGGGGCATTGTCTAAGAGTAATATAACTTTAGGTTCAAGCCCATTTCTGTCACAGTATGATTTGACTGATGGGCAAAAAACTATTAGAATACCATTCTTGAAAAATTTCCCGTGTAACCCACGCCTTTCTGTTTGATCGCCACACAACTGGTAGACTTGTCTTGTCTGTGCCTCGCATTGCACGGGGTGTTTTCTGAATGGTACACTAGTAAAGGTTTCAGTTTGAAATCACCAGTGGCATTACCACCCAGCAGAAGTGTTAGTCGATCTTTCGCAGCTTTGAAACCACTGGCTTGACGTTCTTCCTTAGAAATGAATGTTCGAGATGGCATTTTTTTCCAGTAAAGTGCGGTCTCATCAACATTGAAGATGAGACAAGCAGGAATTTTCTCTCGTCTAACGAAGTCTTGAAACTTGTCTGGAAACTCAGCTGCAGCTTGAATGTCCGCGCTGGCCGCCTCGCCTGTTATGTGGATATTGTGAAGATTAGAACGCTGCTTGAACCGATGGAACTAGCCTCTGCTGGCAGCAAAAGTCGGAGTGGCACTCCCTTCTCCTTCTTTTGTTTTCAGCATCTCATACAAAGATTTTGCTTTTGTGCATATGAGATCTTGACTTAGTGGTGTGTTCTTCTTATTCAAATCTTCGATCCAGACTGACAGTAATTTCTCCATTCTTTCTAAGATAGATGATCTCGAACGAGAAAGTTTTGTTGCACTTATAGGTGTTGAACCTTCGCTGGAGATTTTAATTTTTTCCCGATTTTTATAAATCGTTCTCACAGTCGATTCTGAGAGTCCCAAAATCTCTCACAACAATTGTTGCTTTGCCTCCATTTTCCATTCTTCTTAACACTTTCATCTTCAATTCCAAAGTGACGCTTTTACGCTCTTTTTTCTTTACAGGCGGCATTTTTAAACGTAGGGTTAAATTATGTATGTATGTATCTCCAATAAATATTAAAACAAAACTGCCAGCCGACCGAACTAACATTACGGAACAAATGAACACAACGAAACGAACGAGGAAATCCCCATAGAACAAAGTCGAAGGACAGGGAATTCCCAATTCTTCAAAGAGAATATTCAGAGAAAGCGGGGATCCCCCCGCGACCATAGAGAAGTTAATGACTACATGAGCGCGAAATTTGAAATTCGCGTTATAGTGAAACCGCGCGTAACGGGGTCGCGCTAAGCGGGGTATTACTGTATATAGAGAGAGAGAGAGAGAGAGAGAGAAATACAGGTTGTCCCAAAAACCAACATATTCTCTTCGAGGGGTGATGGGCCAACTCATAACTCACCAGAATATGTAAATATGATTTTAGTGAAAAATCGTTAGATTTCGAAATGTTGACAATTTTACGAATTTCATGAAAATCTACACTTTACGTCAATTTATGGAGTGCCACAACTACAAATTTCCGTTTTTTTTTTTTGAAAAAAAGAGTTGCTTGAAGAGTTCTTATTAATTTTTAAATTCTTTAGAAAATCTGTTAAGTTGTCACATAATATTAAATGAGTGAATTGCGCTCACAATGCTAGAGTAACATAGGCTTGAAACATTTGCCGTAACTTCCTATAAAAATTACTTTCTAGTTGGACGATGCTTGTTCCTCCCCAAAAATATAAATCTGCGTAAAACTGGACGAGGCCTATTCCAGTCTTCGTCGAATGTGCCTAGAGTGTGGCAGGTCCTCGATAGACAAATGATGTAGAATTGATTTTCTGACTAACACGGACTTGATAAACTTAACTGTCCTCGATTAATTTGCCAAGTGACGTTATTACACTCTCACTTTTTTTCATCAATGCTCATCTGGGTGCTGTGGCAGGTCTTCGATTCATTGGGCCTTTAGTCTTCGATTGATTTCGCTAACTACATCGTCTCTCCACCAACACCTTTGCAAATCAATCACCAAGAGTTTGATATCCAATTAATCATTAAAAAAACGAAAATGTACCATATGATACGATGACTGCGAATAGGATGCCGGCCGCGCTCATTAAAATTTAGGAGAGGACTGGAAATATAACGGCTGCGACTATTAGTTCAGGTTTTCTTAAAACTGGTGATTGAGGAATTATGTAATTCAAGCTTACACACTCTATCAGTATTTAGATGTTTTAAAGCGTATGACGTCAGATTAACAACCGCTGGCCTTTAATAATATTTTTCAGTATACATATTTTATTTTGGAAACTGATGGTTCATATCCTATCAGTAAAAACAGGATTTTCTTGATGATAGTTGTACAAATCTATAATCTATAATATATATAAAATGCAACGTCTGTCCGTCTGTCTATCTGTCCGTTAGTGTGCTTATCACTGGAGAACCGCTTATCCAATTTACGTGCTTTTTTTTAAACATACATATGTTCTCTGGCCAGGTTATAGGATATATTTTATTACGTTAGGTAACATAAGGAATAAGCAGTGACGATAATAATGAATCAAGTGGAAAAAAAATTGCCGCTAGCGCCTTCTCTTGCAATACACTGCCTAAACTATTAATATGGAAGAATATCATGTAGCAAAGAATATAATATATATAAAATGCAACGTCTCTCTGTCTGTCCGTTAGTCCGTTTATCACTTGAGAACCACTAGTCCGATATACGTGTTTTTTTTTTTAATTCATACATTTGTTCTCTGGCCAGTTTATCTATAATCTTCCATAATATATATAAAATACGTCTCTCTGTCTATCTATCTGTCTGTCTGTCTACTTATCCGTTAGTGCGCTTATCACTCGAGAACCACTTATCCGATTTACGTGTTTTTTTAAACATACATATGTTCTCTGGCCAGGTTATAGGATATATTTTATTACGTTAAGTAATATAAGGAATAAGCAGTGACGATTAGGGTGAATCAAGTCGGAAAAATGTTTGCCGCTAGCGCATTCTCTTGCAATACGCTGCCTAAACCATTAAATATGGAACAATATCATGTAGTAAATAATATAATATATATAAAATGCAACGTCTCTCTGTCTGTCTGTCCGTTAGTCCGCTTATCACTTGAAAACCACTTATCCGATTTACGTGTTTTTTTTTTAATTCATACATATATTCTCTGGCCAGGTTATAGGATATATTTTATTACGTTAGGTAATATAAGGAATGAATAGTGGCGATAATAGTGAATGAAGTAAGTAGGTTTATAAAATGGACAAATGACGTAAAAATAATGCAATATAAACTTTTTTTTTCTTACAAACGGGCTTGTAGGTAAAATTAATCAAAAATTTTAGGTTTTTCTTTTTAAACATATTATATAACTTTTACACTCTTATTGCGTTTAATAATATTAGTTAGTAATTATAAAGTTATACAAATATGGTGTGCCACCTGATGTATAGACGTCATTAGCGATGGTTTACCCAACATTGAAATATAGAAACGATAAGATGTACAAGAGTTTGAAAAACCTCTTTTGATTGTGTTGTTTCCTGATACCAATTCGATTTCATATAATTATTAACCATCTCGGCTTTAAAGTTTTATAATAAAATTAGAGATCTAGATTACAATAATTAGTGTGATTTTTTTCTACAAAAAAATTTCCAGTTTAAAGTTACGTCTTATAGTATCTAGCACCACTCTCACCCATGAAGAAGCACTGTGGGAAATGATGGCCATCACTGGTGGTCAGATCGACGCAACAATTAATTCAAAAATATGTGGCGCTGTTTCCCCAGACAATTTAGTAACTAAAAAGATGCCAGCGATGCCACTGATACATCTATCGATAAATATGAGAAAGCGTCCATAAAAACGCTAAGATGGAAAAGTGTTTGACGACCCCTTTTCTTGTTCTCTCCTGATGACAAACGAATTTAGTATAATTATATAATAAACATATATATATATATATATATATATATATATATATATATATATATATATATATATATATATATATATGTGAAATTTTCCTTGGGCGGACACCAACGGGACCGACCGAAAATGTCCGTTCAATAGGGGTGCCCGCTTAAAAAAAATACAAAAAAATCGTTTTTTTAATGAAAACTGTAATTAAAGAATTTGAGACATTTAAAATGTATACTTATATATGTACACATTTTTAAAATACTACTCAGTATATATCACCACTACACCAAACACTTTATTTTTGCGCTCGACGCGCTTTCGCTAACCATGTTAGCTTCATCAGGAGCGATGATTAAAGTCAATCATCGCTCCTGATGAAGCTAACATGATTAGCGAAACGCGCGTAGAGTGCAAAAATAAAATGTTTGGTGTAGTGGTGATATATACTGAGTAGTATCATTGTGCCAAAGATTCCACATTCCCAACTTAATTTTTAAAATAAACAAAAAAACTTAAGGTAACAAATTCATATATTATTATTTGTCCCCTTTTTTTCTTTAAGATGGCTTCCACAAATCGTATTTCTAATTTGGAAAGAAGCTCTAAAGACTGTATCTTCGTGATCTTCGGCAAAACTTTTAAGCTGCTTGGTTAGGGTAATAGCTTCATCATAATTTGGTATAGCATCTGTTGGTACTGAAACCTTATTGACATCGGAATCTTAGGAAAGTCCTTGTATTTCAACTGGATAATTATATATAATATATATATATATATATATATATATATATATATATATATATATATATATATATATATATATATATATATATATATATATATATATATATATATTATATATATATATATATATATATATATATATATATATATATATATATATATATATATATATATATATGTATTTATATATATATCATCATCATCATCAGCTTATATGTCCACTGCTGGACGAAAGCCTCCCTCAAGTCTTGCCACTTTTTTCTATTCTGGACCACTTGTACCCAATTTCCAGCCACTCTTTTCAAATCATCAAATCCACCTCTACTACGACAGCCTTCAGATCTTGATCGCCACTCTGTGATTCTCTTTGTCTATTGCTCATCCTTAAACCTAGCAACATGCCCAGCCCAGTTCTATTTAATATGTAGAGTGAATTTGACTGCGTCTTGTACCCTCATTTTCTTTCTGATAATGTGATTTGGGAAATGATCTCTAAGAGTAACATCTAATATTAACCTCTCTATATTTCGTTGCCTAAGACATATTTTATTGATGTTTTTCTTCGTCATTGTGAGAGTATCGGCTCCGTACGCAAGAACGGCGAGTATGCATCTGTCAAATATTTTTCTTTTTAAACACATGGAAAGTTAGAGTTGAATACATAGGCCAGTTTGCCATATGCAGCCCAGGAGAGACCTATTCACCGCTGAATTTCATGTATTTGGTTATCTCGTCGAATGCTGATTTCATGTCCCAGGTATTTATATTGATGCATTTGCTCTATTTCTATATTATTCAGTCTTATAGTGTCGCTTAATACCAGATTTGTCATTAACTGGGTGTTGGATAGATTGATTTTTAGACCAACCTTTCCTGAAGCTTCCTAAATCATGTGTAGCATAGTTTGTGCTTCTTGTATTTTGTCTGTTATTAAGACAATGTCGTCGGCGAAACAGAGGTGATTTAACTTTTCACCGTCAATGATTTGATGAGATTTTAGAATACTTTCTAGAAGTGTTACGAAAAGCTTGGGTGAGAGCGTATCACTCTGCCGCACTCCTCTTTCGATTCGAAATTTGCTGGTGGTGATTAGTTAGTGTTTTAACATGAGCGGTGGCATTTTTATATATGTATTTAATTACATTGGAATATCGATGATCAATACGACATTCAGCAAGCGCTTCCAAAAGCCTCTGCTGATTTACAGAATCAAAAGCCTTTTCGAAGTCCACAAATATGTGTACAAGAGGCTTATTATATTCTGTACATTTTTCCATGAGGATTCTAACTGTAAGCAGATGGTCGTTTGCTCCATACCCTGAGCGGAAACCTGCTGTTTTTTTTTTAAAAGGAAAAACTCGAAGATATATGGTATATATATATATATATATATATATATATATATATATATATATATATATATATATATATATATATATATATATATATACATATTTATGTATATTGTAAACTTTAATAGTATTATTAGAATTTTCCTGGTTTCTGGTTGGGATAATGGTGAGATCTTAAGCATAATTCTTTATAAAAAGAACATATAAGGGGTTAGAAGATTGAAAACATTATTTGTTATTAATGTTAATAGGGTCAGAAAATGAAAAAAGTTGGGGTTGGACCAATTTGAGGCAGAAATATATAATATAAAATTGTAAAACATGTAAGGGGTAAAAAGAATGGAAATAGGGGTTCTTCTATATGTATTTTGATGGAAAGTGTTTGATGCATGCAGATCGCATGCACCTCTCGGAGTGGTGCATGTGAGCCAGCCAGAAATACAGGTCGTACTAAGCCATCACACACGTATGAGGCTCAACTTGTTATATCTCATATTACCCTTTTCACGATTTCTTTTATATTAAGACCCTGTCCCCTTGAGAAGGATTTGCCCAGGACAGTATTATCCCCCGAGTACATTTTACAGAGGATCAAGACCAACGTGAATCGCTTGTTCAGCACATGCGTTGAACCTATGTCGCTTGAGCGATTTCTCTACTCTTTTGCAATGCCCATAAAAAAACACAGCCAGAAAACTGCTAAATTATTTCTATTTAAATTTCATTTGACGGACTTTTAGGCTTAAATAATATAGCATTATTCAAAGCTTATTTAGATTTCGAAAATGGAAATCTAATAACACCCTTTACGTGTAAACCACTAAATTGCGGAAATACGGGATACAATATGAGTTTTACAAATACTGCATATGAAGAAATTAAGTCAAAAGCCCGAAATTTTAAAACTAATTAATAAACACAGTCTAAAACAAAAGTTGAATAATTAATGAAAAGAGTCGAGATAAAAAAAATTACACTCAAAAAATAAAACCACCAAATTTAATCGAAAGAGATATATAATAATCTCTCAAATGAAAAGAAAAAATTAATCTGATATAAGAAATAAAAATCAAATATTGGTAGGGTATGTGCACCGGTGCTCGACCACCACCCAATGGTCGACCACTTAGGTTTTAAATAAGTTGGAAAAAGTTTTTATCGCATAGTCCGTGACGACGTCGTATTCAAGTGATAGTTGAACTTCCCAAACTTTAATCCAGAATCGGTTCCAGGGCCCTTATCGACGGATCGAGAAAGGAAATTTAAAGAAAGATTGGGCCGGTCGAGAAGAGGCTGTAAAGTTACTTTTCTGATACTCGTGGCGTACAGTCGACGCGCTTGGGATGTTCAATGAAACTACCTGTGAAAAGTTGGGACACTATTGTTTCACCCGAAATAAAGGTGTGCTAGGTAAGACGCAAGCACAGAAAATGTTAACAGAACTCGGAATTTCCTCAGTTGCGGGTTTTGTGACCGGTCGACTACTGGGGTCGATTTTGTGAGTAATTCTAGTAGTGGCCATGGGTCGGTCGACTACTGAACGTCTGGTTCTTTGGTTTTTTCTTTTTTTTTTTTTCCAACAGTCGACCATCATAAAATCAGCATAATGAAAGACAATTTGTCAAATTTCCCACTTTTTATTACAAAATTGCATGACGCGTTTCGTTACATGGTAACTTCTTCTGATGCTTTTGCAACTAACAAACATAGGTTTTATTCTACCTTATTACCTAATTTAACAAATAGTCTGAAAATAGTTAATTAAGGTATTCTTGAAATTCATACTGAACTTTATATATATATATATATATATATATATATATATATATATATATATATATATATATATATAATATATATATATATATATATATATATATATATATATATATATATATATATATATATATATATATATATATATATATATATATATATATATATATATATATATATATATATATATATATAATATATATATATATATATATATATATATATCAAGGATTTTCTACAGCTGACGCTGTTTTCCTTCTCTCAGCCTTTGATTCCATCCGTTTCTATCTTCCCAGTCTCCATCTGTTAGACCCCTGTCCTCCATGGCCTCGTCCACATCATCTCTCCACGATCGTCTGGGTCTTCCTCTTTTTCTTCTCCCTATTCTTCTCCCTCCGTTATTTTCTTTATCCACCTATTATCTTCGCTCCGTCTTATGTGTCCACACCATTTTAATCGTTTTTCTTCAATGGTGTTTATTGCGTTCTCTTTGATGTTCATTCTGCTTCTTATTTCTTCATTTGTTATTCTCTCCATACGTGTCACTCTACAACATCTTCTCCAATACTTCATCTATACCGCGATAATTTTAGATTTATTTCTTTTATTGATCGTCCATGTTTCTGAGCCGTATGTCATTATGCTTTGTATTATTGATTTGTATAGGCGTGTTTGGTTTCTTTTTGTAATGTGTTTGTCCCACAGGATCGAATTTAATTGTCTTATGCATGTCCGCGTTTATCCTAATCTAGCTTTAATCTCTTCTTCTGATGTTGCATTTTTTGAAATGATGGTTCTTAAATATTTAAATCTATCGGTTCCTTTGATTATTGTTTTGTTTTCGACTTCTAGATTCTCCACGTTTCCCTCTTTTGTTAGATATTCCGTTTTATCAAAGTTTATTGCTAATCCTGCTTTAGTGTATTCTTCTTTCAGTTTTCTTACCATATAATTGAGGTCTTCCTCATCTTGCGCTATGATTACTTGGTCATCTGCGAAACTTAAGAGTGTATAAGTAATCGTCTCGTATTGGGACTCCCATTCCACTACATTTTTGCTTCCATTTTTTTAATGTTTGTTCGAGGTATATTTTGAATAGTACTGGGGATGTAGAAAATCCTTGTAATAGGCCTTTTGACGTTTGGAGTCTCTTCCCTATTTTATGTCCTATTTTTATGTTCACTGTGTTGTTTTCGTAGAGAGCTTTTACTGCGTATATTAGTTCTTTGTTAATGTCTATTTCTTTCATTGCGTTCCATAATCTTTGTCTTGGTACTGAGTCATAGGCCTTTCTTATGTCTATAAAGGCTAGATGAACTTCTCTATTCTTTGCCAGTTTTTTTTTTTTTTTTCCATTGTTTGTTTTATAGTGTATATGTGGTCTATACATGATTTTCCGGCCGTAAAGTCTACTTGGTCTTCTCCAATTTTTCCTTTTATATTTTCCTCTATGATATTTTTAATAATTTTTCCATACAAACGTCCCATACTCGATATTATGCTTAGGCCTCTATAGTTTGTGTATTTTTTGCGGTCTCCCTTTTTAAATATAGATACTATATAGGCTTTTGACCATTCCTCTGGTATTTTTTCTCCATTTATCGCTCTGTGGAACATTTTTCTCTCAGCATTCGATGTAATTTATTAGACCCGTACTTTATCATTTCATTTACCACACCTCCAGGCCCTGCAGTGAGTGTTTTTATTGTCTTCTTTACTTCTTCATAGCCTAGTTCTATCTCTTTTTTTTCCCTTATTCTGTTCTTCTTCAACCTGAACTTTATAAGGTATATAAATTTAATAATGGGGCATTTTCCAAGGGTCATTGTTATTTCTGTTCGTTCATTAAGAATAGAACGTGTGTTTTTCAAACGGTTTGTCTCTAAGCATTCCAAAAGATTTAACTTTTTCCCTTGTTTTCTACATGTAATATTTCAAACTGGTCATTAAATTGGTGGCTCTGTTCTATTAAACTTCGTTTGTATTCTGAAATTCTATATTCATCGCCCTGTCTGCCTTATGTACGCTATAGTACACGAACCGCAATTCAATTTATATACCCCTGATTTTTCACCTTTGTTTTTATCCTTCCTTTTCTTTACTTATTTTTTTTTTTAATTGTGTAACTTTCGCATTTTTTATGAGTTTTCCTAGTGAGTTATTAGTTTTTAAAGCTATTTTTATATTATTTGATTTAAATAGTCTTTAATTTTTTCTGAAGGTGTGCCAAAATAGGTTAATGATTTATAATTGATATTGCTGTCTTTAGTTTTATAAAATTTTATGAAGTTTTTTATATGTTTATAAAATTATGGATTTCCAGGTTCCATACAAACGTCCCATACTCGATATTATGCTTAGGCCTCTATGGGCATGTTGATTTCAGATATTTGATCGGCGAGAAAATCTGGGGAGAACCCACCATAAACTAATTGAGATTTTATGTGTGGGAAATGTATTGCTTTATGGTCGCTGAACATATAACAATAAAGAAACGGGTTTTTCAGTTTTTTCCACTAATCTCAAGTGCGAGCGCTGCAGCTCACTTTACCTGAGAAAAATGGGATTATAAAAAGTACGAAAAGGATAGGGAAAACAGTTTTCCGCCGATGCTTCTTATTTAACCCTCTGCGACTAACTGGCGATACTGCTCAACAAATTACTGGACAACAATTACCACATTTAGATGAACCAGGTATTTGGATCTTTATTATCAATTTTGAATTAATAATTCTATGGGGTTTATCCTACTTTTATTTATATATTTCTATTATTATTCCAGAGAATAATGATTTCTCCAATAATAATGATCGTATTCAACCCGACAATTCGATGGAGATTGATGAGCCCGTAGAGCCTATAACCATACAGTCAAGTAAACTTGTTCTCTCATACCTCTTGGATTTTCGAATGGAGAGGTTATACTTACGAGCTTTTACCTGACCCAAGCATTTCTTTACATCTCTCCTGTCCCGGCCCTATTTGTGCAAATCATAAACGCAAGCGAAAAAAGTCCCTACTATTTCGTCAAAGGCTTGGCGTGAATCTGTAGAAGAGGAGTTGAGGAAGAAGAAGACAATACAATCAAAAAAGGAACAAGCAACTGCTCCTAGAATTGAAAAAAAGAAGCAGCAGGCTCTAAAGCAAGGAAAACCGATGAGACAAAGAGGTTCCGAGAAGGACATGTAGGTTTATATTTTTAATTTTAAGTATTTTTAGTGTCGTTATTGTACTGACTAGATTTAAACTCGAAATGCTTTAATTCATCGCTATGATTATTGAAATATAAAATATAAAGATCACATATGAAAAATACAAAAGGTGAAAATTATGGCATGGTAAAAAGTTTATTTGATAAGAAAATACATGTTGAGAAAAGTAACATGCTGTTCTTATTTTCTGGAAAAATCGAAAAAAATACCCCACTACCTTATTTAGAGCTGATTATTTCAATTATTCAGCAAGTGGTCGACTACCGGGGCGTAGATACGAGGCTGGTTTGAAAAGTCCGGGCAAAAATAAAAACTACTTATGTGTTTGGGGGTAAACCTTTTTTATTTTTTCGACATAGTCACCTTTTAGGCTTATACACTTCGTCCAACGATGTTCTAGTTTGTTGATCCCTTCCGAATAATAGGATTTGTCCAAGTCTGCAAAATATCCATTAGTGTCTGCAATCACCTCCTCGTTTGAATAAATTCCTTGTCCCGCCAGCCATTTCTTCAAATTGGGGAACAAATAGTAGTCCGAGGGAGCCAAGTCTGGAAAATAGGGGGGATGTGAAACGAGTTGGAATCCTATTTCCGTTAATTTTGCGACCACAACTGCTGAGGTGTATGCTGGTGCGTTGTCGTGATGGAAAAGGACTTTCTTGTGGGCCAATCGCGGGCGTTTTTTCTTGCAGCTCGGTTTTCAAACGGTCCAATAACGATGAATAATATTCACCTGTAATAGTTTTACCCTTTTCCAGATAGTCGATGAGGATTATCCCTTGCGAATCCCAAAAGACAGTCGCCATAACCTTTCCGGCCGAAGGAACGGTCTTCGCCTTTTTTGGTGCAGATTCCCCCTTGGTAACCCATTGTTTAGATTGTTGTTTGGTCTGAGGAGTATAGTAATGTATCCATGTTTCATCCACAGTGACGAAACGACGCTTAAAGTCCTCCGGATTGTTCTGGAACAGCTGCAAACCATCCTTGCAACACTTCACACGATTCCGTTTTTGATCAAGCGTGAGCAATCGCGGCACCCATCTTGCGGATAGCTTTCTCATGTCCAAATGTTTATGCAAAATATTATGTACCCGTTCGGTCGAGATGCCCACAGCACTAGCAATCTCACGCACCTTAACTCTTCTGTCATCCATCACCATATCACGGATTTGATCAATGATTTCTGGAGTCGTAACCTCCACAGGCCGTCCAGAACGTTCAGCGTCACTTGTGCCCATATGGCCAGTCCGAAAATTTTGAAACCACTTATAAACTGTTCTAATCGAAGGTGCAGAGTCACCATAATGTTTATCAAGCTTCTCTTTAGTCTCCTGAGGCGTTTTGCCTTTCATAAAATAATGTTGAATCACCACACGAAATTCTTTTTCGTCCATTTCTTGAAAATCACTCGACTTCCTTGATTCACACGAATGCCAAACACAAAGAAATAGACCAATATGGCTGAAACTTGGTGTGCGTTCATTCAAGAGATGCTACTAACTAAACATGACCTCGATACGCGCCGGTGGTGCCATTTCTCGGACTTTGCACGGACTTTTCAAACCAGCCTCGTATGTCGACTACTAGGATACAGTGGTCAACAACTGGTGCTGTTATCTCCGCACATTATTTGTTTATTTATTCCACGGAAAAACAATTATATAATTTTTCAAAATGCACCACAAGGGTTGAAATTCGATATATTGCTACCTAAATGGTCCGAATACTATGACGGATTTCATTAAAGCTACGATTAACGTAACCTCAACGTTACTCGATTAATTACTGGTGCACCTACCCTATCTATGGATAACTTGAACCTTGATCAATTCTTTAAACAAAATACTATGAACTAAGAAAGAAACATTGAGGACGCATCCTCATAGTACAGGGTGAGTCAACGATAGAATAAAGTTCATTATCTCATTTGTTTCGGGAATGACGAAAAAATGTTAAATACAATAGTTTTAGGGAATATTAAGGTGCACAGTTTAAAATTATTCTTGAGTATACAAAGTATTTCAAAAAAGTGTGGCCGATATAACGCCATTGTTTCTAAAGGTGGAATAATCATAATTGGTATGAGCGTTCTATAGAGATAAAAAAAAAGGACATATGTAAAGAAATTTGAATTAGATGCTACAGGGTGTTCAAAATAAATTTATACATTTCGACTATTTTAAACTGAAAAATCTCAAATTTTTCTAATGACACATCCTGTATATTATTATTTTTTCTGATAGATTTTACAAAACCCTCCAACTTTTTTTAAGTATGTCACATAACTATTTCTAATAGTTTTCGATTTTTTTTTAAATTTTTCAATTTTACCCTTGTTTTTAATACACTATTGTGAAAACATAAACAAATAGTTAATAACAATTTTAATAGAGTTTAACTTATCTATTGATTAATTATTATAACGTAATAAATGTTTAAAATTATGCCCGTCTACTTGAATACACATGTTTAGTCGTTTTACTATATTTTCCTTCACTTTCTTTAGCATAAAGGGCGTTATTGTCCTGCACGCATCCCGTATCCTATTTTAGATATCTACTGGTGTTGTAGAGGGATTCACAGAAACACGATTTTTAATGTAGCCCCATAAAAAGAAGTCTAAAGGTGTTAGGTCACATGATCGAGAGGGCCACTAAATGAAACCCTACTGATCCATTTTTATGGATAACGATCGTTAATTAATTTAGATATCTAGGCCCATTAAGCGGTTCGCGGAAAAAATATGGACCAATAATTCGAAAATTTAATATTCCACACCATACATTAAGCGACCAATGGTTTTGGTTTTGAACTTCCCGGACCCAAAATGGATTAACTGTTGAATAATAATGCATGTTATGGTTGTTAACTGCTCCATTACTGCGAAAAGTAGCTTCATCAGAAAACATTATTTTGAATAAAAAATTTGGATCGTCCTCTATTACTCTTGGTGTAGTTCCATATAAAAGGGATGATACTTGTATTTTCTCGATTAGCCGTAGATTGGGATGTGTCCGATAAGTCAGCCAGTTGACGGCTGCTGACTTGGGGATTATCTTCAACATGAAGTAAAATCTCTATTTCTTTTTTCTCATTGGTAGCATTCTGGTTTACTACTTTCCGTTTCGTATACTCAACGCTACCACTACCATCAAACCGTTCCATTAAGCAATGAAAAGATTTTCTAGATGGTATACGTCTATTAAGGTACTTTGCTCCGTAAAGCCTTACTGCCAAAAGGCCTTTTTGTTCCCGCCTCGTCCAGTATATAAACTATATCAAGTAATTCATTTTTAGGAAAATCCATAACTATTACCTTTATACATCACTTACTACAACAAATTAAACTATTTTTACTTGCTTAATAGACATGTCAAAATTTGACAATGCCTACATTTTTGTTTTGTCTTCGCAACTATGATGTTATAGCGTAAGTGTATTAAAAACAAGATAAAGACAGGTATAGGACATATTTAATAAAAGTTGGAGAGTTTTGTAAAGTTTATCAAAAAAGAGAATAACATGCAGGGAGTGCCATTTAAAAAAATTTTGAGATTTTTCAATTTGAAAGAGTCGAAATGCATAAATTTATTTTGAACACTCTATAGCATCTAACTCAAATTTCTTTACATATATCTTTTTTTCATCTCTATAGAACGCTTGTACCAATTATGAGTATTCCACTTTCAGAAACAATGGCGCTATTGGCAATTTTTTACAAAACTGAACACTAGTTGAACTAGAAACGAGAAAAAATTGAAATATTAGAAAAACTACTAGATTTAGGTATATAACTCTATTAACAAAAAAGTTATAAAAATATTAAGTAGAATTAGAAAATAGGATATTCCATTTAAAAAAATATATGTTATATCGGCCACACTTTTTTGAAGTACCCTGTACACTCAATAATAATTTTAAACTGTGCACCTTAACATTCCCTAAAACTATTGTATTTAATATTTTTTCGTCATTCCCGAAACAAATGAGATAACGAACTTTACTCTATCGTTGACTCACCCTGTACAAATATAATCCAATACACTTCTGGACATTGACTATTTATACTCTTTTACTTTTTGGATTATGCTATATCATTTATAAAAAAATTCACCCCAAGCACAGTATTACCAGAAAAAATTAGAATAGAGAAAAGGCTATTGACTTTGCCGACGCACAACTTTCTTGTTAGCACTCGAAGTTGAATTTTAGGGGAGAGGAATTACAGCATCCTTCAATATGGTGCCTACCGGTTTTTAGGAAATCAAGACTTGCCGAATCAGCATTCTGTCCCAAGTCAAGTTTTTGAAAATAAATCCTGAAAGGTAGCTGGTGATCCATAACTAGCTAAGATAATTTTAGCATAACTTATTTAAACCGTCTTGCAACAAAAAGTATCGTTAAATAGTCCTCAGGAAAAACTACTCTCTACTGATAACAATAATACAATTTTTCCAAAAAAAAAAAACAATATATTTTATATAAAAAATTTAAAATCACAAATATTAATCAGAATTATTTATTATTTTTGTGTGAAAAATGAATCGTTATTTAAATAGCATACACAATTATTTTAGTTTCTTTTTAATTTACTGGAT
Organism: Pachyrhynchus sulphureomaculatus; assembly: GCA_019049505.1. Taxonomy (NCBI): domain Eukaryota; kingdom Metazoa; phylum Arthropoda; class Insecta; order Coleoptera; family Curculionidae; genus Pachyrhynchus; species Pachyrhynchus sulphureomaculatus. Next base: position 58,126,040 of record CM032455.1, on the reverse strand, counting down.
TTCGAATTATTACATAAAAATCTACTAAATAATCTTTTTGTAATATATTTTATACACCATACTAAAAACCAAACAATAAAAATTAATAATGCTATTACATCTACCATAAAATATTTGTACCAAGGCATCCCTACACCAGCGACCCTTAAATGTGGGGCACCTTTATGTCTTGTGATATATTCTACCCAATAAATGGCAGTTTGAAGAGGTGCCAATGGTCTGTCATGAAATATTTTTGATTTCTGTTGAGCAATTTCTTTATACTTCGAATTATTTAAAAGTTCCTGAAGGAGATCATTCAAAGTTTTTTCATTAAAATTTGCATCATTATAATTTATTTTAAGACCGTAGCCATCTTGAACTGCTGACATAGCATTCATTTCTTGATCTCCAAAAACTGGGATTGCCAATACAGGTACTCCATGGTAAATGCTTTCTATGGTACTTAAAAGACCACCATGGGTAATAAACAGTTTGATGTTCGGATGGGCTGAAATAAATTTGGTGATTTAAGAATAATAATAAACAAACAACATTCTATATTTCTAACCTTTTAGCCAGTGATAGCTGAAACCAGATTTTCCTAACGTGTTATGTCAAATTTTAAAAAAAATATCCTTTTTTGATTTTTTTTTAACTACAGGGTTTAATTTGAGAGCAATGAGTTCCATTTTATGTCAAAAACTGTTACAATAAGGGGAAACATTCTTGACTTCCGTTTCCATTCTTTTTTCGTTTCTATTGTTTTAGTTGTTTATAAAAGCTGAATTTTTTCCCATCGACTTTAAAAGGGTCATGAAATATTTTCGAACTCTCCCTTGGTTGAACGTTTGTTTTCGATCCGACGACCCATCTGACTGCGCCAGGGATGTTTCCGATGTTATTTTGGGCCGATATGGAGACTTACATCCCTTCTTCGAAGAAATGCCCTTCCAACGGCAAGCCTTGGTTTGACCGAAAATGCAAAGAAGGTGTTGCTTCTAAACATCTTGCATACCGACAATGGCGTGAAAATCCAAACACCATAAATCGTAACACCTTTGTTCGTGCCAGGAACAAATGCAAAGAAATTATCGATGAAACCATGGAGGCACACAGTCAACGGATTAGAAACAAACTTCTCGCTTGTCCCAACAATTCCAGTTCCTTTTGGTCAGCCGCTAAGGCAGTTAGTCAAAATTTCACCAAAACCACCATACCACCACTCACACGGCCAGATAATTCTATTGCAACGACACCTGTTGAGAAAGCGAACTCGTTGGCTGAACTCTTTGCTTCACATTCTACTGTCGATTTCCAAGAAAAAACACCACCTACTATTTCCATAGTACAGTCAATGATGCCCAATATTGTCTTCAGACAGCGTATCATAAAACGTATTTTGATGAAGCTAGACACCAAAAAGGCTTCTGGCGGGCTTCTGGCGCTGACGGAATACCTGCCATAGTTCTCAAAAACTATGCGAAGGAACTAACACCAGTTTTCTGTAGACTTTTCAACCTATCCTACAGAAAGAGAATATTTCCTTCCTGCTGGAAATGTGCTATAGTTCAGCCGATACCTAAAAAAGGCAAGAAGCCCTTGCCAAATAACTACCGAAAAATCGCACTGCTTTCAATAATTTCGAAAGTCATGGAAAAGGCTATCAATCAGCATCTTCTAAAATATCTTGAAGGATTCAACATTATTAGCGATCACCAATATGGCTTTCGTAAAAATATATCAACGGGAGATCTTCTGACTTATATAACATGGGCTGTTGGCTAAGCTACGTTCTTATGATATGTCTGAAAAGTTCTGTTTGTGGCTCTCATGTTTCCTCAGAGAGCGTTCTTTAGGAGTGGCCGTCGACGGATTTCTTTCTAACACCTTCACTATCAACGCCGGTGTATCCCAAGGCTCCATACTGTCTCCTACTCTCTTCTCATTTATATTAACGATCTGCTGGAAAAGACCGAGAATCTAATCTACAGCTTTGCAGATGACAGTACACTTATCTCTTCATTCACTTTGAACGCTCGGACATCGGCTACTCAGACGAGTATCCGCAGACAACAGGACGTCATTCAACTTAACAAAGACCTGGAAGAAATTCTATCTTGGGGTGACAGTAACCAAGTGGAATTTAACGCTACAAAAACCTAGGTGGCAGTTTTCTCTAAAAAAGTTAACGTTGCTGAACCCGACATAGTTATGTCGGGGCACTCCATTCCTCTAACATCGTCACTCAATTTGTTGGGCGTTAATTTGGGAGCAAATATGTCCTGGCATGAACATGTCAGGCATAGCAAGGAGAGCTTCTCAAAAGTTAGGAATATTTTTTCGAACCAGAAAACTTTACACTTCACAACAACTGTTAATTCTTTACAAAGCTCAAATTCGACCTATGGAATACTGGTCCCATGTTTGGAGCTCCACTCCATTTGTTGGATTCTATTCAGACAAGGGCTGTTCGTCTCATTGGAGACCCGGAACTGACCAGCGGCCTTGATTCATTGGAGCATCGAAGAACGGTTGGCGACTTGAGCCTATTCTACAAGTATTTTCATGAAAAGTGTTCGAAGGATGTGGTCCGCTTAATTTCTCCCAGAGCGGTGCATGTTAGAAATACACGTCGCGCTGATACTTCACATCCGTATGAGGTTCAGCTTGTTACTCCTCGTACAACGCTTTTCAAGCAGTCTTTTATACGGAGAACGTCATCCCTTTGGAATGATTTGCCCAAGACTGTGTTTCCCACCGAGTACAATTTACAGCCATTCAAGAACAACGTGAATCGCTTTCTCCGCACACGTGTCGCTCCTGTAGCGCTTTAGGGACTTCCCTGTAGCACGTGTGCTAGACCCATAAAAAAAATTGCTTTCTTGAAGATAAAAATTAAAAGCATTTATCTTTTAAAAAAATCGTATAAAAATGCCAGTTCTATCAAGAAACCTTCAAACAAATTCACATATGTGTGATTTCTCTTTAAGAAAAAGTTCGCAGTTTTTAGCCATTTACACCAAGAACATCAAACCTATCATAATCCTATGCAAAGAGGAAAGATTATCAGATGAACTTTTCCTAAACTTAAAACTTTTAAACCAGGAACTCCAAACCTAACATAACCTAATATAGCGAAGACTAAACCTAGCATAACCTAATGTAGCGAACTTATGTTAGGTGTGGTCTTAGCTTATTAGGTTATGTTAGGTTTGAAGTTCCTGGTTTAAGAAACGTTCATCTGATCATTTTTGCTTTTTGCAGAGGGTTATGATAAGTTTGATGTCCTTGATGTAAATGGCTAAAAAATATATTTATTGAAAAATGGATTCCGGCTCCTGTCAATTAGCAAAATTCGCCCAAACAGATCGATAGAAAAACTCAAAAGCGAAGATTATAAAAAAAAAAATTATTGAGATTCCTTGCGCGACTGACATTCATTTTATTGCCTAAAAAGGTGTTTTTTGGGAAAAAAGCAATATATATTGATAAAATCCGCTAAGACAGATCAATAGAGAGATCAATAACGAAAATTTAAAAAAAAAATATTGATATTCCTTGAAAATTGCCGTCAGAAAATGAATTTGGGTAAAAATTACGTATTGGTCCCATTGTGTGACGGTCGAGTTTTATCAAGGAGCCACTTCATTTTTAAAAACCCTTAAGAGAAGAAGTACTTCAAAAATTTCTCTTGCTCGTTCACAATATTTAGTTCATACAATCCTCGAAAACTAATTAAACAGTTAAACCGCGCAGAACAGATGACATCGTTCTTTTGAAAAACCTTGTCTTTAACGGCAGAGTTTTGTCAAGTAACCATTTCACTTTTCAAAATGTATACGGCAAGAAATACTTTAAAAACTTCACTTGCGTTAATTACAAAAATATTCAATTCATACAATCTACGAAACTAATTCAACACCAAGACCACGCAAAACCACTAAAATAATCGGGAAACGTACTTTTACTTACTGGTTCCAATAGGTCCGCCAGATGTCGCGTCTTACCAAATTGAATTGAAAATGGAAATACAGTCATAAATATGTTGTAATATTTTGCGACACCACTGTGAAGAAGTCATAAGTTAAATGTATTGATAGCTAATTTCCCTTTTTAAAAAACCGGTCAAGTGTAAGGTGAACTTGTACAATTAGTGTTCCGTACGTTGATTGCTTTTAAAATAAAAAATTTTGTTACGGTGGTATAAAATGATCAGTGACTTCACAAAACACACCTCAAATGAGTTTTCAACAAAGTTTGTTTCCAATCTTTACTGAAACCTGATGACCTTGAATTTTTTTTTATATATATACCAGATAAATTATTAAAGGTAACGTTCTCGTAATACTTTTCGTTCAATCTACACCCCGTGGAGAATATTCCAGAATAAATTCAAAATTTTTTGATCAGTACTTTTCGAGATAAGGTGGAGGGACAACGATTTATAGCAATTTTTTAAAAATAATACAGAGAAAAGTGTGCGCAAGTATTACATTATATATATATTTTTTACCTGTGTTTTCACAAGCTTTCATTTGACACCACACACTCGATGATCTAATAAAAAAAAAATTTTTCACTTCCAATTTCACCTCCCAACTAACCCCTTAAGTCAAAATTTAACTTTCAAAACTACATGGGTCTGATGAGGCCATCAGTTCCTATATTATTACCAAATTTCAAGTTTCTATGACAAATAGTTTCGGAGAAAATCGGGTGTGACAGACAGACAGACAGACAGACACCGAAGTCATCTTATAAGTGTTCCGTACGGAACACTAAAAACTTGTTATTCGCAGGGACATTTATATTGGACTTTTACAGTATGGACTGAACTAAGTACTAAATAATAACGACAATTATTATTGTGTTTTATTCATATGTATAACATTTGTTGTCTAATGCTAAGTAAGGAAATATATTCTCTTAGTCAAAGTAGAATAGGTTTTCTAACTCGAGGCTCTCCAAGGTGCTACAGCGCATACTTTGGAAACTACTGCTCTAAGAAATAAACAAATATCTGTTGCCCTAACACAAAACAAGTGTTCTAAAAATATCTTGTCTTACTTAGGTATTTTTAAATTTTCCGTTTAACAAGATTTTAGTTGCCCCATTCTTATAACTATTGACTCAATGGAAGTATTTGTTCATCGATCACAATTATGGTACGTGAGAGATTCTTTTGTGCTGACCTAGAGTGATGAACCGTGATACGGCGAAACGTGTCTCAGGGTGAATTTGACGAATAAGAGAACAGTGGGTAGACTACTGAAATATGGACCTTAGACCGTTTTCAGATGTTTTACCACATATGCCTTAGGGGAGGATCCCTCGAAAAATCGCGCTACCTGCGGTAAAAGTGTTGGCAGTCTGCTAACAACTCTGTCGGCATGTATGGCTGCAGCAAACCAAAACGAGAAACGCGTTATATCTTACGATTATTGGCCGTCAGTATTGGTTTAAGTACCAGAAAATTCTACTCTCTTCTTTGTCGATCCTAGCCCGACTGATGACCCGTGAGACGGCGAAACGCGTCTCTGGTGGTCCGATCTCAGTTGTTTTACATTCATATATATATATATATATATATATATATATATATATATATAACTATATATATATATATACATATATATAATATATATATATATATATATATATATATATATATATATATATATATATATATATATATATATATATATATATATATATATATATATATATATATATATATATATATATATATATATACCAGGTGCATAAGTATGAAATGCGGATTTTTTTTTCTAAAAAAAGAAATTCATGTTAAATTCGGAAGAATGATAAAAAAGTGCTTTATTCAAAGTATGCTCCATCGCTTGTTATACATTTTTCCCATCTTTCGGGAAATTTGTGAATACCACGCCAGTAAAAATCTTCCCCTTTTGCTGCGAACCATTCATTGAGCCATTTTTTTCACATCTTCGTACGAACCAAAGTGCTGCTCAGTAAGTGCGTGACCCATCGATGCAAACAAGTGGTAATCGGAAGGAGCCAAGTCTGGTGAGTAAGCCGCATGGGGTAGAACTTCCCAGCTGAGTGCTTCCAACGTGCCGCGAACTGGTTTTGCCGTATGTGATGGAGCATTGTCATGAAGAAAATTTGTGTTGCCTCTTTCGGTATTCTGGCCTTTTTTCAAGCAGCGAACGGTTCAAATCAGTCAATTGTTGTTGGTAACGTTTAGTATTAACCGTTTCCCCAGGTTTTAACAGCTCATAGTAGACCACGCCCCTCTGGTGCCACCAAACACAGAGCATCGTCTTTCTGCCAAAGCGATTTTGTCTTGCCGTCGATGTGGATGGTGCGCCTGGGTCTACCCATGATTTTTTGCGCTTGGGATTCTTAAAATAAATCCACTTTTCATCCCCTGTAACTATACGATGCAAAAACGACTTCCTTTTGTACCGAGTGAGCAAAATGTCATAGGTGTTTTTGCGCTTTTCCATTTGCCTGTCGTTCAACTCATGTAGTACTCATCTACCGGCTTCTGAATCTTTCCCATCTCTCGTAGCCGATTGAAAACCGCTTGTTGACTAACGCCCAATTGCTCGGCGAGTTATTTTTGTGTTTGCAAATCATCTTCGTTCAACAATGCTTGCAATTCCACATCTTCGTATTTTTTTGACGATTTTCCACGTTCCTTGTCTGCAACATCGAAGTCACCACTTTTGAAACGCCGAAACCATCTTTCACACATATTTTGCGATGGAGCATGTTCACCATAAGCTTCTCGAAGTAATCGGTATGATTCAACAGTAGTTTTCTTCAAATGAAAACAAAAAATTAATGCTGTCCGCGAATGCTCTTTGTTCAGTATAAATTTCGACGTATTGAACACAACAACACAACACTATGCACACACTTTTCCAATTTATCACTCGTGCGCGTCTGATACTTGTTGATGACACAACAAAATGGCGCAGTGCCAAATCTTTATAGCATTTGGCAGAAAGACGATGCTCTGTGTCTGCTGGGAAGTTCTACTCCATGCGGCTTACTCACCAGACTTGGCTCCTTCCGATTACCACTTGTTTGCATCGATGGGTCACGCACTTGCTGAGCAGCGCTTTGGTTTGTACGAAGATGTGAAAAAATGGCTCGATGAATGGTTTTGCAGCAAAAGGGGAAGATTTTTACTGGCGTGGTATTCACAAATTGCCCGAAAGATGGGAAAAATGTATAACAAGCGATGGAGCATACTTTGAATTAAGCACTTTTTATCATTCTTCCGAATTTAACATGTTTTTTTAGAAAAAAAATCCGCATTTCATACTTGTACACTTGGTTTTCATTACGAATAGGACATTTTAGGCCTTTTTATGTATCCTCGTGAGTTTATAATACCGTACGTAATATATGTGTAATAACGCTGTTGATTTAGTTATTTTTTTGTGTTGATGTGTGCTTAAGAACAACAGTTTTTTGACTCAAGAAATGGTTTTAGTGCTTGTTTATAAAGTGTGGGAATCCACATGTACTTTATGTTAACAACGTGTTTCTCAATGGCTTCATTAAGTTATTTTTTTATTAGAAATAGTTAACATCCTAAATTTTTTCCACATTCAATCATTCTATAAGGAATACTAACCACAAAACATTAAAAAAATATGAATTGAGAATTTTTTTTACTGATAAGAAATTACCTGTTAAACTTAACAAAAATGAAGTAACTATTATTTTAAATATTTTTTATGCCTATTTAGTTGAATCAGGAATATGTTATGAGCAAATATTAATATTATTATATTAACAATAATTTCAATTTGAAAATTCCGTTAAGTTATAAAGGTAGTTTTGATAAAAGTCAGATTATTTTAAGGAAGAAATTTATTTGTGACAACATTAATCACATACGTCAGACAGGGGTAAAAAATGTAATAAGTATATTCAAATTGAGAAAAAAAGTAGTAGATGCACCAAGAAATCACCCATTTCAATATATTAAACCCTTTTAATAACCCCTCTCCCTCTCCCCCCTCCCTCTCCCTCTCCCTCTCCCTCTCCCTCTCCCTCTCCCTCTCCCTCTCCCCTCTCCCTCTCCCTCTCCCTCTCCCTCTCCCTCTCCCTCTCCCTCTCCCTCTCCCTCTCCCTCTCTCCTCTCCCTCTCCCTCTCCCTCTCCCTCTCCCTCTCCCTCTCCCTCTCCCTCTCCCTCTCCCTCTCCCTCCCTCTCCCTCTCCCTCTCCCTCTCCCTCTCCCTCTCCCTCTCCCTCTCCCTCTCCCTCTCCCTCTCCCTCTCCCTCTCCCTCTCCCTCTCCTCTCCCCCTCTCCCTCTCCCTCTCCCCCTCTCCCTCTCCCTCTCCCTCTCTCCCTCTCCCTCTCCCTCTCCCTCTCCCTCTCCCTCTCCCTCTCCCTCTCCCTCTCCCTCTCTCTCCCTCTCCCTCTCCCTCTCCCTCTCTCTCCCCTAGCGGAAGTAAGAAGAACAGGCGAGACTTGTATCACCTTAAAAAGTGGTCATAAATTCTTCTATAAAGGCAATGAAAGTAAAAAAATCGGAGGAGTCGGTCTACTTATACACAAAAGGATAGCAAAAAATGTTGTACAGTACCAAGCCATATCGAAAAGTGTGATTTCAGTAGACATACAGCTAAACAGAAGATGCAAACGTAAGATTATTTAGGTATATGCGCTGACATCAGACGGCGAGGAAGAAGAAATTGACCAATTCTACGAAGATATAAATACCATAAAACATTGCTACACTATAGAACAAGATATATCATAATAATCGGTGACTTCAATGCCAAAATAGGGAAACCAGCGAATCCAAATGAGAAGAGTGTGGAGAAGTTTGGTTTGGGTGCGAGGAACAGCAGAGGAGAAATGTTATCAAATTTTTTGTAAATGTAAATAACTTGTACGTTATGAATACATTTTTCCGAAAGACAGGACATAGACAATGGACATGAAAAAGCCCAGATGGTATAACAAAAAACGAAATTGATTGTTTTATCAAATGAGAAGAATATTGTAATCGACACGACAGTCCTGAACACGATAAGCATTGGCCACATCCATCGGATGCTCAGAGCAAAAATAAAAATAAATCTGAAGCAGGAGAGACGTAAATTGATAATGCATACAAAGATAAAGACACCAACAGAAATAATAAAGCTAAACACAGATGAATATATATATATATATATATATATATATATATTCATCTGTGTTTATATAATCTGTGTGTGTATAATATATATATATATATATATATATATATATATATATATATATATATATATATATATATATATATATATATATATATATATATATATATATATATATATATATATATATATATATATATATATATATATATATATATATATATATATATAATATATATATATATATATATATATTTATATATATATATAAATATATATATATATATATATATATATATATATATATAAGCATTGGAAAATGATATAAAACACATAAACTACCAAACAGAACTTGATGAACTAAACGCAAAAATAACAAACAACCTACCCATGACTACAAAACAAATAGCAACATCGAAAAAAAGAGAAAACACAAAAATTAAGTAAAGACACAAAATCTTATCAAACAGAGAAGACTATTAAGAAATGATCCTACACATGACAAATTAGAATTGGCAGAAATAGACAAATAAATAAAGAAAAAGATTAAAGAAGACGTCAGACAGCAAACAAACACGAAAATAGAAGAAACTTTGAAAGTGGGAAAAAGTTTGACACATCTAAACAAACAAATGAATAAAGGGAGACATCAAATAATAAAACTTATAAATAACGATAACCAAGAGATACCAGAAATCAGAGAGATAAAGGAAGCTACAAAGAAATATTATCAAACTATATGACACTAAAATATCGCCACCACCAGGAAAAGAAGAAGGAAATAGAGTGATAGTAAGAAATGTGGGATTTGAAGAAATTCCCAATGTAACAACGGATGAAATAATGAACGCCCTATAACATATGCACAACAAAGAACCAGGGGACGATGAAATAATTATAGAAATGATAAAGTATGGAGGGGCATCGATAATACAATCTCTTCAAGCTCTATTTAACAGATGTTTAATAGAAAGTAAAATACCAACACCTTATTTTTAAAAAGGGGAACAAATTTAAACTCGAGAATTACAGACCGATCAGCCTGTTATCGGTACTATACAAAATCCTCACTAGAATCATAACATGTAGATTAATGAACAAATTAGACAGTTATCAACCACGTAAACAAGCGGGATTTAGACGGGGATACAGTACTTTAGACTATCTTCAAACAACTAGGTTACTAGTGGAAAAAACAAATGAATATAAAGTCACCTTATGGATAGCAATGGTTGACTACGAAAAAGCATTTAATTCCGTAGAGATATGAACAGTCCTTACCGCCTTAAGTAACTGCAGAGTCGATGAAAGATGCACAACTCTTCTTGAATACATATATAAAAATGCAACATTACAAATAATGCTTGAAGAAAAAACAAATGAAATCAAAATTAAAAGAGGAATTAGACAAGGCGAATCGATATCCCCAAAGCTCTTTACGTTGACTCTAGAAGACATGTTCAAATCGATAAGGTGGGAAAATAAAGGAATACTAATGGACGGTGAACGATTAAATCACTTAAGGTTCGCAGATGATGTCACTCTGATCGCAAAAGAAGAATTGCAAGAAAGGCTGCAAACTTCACCAAAACCAAATATTTGAACAACGAAAGTGAAGATAACAGCCAGGAACTGTTAAAAGAAGGTAAAAGAATAGGAAAGGTACAAACATTCACATATTTAGGACAAAAATATAGAAGAGTCTCGTTAGCTTGGTCTGCGTTCGGAAGATTACAATATACGTTTAAATTAGACATCCCAAATACAATAAAAGCCACAGTATTCGATCAATATGTACTGCCGGTATTAACATATGGCACTGAAACGGGGGCTTTAAACAGAAGTATAATAAATAAATTTCAGGCAACCCAAAGAGCAATGGAGAGAATAATGCTAAATATTAGACTCCAAGATCGTATTTCTAACATCGAGATACGAAGAAGATAAAAAGTGACAGATGTAATATAACGAATATGTATATTAAGGTGGAATTGGACTGGTATATCACTATATACCAGTATACCCATAGAATTAACCGTTAAAACCATTAAGAAAAATAGGGAAAAAATTAAAAAATTCACCGACATCCCTACGAGTGAATTTATTAATGCAACAGAACTAATCCTAAAATCAATGTATTTCCAACACGAGAATAAAATTTACGAACAAATAGATGGGTGTGTAATGAGAGCATCTATTTCTAGCGTGATTGCATAATTAGTAATGGAAGACCTAGAAGCTGATGTCATACCACAATTAAACTTCACCATTCCATTTTTTTACGGATACGTTGATGATTGTTTGACTGCTATACCTAAAAACCAAATTAATTATATCCTACAAAAATTCAACGGGTACCACAAAAATATTCAACTCACATTCGAAACAGAAGACAACAATAACTTACTTATGAATCACACCACCCGAATTCCCAAAAAAAAATCTGTAATCATAGGTCTAGCAGACAGAGCAATCAAGCTTTCTGACACAGAAGACAGAGAGAGTGCAATAACCAAAGCTAAAGAAGCATTAACACTTAATAAATATCGGATGTACCTTATAAACAAAATCTTCAAACAACGAATACTACATAAATCTTACAATACCATAATAAGTAAAAAACCAACGAACAACAACCATAATACAAATATTGCTTTACCATTTATAAATGGACTATCCCAACCGCTCAAAAAACTTTTTGAAAACTACATAATTCGGTTATGTCTCAAATCATATAATCTGCTCTCATCCAATTTTTCCAGGCTTAAAACCAAAACCCCCCGAATAATAAAAAAAGTAACATAGTCTACGAAATCAAATGTAATAACTGCGAAAGAATATACGTCGGGCAAACAAGCCAATACCTAGAAAATTGAATCAAAGGCCATAAATATGACAAAAAAAACAGTACAGCTCTTACAAATCATGAAATATATAAACGTCATACCTTTGATTTCAAAAACATCAAAATTATCAAAACCGAAATAAATAAAAAAAAAAAGAAATACTCGATTCCATACACATACAGATGATGCCCACTGCAATAAATGAAAAAACAAATGTAAATAACCTAAACCGTATCTACCTACCAGTCATATAAAGTCCTTCAAGTTAAGTGGTTGTTTGTCGAAAGTAAAAATGTGTTTGTGACAGTGATTTAAAATTAACACCCCATACAATGAACTACTTTCTAAGGAAAGGCCCTCTTTAATGTATACAGTTAAGTGTCTTAAACTGAAAACTACGAAAAACTACAAATATTTTAACCCCGAAATACACAACAAACTGATTAATTACTTATCTATACTTAATTCTTCCAATGTCATCTTTTAGAGCAAATTTTGAAGAAGACATCTTTCAAAGGTCGAAACTTCAATAAATATATAACAGATCCAAGAATAGTTTTAAGGATCTAATTCCAAGAACACATAAATTATAATATATATATATATATATATATATATATATATATATATATATATATATATATATATATATATACATACATATATATCCATATATATATATATATATATATATATATATATATATATATATATATATATATATATACATACATATATATCCATATATATATATATATATATATATATATATATATATATATATATATATATATATATATGTATATATATATATATATATATATATATATATATATATATATATACATTCTTTTAAACCGCTACAATTTCTGTATTTAACATGTTCGCATAACTTTAAATAAGCGATAAAAATTTGGTGTTCACGGGCCACTCAGTGGCCATAAATTATATATTTTGACATAGTTTTAAACTACCTAAATCTACTCGTACCGATATAAAAATTATGAACTTGACGTAGTTCTAGACTTATTCCTATTTATTTTTTAAATGGTTTTTGGCTTGCCTTCTAAGACTCCAGGGCAGTCTGAGACGTTAAACGGTTTCGTTTAAACTAGTTTATCAATTATAAGTCAGATTACCTAAAATATCTTGCTGAGGCATCCACTTCTTAATCAAAACATTGTCAGGTTTTTCAGGTATATCTTCTTCAAATTTCCAGAGAATCTTCTGTTTTAACTTCGTAAAAACTCTAAGTAATGCTTCCTTTTTCTCTTTAGGCATATCTTTACTTTTTAAGGTAGATCCCATACTAAAATAAATAGCGCCATCTTTTGCGCTATCTAAATATTCTTTTAAATCTTGAGGGAGTTTTTGCGGTGGATCAACAAAATATCCACCAATCTCCACCATGTTGGGTACTAATGGAACTGCGGGAGTTAGACTAGGATGGGAATTAAGTAACACTAGAGAAACATTGTAATATAATTCATAAATATCGGGTGCATTTGGGAACGCTTCGTGTAAAATAGTGTTATGTCGAGGAAGCATAAAAAATTCTTTTAGTAGATAAGTAAAAGTTGTTCGAACTAAATTTAAAACTCTTCCACTAAACGACATCTCACTAGATACTTGACCAGTATTACCAACTTTGGAGTTGATAAGGTGACTGGCTCCCACACTATTCAAAATTATCAAAGGGCAATTAAAATGATATGCAAATGCATGATGACAATCATTCAGTACATTATCCAATATAACAGCGTCAAATGATTTATCAGAATTAAATAGTTTTTGAACATTTGTATGCCGAAGTGAGTGATTTGCTAAAATAGAGAAGATATCTTGATATGAGTAAATTTTTTGTATTGCAGTTTTTTAACATCAAAAAGATCAACTTCAGACAACAGCTCTGAAAAAAAGAAAGAAAAATAAGGAATTAATATTTATATATTTAAAAAACTGTAAATAGGAATTGTTCCGATTTTTTAATAACAAAATATCAATACAACTATATATAAAATTACCAAATATTACGTTACAAAAGGGTGGGCGGGCACTAGAGCATAGAAAAGTAATTACCCTGTAACCATAAAATTACCATCCATGATACCATTTTTTCTCCTTTTTTGTAGGCATAACCCATGTACTGCAGGAAAATCTCTAAAACGTTACACGAGCGACGCGTATACGCAAAAAGCAATTCACGTTGGTCTTGAATCACTGTAAATTGTTCTCCAGATAAAAGACATATTATAGTCCATATGTGCGTCAAAACTGCACAAAAACTGTGCTGTATTATCATCTTCGGAGATAAGATGCATGCCATTACAAAAAAGAGTTTTAAACACTGCTGTGTGTTAAATGTAGGGAATTTTTGGGCAAAGTACCATATTTAGCAAATAATATAGAGCATATGGTCAATAACATGAAACTCATGATGGATAAAATTGAAAATCTGGAACATAACCAAAAGAAAATGATAGATAAAATTTAAAATTTAGAACATAAAATAGTTGAATTAAGGACAGAACTTGGAAAAAAAGAAAAATTTTCAAACAATTCATATGCCGAAATGGTTAAAAACGAAAACAAAACCATGATAAATCGGAAAACCCAACTTTCCACACTTATTATAAAACCAAAAGGTGGCAGCTGGATGCGGAGCAAACAAAAAAAACTCGTATTGGAAAAAATCAAACCTGAGAAACTGGAAGTAGGCATAACTAGTCTTAGAAGTACTAGAAATGGTAACCTAATTGTAAAATGCCCAACAAAAAATGAAATTGAGAGTCTAAAGAAGGTTATGGATACGCAATTGAAGAATAAACTAGAAGCAATTGTACCAGAAAGAAGACTGCCCAGAGCGAGAGATGTTGGGTATACGGGAAACAATGATATTAAGTATATTGAAACAAGTATTAAACAACAAAATAGATGGCTTCGAATCGATGATAAAATTGTTGTTTTCTTTTGTAAACCAGAAAAAAAAAGAATAAGTCTTTTACAATCTACTTGGAATGTTCCCCATCGGTTTTCATGAGGTTAATGGATGTTAAGAAAATTACATTGGTTGGAATCGGTGTAGAGTGTTTGAGGATATTACTGTTACAAGATGCTTCAAATGTCAAGGATTTCATCATAAGAGCAACCAGTGTACAAATAAAACTATCTGCGGAGACTGTGGAGAAGAACATGAAACAAATTCTTGTACGAATAATCAAAAAAAATGCATCAACTGTTACCTCGCGAACAAAAAGCTCCAAACTAATTACAATATACAGCATTATACCTCAGCTCAAGACTGTCCTTCACTGATTTACCAATTGGGAGTTATAAGAAACAAAATTGACCATGGAGATCCAATTACTTCGCCTTCACGCCTATAGAAGACATCTTAGACGTTCTTAGAGTTTAATCTCAATAATTAGTCAAATGGAACTGGAAGAGGAATAGAGAGATATTGAAGTAGTGGAGGAGGAATTACCTGATTTACAATCTCTTAATGATAAATTAAGTAAATATAATTTTGTTATCATTTATGTTAATGTGAGAAGTCTAAATATGAATTTTGAATCTCTAGAAATTTATATTGAAAGACTAGAGGTCAAACCTGATATTATTGTGTGCACTGAAACGTGGAATTTAGATTATGTGCAATATTATAAGTTAAGTAATTATAACGTTTATTATAATAGTAGCGTAAATAATAGAGCGGATGGAGTTGTTTTGTATATAAAAGATCAGTTGGTGGAGAATACAGAAATAGAAAGTTTTGGTAAGGTAAAAATTTTGAGTACAAGTATCCGACTTGCACAAAGTGTTGTATTAAGGGTTTCTGCTGTGTACAGGTATCATGACATTGAGAAGGGTGCATTTACTGAACAATTTAGGTCGTTTATTGAATCTAATAGGAAGGTAAATAATCATTGCATTATTGGGGACTTCAACATTGATATTCTAAAAATGGATTATATAAATCAAGATTTTCTAAGTCAACTATTACAATTTGAATATGTACCTTTCTTCAGTGGCGTTACTAGGCCATCACAAGATAACATTGAAATGGGGTCTTGCATTGATAATATGTTTGTCAAAACTAAAATGCTAAATACTAAATCTTATGAAATTATGGAAGTTTTTACTGATCATTATCCGTTAGTGTTGGAAATTAATATTAATGCTTGTTGCCCTCAAGTAGATGGCTGGACTTCGGAGATCAACTATAAAAAATTGACCTCTGAGGTAAATAAACTGCAATGGAATAACATTCTGCAAATAAAGGATCCTAATCTAGCCACAAATTATTTCATTCAAATGTTACAAACAGCCCAAAATAGGGCTACCCACAAAAAGAAAAAAATGGTAATAAATATGCGCCAAGGAAAAAATGGGTAACCCGAGGTATCATGATATCTTGTTCAACCAAGGAAACATTGTATAATTTATGGAAAAAAAAACCAACACAGGAAAGCTTTAAGACTGATTACAAAAATTACGTCAAGGTATTGAATAAAGTAATTAAACGAGCAAAACTTAACTATGAATCGGCTATGGTTCAAAATGTTTATAGTAACAATAAATTACTATGGAAATATATACAACGAAAAATTAGGCTTAATGTAAAAACAAACTCAAATGAAATATCGTTTATTATGGATAATGATGTAAAGGTTGAAAACCCAAAAGAAATAGCAAATCTTTTCAATTCTTATTTCTGTAATGTGGGCAGCAATTTAGCTAAAAATATTGGAAAACCACAGGGAGCGTCACTTAACTTACCAAAAATGAATAGAAACTCAATTTATATCAAATTAACAGACCCTCATGAAATCCGAGCAATTATAAATCAGTTAAAAGAAAAATGTGGAGGAGTCGATGGAATACATGTAAAAATTATTAAGAGTATTGCCGATAAGATTATTGAACCTTTAAGTCATATTTTTAATTTAAGCATTAATACATCTGTTTGGTCAAACTTAAAAACTGCAGAGTAGTACCCATTTATAAAGCTGGTGTAAGACATGATCCAATAAACTATAGACCTATCTCTTTAATATCTAATATAGCTAAAATTTTCGAAAAAATCATACACTCTCGCTTATACAACTTTATTATGAAAAACAAATTAATATCAGAACACCAATATGGTTTTGTCAAGGGTAAAGGAACTAAAGATGCTTTAAATTTCTTAAGTAATACAATTTATAATAATTTAGACCTAAATATTCCAATAATTGTAACATTTTTGGACTTAGCTAAAGCTTTTGACACAGTGAACCATGAAATTCTTTTAAAAAAACTATATCATTACGGTATTAGAGGTATGGCTCATGGCTTAATTAGAAGTTATTTAAATAATAGGATACAGACTGTCAAAACAGCAAGTACTGTCAGTGCCCCTAAACAAATCACATGTGGAGTCCCACAAGGAACAATCCTTGGACCTCTATTATTTATTTTATACATAAATGACATGCTTGAAATTTTGGAAAGCACTGAAGAAACTTGGGATAAAACCCAAAATAAAATGAATGATCTTTTAAAAACAGTAAGCACATGGTTAGCATTAAATCAGTTATCTTTGAATATTTCAAAAACAGTCTTCATGACTTTTGGTGTGTATCGTGATAGCATTCCGAGTGATGTAACTATTAATATTAATCACAGTAGAGTAAAAAGGGTTGAATTCTGTAAATATTTCGGCACTGTGTTTGATTGCCATATGAGATGGGATAAGCATATTGAGAATGTAGTGAAAAGAACGAAATATCTGCTATTTGTATTTGCTAAATTATCAAGAACTATGTCGACGGGGACTCTATTAACGATTTATTATGCTCTTTTCCATAGCATTTGCTCTTATGGAGTGATTGCGTGGGGTGGAGCATATGATAATATTGGGATTCGGTTGCAGAATTTGCAAAATAGGATCTTAAGGATAATCTTGAAAAAACAAACTAATTATTCTGTCCCATTAAATATCTCACAAATGTTTACATTGGAGTCATTGTTGCTTTATTATGCAGATATGCGAAAGGAACATGCAGAATCTCATAGTAAGACTAGAAACAAAAACCTTTTATTGCCAAAAATAAATAAAATAATAAAATTTAAGAGCAGTAAGACTACTGCTATGAAGGCGTTTAACAAACTGCCCGGAGAACTGAAAAATTTAGAATTAAGAGGTAAGACTCTGAAAAAAAAGTTTAAAGGTTGGATTGGATCATCGGATATAAGTGTGGCCACAATATAATTAATGGAAAGTACGTTTTTTTTTTTTTTTTGTTTTTGCTTTTTGTTTTCTGAGTTTTTCTGTATCTACTGCCACTGTTGAGCAACCAATAAATTTTCATTTTTTATTTTTTTTAAATTTAAGTTTGTGTATTTTAATATAGTTTAGTATAATTGTGTATAATTCTTAAGGATTTTTGTCCACCAGTCCTACTGTGCGGATAACTTGTGTTATATTTATAGGTATTGCATATTTTGTATTGAATTGTAATAAACTGGTTCAAATAAATAAATAAATAAAAAAATACAAGACTGCTTGAAAAGGGTTCTACAAGGAGTGCCAAGTTGAACCACATACGGATGTGATGTATAAGCGCAACGTGTATTCCTTGAGGCACACCTGCGTTGATAGGGAAGGTATCAGAAAGAAATCCATCGACTACCACTCGTAAAGAATGCTCTTTGAGGAAAGACGAGAGCCATAAACAAAACCTTGCACACATACCATAAAAGTGTAGTTTAGCCAGCAATCCGTCATGCCCAACACGGTCGAATGCCTTGGATATATCAAAAGTAACAGCTTAAGATTCTCCAAAATATCTAATTGCGTTGTTCCAAATATGTATTACATAACACATAGGCTGAAAAGTTCTTGGTCTAGCTACTTAAAACACATTTGCATTTTTTTGCGAAATTCGGCTTTATTCATCAACATAGTCCAACGCTTTTCTAACATTTCTATACCTTTCTTGTAGAAGGATTTGTCTTTGCCTTCAAAATAGGCCTCAGTTTCGGCGATAACTTCTTCATTGGAGCCAAATCTCTTTTCTGAGGTCTGCGAATACATAATAGTCGCTGGGGGCTAAATCTGGAGATTACGGTGGATGAGAAAGCAACTCGAACTTCAATTCATGCAATTTTGCCATCGTAACCATTGACTTGTGACACGGTGCATTGTCTTGATGAAGGAGTACTTCTTTTTTGTTTATTTGAGGCCGTTTCTTTGCGATTTCTGCCTTCAAACGCACCAATAACTTTATATAATATTAGCTATTGAAAATTATTCCATGCGCATCCCAAAATACAGAGGCCAAAACCTTCCCAGCCGACTGTTGTGTCTTTGGTCGCTTCAGGCGGTTTTCCCCAACTGGTGTCCACTCAGCTGACTGCCGATTTGATTCAGGTGTGTAGTAGTGGATCCATGTTTCATCCATTGTCACATATCACTTGAAAAAAATCCTTTTTATTGCGCTTAAACAGGTCCAAACAGCACTCAGAATCACCAACACGTTGTTGTTTTTGGTCCATGTGAGCAAACGCGGTACCCATTTCGAACAGAGCTTTCACATGCCAAAATGTTCATGCAAGATATGACCAACACGTTCTTTTGATATCTTTAGGGTGTCAGCTATCTCACGCAATTTCACTTTGCGGTCATCCAAAACAATTTTGTGGATTTTTTTTTTATGTTTTCCGGTGTAACCATCTCATTTGGGAGTCGATGTTTTCCATTGTTTTGAGAATGTCAAAAGTAACATCACTAAAACTACTGTAACTTTTAAACCAATCGTCGAGATGTCATGAAATTTTCACACGTATCGTTTGAGGGTTGATACTTCCTAAAAATCATATGGATTTTTCGAAAAAGACGACATCTATGTATCAGACTAAAAGCTTTTCAGCCTACGTGTTAAGTTAGAAGATCTCCTGTTAAACTTTGCTTACGAAAGCCATATTGATGGTCGCTAATAATATTAAATCCTTCTAGGTATGATGGTAGAATACAACGAATTGTACTAAGTATGTATACCTATTACTCCATCGAAAGGACTTGACAAATAAGAGAACAGTGGGTAAACTGCTGAAATATGAACTTCGTCCATTACATTAACTTCATATGCCTGAGGAGGATCCCTCGAAAAGCACTACCTGCTTTTAAGCGTTGACTGTGTCCACCACTCTGCCGGCTCGAAAGCTACTGTGTCAACTTTCCATGGAGTAATAAGTATGCGTACTTAGTACAATTCGTTGTATCCTATCATCATATTCCGTAATTTCTGGGATAGGTACAAGAAAATTTTGTTCTCTTGTTTGTCAATCCTAGCCTGACTAACGAGCCGTGATACGAGGAAACGTGTCTCAGATGGATTTGACGAATAAGAGAACAGTGGGTAAACTGCTGAAATATGGACTTCGTCCGTTGTCAGTTATTTTACATTAACTTCCTAGATATTTTAGAAGATCAGGATGATAGCCTTTTCCATGCCTTTCGATATTACTGAAAGCAGTGTGACTGGT
This sequence comes from Pachyrhynchus sulphureomaculatus, assembly GCA_019049505.1. Taxonomy (NCBI): domain Eukaryota; kingdom Metazoa; phylum Arthropoda; class Insecta; order Coleoptera; family Curculionidae; genus Pachyrhynchus; species Pachyrhynchus sulphureomaculatus. Next base: position 58,105,533 of record CM032455.1, on the reverse strand, counting down.
CGCTAGTTGTTTAGCAAGGTCTCTTCGCCTTTTTGGAGTATCGAATAAACTGTAACGCATTTTCAGTAGGAAGAAAATGTTCCCTTTCTGGACATTCTTTGGTTTCGTCGATAATTTCTTTGCATCTGTTTCGGGTACGAACAAAGATATTACGATTTATGTTACGTTAGGATTTTCACGCCACTGTCGGTAAGCAAGATATTTAGAAACAACAGCTTCTTTGCATTTTCGGTCGAACCTACATAGGCTTAGTGCTGGAAGGACATTTCTTCGAAAAAGGGATATAAGCTTCCATACCAGCCAAAATGACATCGGTAACCTCCTTAGCGCAGTCAGATAGGTCGTCGGATTTTAAACAAACGCCTAACGAAGGGAAAGTTCGGAAATATTACCATTTACAAGGTTAAAGCAGATCAAGAAGACTGGAGAACTCTCCGTCCGGATCAGAGACCCGTGTTAATTCATCGATAGGCTGAGTAAAACCGCAACTGATTGAAAGTAATTCAACTTTACGACCTTGTTCGTCGGTCGTATTTGAATACAAAAAGCCAGTAGATTGATTGACATTAAAGTTGCCCAGGACGGCAAGGCAATTTCGGCACTTGGATAATTAATTTCTAAATGATCGAAAGTATCTGAAAGAGAAGCGAAAAGTGTCTAAACTTTTTTATGGTTATTCTATTCTATGTTTCTATTTAACACCAAGTTCCATTATCTACTATCTATGTTTCATGTCCTTTTTTGCGCGAACTAATTTCATTTCTGTTATTTCGAGCATTTGTTACGTTTTTGATAATATGGGTCGAGTTTCCGCTGTCTACGTTATCACAGATCTAATTGTGGTTTTATACACTCAAGAGAGGACGAAGTCTTGGGGGACTCCAGCTCGTATGAGTTTGATGTCAGAAGTGGTCTGGTCGACTCGAACCTGGAATGTACGATCCGAGAGGAAGGAGAGGATCAGTCGCATGATGCTTGTGGATTAGCCGTGACGGATGAACTTGGGGATAAGACATTCGTGCCAAGGTTGTTCACTTGAGGGTTTGTTGTAGTATTAAACCACAGTAAACACACTACACAGTAGCGAAACTCAAGGATAATCGCATAGGAAAATCAGGTTCGTTTTCAGAAGGTCACGTGGCAATCCGCCATGTTAAAAGTGGACCAGCGCGAGATTTGAAATGCAAATAAAGTTGTGCAAAGTTTTATCATTCAAAATCATAGATATAGAAATGTTTGAAAATTTTTTAATTTGTTATTTAATATAGCATGAGTAATATAAAAGTTAATGCAGCATGAATAATATAAAAAAAAAAACAAAAAGAATGGTTAGAAAAGAAATGAATACAGGTGAAAAACTTGATAGGAAGGTATTTGATGGAATTCTTCATATTCAACTTCAGTTTTTAATAACCTTATCCAAAAATTCAAAAGTCTATCAAAGTTAAACGTCACTGTTTGAGGTTAAAGTATTATTTACATCATTTTTCAAGTAAATTTGTGATTAAAGATGTTTTTTAAGGACTGAATTAATTTAATTTTAATTGTCATTATTAAGATGTCAACATCTTCTAAAATAAGAGCATTTTTTCTAAGCAGTGTTGTGTTGTTTGGTGTGATAGATCTCTCGTTAATTAAAAAACACTGTATCTACTTTTTTGGTACTTATTTTTTCTTAAACTACAAAACTATATTGTGTAACTTCGAGAAAGATTAATATAATATTATTAATGAATTATGAACGTATATGTATAGACCTCTATTTTCTATGCGAATGATTCTTAGAGGTTCTATACTTTTTTGTGTTCTGTTATCTGTATTGCTTTTTGATAATGTAATTAACGCTTGCTTTTATTTACAATGAATTAATATTTAGATCAAAGAGTCAATACAGTAATTTCCTAATTATAGTTACATACAATACTTAGTTATGACCAAGCTGACTTGTCAATTACAACTATATTGGGAATGTGGAATCTTTGGCACAATGACACTACTCAGTATATATCACCACTACACCACTTTATTTTTGCACTCGACGCGCGTTTCGCTAACCATATTAGCTTCATTAGGAGAAATGATTGGCTCATATATACTGAGTATTGTCAATTACAGTTTAAAAGGAAAATAACTATATTTAATTTATAGTATAGGTATACATCAATAGAAATAAGTTCTTTATAGGAGGAATATTAATAGCAGGTAACTAAATCTTCAAAATTTTAATAGTAACCATAATTATCATCAAACTGGACTTCGATTAGGTGTACTGTCCATTTAACGAACTTATTTTCAGAATATTTTACCCTCTGGCACACATCGTCTGACAAAATCATATTACAAAAATTTCTTTGGAATCACATTAAAATTTTTCTTATTTTAATAGCATATTTGATTTAATAATCCATTTATATCAGTTATTTCAATAATCCCATTCCCTAGTGGTTTTGGGATCTCAACACGACACTTAATATTTAAACTTTCAAACCCAGCCTTTAAGAAAATAAAATATACTGTCTAAAATTTGAAAATAATAAATATGTTGTTATAGGTTCTATATTCCTTACAATATATTCATAGAAACTTTTGAAAGATTGGCATGAAAAAGGAGCAATGTAATTTATAGAGAAAAATAGAAAAAAAAGTCACTTTCAGAGTATTAATTGTACTTGCAATTAAACAGTGTTAAATTTATCAGGTTTATTATTAGAAAAGGTGTGTCAAACAATTAATTCAGATGAAGTTTTTGAATACTAGAAGCCTCTTGAGAATACACCTTTTAGAAAAAAATAATGTTTTATTTATAATTTATGAAATATAAATAGTTTTAAATAACTGAATACTGGTTTACACAAAAATAAATCTTTCTAAAAACCAGAATTTGGAGGATTATTTATTAATCATAAAAAAATTACACAGGCACACAAAAAAAGTTTTTCACTACCGAACAGATCGCTATATCTATATGTATTTTTGGGCGCTGAAACCGAATCCGAGGTCAAAATTGAGCAATCACGTCAGGATTTTTAAATAATCAGCCGAACTAAGTTTAGAAATAAATTTCAAGCTTTAATGACCAAATCACTCTACCAATACGAACGTTTTATTAAATCAATCAAGGTTCCCTGGAAGGCCATCTCTTGAGCAAATACGCCTAAACAAAATGTACATTAGTAATGATAATATTGTTTCATGCATATGTTTTTTTTAAAAACGCATTTAAGATAGTAAAAAGTTGTCTTGTGAAAGCAAGCAATAGAGATTTATTAAAATAATCAACAACTCCAACAACTTTAAATCGCATACCATGATTTCTATGAAATCATTGTTTCAACTAAAAACAGAGGAATTGCAAAAAAAATCATTAATGCAGCAACTTAAACTTTGACGGATAATACTGTTGATGATTACATGTGAATATTAAATTAATTTGAATTGAATTGAATTATTGAATAATAAAGCATAATTAAATTTAGTTATGATTTAGAATAATAGTCTTAGCGTGCCCTTATTGAGTTAGAAATTTCTTATTTGCAAATTTTAGAGCATAAAAAAGTGTGACTCGAGCAAATAATTTGCGAAAATAATTATATGGAATATTGCAATTCTCAACGGCACAACAATAACCTCCTTTCCCCATGATTATATAAATTGTTTCTCAACCTTTTCGATTCTCTTCACTTACAAACGTTTTTAATTCTCTTTTTCTACAAACTCTCTTTTCCTTCTGTCTTTATATTCATATAAACTGCAGTCACATCAAGAAACGATGGACAATACATTTCCAAAGACACATTCCGAGATCGGATGTAAACACTAAGCGGCCATTTTGAAATAGGACCTATCGACGCACGCGCCGTCAAAATCTCGTCACCAAATTGGAGCTCAGTTTCGCTACTGTAGTATGTTTACTGTGATTAAACTGTTTTTTTTTTTAAATTTTCTCACCCGTGAATGAGGTTATGCTCGTTTGTAACACATACAGATCTGCAGACATCTATGTACTAATATAATATTTTGAGTGAATTTAAAACATCATATATTTATAATAGGGACTAAGTGCTTTTGTATATTGAAACCAAGTAATTTATTATATAATTTGCTGATAAAACAATGTCATGTAGCGAATTGTGTGTGAATGGCTGAATAAATAAAGTAATTTGATACAAAAAGGACTTGCTCTAAGCCCACGGAGCGTCCTGCAGGACGAATATTGAAGATAAGGCTCAGCAAGAGCCATCTGATTTTGCATTTTTCATCAAACCTAAAATAATACAACTCTAATTCTGAAAATATAACTTCTTAGTAACATTGAACTAAATATAATGTCTTTCCTTAGAACGTTTATAAAAGTCTTTCAATCCTGAAAACTGTTTTTTTTCTTCTTACTTCTCTTGCTAAAGGCAAAGACTATATTCGTGAAAAAAATGACATGATGAGATGTTTGCATACCTCCATATTTCAAGGCTTCCAGATTACATGGATTCCAGTTTCTTTCGTATTTCTATTTGCCTCACTTAATATAACTCTCGAAAGATAAAGTTAAATTTCGTATATACATAATAACTGAAGTAGAAAAGACGGTTATAGTTTTTGAGCGATATCTCTTCAGGGAAAAGAGGTGAAAATTGGCAAGTTTTGTAATTTTATAGTGTTATGAGGATTTTAATAATGAAAAATTCAAACAGACAGGATGTTAAAGGGGTAGGGGAGGGGATACAAGTGCTTACTATGAATACGAGGCTGATTTGAAAAGTCCGTGCAAAGTCCGAGAGATGGCACCACCGGCGCGTATCGAGGTCATGTTTAGTTAGTAGCATCTCTTGAATGAACGCACACCAAGTTTCAGCCATATTGGTCTATTTCTTTGTGTTTGGCATTCGTGTGAATCAAGGAAGTCGAGTGATTTTCAAGAAATGGGCGAAAAAGAATTTCGTGTGGTGATTAAACATTACTTTATGACAGACAGGGAATTATAGTGTGGTGTTAATTTCTCACAAGAGAGGAGGAAACTATATATGTTACTGAGACCATCTAGGTCGGTTCTTTTATTGATATTAAGGTGATTTTCCTGGATGTAACACATTTCAAGGAATTCTCTCTTGGAAGGATTTTTAGAGAAATGAAGAATTTTGGGTTCCCTGAAATTAAAGGAATGACCATTGTCAACACAATGGGTCGCCAAAGCACATCTGTGTGGATGCCATTCTGTTGACAATGGTCATTCCTTTAATTTCAGGGAACCCAAAATTCGTCATTTCTCTAAAAATCTTTCTAAGAGAGAATTCCTTGAAATGTGTTACATCCAGGAAAATCACCTTAATATCAATAAAAGAACCGACCTAGATGGTCTCAGTAACATATATAGTTTCCTCCTCTCTTGTGATAAATCAACACCACACGATAATTCCCTGTCTTCAAGTGTTTTATGATCCATCTGAATTGAAATAGTAGTCATCTCTCTCTTAGCTGTGTAACTTCCAGGGTTTTCTTTCCTCCTTCCTCTCTTTGTTTACGGTTCTCTTTGATCCTGAGTTCCACAGTTTCCTTCCACTTTATCTGGGCCATCTTGTGCACTTATTGATTACTGTCCTCCTTCCATTGACAGTGTCCAGCGTCACCCCTTCATTATCTCCTGTTACTTTCAATCTTCATTTATTTCTGCAAACAATCTCTTCCTCCAGTCATATTTCAACAATAAATTAACAAATTAATAATTAATATAAAAGACGATCTTTCTCTTTTTTGCTCCCATTATTCTCTCTCTCTCTCTCGCTCACCCTTTACCTATAATTAGGTTATGATTTATCCTTTCTCGGTTCCATACCGGTTCTTGGTCGCTCAATTGGCTATCTCTTTCTAACTTTAAAGGTCCATACATGCACTTCCTATTTTGATCGGTTTCCTTCCGGGTGTCGACCCCTTTTTCTGGTTAATTGAGTTTTCTTAATAAGCCCCATATCTCTGTCGATCAGCTGTCTCCTGTCGTCTTTGTCATTTTTTCCCTTATTGCGGTGGCCATGGATGGTTGTCGCAGGTGAAATTAATTAACAATGTTTTCAACATCCAAGGTTCTCAGTCACATCCATGTTTTAAATCTGGTTTTTGTAATTTTATCTACAGTGTTATAGTGTGTATTTTATGGATTAACCAATGTTTTTATGTATAAGCTACCTACGGCCATTCAGATTAACTCAACTTTACACTACTCATGTGAGTTTTTGACTTTATTATGACTAATATCTTATTCTTGTTCTACACTAATTTTATTAATTATAACAACTTAAGTACAACATCATTAATTTAAATTTGTCCCAAACACTATCAGTGAATATGTTTTGTTCTCCTTTTCAGTTCTTGCCCTGAAGAAGGTCCCAATCTAGGACTGAAATATTGGATTAATGAAAATTGTGTGATCTCTTATCACGCCCCTTTTTGCCGAGTTCCCCAACTAAGATTTTATTTATATATATATATATATATATATATATATATATATATATATATATATATATATATATATATATATATATATATATATATATATATATATATATATAATATATATATATATATATATATATATATATATATATATATATATATATATATATATATTTGGACCCGTCTTTTAGAAGTTTTCATTTGATACTCCACTCGATGACGTGGTAAAAAAAAAATTTCACTTCCGATTTCACCCCCAAAACTAACCCTTTAAGTCAAAATTTAACTTTCAAAACTACGTGGCTCTGATGAGGTCATCAATTCCTATATTAGTGCCAAATTTCAACTTTCTATGTCAAATAGTTTCGAAGAAAATCGGGAGCGACAGACAGACGGACAGATAGACAGACGGACACCGAACCATCTTATAAATGTTCCGTACGGAACACTAAAACGAAAATAGTCTAAAAATAGGTCATATTAATATTTAATCAATTATACCTAAAATAAATACTATTAGAGATTATATTTTTTTTTCCCATAACTTTGATATTATTGCTATTTCAGAAACTTGGTTGGCTTAACAGACGACGAGCTGATGAGCTTTCATGACTTTGAAATAACACGCAATCACCATCAGGGACTTGGGAGGGGGGTCCTTTTGTATGTCCGCTGGTCTTTTAAGTCTCAAGTTCTAAATGATATAAATTCTCATTATTATGTAATGCAAAACTATTTCATAATAGAATTATATGTTCTGTACAGACATTCAACTAAATAAGTATTAATGAATTCTTAGATGAATTCGAATTCAACATTTCTCAAGTTTTATGCGCAAGAATCTGGTATGCTTGAATGACTCATACTCAGCAATTTTTTTCACTATCGGATGCCTACAACAAGAAGGTGCATCCTATTATATGTTCTAATGTAGCTCTCCTATTGGTAGTGTTGATACTGCCTTCATGCTTCTGATCACAAGTGTGAGTTACAAGTAAAAATTTCAAAGCATAAACCTTTTATTATTACATATAAAGATTTCCGACGTTTTGACCATGAGTTTTTTCATGAATATCTTTTAAATGTTCCTTTCACAACATCCATCGTATAGATGATCTTAAGATGATGTTAACAATAAGTTAAAGACTTTTAATTCCATAGGTCTTTTTGACGCCCATATTCCATTTAGAAATGCACACATTACTAAGAAACAAGACCCTTGGATCACGCAAAATGTTAAACTGTATATGAAGCTTCGGGACAAAGTTTTATCTAACCTCAAAAGATCAGAGATGGAGGAAAATTGGGAACAATATCGGCAGCTTCGCAACTATGCAGCTATAGCGATATAAAACATTAAGAAAGCCTAGCTTAAAACAAATTTCTGCAGAAATAATCCAAAAAATAATTGGAGGCTAGTCAGGGATCTTTCTTAATTCTGTGTCGATATAAGCAAAACTAAAAGTATTTAAACTTCATTTCTTTTTGTATAATTTTATCGTCGACACCAAACTTACATCTTAATGGTGTATTAGATGTTCTCGTGCACTATATTTTGGTTGCTGATATAGTCAACAATTTTTTTTTTCGGTTTTGCGTGTTTGCGCGTGTGCGTGTGTGCGTGTGTGCGGGTGTGCGTATGCGTGTGTGCGTGTGTGCGTGCGTGCGTGTGCGTGTGCGTGCGTGTGTGCGTATGCGTGTGCGTGTGCATGTGCGTGTGCGTGTGCGTGTACGTGTGCGTGTGTGTGTGTGCGATCTTCATACCATAATGATATAATCATTAAAACTGGTTTATTTATGTGGCAAGAGCAATTGCAGAAAAATCTATTTTTCCAAGCTAATTAGATGACTTCTATTTTCAAATCGTTCAGTACAACGAGTGCGTGACACTTGCGACCAAAATACAGGTATTTAGATCAGGAGGTGTTGCGCTGATGGTATTTTTATCCTAACGTAAATTGTCGAAAAATTAATAGATTACAATAGGCCAGAGTTCTTATGTTGCATTCTTGACAACTGGTCGTTTCAATATATCTTCTTCAGGAAAACCCATACAGAATAACATCATCAAACCAATAGAAAATATTTAATCAAACAAACGAGATTGCAGCTAAAATAAATGATAAACTCAAAGTACCAATACCGGTAGAATAAGAAATTCACTAAGGATGAAACTAGAGGGTTATAGAGTAGGAGATACATAAATACATTCTCATTTCTATACTATGTAGATGACGCCCTGCTGATAGTAAAAAATGACACGCACACGCGCTCACGCGCACACGCACACACCCGCACACACCGCCCATACCGCACACACCCGCACACACCCGCGCACATACGCGCACACCGCCCATACCCGCGCACACACACCCCCACACACACCTCTTACACGCACGCGCGCGCACATACGCGCACACACACACGCACACATACACACACACACACACCACACACGCACACACACACACACTCAAACGCACGCGCGCTCACACACACACACACACACACACACACGCACACGCACACGCACACGCACACGCACACGCACACGCACACGCACACGCACACGCACGCACGCGCACACACGCCCACACACGCCCACACACCGCCCACACACGCCCACACACGCCCACACACGCCCCACACGCACACGCCCACCCACACGCCCCCACACACGCCCACACACGCCCACACACGCACTCACACGCACTCAATCGCACGCACGCGCGCGCACACACACACACACACACACACACACACACACATCCACACGCACCCGCACACACGTTCGCGCTCGCGCACACGCATGCGCTTGGGCACGCACGCGCACACGCGCACACACGCACACACATACACACACACGCACGCGCACGCGCACATTGGGTTTGCAATAGGTTTTCTCTAAACTGAACCAAATAGCGTATAGTTTACATCCTAAATATTGTAGAATAAATGTGAACGGTTATAGATTTTTTTCATTTAATTTAATTAATTAAAATATTTAAACGTGTACTTACTTTGAGTTTCTTCCGGAATTCCGTCCAAAACAATATCGGTCCAACTTCCATTTTTCGGTGGATTTTTGTATTCGTATGGACTTACAAATGTGATGTGATGACCAGCCTCTGCTAAACCTTTCATAAGTTTAGTTCCCAAAATATAATGACTACCCCAATCTAAGGGAAAAACTCCCAAAATTTTTGCACTGTATGTATATTTTAGAATCACGAAAATACCTAGTAATCTTAACAACATCATAATGCCCAGTAGACAAATAGATAATTGAATAACTATTTCAAGGTAACGACAGACTTGTAAAAACAATTCTAAACATTAACCAGAATTTTTTTTTATTATATTCCAAAAATTATCGCTATTAAGATATGGAGCAATTAAAGATAAAAATGATAAATAATTTGTTATTATCTTTAATACCAGCAACAATTTTAAAAAAACACTATCATCATGAATATGCGCCTCCAATCTGTTTATTTATATTTAACCTTTCGTACACAATTAATCTCTCGTCTCATTTCAGTTGTGTACCAAAGCAAAGTGATCAAAGTGCTTTTAGCAAAATTACAAATACATATATTGTATATATATATATATATATATATATATATATATACATATGTGTATATATATATATATATATATATATATATATATATATATACATACATATATATATATATATATATATATATATATATATATATATATATATATATATATATATATATATATATATATATATATATATATATATATATATATATATATATATATATATACATATATATATATATATATATATATATATATATATATATATATATATATATATATATGTTTTCGAGGTACTTAAAAATATGGAATTTGTAAATAGAAATTAAATTTAAACTAAGTTATGTAAAATTTTAAAACAGTGTTTTTCCTTTTATTTATATAATTATACGTGTTATGTTTGTAAACCAGTGTTATTGTTGTAATTTAAAGCAAGACTGTGATGTATTTTTAATTTTATTTCTAGACATGGCAAACTGTTTTTTGAAAATGCCCAAAACTAAGGGCGAAACGTCAAAATAATATAAAAAAAAATTCAAAAGAACTCCAAGATTTTCATTTGATGAACCAAAACCCAAGATACATCAAAAAGATTTATATATATATATATATATATATATATATATATATATATATATATATATATATATATATATATATATATATATATATATATATATATATATATATATATATATATGTTATATATAGTATATATATATATATAATATATATATATATATATATATATATATATATATATATATATATATATATATATTTTATACATATAGACATATAAATATATGTGTATATATACATATATATATATATATATATATATATATATATATATATATATATATACACAGTAGAACCCCGATTAACCGAGTCGCGATTATCCGAGCTCCGGATTAGCCGAGCCAATCTAAGAACCTGATTATCCGAGGTACGCGCGTCTATGCTGCGTATTAACCGAGCTTTAAAATATGTATGTACATATTTCCATTTAAAATCGTCGGGGCGTTCGGGGAATCCCCCTGGCCCGTGTGAGGGGTTCCCCTATTTATGTTTTTGGACTCTTTCAGCATGTAAATTTACGTGAATGCAGTGTAGAAAAATTAAAAGCCATCAGAAGAATTGAAGCAGGAGAGACAATTAAAGTTGTTGCACGAGATTATGGAGTAGGTGAGGTAACAGTTGGAGATTGGAAAATAAACCGCACAAAAATAGAAGAGTGATGTATAAATCAAGCCTCCTCGTCCTCAGGAAGAAAATCAATGAAAACCGGCGACTATAAAAGGTTAACGAAGCTTTATTCATGTGTCAACAGAGATCAAAAGGTGTACCTCTGTCAGGTCCAATTTTACAACTGAAAGCAATAATGCTTAGTAGGCAATTCCTAGAGATAGATCAGTTTACCGCCAGTTGTGGATGGCTTGACCGCTGGAAAAAAACGGTACGGCGTACGACAACTGACTGTATGTGGTGACAAACTTTCTGCTGATGTGTCATTAATTAAGAAGTTTAAGCAGAACTTTAAGAAACAAATCGAAGATTGTGGATACACATGCGATCAAATTTACAACTGCGACGAAACTGGTCTGAATTACAAAATGTTTCCATCAAAAACATTGGCATCTCGACAGAAAAAATCAGCTTCTGGGCCCAAACGAAGTAAGGAAAGATTAACTATAGTGGTATGTTCCAGTGCATCTGGCAAGCACAAAATCCCACTGATGGTGATTGGCAAGTCTGCACAACAAAAGTCAGAAGAGCGCATGGATGGATGTGACCTTATTTACTAACTGGTTTGAAAAAGAGTTCGTGCCATCTGTGACTAAATTTTTGAATAGAAACCGTCTTCCTATTAAAGCAATTTTGTTAATGGATAATGCCCCCTCTCACCCTGGAGAAGGACTTCATGTGGGCGAAATTGTTGTAAAATTTTTTCCTCCAAATGTAACCAGCATAATGCAACTAATGGATCAAGGCATCCTCGAAAACTTTAAAAAAATTATAGGCGTTTATATCTTGAACATCTGTTAGAATACACAGAAAAGGAGGATATTATCAATGGGATGAGAAAGGTTACACTGAACAATGTTATTTACTGGGTAAGTCAAGCTTGGGATTCTGTGCGTACTACTACTATTCAAAAATCTTGGTCAAAAGTTACTGATTTTGAGGACTATAATGACAGTGAAGATGACACTCCATTAAATGAATTAGCTTTGAAATTGAGAAGACATGGAGAAATGTCCTGTTCAGATAGAAGAAAAAAAAATTATTTGAACTAATGCAAAAATTAAAAAGTTGCGAAAATGTGACAAGAGAAGATGTTGAATGGATTACAGCGGATGATTTAGAAGAAGAAATGAGTACTGAAGAAATAACGAATGCCTTTCAGGAAACCAAAAAAAATCAGATGACGATGACGATGACGAAGCGGCGGTGGATGAACAGTCTCCCACTAAGATCTCTCATCAAGAAGGATTTGCTTCTTTGGAAAAAGCTTTGAGGTATATCGAACAACAACTAGAGGCAACCCCAGCGGATTTGCTTCTTCTTAATAGATGGAGAAACATTGCAGCGAGAAAAAGAAGATGCAATATGAAACAGAAGCGCATAGATACCTATTTCACTGTTTTATAATGAATTAGCACGACGTTTCGCCAAAATATCATTTAGCATTTTCAAGTCCTCTTGCTGCTACTGCTACTCGATACTGTGATCTTACTGCTGCTGCCGCTCGAAGATAACTGAGAAACCGGGGACCGCGCCTCGTTATTATTTAGTGTAGATAAAAATACCATGCCTTAAATATTTTTTTAAGATGGTTTAAAATATTTCTTTATACACCACATTAAGTGTCACTTTCCCGGGTGCCAAAACAAACAGATTAAGTTTGGATATCACACGTGACAAGGTCACGTATAACTGGCCATGCGAAAAATATTGAAGGCTAGGATCTAAACCAGCTACGTTTAATGTTTGTCCCTGAAGTTTATTGATCGACATCGAGAAACACAGTTTTATAGGAAACTGGAGCAGTTTAAATTGAAACAGTAATTCGGTTGGTTAGGTCCACAGCCTTGTAATCTAGTACGGTTGCATAATGTTGCTAGATTTAAATTACGCGGCAATATTATAGCCCCTACTTTTAGAATCAGTTTGTGGCGGATCCAATCCAAATGTTGCAATTTAAATGCACAAAACAAAGAACGCATTTAATTTGATAGGGATTTATATTTTCCTACCTAAAATACTCTCTTTAGTTGGAGTATTTTAACAGGTCTACTATTAATATCTTTACTTTGATAATGGATTACCCTTTGTGCGTAGACATATGCTGACGCAAAAATTTTTGTAGAACTATTTGAGGCGGACAATATTGATATGCATTCTTTTCACATGTCTTTGACTATTTACACAGCGCACTCGTAGATACCTCTCCGACGATTGATTTTTTTCTGACTTCATCGACATTCATAGTCATAGGTCAGCCAATTTTCGTCAAAAATCCACAAATTATATACCTAAACGTTTCTTGTGACATGCTCTATCCATTAGTAAAACCCGGAATAAAAACCGTTCAATAGTTACCTTCCTCGTAAAATATTCTATACATTAGTGAAAACTGAAAAAAAATCCGTCCGAGTACTTTTCGACGCAGGGTGGGTGAACAGGGGATTTTGGCCACTTATTTTTAAATAATAAAAAGAAAAGTGTGCGCAAGTATGACATCATATAGATTTTTGAACTCGTGTTTTCACAAGTTTTGATTTGACACCCCACTCGATGACCTGGAAAAAAAATTTATTTTTCACTTCCAATTTCACCCCCCAAAACTAACCCCTTAAGTCAAAATTTAATTTTCAAAGCTACACTGGTCTAATAAGATCACCAATTCCTATATTTGTGATAAATTTTAACTTTGTATGTCAAATAGTTTCGGAGAAAATCGCGTGTAACAAACAGGCAGACAGGCAGACAGACGGACAGTCAGATGGACAGACAGACGAACAGATAGATGGACAGACAGACAAACGGGCAGACGGACACCAAATTGATCCCATAACACTAAAAAAACGACAAAAAACTGAGATAGAAGAGTGAGATAGAAACACTGGTGCTACGAAAAAAAGTTCTACTTAAACCAGCACTATATAAGAGAATGATACATATGAATATCTCTAAGTAAACCGAACTACTAAAGTAACAATAACAAAAGCTAACAGAGTGATATGTGATAAAGAAATCCAAGAAATAATTATATATTTCGGAAGGAATAAGTACTTACAAACGTAGAAATTTATTTAAAGATTAAAATCGATACAGAAAAGATAACTGGGTAATACGCAAGTTCCATCTAAGAAAAAGTAGATTCAACAACTACTAATCGAGGATAAATATAAAAACATCGTAAATTTATCATCGAATATTCCGATTCAAGGCGAGGAAATCCATAGTTTTGTGTATTGAAACTGTTTTATTCATGGCCCAGAAATATAAAACATTAATTGACTTATGGCAGTTTTGTAAAAATAACATCTTCTTGTCCATAAGGGCTTCAGTCCTGCTACTCATGTGATATAATTCTCGATCATTTACGACTCTGTGCTTAATTCTTCCTATTACCCTATAAATACTATATGTATAACTATAATCATTACGATGTGGTAATCTAAAATTTATTTAGTTATACAACAAAGTGCGCCTCATTCAAATTTTCAAAAAAATAATCCAAATTAATATATTAAAATTGATAGCTGATCTCAATAAAAACATACAGTAATCAAATACCTATAATTTCAATTAGTCTGGTTTCATATATATAGATAATTGTAAGGTCATAAATTTATTTATATGTAGTATAAACAATATATCGTGTGAGAGAATAAATATGGTTTATAGAACATACTATATTACAATATACTCGTATGTACACGGTAAGTCAACGATACATTAAAGTTCATTATTTCATTTGTTTCGGGAATGACGAAAAAATGTTAAATACAATAGTTTTAGAGAATGTTAAGGTGCACAGTTTAAAATTATTTCAATTACGTCAAAAAAGTGTGGCTGATATAACACGTTTTTTAAATGGAAGATCCTATTTTCTAATTTATTTTTAAATTCTGCGTAAAATTTTATAACTTTTTATTAATTATGTTATATTCCTAAACCTAGTAGTTTTTCTAATATTTCAATTTTTTTTTAAAATACCAGTTTTCAGTTTTGTAAAAAATTGTCAGTAGTGCCATTGTTTCTGAAAATGGAATACTCATAATTGGTACGAGCGTTCTATAGAGATGAAAAAAAAGATATCTGTAAAGAAATTTGAGTTAGATCCTACACGGTGTTTAAAATAAATTTATACATTTCGACTATTTTAAATTGAAAAATCTCAAATTTTTTAAAGGGCACACCCTCTATATTATTCTTTTTTCTGATAGATTTTACAAAATCCTCCAACTTTTATAAGTATATCATATACCTCTTTCTAATAGTTTTCGATTTATTTTGTATTTTTCAATTTTTACCCTTGTTTTGGATACACTTATGCTATAGTGAAAACATAAACAAACAGTTAATAATAATTTTAATATAGTTTAACTTCTCTAATGATTAATTATTATGACGTAATAAATGTTCAAACATATGCTTGAATACACATTTTTAGTCGTTTTACGAATATTTTCCTTCACTTTCCTTAGCATAAAGGACGTTATTGTCCTGAACGCATCCCGTATCCTATTTTCCATTCCTACTGGTGTTGTAGACATAGACACGATCTTTAATGTAGCCCCACAAAAAGAAGTCTAAAGGTGTTAAGTCACAGGATCGAGGGGACCACTGAATAAATCCATCCCTACCGATCCATTTTTGTGGGGTAACGATCGTTTAAAAATTACCGAACTTAACGGTGGTAATGAGCAGGAACTCCGTCTTGTTGAATCCACAGCTAGGGTAATTCGTTTGGCAAAAAATTTAGATATCTAAGTCCGTTAAGCGGTTATCGGGAAAAATATTCCACACCATACATTAAGCGACCAATGGTTTTGGTTTTGAACTTCCCGGACCCAAAATAGATTAAATGTTGAATAATAATACATGTTATGGCTGTTAACTGTTCCATTATTGCGAAACGTAGCTTCATCAGGAAATATTATTTTCGATAAAAAATTTGGATCGGCCTCTATTGCTCCATTCATGGTGGTACAAAAGTTTACTAGTCGTTCAAAATCATGGCCTTGAAGTTTTTGGTGTAGTTCCATATGAAAGGGATGATTCTCGTGGTGCGATTAGCCGTAGATTGGGATGTGTCAGATAAGTCAGCTAGTTGACGGCTGCTGACCAGAGGATTATCTTCAACATGACGTAAAATCTCCATTTCTTTTTCCTCATTGGCAGCATTCTGGTTTACTACTTTCCGTTTCATATACTCAACGCTACCACTACCACCAAACTGTTCCTTTAAGCCGTAAAGCCTTACTGCCAAAAGACAATTTTTTCCCGCCTCGCCCAGTATATAAACCATATAAATTAATTCATTTTTAGGAAAATCCATAACTATTACCTTTATACGTCACTTACTACAACAAATTAAACTATTTTTACTTGCTTAATAGACATGTCAAAATTTGACATTTTGGTTTTGGATTGGCAACTATGATGTTATAGCGTAATTGTAAGTGTAAGGGTAAAAATTGTAAAATTCAAAAAAAAATGGAAAACTATTAGAAATAGGTATATGACATACTTAATAAAAGTTGGAGGGTGTTGTAAAATCTATCAGAAAAAAATAGAAATATACAGGGTGTGCCATTTAAAACATTCGAATTTTTTTCAATTTAAAATTGTCGAAATACATAAATTTATTTTGAACACCCTGTAGCATCTAACTCAAATTTCTTTACATATATCTTTTTTTTTATCTCTATAGAGCGCTCGTACTAATTATGAGTATTCTACCTTCAGAAACAATAGCGCTACTCTCAATTTTTTTACAAAACTGAAAACTAGTATTTTAAAAAAAAAATTGAAATATTAGAAAAACTACTAGGTTTAGGTATATAATATTATTAATAAAAAAGTTATAAAATTTTTCGCAAAATTTAAAAATAAATTAGAAAAAGGATGTTCCGTTTAAAAAACATATGTTGTATAAGCCACACTTTTTTAAAGTACCCTGTATAATCAAAAATAATTTTAAACTGTGCACCTTAACATTCCCTGTACATTGCGTCACCCTGTCCGTAATAATTCATTTTTGGTAGATGCGATTCTAGCTATTCAACAAAAATCGGTAGAGGGAACGTTTGTCTACGATGCATTTTAGTAAAAGTATCAGTCGATTCTGAACTTTCATCGAAGTCAGGTAAAATCCAAAATGAGTCACTTATTTGCGCGTCGATTCGAGGCAGTCTTTCTTTGTTCCCCAAAGGGGCCTAAAATAACATATTCCGTGGCCGCTACATATATTAAAAAGTCGGTATTATTTGTGAAGAAGTAAATAAATCATTTTAACGAGACGAAAAATGTCGACGACTTCCCAAACCGTGGCTAGGTAGACAAATTCAATCCGAAAGTCGAACAACGAATCATGTGTTTGTTTTGAAATTGACACAGCATCAAGAAGCGGCAAAATTAAGAAAATCGGGTTTAAATGTGTCACATGAGACCATCCGACAACATCTTCGTGCTCATGATATCAAGTTCTGAAGAAACTTTTGCTGGGCAAAAATCACGTCGCGAAGCGGCTCGCTTGGGCCCAAGATAAAATTTTTCAGTGGCCCTCAAAATCGCCGAACGCAAACCTTATTGAAAATATCCCTTGTAAAGAGAAAGCTTAGAGGAAAGACTTTGAGGACTTTGACTCGTGAGATTCGAAAAATTTGCAGAAAGTCTCATTTACTGCATGCCTCGAAGATACCTAACGTTTATTGGACTACTTACTAAGGTTACAGCACCATTGTTAGGACACCAAAGAATACACTGATGGCAAAAAAATGTTCTCGAAACATATTTCATCAAGAATACGAGAGATCACGTTCTTACTTGACAGACTATATAAGTGTCTATATATATATATATATATATATATATATATATATATATATATATATATATATATATATATATATATATATACGAGTCCGTGCAAAGTCTGAGAGATGGCACCACCGGCGCGTATCGAGGTCATGTTTAGTTAGTAGCATCTCTTGAATAAACGCACACCAAGTTTCAGCCATATTGGTCTATTTCTTTGTGTTTGGCATTCATGTGAATCAAGGAAGTCGAGTGATTTTCAAGAAATGGACGAAAAAGAATTTCGTGTGGTGATTAAACATTACTTTATGAAAGGCAAAACGCCTCAGGAGACTAAAGAAAAGCTTGATAAATATTATGGTGACTCTGCACCTTCGATTAGAACAGTTTATAAGTGGTTTCAAGATTTTCGGACTGCCCATATGGGCACAAGTGACGCTGAACGTTCTGGACGGCCTGTGGAGGTTACGACTCCAGAAATCATTGATCAAATCCATGATATGGTGATGGATGACAGAAGAGTTAAGGTGCGTGAGATTGCTAGTGCTGTGGGCATCTCGACTGAACGGGTACATAATATTTTGCATAAACATTTGGACATGAGAAAGCTATCCGCAAGATGGGTGCCGCGATTGCTCACGCTTGACCAAAAACGGAATCGTGTGAAGTGTTGCAAGGATGGTTTGCAGCTGTTCCAGAAGAATCCGGAGGACTTTAAGCGTCGTTTCGTCACTGTGGATGAAACATGGATACATTACTATACTCCTGAGACCAAACAACAATCTAAATAATGGGTTACCAAGGGGGAATCTGCACCAAAAAAGGCGAAGACCGTTCCTTCGGCTGGAAAGGTTATGGCGACTGTCTTTTGGGATTCGCAAGGGATAATCCTCATCGACTATCTGGAAAAGGGTAAAACTATTACAGGTGAATATTATTCATCGTTATTGGACCGTTTGAAAACCGAGCTGCAAGAAAAACGCCCGCGATTGGCCCACAAGAAAGTCCTTTTCCATCACGATAACGCACCAGCACACACCTCAGCAGTTGTGGTCGCAAAATTAATGGAAATAGGATTCCAACTCGTTTCACATCCCCCCCATATTCTCCAGACTTGGCTCCCTCAGACTACTATTTGTTCCCCAATTTGAAGAAATGGCTGGCGGGACAAAGATTTTATTCAAACGAAGAGGTGATTGCAGACACTAATGGATATTTTGCAGACTTGGACAAATCCTATTATTCGGAAGGGATCAAAAAACTAGAACATCGTTGGACGAAGTGTATAAGCCTAAAAGGAGACTATGTCGAAAAATAAAAAAGGTTTACCCCAAACACATAAGTAGTTTTTATTTTTGCACGGACTTTTCAAACCAGCCTCGTATATATATATATATATATATATATATATATATATATATATATATATATATATATATATATATATAATTGGAAGTTTAACAACTGGGGAACGCCCTTATGAGGAGAAGAGATGACCAATCAAAGATCTATAGGCTCCAGTACCTGCTTTTTATTTTTTGTTATCAAGCTTTCGCTGCCTAATTAGTAGCTTGTTCTGGATGCTGAAAGGCAAACAAGGTACAGAAAAACAAAGTTAAGACGTTCGTTATAATATGTGATTTATAAATTTATAATGTATAAGAAATTACAACAGTTAATTCATCTATGGTGAATAAAATAAAATTTGCATTTCGTTAACCAGGCAGTAAGTATAATCAAAAAAAACATGACAAAAGGACACTTAGAGAATTACACAGGTATTAGAAAATAAAATACTCTTAATAACATTTTTTGGATGGTTGTAGCTTCTACTTGATGGAAATTCATTATAAATATATAATAAAAGACTGTTTTTAGTCAATTTCCACTGGTTTACTTAAATTGCGATAATGCGTTTCGCTATCGATGCAGCTTCTTCAGATCTACATTTTACACTGTCAAGTTAGGTTTAATGTTCACAATTTTATATAATTTCTTAATTATAATATTACACCTAATTCAATTACATTGATAGTATTGGAAAAACCACACAGATTTGGAGTTAGGAGAATAAATTCAATAATGGTGAATTGCTTAAATCTACCTGGTCGTTGAGTAAAGTACCTGTAGTCTTTAATCGATTTATTTGCATTGTCTCTAAAAGGTTTAGTTTTAAACCTTTCTGTTGGGTGTGTAAAATTTTGAAATTCTTGCTGTGTGATTTTCTGTTAAAAGATGATTAACATATGTTGAATTAGATTTTCTATGGATGAAACTTTTTTCGTGTTCAGTAATTCTTTGTCTAAATGTACGTCCAGTTTGTCCTATGTATGTTTTAGGACATAACCCACATCTTAATTGATAAACTCCTGATTTACTGTCTGATATGAATTCATATCTAACAATAACAACATCAACCAAGACTTAAGGACAATAAAAACCATTCAGAGTAAAGCAAAACAAAATGATGTAATCTTTACCAAAGCAGATAAAGGTAACACAGTAATAGCAATAGACAAAATCGACTATATTAATAAAACATTAGATTTTTTTCAAAACAATATTTTTCAAAAAGAAATAACACAACAAACTAAACAGGCTAAAAGTATCATTCACGATAAAGATAAATTTAAATTGATAAATATGAATCCCCAAATCCCACAACTTTATTCACTCATAAAACTACACAAGCTTGACCACCCAATCAGACCAGTTGTTTCCCATATGTCTGCTCCAGCATATAAGACGTCATCCTTTTTAATTGATTTAATCAAATATCATACCAAATTTGAACCTAAATATAGGATCAAAAACTCATACGAACTCGTGAATAAAGTTAAGTATATAACAATACCAGATAATTCTAAATTAGTCTCTTTCGATGTCAAAAACTTATTTCCAAGTGTCCCCCAGACGAAACAATAATTTTAATAGAGTACCTATTAACAAAAAAACAAAGTAAATGAAGTTATAAAAATGGACATAATTAATTTATTAAGAACTTGCCTAAGACAAAATTATTTCTCATTTAACAATACATTCTACAATAGTAAGGAAGGGTTAATTATGGGGAGTCCATTAAGTCCATTACTTGCCGAAATTTTCATGGACAGTATTGAAACAATGATATTTAACAATCATAATAACAATAGTAATAATTGTCTATACTGGTATAGATACGTAGACGATATAATTGTATGCTTTACAGGTACGGACAGACAATTAACTCACTTTTTTACAGTATATTAATTCTTTACATAGAAATATCAGTTTAACAATGGAAGAAGAAGTCGAAGGGAAAATCAATTTCCTAGACTTAACAATCAGTAAAACCATAAAAAAACATGAATTTGCAATATATCACAAACCTTGTCATACAGATACCACAATTCGCAATAGTTCTCACCACCCTAACCATCATAAACTCGCAGCTTATCATAGTTTTATACATAGACTAACTAATATCCCCTTATCAGAGGAAAATTTTACTAAAGAATTAAACTACATAAAACAAGTAGCCGTTAACAAAGGTTATTTGGTTACTTTAATCAATAGTATAGTTAGGAAACAAGGACAAAAATACCACTTTTAAATGCTTAACCTATTTCGGCAAACCAACGGAAAAAAACTGGGGAAATTTTTAAAACAAAAAAATATCAACATAGCTTCCAAGACTAACAATACTATAAGGAAATATCTTAAAAACTACAAACCACAAATCAATAAAGACAATAAATCAGGGGTTTATTAATTAACATGTGGGTCATGTCCTAAAACATACATAGGACAAACTGGACGTACATTTAGACAAAGAATTACAGAACACGAAAAAAGTTTCATCCATAGAAAATCTAATTCAACATATGCTAATCATCTTTTAACAGAAAATCACACATTTAACAAGAATTTCAAAATTTTACACACCCAACAAAAAGGTTTAAAACTAAACCTTTTAGAGACAATGCAAATAAATCGAATAAGGACTACAGGTACTTTACTCAACGACCAGATAGATTTAAGCAATTCACCATTATTGAATTTATTCTCCTAACACCAAATCTGTGTGGTTTTTCCAATACTATCAATATAATTTAATTAGGTGTGATATTATAATTAAGAAATTATATAAAATTGTGAACATTAAACCTAACTTGACAATGTAAAATGTAGATCTGA
This sequence comes from Pachyrhynchus sulphureomaculatus, assembly GCA_019049505.1. Lineage (NCBI taxonomy): Eukaryota > Metazoa > Arthropoda > Insecta > Coleoptera > Curculionidae > Pachyrhynchus > Pachyrhynchus sulphureomaculatus. Next base: position 58,083,285 of record CM032455.1, on the reverse strand, counting down.
AGAAGCTGCATTGACAGCGAAACGCGTCATCGCAATTTAAATAAACCAGTGGAAATTGACTAAAAACAGTCTTTTATTATATATCTTAATAACATTATTTAAAAAAAACTTTTTCAGACAGAAACAACTGTGAGAAAGACCATGATGTTGAATTAGTACTCCATTTTAAATTTTTTAACATCGTATTTAGTAACTCTTTAGTAATATTTAAGTCTGAACCAGATATTGTTGGTACTCTATGTGCTCAGCAGGTTGACAAAAAACCCAAACATTAAAGCTAGAGATTCAGTAAATTTTGGGGAATGCTATTATTGGAAAAGTTATTTATTATTTATCATATTTATTCTTTAATTTTATGACAAAAAGACTCATAAAGTAATTTAAAGTATTTAAAGAGAATGCCATTATTGGAAAAGTTATTTAATATCTATTATATTTAATTTTTAAGTTTATAATAAAAAGACACATGAAGTAATAAGAAATATTTAAATAACAGAAATAACAGAAAAGGATACGTCAACTTTACTGGAAACTAATTTTTTCATAAAAATCGTTATTTTTGATTGGCTTGGTGTGATTTTGTGTTAGCAAATAGGTGTAAATAGAACTTAATCCTTCTATGTCTTTTTTGTGATTGAGATTATTTTTGCAAGTTTTTATGTAACACATTTCCAAAAAACTTCTTCTGAAGTAATTAGTTTCAACATCCAGAATGAAGCTGCTGTTATATTGTACTCTGTGGTCTGTATTATTTACGTGTAAACTCAAACTGGTTGCGTTAGGTTTATGTTTGCTATCACTTTTGTGTAAAGCTAATCTCTTAGAGAGCTTTTGTGACGTTTGTCCGATGTAGACCAAACCACATTAACAGGGAATGCCATAAATTATATTAGATCTTTGTAAAGTATCGGTTTTGTCTTTTAGTTTAGCATAAAAACAATTCATCTTTTTTAAATTGTAGCTAACAATCTTTATATTTGTATTTGCAAATAGAGAAGACAAGGACTGGGAGAGACTTTCTATATAATGTAACTTTCCTACTTTAATGTCGTTATTGGTAGGATTAGAGAGAACAGTTGGATTGATTTGAAAGGGGGTCTAAAGTAATGTTGGTAACAAGTGAAACTACATCGAAAGAAGCAAGTACAAAACCTTCTAGTATTCGAAGATATTTTTAATTCTGAATTCTGGAAACGACCAGTGGATAAAAAATGTTTCTGATGTTAAAATACCACCTAATGTAAAAGGGTTTTTAGCCCATGGTCCCAAGTTCAGTCTCACAATATCTAACAAAGATATGTTTAGTGTAAAGTTGACGTCTTTTTTTCTGTTATTCCTGTTCAACAACATCATGGTCTTTCTCAGAGTTATTTCTGTCCCAAAAAGTGTTTTTAAATAGTGTTATTAACAGTATTTTATTTTCTGATACCTGTGTAATTCTTTAAGTCTCCTCCTGTCATGTTTTTTTGTGATTATACTTACTACCTGGCCAATGAAATGCAAATTTTATTTTATTCACTAGATATGAATTAGTTGCCGAATTTTGTAAGTAATTTCTTATTCAATTTTATAAACTTATAAATCACATATCATAACGAACGTCGACTTTGTTTTTCTATATCTTGTTTGCATTTCAGTATCCAGAAGAAGCTACCAATTAGGCAGCGAAAGTTTGATAACAAAAAATAAAAAGTAGATACTAGAGTCTATAGATCTTTGATTGCTCATCTCTTCTTCTCATAAGGGCGTTCCCCAGTAGTTAAACTTCCAATTGTTTGTTACCAGTGCCCTGTAACTGTCCTTCCTCTTTCTTATATATATATATATATATATATATATATATATATATATATATATATATATATATATATATATATATATATATAAATATATATATATATATATATATATATATATATATATATATATATATATATATATATACTAGCAGTGTCAGCGGCTCCGCTCGCGTGGACTTGATTCATTAATATCGTCACTGCTTATTCCTTATGTTTCCTATCGTAATAAAATATCTCTCATTATTTCCCCTTATCTCCCATTATTTCTCCTTATCTCCCATTATTTATACTTATATCCCATTATCTTACCTTATCTCCCATTATCTAGGCTTACATCGAATTATATAGAACATATATAAATTTATAAAAACACGTAAATCAAATAAGTGGTTCTCAAGTGCTAAGCGCACTAACGGACAGATAGAGAGACGTTGCATTTTACATATATTATATTCTTTGCAACATGATATTGTTCCATTTTTAATGATTTAAGCAGTGTATTGCAAGAGAACGCGCTAACGGTAACCTTTTTTTCCGACTTGATTCACTATTATCGTCACTGCTTATACTTTATGTTACCTAACGCAATAAAATATATCCTATAACCTGGTCAGAGAACATAAGTATGATTTAAAAAAACCCACGTAACGCACTAATCGACAGACAGACAGACAGAGAGACGTTGCATTTTATATATATTATAGATAGATAACCTGACCAGAGAACATATGTATGTTTTAAAAAAAGCACATAAATCGGATAAGTGGTTTTCCAGTGATAAGCGCACTAACGAACAAACAGACAGACAGGCAAAGAGATAGGCAGACAGACAGACAGAGAGACGTTACATTTTATATATATTATAGATAGAAGTTTATAAATAACCTGGCCAGAGAACAAATGTATGAATTAAAAAAAAAAAACACGTAAATCGGATAAGTGGTTCTCGCGTGATAAACGCACTAATGGACAGACAGGCAGACAGAGAGACATTGCATTTTATATATATTATAGATTATAGATATTCTCTGCTATATAATATTGTTCCATATTTAATGGTTTAGGCTATGTATTGCAAGAGAACGCGCTAACAACAAACTTTTTTCCGACTTCATTCACTATTATCGTCACATTCCTTAGCTACCTATCGTAATAAAATATAGTGTATAACCTGGCCAGAGAACATATGTACGTTTAAAAAAAAAAAAAAGTACGTGAATCGGATAAGTGGTTCTCCAGTGATAAGCGCACTAACGGACGGACAGATAGACAGACAGACAGAAATACGTTGCATTTTATATACATTATAGATGTAATAAAATATATATCTATAACCTGGTCAGAGAACATATGTATGAATTTAAAAATCACGTAAATCGGATAAGTGGTTCTTGAGGGATAATTATGTTGCAACATAATTTGAAAACGGGTCATAATTTTGACTATAACAACCTTAAAATCTTAGCTCATGACAACAACTATAAAGGGAGACTTTTTAAAGAAATGTACCATATCAACAGGAACCCAAAGTCAATTAACTATAAATCGGACACTAATCAACTTAGTATTATATATAGCAACATAATTAATTAATCATTTACAATTACAGCAATAATAACAAATAAAGATTTGCCACCTCTTACTATAAAGTAAATTAAAGACGTTTTTCTGTTGCTGTTTTTCCGTTTCGTTTGGAATTCACGGCAGTGCATATGTACCGAGGCTATTTACTCTCAGTTTGTTGTAGTAAATCGAGATGTTGAGTGTTGATTTCCAGGACAAACTCATTTTCGTACGTGTTTTAATTGATTGTTCGTTTGTTTCATAATTGTTTGTTTTATATTTCAATATTTTAATGCCTTGACGAAAGAGAATAGTGTGTTAATATAGGTGTATTAATTTTGTAGTTACTCCTGAAGAAGTTATCAAACGATAACGAAATATTGGGTTTTAAACAAGAAAAGAGTTTTATTTACAGTCCAGACCGATTCCCGATAATCATATATATATATATATATATATATATATATATATATATATATATATATATATATATATATATATATATATATATATGTATATATTAAATTTTAAGTTATTGCTTAGTCAATGTACTTACCCTGTAATATAGTATGTTCTATATGCCATATTTTCTTCCGTCACCTGATATATTGTTTATGCTAGATATAAATAAATTTATAACTTTAAAATTATTAATATGTATGAAACCAGACTAATTGAAATTATAGATATTTGATTATTACATATTTTTATTTAGATCAGCTCTCAATTTTAATATATTAGTTAGATTATTTTTTTCAATAATTTGAATTACGGTCACTTTTTTTTCAACAAATAAATTTTAAATTACCACGTCGTACTGATTATAGTTATGTGTGTTAGTACTTATAGGGTAATAGGAAGAATTGCGCACAGAATCGTAAATGATAGAGAAATGGTTCCAATCAATAGCAGAACTGAAGACTTTATGGAAAGAACAAAATATTATTTTTATAAAATTGCCATAAGATCAGCCAATTAATTAAAACCATGGGTTTCTTCTCCTCGAATCAGAATATCCGATGTAAATTTACGTTGTTTTTATATTTATCCTCGATTAGTGGTTCTTGAATCTACTTTTTCCTAGATGAAACTTGAATAATACCCGGTTACCTTTTCTGTATTAATTTTACTCTTTAACTAAATTTCTCAGTTTATAAGCACTTATTCCTTCTGAAATATGTTATTTGTTGCTCACATGCCTCTATTAGATTTTGTTATTGCTACTCTAGTTGTTCGTTTTATTTAGAGATATTTACATCTATCGTTCTCTTATATAGTACTAGTTTAAGTAGACCGTTTTTTCGGAGCACCTGTGTTTCTATTTCATTGTTCTATCTCAGTCTTTTGTAGTAATTTTTATATTTTAATCCGATTGTTTTCTTTGTAAGTTTTTGTGATCTTTTAATAGGGTTCCTGCAATTATTTTTTATTATTATATATATTTTTTTTATGGGTCTAGCACACGTGTTACAGTAAAGTCCCTAAAGCTCTACAGGAGCGACACGTGTGCGGAGAAAGCCATTCACGTTGTTCTTGAATCGCTGTAAATCGTACTCGGTAGGAAACACAGTCCTGGGCAAATTATTCCAAAGGGATGATAAAAGACTGCTTTAAAAGCGTTGTACGAGGAGTAACAAGCTGACCTCGTACGGATGTGAAGTATTAGCGCGACGTGTACTTCTAACATGTACCGCTCTGGGAGGAATTAAGCAGGCCACATCCTTCGAACACTTTCCATGAAAATACTTGTAGAATAGGCTCAAGTTGCCAACCGTTCTTCGATGTTCCAGCAAATCAAGGCCGCCGGTCAATTCCGGGTCTCCAATCAGACGAATAGCTCTTCTCTGAATAGAATCCAACAAATGCAGTGTATGTTTGGGAGCAGAGCCCCAAACATGGGAGCAGTATTCCATAGTTGGTCGAATTTGAGCTTTGTAAAGAATTAACAGTTGTTGTGGAGTGTAAAGCTTTCTGGTTCGAAATAATATTCCCAATTTTTGAGAAGCTCTCCTTGCTATGCCTGCAACATGTTCATGCCAGGACATATTTGCTTCCAAATTAACGTCCAACAAATTGAGTGACGATAGGTTAGAGGAATGGAGTACCCCGACATAACTATGTCGGGTTCAGCAACGTTAACTGCCGCCTAGGTTTTTGTAGCGTTAAATTTCACTTGGTTACTGTCACCCCAAAATAGAATTTCTTCCAGGTCTTTGTTAAGTTGAATGACTTCCTGCTGTCTGCTTTATTATATGAAGAATTTTTTCATCCAAGCTCTACTGATACCGTGTATGTATACTCTCGTGGATTAGGCAATCTAAATTGGATGACTTAGCTGATGAAGACTACCGATCTAGTGTGTGTTTCACTTTGATTGCAGCTTGTTAGTTGGTGGTAGTAAAGGCCTTAATGTTCTGTGACTACAATACGGTTCTATGATGGACTCGGAAATACAATCCTTTAAGATCTTAATATCGTGTGAGTAGTTTTAAGTTCTATCCCTATACTGACGTGAGCTTCTATGCTGTGGTGGCTTTAGTTTTCACTTGATTTTCTCTTGATTATATTACTACTGATAAGTATCCAATCTTCAATTTTTTTTTGTGATTGCATTTATATATCTCATTCGCTAAAGTCTTTTTAATTTTTAAACCTTCGAGGCTACATGAAGTTATCATAGACTGCATGGTACTATTTTACCTACATTCATATTGATTGGTACGTTGATTGCTTTTAAAATATTTTTTTTTACGAAGGTGATTAATGACTTCACAAAACATACCCCAAATGAGTTTTCAATATTAATATATATTAAATAATTCGAATAATTTACAAGTGAGTTAACGTTTTTAAAAATTTGTTGTCAGGTCGGTTTCAATCCAGTAGAAAATTTATTAAAAAATATCACCCAATTATATAACGGACAATTTTATTTCAATGTCGTTTTATAATAACGTATGACTAAAAGATTATTTCCGCACGTATTTTCGAGATTTGTTAATCTTAATTTGTCAAACGCGGATCTGTTGCTATTCACACTAAACAACCGTTGTAATATATATATATATATATATATATATATATATATATATATATATATATATATATATATATATATATATATATATATATATATATATATATATATATATATATATATATATATATATATATATAGTGCGCTTATCACTGGACATGGACAACCACTTATCCGATTTACGTACTTTTTTTTTTCAACCATACATATGTTCTCTGGCCAGGTTATAGGCTATATTTTATTAGGATAGGTAGCATAAGGAATGAGCAGTGACGTAAAATAGTGAATGAAGTCGGAAAAAAGTTTGCCGCTAGCGGGTTCCCTTGCAATACACAGCCTAAACCATTAAATATGGAACAATATTATGTAGCAGAGAATATCTATAATCTATAATATATATAAAATGCAATGTCTCTCTGTCTGTCCATTTGTGCGTTTATCACGCGAGAACCACTTATCCGATTTACCTGTCTTTTTTTAAATTCATACATATATTCTTTGGCCAGGTTATATAATAATAATAATAATAATAATCTATATCTATAATACGAGTATATATAAAATGCAACGTCTTTCTGTCTGTCTGTCTGTCCGTTAGTGGTCTTATTCCTCATGAACCACTTATCCGATTTACGCGCGATTTTTTAAATTCATACATATGTTCTCTCACCAGGTTATAGATACATATTTTATTACATCTACAATATATATAAAAGGCAACGTATCTCTGACTGTCTGTCTGTCCGTTAGTACGCTTATCACTGGAGAACCACTTATCCGATTTTCGTACTTTTTTTTAAAAACATACAGTAGCATAAGGAATGAGCAGTGACGATAATAGTGAATGAAGTTGGAAAGAGTTTGCCGCTAGCGCGTTCTCTTGCAATACCAGTCTAACCATTAGATATGGAACAATATTATGTAACAGAGAATATCTATAATCTATAATATATATAAAATACAATGTCTCTCTGTCTGTCTATTAGTGCGTTTATCACGAGAGGACCACTTATCCGATTTACGTGTCTTTTTTAAATTCATACATATATTCTTTGGCCAGGTTATATAATAATAATAATCTATTTCTACAATATATATAAAATGCAACATATCTCTGTCTGTCTGTCCGTTAGTGCGCTTATCACTGGAGAACCACTTAGCCGATTTACGTGCTTTTTTTTTAAACATACTCTGGCCAGGTTATACACTATATTTTATTACGTTAGGTAACATGAGGAATAAGCAGTGACGATAATAGTGAATCAAATCGGAAAAAAGTTTGCCCCTAGCGCGTTCTCTTGCAATACACTGCCTAAACCACTAAATATGGAACAATATCATGTAGCAAAGGATATCTATAACATATATAAAAATGTAACGTCTCTCTGTCCGTTTGTGTGCTTATCACTTGAGATCCATTTATCCGACTTACGTGCTTTTTTATTTTAAACATGCTAAAACCATTAAATATGGAACAATATCATGGAACAAAGAATGTCTATAATATATATAAAATCCAAAGTCTCTCTGTCTGTCTGTTTGTCCGTTAGTGCGCTTATCACTGGAGAACCACTTATTCGATTTACGTGCTTTTTTTTAAACATACGTATGTTCTCTGGTCAGGTTATAGGATATATTTTATTACGTTAGGTGACATAAGGAATAAGCAGTGACGATAATAGTGAATCAAGTCGAAGGAAAGTTTGCCGCTAGCGCGTTCTCTTGCAATACACTGCTTAAAGCATTAAATATGGAATAATATGATGTATCAAAGAATATAATATATATATATATATATATATATATATATATATATATATATATATATATACATATACATATATATATATATATATATATATATATATATATATATATATATATATATATAATGCAACGTTTCTCTGTCTGTCTGTGTGTCCGTTCGTGCGCTTATCACTCGAGAACCACTTATCCGATTTACGTGTTTTTATAAATTTATGCATATGTTCTATATAAATTCGATATAAGCCTAGATAATGGGAGATAAGGTGAGATAATGAGAGATAATTAGAAATAATGGGAGATAAGCAGAGATAAGTCTAGATAATGGGAGTTATGGTGAGATAAAGAGAGATAAGGAGAAATAATGGGCGATAAGGAGAAATAATGGGAGATAAGGAGAAATAATGTGAGATGAGCAGAGATAAGCCTAGATAATGGAAATTATGTAGAGATAATGGGAGACAAGGAGAAATATTAAGAGATAAGGGGAAATAATGGGAGATATTTTATTACGTTGGGTAACATACGGAATAAGCAGTGACGATAATAGTAAATCAAGTCCACGCGAGCTGAGCCGCAGGCCCGGCTAGTATATATATATATATATATATATATATATATATATATATATATATATATATATATATATATATATATATATATATATAAATATATAAATATATAAATATATATATATATATATATATATATATATATATATATATATATATATATATATATATATATATATCAATACCGCATATGATAATAAAAGAATTAAAATCTAATGATGTACGCTATAATTTCCGCAAAGCGAACTATTTGTCTTTATATCATATGTTACATGCCACAGATTGGACATTTCTTGAATCTTATGATAATGTTAATCTAGCCCTCAACGGTTTTTATGAGAAAATATATGACATATTTAATAAGTGCATACCTAAAACTAATAATAAATCAAAAAATTATCCTACTTGGTTTAACTTAGAAATAATAAATAAACTCAAGTATAAAGCAAAATTGAGAAAAAAATATAAAAGGACTAATGATTTACTGGTATTGTTAGAATTTAAAAAAAAACGGGCTCAACTGAAAAAGGATATAAGAAGTGCTCAATGTGCGTACTTGATAACAGTACAGAACAATATTGGAATAAGCGCTCGTTTATTTTGGTCCTTTATAAATAACAAAAAAGGGTCATTGCACATACCAAATAAAATGTTTTTCAATATAGAGGAGTTTAATGGAGGGGATGAAATATCTAATGCATTTGCTAATTACTTTGAAAGCGTCTACTCTAATGATTTAGGTAGCAGTAATGATAGTGTTGAAAGTGTCAATCATCACTGTGTTTTAATTGACAAAATTGATATAGTTAATGTTGTGGAGACATTGAGGGAGTTGAAGGACGATAGAGCAACAGGCCCAGACGGCATTCCCCCATATATATTTAAGGGCTTTGAGGATATATTATGTTATCCGCTACTGTTTTTGTTTAATTTGAGTCTTAAAACAAAAATGTTTCCCCACCTGTGGAAAAGAACAAGAATATGTCCAGTTTTTAAAAAGGGTGACAAAAACGATATAAAGAGCTATAGACCAATTGCAATACTCTCAACGGCAGCTAAAGTTTTTGAAAAGATTATTTATAACAATATATCAAACTCGGTTCGTCACAGTATAAGTACTTATCAGCACGGCTTTATGGAGGGTAGATCTGTCATTAGTAATTTATTAGCGCTAACGCAGGCAACGTTAGATGTCTTAAATCGGCGCGGCCAAATGGATATTGTATATACAGACTTTGAAAAGGCATTCGATAAGGTCTCATTTGCGATATTGTTGAATAAGCTGGAGAAGGATTTTGGATTCCACGTGAATTTAATTGAGTTTTTAAAATCTTACCTTTATAATCGTGAACATGTAGTAAAGATAAAGGGGTATGAGTCCAAACCTTTTACACCTACATCCGGAATTCCGCAGGGGTCCAACCTAGGACCTCTGCTCTTTTTACTCTATATCAACGGCATCACTGGTGTAGTTAAAAATGCATCCTGCCTGTTATTTGCTGACCACTTAAAAACTTTATTATGAAATCAGATCACCTGTTGACTGCCGGATTTTGCAGAATGATATAGACAACGTTGCAAAATGGGCAACTGACAATAAGATTTACTTTAGTCTAAGTAAGTGTACTGTTGTTTCTTATACTAAAAAACTGAAGCCGATAAAGTTTACATATAGTATTGAGAATGTCCCACTTTTGTATGAGGATAAGATAAAGGACTTAGGGGTGATTTTTGATTCCAAATTGACGTTTAACTATCACGTAAGTTATACAGCAAGTAAAGCGAACAAAATGTATGGCTTAATTGTCAGAAGCACAAAAGATTTTAGAAGTACAAATTGCATAAAAACAGCGATACATATCCTATGTTAGAAGTATATTAGAATATGCTAGTATAGTATGGTCACCTTTTTATAATTATCACAAGCGAACACTTCAATTGATACAGAATAAAATGATGCGTTACATGCATTATAAACAAACCGGTTCATATAACTCTATGATCTCTTCCACACTGTTGCACGAACGCTATGGGATGGTAACCTTAGAGAAACGTAGAAAACAATATTGCATGTTCTACTTGTACAAAGTAGCGAATGGTCTCATTGATGACCCGGCATTTCTGTCCAACTTATATTTTAATGTGCCAACGTATACCACAAGAAATCATAGCACTTTCTATATATCAGATGTAGCCCATAATAACCATCACCTGGGATCTCCATTGTATAATGCTTACATGCTATACAATGGAATCCAGAATAGTGTAGATATATTTAATGATAAGTGCAGTCTTTTCAAAACTAAATTGCGTGCGTTGTTTTAAGTGTTTGTAGATTATTATGTAATATTATTTAAATTAAGTTAATTTAAGTTCTAGTACTTTGTAATTGGAAAGATCTTTGTGATCAATCTGTAAAGTGCAGTAAATAAATAAATAAATAAATATATATATATATATATATATATATATATATATATATATATATATATATATATATTTATATATATGTTACAATAGAGGTTT